>CM051264.1:19224132-19894132 GCA_027921565.1 Artemia sinica | reverse complement strand
TTTTTCCCACTCTCTTTCTCACTATGCCTGTGTTTGTCTGAGCGGGTGTTTGCATGTTTCACATTTCATTTATTTAAAATATTTCATTATTTAATCTCTTTCAGACTTTGGTAAAAGCCCTGTTTACATCTCTCATATTCTATTATGCCTTATATGAACCCCGCTAGTAGTATCAATGTCTGGAAATTCCTTTTCTTACACCTCCTACTTTTTAATAAATATTCTAAACGTTTGACATGCTAACGTACCCTGAAAATGATGGGAACATAAACAAAGTAATGCATAAAATGTTTTTATTGAAATAACGACACTTAGAATATTAACATAAAAATATGTTACATATATTATTATACATTATTAACATCATTGAACAACTTTGGATATTTTGAATCTGTTCCATAAAATAATTCAATATGTCCTCTCTTGCTAGTGTAGGTATTCTCTTCTTTTAGTTTATAACCAGTAGAATAATCAATAATCCATTTTGAGTCATTCACTATTTTTAATGTGGTGTCAGCTACAGGTTCAATATGCCTTTCGTCTTTGATATTATTAGGTTTTTTGACTATATCTGTTGGTATATGATCAGTGGTAGTAATAATGTTCACATGCGCTATATTTTCCATCAAATCATCTTTATATTCAATAGTGATATGGTCTGCCAATGCCCTTTTTGTTTTGCCTGAGATTTCACTGTCTATTAATACGTTGTTTTTACACCGGTAACAGATCTGGCACGCAGATAAGATATTGTTTATGGTATTAGTACAGCAGTAGGCCTTTCTTTTTCTCTTTGCTTTCATATTAATCATTTGAATACTAATACCGGAAAAATGACGATAGGATTTAGCAACGGGTAACGTGTTACCAGGACAATTAGCTAGAAGATGCCCCTCTTCATCAACTATTAATTTTATGTTGGCATTCTCTTTGAATGTTATCATTTCTGGATATCACACTCGTATATCCACCATCAGCAATGTTGAATGGTTTCGGTAGTCCAAAGGAATTTAATCTCTCACTGTCATGACAACTCACACATACATTTCCATCTTCACTAGTACTTGTTTCATAATTAAAAAATTTGTTCTTGTCAGCGTTCAATGCAACGGTGACTGTATCATGTGCACACACTTTCTTCGAATATTTCACCTTTACATTTAAAAAAAAGATTTAAGTAAAAAAAAGTGTTACTACAAACATTAATTTTCTAATAGTAAAAATCACCACTAATATACCTATATCATTCTCATTTCATATTTCGAAAATATTAAATGTGATCATTTTTCTTTTGGTATATTTCATGTCATTTTAAGACATACAAAAAAAGTTGAAAAAGTTTCTATGTTAAAAATGAAATAAAAGTTAAAAAAAAATCAAACTTAAAAAAAGTATATAAAAAATGGGGGAGAGGCCAAAAAGCCGGGGGAGGGGCATTGGGGCCCTTGGAAGTTGGGGCATGGATGTCTTATAGCTGCCGTATCATTGCCTAAAATGTATACGACTTTATTAATTTTGACTTTTATGCATATTGCCAGTACTATGTAATCCTTTTCAAAACGTATTGGCTGGCAGTCTGCATCCCATCAGATTTCACTCTCTTTGGAAATTTAAATAATTATTGTCAAGACATCCCTCCAATAAAAAAATATATATCTCTTAGGGAGTCACCATTCTTTTAGATTTAGTCTTAGTTGGTAAGCGATTAGAATTTCAACCCTTTATCGGCTTCATCCAACCCAAATAAAAAAAAATATTCATTTAAAATAGATTCACCTTGTCAATCATACTCATACAGATATTTGAATATGATAATAATTAAAAATTCATAGAAGAAAGGGTTAAGAAACCATGACAGTGACTCAATCTGTCAATAATTTCTGTCAATGGCTAATCATATTCTGACAGAATTCCAACACCTCTGTAACGTAAGCCAAATTCCTTAAAAGGAACAATATGTATCCTCTGTAATGCATATTATTCCTTGTCGGAGTCAAACGGTATGCCATATAAGGGTGTAAAACTAGGATATATAGATAGCATACTACTCAGGAATAGTTTATTGGCAAGCACTGTAATAAGATGTGCTGACTGTAGTTGGTCAAATAATATGATTCACCGCATTTGTGTATTGAAGGATATTTGTCTTCGTTTTTCTTCTTAACAATTAGCCAGGAGTGTTTTATAGCCAGTTAGTTAGGCTTTTTGAATTTTTGAATCTTCCTTCTTAATATTTATCGCAAACCCTTTGTAAATCTCTTTATAACGAACACCCTCTAATATATATTCTTATATAATAGTCGATTTTTATAACTATGACAGGTGATCCCGAAAAGACAGTTTGTTTCGTTTTTGCTTATCATGAGGATTTATTTAATAAAAAGTTGGCACAATAGCTAAATAACATGGCTCAAATTTGGTGCCTATTGCACAAACTACCTTTCGTTATCTTTGAGCTAGATGTGATGTAATCTTTTTTGTTCCAATTACGACTGAACTCCCATACCCTCTGTTAATGAAATATGCCTCTGAACATATAATCAGTGGATCTTGTCTCTTTTATACTCTTCTAGAGAGTATCCTTTTAGACTTACAAAATCGAGAGCTAAGTCAGTGCTGAAATCCCCCCCAAAAAATCTAAAAATATTTTTGCGAGTTGCGATCAGAAACTGCCACATTTTTCTTTCATTTGGTTTCTATTTGACGGTATAATGATAATAAACAAAGTTGAAAACAACTAACGCCAGTTCCTCTTTTTTTGCCGAACTCAGTTTGCTCTATCAAACAGTTCTTGGTAACGAAGTAAGTAAGGAGTGACCCGGCTCAATAGTAACCAAAACTCTATTAAACTGAATTTTGATACCAGTAGATACATCAAAAGAATCGGATTTTTATGCTGATTTCAAATACATAACGTTCATCAGTAATCTTACCCATCAAAAGTTACGAGTCTGAAAAATTTGCCTTATTTTCGAAAAAAGGGGAAGCTCCCCCTAAAAGTGGTAGAATCTTAATGAAAATCAAACCATCATATTCAGCGTATCAGAGAGCCCTATTTGTAGAGGTTTCAAGCTCCTATATGCAAAAATGGAATTTTGCGATTTTTGCCAGAAGAAAGATCACGGATGCTTGTTTATTTTTTTTTTTATTATTATTATTATTATTTTTTTTGTCCCAGGGGTGATCTTATCGATCCAGTGGTCATAAAATATCGCGAGAGGGCTCTTTCGAACGGAAGTTAAAAGTTCTAGCGGAGGGCAACTAGGCCCCCTCCCACGGTCATTTTTTTCCCAAAGTCACCTGATCAAAGTTTTGAGATAACTATTTTGTTCAGTACAGTCGAAAATCTAATAAATATGTCTTTGATGATGACTTAATTCCCCACAATCCCCAGGGGAAGGGCTGCAAGTTATGAACTTTGCCCATTTTTTACATATAATATTTGTTATTTAGAATTATGCAGACGTTTTCAGGAGGGATTTTTGTCTGGTGGGGAGGGGGTCGGAGGAGGGGGCTACGTAGGAGGATCTTTCCATGGAGGTGGGAGGTGGATTTTGTAGCATTACTTAAAAAAACGATCAGAAATTAAATAAAAAACTAATTTTTGCAACTGAAAGTAAGGAGCAACCTTAAAACTTAAAAGGAACAGAAATTATTACGTATATGAGGGTTTCTTCCCCTAGTCAATACCTCGCTCTTTACGCTTCAGTTTCTTTAGTACTTTCAAAAAAGGTATCTATTCTAATTAATCGGCCTTTGTGATTCAGGGGTCATTCTTAAAGAACTGGAACAAAATCTGAACTTTAGCGTAACGAGCGAAATATTGACTAGGGGGAGAACCCCTCATTTACGTAATAAAAATATACGAATATAGAAGTTCGTTGCGTAAGTTATTTCGTAAGTTACGTCAGATCAAAATTTCAATAAAGCCATTTTAAAAAGGAAAATTAATATGCAAATTTTATTTTAATTATTCATGTCTGGTGAGCCAAAATCAAAGCTGCATTAATTCAAAAACATTCAGAAATTAAATAAAAGATAAGTTTTTTTAACTGAAAGTAAGGAGCGACATTAAAACTTAAAACGAACAGAAATTATTTCGTATATGAAAGGGGATGTCCCCTCATCAACGCCGCGCTCTTTGCGCTAAAGTTTTTTATTGTTTAAAAAAATAAATTTGTGAGACAGAGTCAAACTTTAGCGTAAAGAGCGAGGCGTTGAGGAGGGGACAGCCCCTTTCATATATGGAATAGTTTCTGTTCGTTTTAAGTTTTAATGTCCCTCCTTACTTTCAGTTAAAAAAAAATTGTTTTTTTATTTAATTATTGATAGAACGATTGTAGTCAGCCAATAATTTAAATTGAAAAGTTTCAGTTGTTTTTTCTTTTTCTTCTTATTTTTCTTCCAAGTGCAAACTCCTGTGTACTTGGGCAATTGTGAAATCCTTATTTTGAAAAGCTTTTACCCGATTTTGTCGGGTTTTGATTACTGCCATTTACTAAAATATTTAACGTTTTTATTGCAAGATGTAAATTTATTTTCATTTTCTAGGATACAAAATACTTAATTTCCATTACGTATTTGCCTACAAGTAGTGATTTTTGTATATAAGTCTTATTATTCAGTTTGCTTTGCTCCTGAAAAAAAAGACGGTTTTTATGTAATAGACTCATCCCTAATTTAGAAAGTCCGATATGCAAAACAAACTAAATGTGCTTAAATTGTGTTAAATATTACCATGTCAGAGGAAGCCAGTTAATAAGCTCTCTTGTCCGTCCTACTCATTTTGAGTCAGAGCTTTATCATTGAACAAACTTCCAGCCCTAAGTCATCTTGTATCTTTTTAATCCCCTTCCCAATAGTGATTTCCTAGAATTGTTTGTGACATGTGCTTAATTCAAGGACCATTGTATATGGCCCCAGAGGCACCATGGACGATGTTTTACGGTTCTGGAGGGGGGAGGGGAATCATATAATGACCTGTAATTACCTTGTTTCATCTTTAAGCATGCTTGACTCACATTTCTCGAAACTTTAGGGAAAATTTTGGTAGGTTATAGCCTCCTTTTTCACTTCCGAACGGCGCCTCCGAGGGCACAAAACGCGAGAAAATGTATAGAAAAAGAACTCCAAATTTTTGAGAGGCCTGTTACTGACTATTGGTCGTAATTGGCGTAAAAAGGATATATTATTCCGCCTTCCACTCTATTTCTCTTTCTTACAAATAGTTCTCTATTTTCCAGGTTTTCTTCTGTACTATGTAGCTATGCTGGCTGGGATAGCTCAGAAAGTACCATGTGTTTGTTTTTTTTTTTGTAAATATTTTAGCATAATTAAATGTCAGTAAACCAGATGTCAAACTTGCTAATTGTTAAGAAGGCAAGAGTGATGGTTACTAATATCCAAAGGATTTAAAATACTTTCTTACTAGGGATCAAACCTTACCGTCGAGAATCTTAGTCTCGATCTCCTCGACTCAGCTAACGATACTGAAGAGGAGGAAAAAGAAGTGTCCTCTTCTAGATTTGAACGCCGAAGTGAGGGAGAAACGAGCACTTCAGGTGTCAGTGACATCTCCTCTCTTCCCGATACCGACTTGGAAGAGGTCAATGCTTTGACAGACGCTGCAGTCACGTCGCCCGTTTCTGATACGGACGTCGGAATGCACCATAGATCCTATCCCGTAAGTATATTTTTGCTACACTTTAGATGGAAAAGGTCCCTATTGCTATTGATCATTAATATACCTAGCACTAAGTGTGTCATATTTTTTTTTTTATCTGACCTATATGCATGGGGGGATTAGGGACTGCCTCCCCCAAGATCATAAATTTTCAGAATTTCTGGGTGCTTCATATACTACGTAATTATCAAATAATGTATATTATTATTGCCCCTCTCTTCCCCCTAAAATATTCTGGGCACGCGCCTAGGCAGTTTTTTAGGTCGAGGGAGATCAACCTCTTTCCTCTTGTTGGATTTCTGAAAAGAAATGTTTAACCTCATATTTTATTTGACTTTTCCTCTGTAAAATTTCTTAAAGTGGAATCTTTGGGAAACTCCTTTGAAAGTCGAATCGTATATGTAGCTAAAACACTTCAAATTGGGCGCAATGTTTTCCTATATTTTGCATACTTATTTCATGATTTTCTGCTTGCTGCCTTATTTTTGGGCCCCAATATGTCAACCATCATTTGTCCGTATCCCCTTGCTTGAATTTTCAAGGGTTTCTGGAATTTATAATTTTTTTTTTTTTTTTTTTTTTTTTTTTTTTTTTTTTTTTTTTTTTTTTTTTTTTTTTTTTTTTTTGATAAAACCATATACTTTCGCTCCTTCAGATAAATTTTCGTGAAACTGAAATTGGATAAATGACGAAAAAAAAAGAAACTAAAGAACTTTTCTTACACATTTATGCGCTCTTTTATGCGAACTTTTCTTACACATTAGCAGCGCTCAAAGTAAAGTAAGAAATTATTTCTAAAACAGAATAAGTAAATACATCTGCTCAGATCTTGACTATTTTTTACTTCTATAGAAGAAACGACTAGGACCTCCATGCTGTTACGACCTTCTTAACTCAAGATTTTTCAAGTTTTAAACTTAAAAATAGTTTATAATTTAAGTCCGACTTCTAAAGTAAATGAACTTCATAGTTAATTAAATAAATAAATATACGTAGGTATATATGAAAATATAACTTAACGTCCAACTAAAAACTTGCCCTTTAAAAATCCATAGAAAAATCCACCTTAATAGACAATGATATTCTCGGCGTAGTATTTTCAAAACTTTTATTTGGAACCATTTCATCCTGATTGAAAAGATACCAGCAAATGCAATGTATAAGAAAAGACAATCAGGGTAGCCTCGATCATTATTTAGTTGAAATAACAGTTTTGTTTGGTCTTTTAATGTTACTTTTAGTAATATTTGAATTTAGATTCATTGAAATATACACCCAAGCAACATTTTGGGAAAATCGATGCATCAGAATGAAAATCTCCCCCCCCCCCTCCAAAAAAAAGATATTTTTCAAAATTTAGTGTTTTGGGCAAAGAATCTAGGGACACAAGTTGATACGGTTGATACAGCTTGAACCTAGCTTGGTTTACAGCCGTTCAGGACTCAACTTGTTTTGTGTAGAATCAAGGTCTAAGTTGTTTTTATAGTTGTTAGTTTATAATTTAAGTCCCCGACATAAACATACGTAGGTATGTATGAAAATATAACTTAACGTCCAACTAAAAAATTGCCCTTTAACTCCCATATTTTGTTGTGTAGTTACATCTCGCTCTTCTGCTTGTTTCCTAATATATAATGAAATGGATTTAAAAGAGAATTTATTTTCTTTTTGCCACTGTCAGTATAAATCCTATCGAGTGCATAATTATTATGAATTTGGTACTTGTTTCATTAAACTTGGCCATAAATCTTTCAATGGGATCAACACCTATTGTTGCTCCCGTCATTTAGTCAGCTTTTAAATTAAACAGGATGGTTAGTGGTTGAGGAGGATGGAATCTGCTGTAATAGGCTCTCATCTTCGTTCAGGAATTACCTTTTCTGTGACATATTTCGTTTAAAAGTGACAGGATAAAGACGTTTAACGCTTTCCTTGGGCTGCTATTATTTTGTCACTTCTGTCATTGCATTATGCATGGTTGAATAGGCTGGGCTAAGTGTTAGGTTGGCTTGATAGGGGTTGTTTTTCTCTGCTAAGCTGTGCTGGTAGTGGTTTGTTTTTATTGGCGTAAAGACATGAAGCTATCAATATTGTTTTTGTTTTTTTTTTTTTCAAAATAAACTTGCTGGAACACCGTCTTAAAAGTAGAAACTGTTTCACAAATTTCAGCTATTGACGCAAGATCACCGGTTGCTATGTATTGTGCTTCTAGCTTTAAAATGTCCTTTTCAGGTAATGTCTTGACTTTGAGTGTCCGAACTACCACCCCCTGTCCCCCTTTTTAAAGAAACGAGATTCTTACAAATGTCCTTATGCAAAACTTTTGCGTTGGCTACGCATATTTTTTCTATCCAATTTAGAATTCTGGACTAACACTGACTACTAGGGAAATTCCACATTTCTGTAAGAATTTCTGAGACCTCCCTCCCCTTCCCCAAACCAAAAAAAGGCCCTGTGCATTTCTTTGCGCAGCACACATTGAATTTGAAATAGCCGACAAAGCGGTTGCGCGCTTGCTCGATTAGTGTACAATGGACTCGTGGAGGGACGGCTGATGGACCAGAAATAGATTAAGTGGTGCATAGGTAGGGCTGGCCACTATTTGCAACAAATAGCGTTGTGTATGTGGGAGTCTGCTTGAAAATCCACAATTAATAAATTTTATCAATCAATTGATAAAATAATATTAAGTGCGCCATTGCATTTAAAATTATAATCGTTTATTGTTTTTTGTATTGACGGTTCTGTATTTATGGGAGCCTGGGTGAGTAGTGTAGACTAAGTAAGGCCAATGTGTACAAGATGCAAGACTAATATTTTGACAAATACAACAGTTCTAGCAGAATTTTTTGTTCAATTCTTGTCTTCTAAAAATGTTGCCCCCGCCCCTGCCTAGCCATGGATGTGCCTGATCTAACTTTCCAAATTATAAAGATTGAGAAAACATTCTTTGCGCTAATATTTTGCTCGTCATACCCTGGACAAAAAGGAGGAAGGATCCTTAAAATCTGTCCAAAGGAACCCCCTTCCTAAAAAAATGAGAACTTGCAAACTGATATTTAAGGTCATCCCGGAACTCTTGTGATACCCCTCCCCTTCTCTAAAATTTGGAACTGAGCGGTACACATGGTGTTCCGATATGTACACCAGTTGGCGGGAAGTCAATGCCCTTAAGACACTGACTGCAGGTAGAACTGGAATAAGTAAATTGGATTCTATACTTGCATTCAGAATAAGAAACCACGATATTTGTAACAGTTTACCATTAACTCTGAGAATGATCTCTATCACACCTCTATTACATATTCTGCCTTCATTGGAGTCCACATAGATGCTTAAGTTCACATTGTGACCCCCCCCCCCTATATGCATATATGGTAGGTATGATTTTGACCTTTTCGGTGACGAAAGAAACAAGGGCCCCTCGAATTTTGCGAAGCCCCTCCGAACACGAATAATATTAACAAGGCTTCTTTGAATGGGTGATTTGGGCAAAATCTCTCGCTTATGCCTCTTGTTAATTGAGCTGTGGGTGGTAAATTTATTGCTAATTTCTACCTTTTTTTTGTTCCATTGCCATAGAATTTGAATTTGGAAGGGTCCAATCAGGCTGGAGCTAAAGAAAAAAAAACGAAAACTTTAGCACTTTTGCTTTTAAGGATTATGTTTATTAACCATATCTACACCCTTTCTTCCCAACAATCCGCAGTATCAACCCAGATAAGTATTGATACTGGTTCCTTATGGGGAATATGATATGTTCTCCACAAGGTTGAAAAAGTTATCCTAATTTGTACCTAGAAAAGTAATAATTACCTGGAATGTCAAAATTTTCTTTTGTTTTTCCACCTTCCGCTCGATATAAAAGCGTTTTTCTCTCCCTCCCCCCCCCTTTACAAAAGTCAACTTTCCAGTGTCTTGTGTCCGTGATCACGCCTGCATTCTATTCTTATGAAAAATACAATAAAAAAAAATAATTAAATTTTGTTTTCAAATGAAATTAAAGGGGCGTTGAAACCGTGAACGAACGTACCTTACCTTATTTATGCATGAGGCAGGCTGACACTTCCTTAACTCCTTGCTCTACGCTAAAGTTTTGCTAGTACTTTCGTGAAAGCATTATAGCGTGCAATCAATATATCAGTACTTGTAAGTGTTTTATATACCGACTGCTTTCGAAGCATTGAGCTGAATATGTTGTTACCCAAAGAAAATTCAAGTCACCGTTCGTGAAGTATTCAGATAAAAGCTGAAGGGGGCTACAGTGCCCTTTACAAAAAAAAATACGTGTCTCCCACGTATTTTTTAAAGTTTAAATAGAATGTGAAATTTATAATTCCATTTGAATGGACCCTCATGTGATGTTCTACGACTACTGGTTCAACACGATAAAGAATCTCATTCGCCCCCTATCGTAAAACTAGACAAATTTTCATTTGCTAGGCATATTCCTTGATGCATATACTGTCCTCCCATCATGTTTTTTAGAATTTTAGTTTTTATTAATAAGGGGTGCTCTTTACTTTGTGTTTATTGCCGTGAACGGTTTGATAGAATCTTTCCTTGGGGGAAAATTGTGAGTCACATTTGAGTATATCCAATTGAGGCATTCAAGGCTAAAATGAAACGCTCGTGTGACCTTTTGACATTCTTTGTGTGTTGACTTATTTAAGAAGGAAGTTTGTCTTTTGTGCGAGTTTTGCATTATGAAATCTGGCTTGCGTAAACACTTTACTAAGTTCTTGAGAAGAACTGGAGATATTTAAATCCACCCATTCCACTTGACGGTTACCTGTCTCTCTTCGTGCCTTTTTAAACAAGTATAGAATGTCTTGTGTTGTTCCTAGGTAAATACAGCCTTTCCCACAGTGCGGTACAGTTTCTAAATATACACTTATATGTAGAATTTTAAATGACAAATGGCGAAAAATATTTGTACGGAAATGGTTGTGTCATATAACAATTCGTTGCCCTAAAATGGTATATGATTTTTGTTCTTAATCTGCAATAAAAAATTGAATCCTATGAGACGCTTTGATAAAATTGGTTCTGTTGTTTAACACATGAACGAAAAGAAAACAATGAAAGTAACGGTCACATTAGGATAAAGAAAAAAACCAATAAACAAGAATAGCTTTCTATTTTCCGTCAGTTTATTTCAGACCGACTATAGAAGACTGCATTTGCAGGCTAGCGAAAGGGAGAACCATCCTAGCATCCGTAGCACGTGTGGATAATCTACAGACTTTCATTGGGTCGGCAAAGACGGTCCAGCGGGAAAATACATTGAAAAATGCCTTTAAAACTGATTAATTTAATCAATATAGAGACCAAACTTTATATCGGGGTAATTGTTCCTCCATTCAACATCAAGAGACTTCTTATAAGACCCAACTCTGAACCAGGACAGCTTCTGCTCAGATAAGCATTTCCAGATAAATACACCCATTGCAAACAAATATATAACATTTTAACTCAAGAAGAATGGCAAGCTTTTTTGAGTGGCCTCGGGTTCCGTACCCTACATTAGAATTAAATTTAAACGGGAAAAAAATTATGTTGCAACAATTTATATGTTAGTATCTCACACGCCCTTAACACTTTATGTACACCTTCTTAAAGTTTGTTACTTCTAATCTTTCCTCCTTACTTTTCTTCCTCGTGGCCTTAATTATCTTGGTCATTTATCTTCTTTGAACATTCTCAGTCCCGAGCAGGTCATTATCTTCGTACTGGGTCGATGGACGGAGGTAAAGATAGGGTTTAGGTATTACAGGCATTTTATATAGTTGATCATCAGCTGATCACTGTCTTGTGTTATCATTTTTATTGTACCAAATTATCTTTTTTCCGTGAAGGTATGTTTCGAGACGGATGTGTATTTATTTTCTTCTCCAGGGGTGATCATATCGAACCAATCATCCTAGAATATCGAGAATTGAATCTTTATAAAGGAAATGTAAGTTTTAGTACTCTTTTTATGTAACAAAAAAAGATTATGCCTCAGCAAAGTAGCGTTTTCTGCCATTTTGTGGCGATAAACGACTATTTTGGGCCAAGGGTGCATAAAAGCCATAGAAAATTGAATTAAAATTTCCGAAAAAACATGTATTGAGCATTCAAGTTTAAAAGTTAGTAATTTTGCACGGTGGTGGGTCTTTATGTAGATGTGTAGATTTTGCTCGAAGCCTCAAATAGTGTGGCGTTGTAATGCCCAAAACCCATGACTCCATAATCTTTTAGCTAATTATAGAAGGAATTTTTTGGCGTTGGGGAGAGAAATCAATCTCTAATCCATTTTGGTTCTGGGAATGTTCTTACATAGCGACTTCTGAAGCACAAGGGCCGTTCTGTTGAAATAAGAAGTATTTTTAAATCACTGTAAAACTTTAACGGCGAGTGGGGCGGTTGAGGAAAGTACAGCCCACCCTCATGTATGGCATGATATCTCTTCGATTTTAGTTTTAGTGTCGCTCACTACTTTCATTTGAAAAAAAAAACTATTTATTTTAGATTGGATCTATGACAAAGGGGATGTCCATTATGTAACATAATATTGCAGGGAAGCTCAGTATATAGCCTCCTGGGACATAGCTGAGTATATTAGCATTTGAAGAAAAGATGTGTTCTCTTTGCTCATTAAATAAAGTTATTACTTATTAAACCCGTTAAATAAAGTTCATTAAATGGAGACGTTCTTTGTGTGCAGCTGTAGTTATTTAATATATTATAGTATATATATATATATATATATATATATATTATATATATATATATATATATATATATATATATATTATATAAATTAAAAAAAAAACTCGTATTTTTCCAGAAAATGTTCTATATGTGCAGTTCTTGCAGCCAATTTTCATCTCAGAATTTCAGGCTGAAATTACTGTCGATTATTTATTTTGGGACATTTAAAGTCGGAGAATATTGTCCTTTTTCCTGTGAGTGTTTTAAACCTAAAAAGGATGTGCTTTATGAATGAATTAAATAAAAAAAACAAGTTTTTTAAACTGAAAGTAAGGAGCGACATTAAAACTTAAAACGAACAGAAATTATTCCGTATATGAAAGGGGCTGTCCCCTCCTCAACGCCTCGCTCTTTACGCTAAAGTTTTTTATTGTTTTAAAAAATAAAGTTGTGAGACAGAGTCAAACTTTAGCGTAAAGAGCGAGGCGTTGAGGAGGGGACAGTCCCTTTCATATACGGAATAATTTCTGTTCGTTTTAAGTTTTAATGTCGCTCCTTACTTTCAGTTTAAAAAACTTGTTTTTTTTATTTAATTTTTGAACGTTTTTTAATAAATGCAGGTTTTGATCTTGGCTCACCGTACATGAATAATTAAAACAAAATTTTCATATTAATTTACTTTTATTTAGTAAAATGGCTTTCTCGAAACTTGTTTAATTTTATTTACGAACGTTTTTATTAGTAATAAATATACGTATATGAAAGGGACTGTCCCCTCCTCAACGCCTCTCTCTTTACGGTAAAGTTTTTTATTGTTTTAAAAAATAAAGTTGTGAGACAGAGTCAAACTTTAGCGTAAAGAGCGAGGCGTTGAGGAGGGGACAGTCCCTTTCATATACGGAATAATTTCTGTTCGTTTTAAGTTTTAATGTCGCTCCTTACTTTCAGTTTAAAAAACTTGTTTTTTTATTTAATTTTTGAACGTTTTTGAATAAATGCAGGTTTTGATCTTGGCTCACCGTACATGAATAACTAAAACAAAATTTTCATATTAATTTACTTTTATTTAGTTAAATGGCTTTCTCGAAACTTGTTTAATTTTATTTACAAACGTTTTTATTAGTAATAAATATACGTAACTTACGAATTAACTTACGTAACGAAGTTCTATATTCATATATTTTTAATTTGTTTATTAGGGGGTTCGCCCCCTAGTCAATACCTTGCTCTTTAAGCGAAAGTTCGAATTTTGTTCCAATTCTTTAAAAATGACCGCTTAATCACAAAGGCCGGTTAATTAGAATAAATAGCTCTTATGAAAGTACTAAAAAATCTTTGGCTTAAAGAGCGAGGTATTGACTAGGGGGTGAACCCACTCATATATGTAATATTTTCTGTTCGTTTTAAGTTTCGATGTTGCTGCTATTGCAGTTGAAATACTTGTTTTTTTATATTAAATTTCTGATTTTTTTTAAATAATGCTGGGAAGTCCGGCGTCCCCTTCATAGCAATGTCCCTTCCCCCATGAAAACTTCCTTCATGGAAATATCCTCCCACATAACCCCCGACCCACCCACCCCCTCCCCCACTACCGGGAAAAATCTCCCCTGAAAACGTCTGTATACTTCCAAATAACCAATACTATATGTTAACATTGGGTAAAGTTCATAACTTTCAGCCCTCCCCCCAAAAATTTTGGGGGATTAAGTCATCCTAAAAGACATACTTATTATATTTTCGAACATGCTGAACAAAATGGCTATCTCAAAATTTTGATCAGGTGACTTTGGGAAAAAAATGAGCGTGGGAGGGGGCCTAGTTGCCCTCCATTTTTTTGGTCACTTAAAAAGGGCACTAGAACTTTTAATTTCCATTCCAATGAGCCCTCCCACGACATTCTAGGACAACTGGGTCGATACGATCACCCCTGGGAAAAAAAAAAACAAACAAACAAACAAATAAACACGCACCCGTGATCTTTCTTCTGGCAAAAAATGCAAAATTCCACATTTTTGTAGATGGGAGCTTGAAACCTCTACAGTAGGGTTCTCTGATACGCTGAATATGATGGTGTGATTTTCATTAAGGTTCTATAACTTTTAGGGGGTCTTTCCTCCTTTTTTCGAAAATCAGCCAAATTTTCTCAGGCGCCTAACTTTTGATGGGTAGAATTAAACTTGATGAAACTTATATATTTGAAATCAGCATTAAAATCTGATTCTTTTGATGTATCTATTTGTATCAAAATACCGTTTTCTAGAGTTTCGGTTACCATTGAGCCGGGTCGCTCCTTACTTACAGTTCGTTACCACGAACTGTTTGAAACTTTGTTATTTGTAGGCCTTATTGCGAAGCTAGTCCCTATATACCGTAAATTCATCAGACTTTCTAACAGCATTCATGCTGAGTACGCGAAACACGAGAAGTACAAAGAAAGAAGCTGCAAGTGTATATGAGGCCTGAAGCTAACGAGACACATGACTAAAAAAGTTCTGATCTTATGTTGAATTCAGTTTGCTCACCATCACTTCCATTATTTTTGCTTTTTGACCCAAAATTTGAATCTTAGTTTTTATTTCTCCATCCATAATACTAGAGACTGATAATGCTCTACTCTATGGCTATCCAAGGCCGTA
The DNA here is from genome assembly GCA_027921565.1 of Artemia sinica. NCBI lineage: Eukaryota > Metazoa > Arthropoda > Branchiopoda > Anostraca > Artemiidae > Artemia > Artemia sinica. The sequence continues at coordinate 19,879,117 of CM051264.1, read as the reverse complement.
TCCGGTTGTAGGGGTGGCTACCGTGTTTACCCCCCCCCCACCCCGAAATTTTGTTAAAATCTTAAAAAACTAAAAAATGCACGTAAAGAAATTTTGATATGCTTTGTAAAGTTTGTTTTTGTACCTTACCTTGCGTTTTGAGTATTAGTTTTAACCACCGAGGCACGGATAAGCACGTGTGTTTTGATATATTAGGGAGAAGGACAGGGGCGACAATGAGGGGGAGGACCTTCTTATTTCATATCTATTTTCTATTCTATCATGGCTAACTGGTCGTTTTGCCAACCCCCCCCCCCTAAAATCCATGTCCCCTACATTTTCCCGAATCGGTGCCACCGAAGAAGGATAAAAGAAGGTGAATTGTGCGAAAAATACGGTTTGATAGTAAAAATATAGGCGTTTGAGGGAGGGCTGGCCTTAAGGTGAACCTAGAATTGGATGTTGTGTTCATTCTGTTTGCTATATTTGAGAACAGGCTTTTGTTGTTTAGGTCTTTGGTGAGCTTAATTTTGATTTCGTATAAGAATGAGCTAAAAATACTTCATTCTATTTTATGAATGCCGTGAAACCTTCTTACCTGTATGGCAAAAAATTGTATAATAGTAAAAAATTGGCGTTTGAGGGAGGGCTGGCCCGAAGGTGAACCTACAATTAGATGTTGTCTTCATTCTGTTTGCTATATTTTGAGAACAGGCTTTTGTTTGTCTGGGTTTGTTCTGAGCTTAATTTTGATGGGGTACATAGACAGGGAGTAGGGCTGATGATGAATAAGGAAGCTGCTAAGTCTTGTTTAGGCTGGGAAGGTATTAATAATAGAATACTAATTGCTCATTTTATGACTAGAAAGTTCAGGGTATCAGTTATAGTAGTATACGCCCCTGTAGAACCGACTGACGGAATTACTAGTGACTCAGATGAATTTTACTTACAGTTACAGGAGCAAATAGACAAGGTCCCAGGTAGAAATATGATTTTATTACTGGGAGATTTTAACGCCCAGGTTGGTAGAAATAGGGATAGATGGTATCCCAGCCTAGGTAAATTTGGTGTAGGAAAAGAAAACAGTAATGGATACAGACTTTTGCAATTTTGTAGGTATAACAATCTAGTTATAACCAATACAGTGTTTGGTCATAAAATGGCTCATAAGTTAACATGGTATTCACGTGATGGTAAGACAGCAAACCTTATTGATTATATTATAGTAAACCGAAGACTGGCAGGATCAATACAAGATACTAGGGTATATAGGAGTGTTGTTATTGATGTTAAAAGTAAAGATCACCATCTAGTAGTGTCAAGGGTTAATTTAAAGCTGAAATATCGGAAGGGTAACTACCTCCCGGAAGTTATGATGTTGGTAGACTCCAGGATGAGAATTTGAGAGAAACTTTCCAGGAACAGTTGAACACTAAACTTGAGAGTTTAAAATTTGATAATGTGGAAGATGGTTGGAATAATTTTTGAAAAATAATTTTTGAAGTTGCGGAAGGTGTATTAGGGGAAAAAGCTAGAACTGCAGCTAAGAATATTAGTGAAAAAGCTTTATGTTTAATAGAAAGGAGAAACGACTTGTGCAAGAATTATCTGAGTGATAGATCGTATGAAAACAAAAGAAATGTAAAGAAAGTGGAGAAAGCATTAAAATATGAACTAAGGAGGTGTGAAGTGGAGGCCATGGATAAAATTGCCGAGGATCTGGAAGATGCAGCTAGACGGCATAATAGTAAAATATTGTACTGGCACGTTAACAAATTGAGAGGGAGTAGTCAATCCGGGCTTGTCCCAGTTGAAGATAGGAATGGGGTCGCAATTAGCGATAAGGAAAAAACTAAAGAGAGATGGGCCGAACATTTTGAGAACTTGCTTAACCGAGATAGAGGTGCAGGAAAATATATAGAGGAAAATAAAAAAGTTTGTGATACCTTGGATGTGAAGGAAGATTTGTTTTGTGAGGAGGAATTAGCAACAGTATTAAAGGATTAAAGAATAATAAGGCTACAGGTGCTGATAGGGTGGTAAATGAGTTTCTTAAATATGGCGGCTCTGGGGTTAGAAATAAGTTATTGAAGATTATGAATATGATTTTCGAAAAAGGGGAAGTACCTAAAGATTTTAGGAAAACCTTAATTAAGCCACTTTATAAGAAAGGTGATAAAAGTGAGTGTGGTAATTATCGAGGCATTAGTCTGGTCTCTGTAGGTAGCAAATTACTTAGTAATATGATACTTTTTAGACTGAGAGATGCGGTAGACAAAGTTTTAAGAGAAGAGCAGTGCGGTTTTAGAAAAGGTAGAGGATGTGTTGACCAAATTTTCACTCTTAGGCTAATAATTGAGAAGTGCCTGAGTTTTCAAACACCTTTGGTCCTCAGTTTTATAGATTATGAGCAAGCGTTCGACTCTGTTGATAGAAGAGCTTTAGTAAAGGTTTTATCCTTGTACGGTATACCAGACAAATACATTAAAGTGATTAGTGCTATGTACGAGAATAACACTGCTGCGGTTAAGGTAGGAAATGAGGTTAGCAGCTGGTTTTGTATTAAATCAGGAGTTAAGCAGGGTTGTGTTCTATCCCCCTTTATATGGATTATTTTGATGGACTTTGTTTTAAGGAGCACAGGAAAGGCAATGGGAGACCACGGAATCAAATGGGGAGGAAAAAGTCTCCTGGACTTGGATTATGCTGATGATTTAAGCGTCCTAGATGAAAGTGTGAGCAAAATGAATGAAGTTTTCGAAGTTTTGCGAGTTCAGGGTGCTAGAATTGGTTTGAAAATTAATGTTAGGAAGACTAAGTCACTAAGGCTAGGAATAAGTGAAGATGAAAAGGTGACGTTGGGTAATGAAAAGATTGATCAGGTGGGCAGCTTCACTTACCTTGGTAGTATTATTAGTAAAGATGGTGGGAGCAGTGAAGATGTTAAAAATAGAATAGCCAAGGCTCAGGGTGTTTTTTCACAGTTAAAGAAAAAGTCTGGAAGAATAGGAAGATAAGTCTGCAAACCAAGATTAGAATATTAGAAGCTACAGTGATGACAGTGGTCAAATATGGCTCTGAAGCATGGACGCTCCGAAAAGCGGATGAAGATTTGCTAGATAGTTTTCCAGAGAAATTGCTTAAGGATTGTTCTGGGTACCCGGCTGACTGACCGTATTTCAAACAATAGGCTATACGAAAAATGTGGTTCAATACCGCTCTCTAGGGCTATAATGAAAGAAAGGTTGAGGTGGTTAGGGCACGTTGTGCGTATGAAGGATGACAGATTGCCGAAGATTGTTCTTTTCGGCCATCCATCTAGGGCTAAACGGAAAGCAGGTCGTCCCCGTCTGGGGTGGGAGGACGTCATAAAGAAAGATTTAAAGGAAATGGGAACTTCGTGGGCGGGTGTAAAAAGGGAGGCTTTGAATAGATTGGGATGGAGGAGGAGCGTGCGTAGCTGTGTTGGCCTCAGGCGGCTTGGTGCTGCGGCGAGTTGTAGTAGTAGTAGTAGTAGTAGTAGTAGTTAATTTTGATTTTGCATAAAAATAAGCTAAAAATACTTCATCCTATTTTATAAACGTCGTGAAACTTTCTTATCTGTTTGGCAAAAATTGCTTGTATCAATTATGCATTTTTTTTCGTTTTACCTTTCAAGTTTTCTTTGGGTAGTTATGCCCGATAGGCTATTTTAATTTTTATGGTTATTTTCTCATGTAGAAATAGTCTGCTATTAGGTCATCCTTAACAATGCCTTTTATTAAATATTCAGTTCTGGTGAAATTAAGCTACCTCATCATTACTATAGTAACAATGACAGACACTTCCAATTTTTGCTATTCACTGCCCCGTTTTTTAAATGGAACTTTCCTTGTATTGTCATTGTTTTGACTTGATCTTACTCGGCCGTTTTTGAAGCTGATTCGGCAGAATCGGCAATGACAAAAACAGTTGATCCTTTTATCTTTGTCATTGTTGGTGACATTTTCCATGTGGCTGCATTGTACGTGAAGTCCGGAATAAGCAGTGGGCAATGAACGGTTTAGAAAATTTAAACAGAGACTTTTTTTTTCAGTTTTAGATTAGGGGTCATTTGAAATCATTTGAACAAGAAGTCACTTCCCTAGATTTCAAGAACTACGAAAAAGTAGGGTACCATTGTATGTGGATTCCCATTGTTTACGAACTTCTATAACAACAAAATTCTTACTTTATTCTTATCAGCAAAGCTTTATTTAATGGACTCGTTATGTGATACAGTTTAATCAAGTAGGTTACCTATTCTATTGAAATATTTGAAGTATATTTTTTGTTAATTGGGACTTTAAGGACTTTTGTGTTTTCTGTTTCTGCTATTAAAAAAAAAATAAATAAATAAACCATTCATTTTGTCACTTAATGTTCTTCACAAATATAGTTGGAAATTCCTGTTTTTCAGCATTTTTTTACCTATCTTCAACTAATCGTAGCAAGACTGTATCCAGGGGGGTTACCCGGTTTGAACCCCCCGCCCCGAAATTTTTGACCGAGTCGAAAATAAGTCGAAAATTAGTAAAACCTTGGTAAAGATCAGTAAAATTAGTCGAAAACTGAGTCAAAAATTAGTAAACCCCCCCCCCCCCGAAAAAGTCAAAAATTAGTACCCCCCCCCCTCCCGAAAAAAATCCTGAAAGATTTGAAAGATCTTTGCAAAAAAAGAAGAAAAACAATGAACCAACTGTAGTTGCCTAGCGTAACAGTTTTCCGCAAGTTTGTAAGAATCTACTGTTCTGGATAGCAAATTGAATCGTCGAAAAGCCTGTTTGTTCTGTCAGGATTAGAGCTGTTTACGATCACTGGAAGAAATAAAAATTACTTTGTCTAGAGTTTCAGTACTCTTCGAAATAGTTAAACTACTTTCTTTTTCTTTGAAAATTCTACTCTGAAGAAATGCTATGCCGCTCCCAGTTCGGCTTGGTATTTCTTACTTTCAGCTTCATTTATTTAGAGCAGTGTTTCCCAACTGATTCTGGGCCATGTCCACCTGGGTATTTCTTAAACACTGATACCCCCCCCCCCAGTGGTGGTTCTGGCCTGTCTTGTGCCCGGGGCAAAATCTTGATTAGTGCTCCCCTATCTCCAAAAAACTTCCATGTCAAATTGTTGGAAAATTTTCAGTTATTAAAAAAAATTTCATTTATCAACTAAATTTTTCATTTACTTAAATCTGACTTTTCTTACTTCATATGGGAAAATTATGGAAAAAATAAAAATTTCGGATTCAATCTGCTTGTACTTGCTGCCAATTGTGCTTTGTACTTTATTTAAAAAAAAGAAAATGATTATAAATGTTGGATTATTTATCTGGAATTTTGCATCCCTAAAATTTCTGCGTTCAGGGCAAGTCCCCCCTCTGACCCCCTAAAACTGTCCCTCTGTCTCCTTCGTGATATTTAATTTCTGTTATTCAAAATTTTACGTGTATTAACCTGAAGGAAGCTTAAAAGGCCATTAACTTCTTTTTGTTTTTTGTTGTTTTTTTTTTGGGGGGGGGGGATCGTCCTCTAAGCATATTTTATACTAATGAAAAATATTGTCTGAATGCAAACGCCTTTTATATAATTTATAACACCATTGCAATATTAGCATGTATCTTTTTTGCTCTTTAAATTCACTTAAAAGGTGACTTCATTCATATAAAAAAAAGTTTTTTTTCAAACAGCCGAAAGGTGTACGTCCTGCCCATGACCTACCAAAATATTTCCATGCCCCACCGATGGGGCCTGCGCCTTACGATATTTTCAGTTTATTTGGGCCAGTTTTGTAGATATATCTTACATAATTGACTAAGCCATAGCTTTTGTCTGTTTTAAATTTCAACTCCACTCTTTATCTTATTTTTTTCTAAAATTCCTCGAAATAACCCTGAATGGAATTCGGCATTTTTGTTTTTACAGATCCCTGGGTTGTATCCGACTTTTCATTAGAAATAGTTAAAATGTTTCTTTTCCAATTATTTGTATCGCAAGTCATTCTCCGCTCAAGGTTAATGCCGCTTTTTTATTTACGGTTGACAAAATAATTCAAATACCCTTTTCTTGCCACTTCCATTGCTATAGTGCACCTCAGCGCAGAAAATGCGAGCAGTTTGTCACGATCTCGATTAGCTTAGGCCTGCTATGGAAGCGAAGGGTTTTTTAACCAGTCTGATTCTTAATGCGGTGTACTTTAAAGCCTCTGAAGCTGCATGGTTGTGTATCAGAATTAATTAAGTGTATCCTGTTCAAAATCTTTGTTGCAGCCACTTGTTAATGCGTATTTGATTTTACCATCAAATCCATTTCATTGGGATCTCTGTCCTGGAATCGTGAATACATCTACCCTAAAGTTAATGGACAGTTTCACCTTTTCTAAATAATCTGTGTATGCGTGCTTTTATTGCATGTTTAGGATTAAATGTTTTATTTTTGTTAAAAAAAAAGGATTTGAAATGAGTGCGACAAAGTCATCATTCTGCCTCTCACCTGTGCTTTTTCCCCTGAAGTTCCCAGTAATTCTACAGTATAACTAAATTTTTGGTTTGGTTTGCGAACTTTTTATCACACAGTTTATGATATATGTTATTCTGAAAAATATATGTATATATATAAATCAGAGAAAGGCGATGTCTGATTCATTTGGACTTTAATGTTGCATCTCGAGTTGGCTTCCTGAATTTGATTATACATTGTCAAACATATTTGACGATGAATTACGTCTAGATCGTGTCTTTTACGTTGGAAAACCTCACAAGTTGGCTTAGCTTCTGTACATTGATAGATTATTGTTGATTTATCATTGCTAGTCTAAGACAGACAAAAAAACTTCATTCAACTTAGTTTTTCTAACTGCTACCCATTTTTTTCAATTAACATCACGAAAAGAAAAGGCTTAACCTGTTCTTATGAATGGGGAGGGGTATTTAGTGTCATTAAGGAACACGTTTGGAATTGTCCGCTTAGCTGTAATCAATGATTAATGAGTGTATTTTCAATGGCTGGATAGGTGTTTGGGTAGACGTATGATCTGTCATAGTGTCACTGAGTGATTAGTTGTACTAAGTGAAATGCTGATGCCGACTCTAAGTATTCATCAGAATAAGCTACTGGTGAAGGAAGACCATGTCGAAGGAAGTATGGAGGTATGTTCTGTGCATTTACTGCCTCTAAAGACTACAGTATACCTTCATGCAGAATGGATAGCAGAGACCTCTTACTCCCCCCCCCCTTACATAATATTAATCCTCTGATCCCCCTCTATACCGTGGTCTGGATATACCATCTTAAAGTAATTTCTGAGACCACACTGGCTAATCATGACAAAACGAAAAAAAAAAACAGTAAAGAAGAGAGAAATGAGGATAATACGAGCCAGTGAAAACGCAGACTATAATGCAAATATTTCGGTCAAGACCTCTGCTTGACCGTCCTCTGTGCACGATAATAGAATAAAAACTGCTAATAAAAATCCAAGGATAACATAAAAAATCAAACCTTAAAACAAACACAAGAACTAAAATATGGCTTTCAATGTAATGGTGAAAGGGTAACTGAATAAAAATACAATACTGAATGGTAATTCAAATTTTTTAATTTATACAGAGCATTTTAAAAGCTAAACGCTTCCCAGGTAAGACACCATCACAGATTAGGTTAGATTGCAAAATATGATTTTTTTTATTATTATTATTATTTAAATATAAACGATCAAAATTAATTAGTTCAGTATAAATGGGGCATAAATAGGTTTCTCCAGTGTCTCTATTGAGAGCTACCTTTCGGTGAATGTGCTTTTTTTTTTATCTTAACTGCGTCTCTCAACTGCCTTAGAATTTTTGAAGGTGACATTTAAGTTATGTTTTTTTAGAAGTCTTTACTGTTTTACCATATTATCTCAAATTAAGTGACAAACTACAAAGAATTCTAATAAAATTGCGACTTGCGGCTGCAAGTATCAAACTGATCATTGACAACAAAGTTTTTGGTCCATTTGCGGGTTCTCTAAGACCCTCCCTCCCCCCAACAGAAATCCGTAGTGTCCTTAGCCTTGGCACCGATCCTTGCAAATTTCAAGCCCATTAGGAAAAAATTCTCCTTTTTCGGTGTAATTTTAAGGGGAGCGGGGGGAGGGGGACTTTCCTCCAAACTAATATTTTTAGCATTGGGTTTAGGGTTCTCTTAGCCATGGACTTGCGGTTTTAAGTATCATGAAATTCATAAAATTAAGTCCATTGACACTTTTTAGGGCCCCAAGGACTTTCAGATACAAGTTTCAAACAAATAGATGAAACGACATTTTCTGATCCAGTTTTTGGGGCCCGAACCCTCAACATAATAGTTTTTTTCTGTGATTTAGGGTCTCTTTGGCCTGAATTTACGGCTGTCAGTCTTTAACAGTCGGGTGAAAAACGTTTTCTGTCTTTTAGGATAACCAATAGTTTTTTCTCTTTCTTTTCTTGTGCAGTGAGATCTTCTTGACCCCAGGACTTAAGAATGTCAGTTGAGCTGACCATGAAAAAAGTTTTCGGTCCTTTAGATCCCTTTTTTTGGGTGGGGGGGGGGGATCATGCCCCCAAGTTATTTTTGCAAACTAGGTGTCACTCTGTTCTGGGACTAACGGCTTTGAGTTCCAAAATGACCAGGAACTAAAAATTCTTAGACCCATTTCTGGTCCCCCTAACATCCCTCTCCCTTCCGGTTCTTGAAAGTTTCAAGCCAATCTAAAAAGTTTTTTGGACCATTCTTGGGCCCAGTATCTTGGGGGGGGGGGGGGCACAACTAAAAATCTATTGTTGTGCATTGGGGTCCCCATGTCCCCAATTCCAAGCCCATCCTGAAAAATGGACTCTTTTGGGGGCTCATTTTCAGGGATCTGTCGATGCTCTAAGCCAAATTATATTTTTACATTAGGGTGCCTTGCCCCCCTCGCCCTGATTTACTGTTTTAAGTTTTGAGTTTTTCGGAGGGAAAGTTTTTTTTGTCTTATTTTCAGGAGAATTAGTGGGAGGTTTTGTCAGTTTTTCCGTCTGTTTTTGGATCTCCTTAACCCGAGGACTTGAGGACTTGAACCTTTGGAGATTTCTGGCCTTTAGCCTTTTTCTTATTTTCGGTAATTTCCGTTAATTTCAAGTTTAACTTGATTTTTTATCTAAATGCTGCAATAAATGCAGTATTGGTTATCTTTGTGTTTGATGTGGTTAGTCATTTTAATTTCTGTTCCTTTTGAATTTATTAGTTTGTTCGTTGGTAATTTCTGTTTGTTTCAAGCTTGAATTATTATATGACTTCATTTCTACTCGCTTTAGGTTTGAACGATTCTTTTAAAGTTTCGAGCTAATCAGAAAATTAAGTTTCTTCCTAATCAGGAAAAAAAAAAAAGGCTCGTTTTAGCCCAAGGACATAAGACTTCCAGGTGTAAGTCTCAAAGTGGTCAGGTAAAAATGCTTTTTGGCCCATTGCCAGACATCCTCGCACCTTCTTCCTTCCCAACAAAAATCTTTGATCCTCTTGGTCTAGAGAACATTCCTTGGAGGTTTTGGGCCAATCAGACACCCAATATCAAACAGCCCTCTTTTCCACTATAAAACTTATATGGAAGCAATTGACAATTTGTAGTATTTATCCCCCCCTAGGGACTGGGAGTCATGCCATTCCCAGAGCCATATTTATTAAATCTTTTGACTGTCGAAGGAAACTTTTCATTAGTCTCTTAGCATTCTGATCTGCTATCATGGGGGGGGGGCGGGGAAGAGTGAGGAGAAAGATCTCTCATTGAGAGATAGATTTCTCAATTTTCAATCGAATGAGTCCCTTCCCTTCGTGCGAAGTGGTCGAAAGAATTGTACATTGAAGGTACGTAGCTCTTTATTTCAGAGGCAACGCTATAGGGCTGCCTCTGAAATGTTTTTCTCCCGAAGATTTTAAAGAAGACTGTACTACTGAAATCTCGACATACGCAAATAAAAATTAATATTTAAGATGGTGCTTAGCAGTAGGCCATTCTAAAATCGGAGAAAGGTTATAATTTTAGAACGCTATGTTTCCCAAAGCTTTTGTAAGCATGTAGAATTTTTTCACTTGCACTCACTCAATTCTTTTCGAAATTTCTTGAAGGTCCCTGATGGCTAGCATATTTATCTGGAATTCTGCTAAGAAGACAGTTTCAGTGGTTATTATGTTTACGCTGAATCACAAGTATTTTCACAATCAGTAAGATAACAGAGTAATAACATTTTTGAGCCAGGCAAATTATCTACCTTTTCTCATAGTTAGCTAACATTATAGATTGCGTTTACTCTCTTGCAATTCGAACACTGGGGAATGTCCTCTTTCTCGTTCATAAGAACCATCAGGGTTTCCTTAAAGTCTTCTGGATCTATTTCTTCGTCAAAAAACTTGTTGATAAGCTTTAATAAGTGAGAACTAAGTTCGCTATCGATATACTTCAGATACAACTACATTAGTGTTTTGTGTTCGTTAACTTAATAGGTTTCTCAGACCATTTATGCACATAGAAATCTATTTCAAAGGGGAACAGTACTTCGGGTGTAGTAAAAAAAAGAAACACACACACAGCTTACAAGAATCGAAAGTTAAAAATGAGGAACTTCTATAAGACTTGACACTCTGGGGGTGTGAAAACCCTCCTCTTGCTGAGTATGTGCCCGCCTTGGAAATTTGTTTGGTACTTGTGTATTATCCCGAACACACTCAAGAACTTTGCTCTTTTTGATCTGAGAAAAACCGGTTTATCTGTCTGCAATCTGTTATAATTAGCTTAGTCTTCGTGAGAACAACTACGATGCAGGTATATTTTAATTAAATATTTAATATATAGAGGTGGTAAGGTTAGGTATTTAATATAGTGTGTTCTGGGCGGCCTGCTTTCCGTAATTCTTTATTGTAGTTTCGATAATTTTGCTACTAAAGTCTTATATTTTCATCATATTTTGGTATATTTCATTATGATTAATCTAACTTAACTTCTTGATTGTGTTCGGGATAATGCACAAGTACCATTTGTTTTGTGGCTCTTCGACCTTATTGTGGAATTCTTAGCTGAGCAAGGTCATGCCCTCACATAACCGGTTTTTACTCCTATTTGTTCCTATACTAAGCGATGGAATCGCCTAACACTAGTAGTACAGATCTATTAGGGACCTGCTGAACAACTTTTTGCCAATCCTCATAGTTATACTCGGACTTGTTCTTGTCCAACTTACTTTCTCATTTGGGACGTAAATAACTATGACTGTGACCTAAATTGTTATAATGTTCTTTTTGTTAGTGTGAACTACTGTTAGTTCACACTAACAAAAACTTTTTGTTAGTGTGAATAATAATCACAATTCACTGCAGTACCAAGCCGCCGGAGGCCAAGACAGGTGCGCTTCTCCTCTTACCCAATCAATTTAAAACTTCACTCTTTACCCCTCCTATGTTGCTATAATTCCCTTAAATTCTTCCTTATTACTTTTTCTCCCCCATTCGGGACGACCTGCTTTTCGCTTTGCCCCAGGGGCGTAAAGCACAATCTTTGGCAATCAGTCATCTTTCTTCTGTGAAACGTGCCCTAGCCATTTTAATCTTCTTTTATTATAGCCCTAGAAAGTGGGATTGATACCTTTGTATTTTTTGTAAAGTTTATTGTTTGATATAGGCCTACTGTCAGTCAAACGAGTACTAAAGACTAGCCTTTGATAATTCCTCTGGAAAACATTTTGAAGTGTAGCCTAACTTGTTCACGGAGAATCGGACAATAGAGTGATTCCCCTAGAATTAAACAAAAAATACTCCCTTCCCCTCCTCCGGGAAGAAATGAAAAAAAATATCTAAAAATACACTTTTTTAGTGTTACTAACCCTTTTCTTTAGAAAAAATTCGCTGGTGCTCTTACCTAAGGCTGGACGTCTGTGCACACATCCACATGGTTTTTTGCCTTCACTTGCCGTCCTGAAATGTCAATGTATGTATGTATATATATTATATATATATATATATATATATATATATATATATATATATATATATATATATATATGTATATATATATATATATATATATATATATATATATATATATATATATATATATATATATATATATCATATATATATATATATATATATATATATATCCTGATTTGTATTGATCAAGCAGTGGTAAACATATCTCCAAGTTCCAAAAATTAAATCTGCGAAATTCGTCAGTCGGTACCCTTAAGCTAGGTGCCCACAGAAAGTGAATTTGCTGACGCTAGGCGAATTCATCGTCGTCAGGCGATTATTTTCACCTTCGCACGTACGAAATTCGCAGTTCACACCTTTCAACTCAGAGTCGAATTTTATTCGCACGATAGATATTCGAAAGACGAAATACAATAAACTTCTAAAGTGGCCTCGCCCAGAACTTTCTTGATCGTTTCAGCTTATCTCTCCGACGTCTTAAAGACAAAAGTAGTAACAATCCACAAATCTTTTGTTTCTGTCTTTTAGAAATCATATTTGAAATTTCGCGTTCTGTGAGGCATACTACGCGAATTCTCTGTTGTGATGCAAACTCACGAATTTGTCTGCGAAAAAACGTCGCTTTCTGTGGGCACCTGGCTTTAGTCAAGATTGGCAATATTTGCGTCATCGAAATAGGGGCTACTCTTCCTGCTCATTAAGCTTAAGCTGGCTTCCGTTGCGATAACTTAGGTTCCCTCGTGATCTGATAAACCTTATCTGTTGAACTTGAACTGGAACTAGGTGCAAGTGAAAAAGGACTAAACCAAGTTTTCTTGATTTTTCTTGTGGGAAAGCTATAAATTCCACCAGAGATAGATCGAGGGGGGGGAGCAGTTTCCTTTCAATGCATTGGAACAAATCTGTCGAACAAAAAAGAAGAGACTGCAGTTACACAAGTGTACATTCTAAATTTTCAAATTTAAATTAGAACTAGGCTCTCCCCTCATCGGATCTACAATTTCGTCCAAAGTAAAAACTTCAGCCCCCCCCCTCCCAAAAAACTGTAACTTCTAGCAAAAGCGTTCCATAGCATATTTGAAGAACAAATCATTTCTTCTTCAATCTCTTTGAAATGAGGAAGACTTGACTTACTTGGTAAGCTTAGCATAATTAAATAATATTAACCAGTCAATAATAAGTTCACTTTAAATCAAATCAATTATAGCTATTCCGCTTCTTCTGGCTCTTAAGAAGGGAGAAAATATGGCAGATATGCTGTATTACCACACCCATTTTGTAAAATCACTTGCTTAGCTGTGACAATCCTTTGGTTATAAATTTGAAATATCTATTTATAAAATAAACAAAAACTCAGTTTGACCAAACAGTATTGTTTTACTATCGTGCCTATTTTTTGTATCAGATAAACGTCTTTTGTTCGATCCATATCCGCCGTCATTCCATAATGTGCTTTCTCTGACAGTTTTCAGATTAATCGCTATTTTTTGCTATATTTGTTTTTAACCTTTGAAATGTATTTTTATCTGTCTAAAAGTTTACAATGACTATTGAATTTGTATATTCTAGCTGGCAAGTCTATAATCATCTAATTTATGTCTTATAATCACCTTTATCCTTTTTCTGGATATATTTCCCTGATAAGACTTTAAAGTTCTTGGAATTTATTTAAGCTTTGAAACTTTGAACTGATTAAATTATCCAAAAAACGCTAAAATAATTGATAAGACACAACCTTTCTTCGATTGATCTCGATCTCTTTTTATATCGCCTCAGTGGAATATGCTTTATGGATTCTGTACTTACTCAGCCGGATGATTCTTCCTTCTCTTCACGTTCATTGGATATTCAAAACTTATTATTTACAACAACTTTTAGGATGGGGAAAAGAAGAGGTACTTTATTTTGTTTTAAAGCTCCAGGGCCGTTAATGAATTTTAAGAGGAAAAAAACCCGAAGAGGATGTTAAAAGCCCGGAGGAACGTCTTCTATGATACAGAATGTTTGAAACTTTATAGGCATTTTGGCTGGGTAACTCCAAAGGCGTTATACTATATAACATGGATTTCTTACGGTCCTATGCAAACAAACCCTCGTATAGCTTAACCCCGTGGAACTCAACCCCTTTAACTGAACCCTCGTACAACTCAACCCCGTTTAACGGAACCCCAGTTTTACACAACCCTCGTTCAACCCAACCCCCATTCACGTCATCGACATGTAACTCAACCCTCATTCAGCTCAACCCCCTTGTCATTCAACCCTCATTCAACTGAACCCCGTTCAACTGAACCCCCTTGTGATTCAACCCTCATTTAACTCAACCCAATTTAATTCAACCGTCAGACAATTCAACTAAACCCCTTTGCAATTCAACCCATAGGTTATGTTGAGTTGTCTAAATGGGGTTTGAGTTCAACGGGGGTAGAGTTAAATGGGGTAGATAAACCTTGGTTGAGGTGCATGAAGCTCGAGTTGCACGGGGGTTCGGTTGAAAGAGGGTTCAGTTAAACGTGAGTTCAGTTACACGCAAACCATTTCTTACAACAGCTTTAGTCAATTATAATCAACAAAATGCTTACAGGATAGGGGAGAAAAGTGGTTCTTTATTTCGTTTTGAATTTCTTCTGTGGTTCAGAATATTTAAAATTTTAGGTGCATTTTCGCCGGGTAAATCAAAAAGCGCTATGTTATATTGCATAAATATTTTAGTCAAACTTTGGTATGGGGGAGAGAAGGGGTACTTTATTTTTGTGTTGGAATTCTGGTGACCTTGATAAATTTTTAGTGGTAAAAGAAATTGAAAAACACGCAAAAAGTTTAAAAAAGCATCTTTATTGAAAGAGAATGTTTGAAACTTCAGGAATGTTTTGACTGGGATAACTCGAAAGGCGCTATGGTATTTTGCATAAAGTTATTAAAACAAGTTTTTGTGAATAATAATTTACAAGTTATTGAAAGGGATTTTTAGGATGGGAGGAACAAGAAGTGTTTTTATTTTTGTTTTGAAGCTTCAGTGCCCCTAGTAAATTGAAAAAGGGGAAAAAGCCGAAGGCCAAGCGCAAAGTCTGGAGGAACCTGATCTGTGACACAGAATGCAAGAAACTTTAGAAGTATTTCGGCTGCCGTAACTGTAAAGGCGTTATGTTGTATAGCATCAATTTTATAGGAAAGTCGAAAAAATGCAAAATATGTTTGTGGCTTATGGACTGCCATAATTTTTTTATATTTTGCGAAAAAAAGAATCAGCTGTCTTAGCAGTCTTCCCAGTGGCATAAAGTAACTTTTTATTTCTACTTTTTAGAAATTACTTCTTGCTTGATCGGTCGTGTATTCAAAACGTTTAGGAGTGCTTTGGTTCATTTAATAGATATTCAGGCTCTATAGGAAGGCCAAGTCCTTATACGTGCGTAATTGTAGAATTAAAAATAAACATGCAGGACACGAGATGCTGGATTAGTTTTTTTTTTTTTTAAGGAAACGCAACTAGAACGTCATTAAGCACCAAGAGCAAGAGCAATAATCTATCAAATCGACCTCTAACCCTGTAACTAAAACTCTGCCTAATTTTACCGAAGTCTGATGTATGGGGATGACAGCAATGTAGCCATTCTTTCCCAGGCCCTGATCGATCAGGGACACAAGAAACCTTAACCGCAACTGTTGACCAGACTTGACTGAATCCCGCGGGACCGCCTTGTGAACTGGCAAGACAAATTTAAAAACGTCTTTTTATCTACAAATATTGGTTAAGTACATATCCTACCAAGGTACAACTATTAACGTAGCTCGTATTTGCCTCTATATTTGGCTCTGATCCGACCTGCCCTTTCTGGTAGATGTGCTGATAACAAGAATTTGGGACCCCTCTTTCCTATTGTCCGGCAGAGGTAGAATCAGTATCGGGATCGGCAACAAGAAAACTAGGACGTAAACTGTTACTTCTGACCAAGTTTGGTTGAGGCTCGAATACCCCTCTTGGTAGATATGCTGGCATCTTTAATCTAGGAACTCCTCTCCCCCACAGAATCTGTTATTGGTCCTGTACCCGCCGAAAGACCCAAGAATGACAATACGTGTTACTTTTTTTTGTTGCTTTTACTTTTTAGAGCCAGTAACCTCTTATGTTATGTGACAAGGGTTAGAACCTCCTCCCCATAAATAAGTTCATAGGGTCTGGACCCCCAAGTGGCACAACGTGGAGATTAGTTCTGAATTTCCACCTCGTTTATGTTGAAATGTGGCTACTGTTTTAGCAAATGCCCTGATTATAGGAATTCATGTCCCATTCCCCTCAGAGATAGAATAGGGTCTGGGCGTCGAAATAGCCTAAGTAGGATCCTAACTCTTTTTGCATACCAAATTTGATTGGACATTTTGTTACGCTTTTTACGAGTCGGACAAACATTTTGGGGCCTTGGTTCTGGTATATATCGTAATTAAGATAAATAGGAACCCCTATTAGAGGTTGAGTTGGGCCTTACTACCCACTAGTTTGTTTGAGATCCTGCAACATCTTCTGGCAGATGTCCTAATAAAACTAGCGGTCATTTCCTGCCAAGTTTTACTTATATCTGGATCACCATTCTGGTAGATGTTATAAGAGTAGAGTGGTCCCCTCCCCCCCCCACACACACAGGTTGGACCAGTGTTGGATACCCAAAAACGCAAAACGTCCAAATAAGCTTCCACCTTCCTGTTGCTTTTTTTGAAATGTGACAACATCTGGTAAATTTCCAAATTGCAGGGATTTCTGCCTCCTTCATTTCCCTTAGATCTATGGTCAGGTTGGACATATATATATATATATATATATATATATATATATATATATATATATATATATATATATATATATATATATAACATATATACATATATATATATATATATATATATATATATATATATATATATATTATATATATATATATATATATATATATATATATTATATATATATATATTATATATATATATATATATATATATATATATATTATATTCTTATAAATGATAGGCACAGTGAAAAGGACACACATCCTTAAAGATTATAGCAATCAAGACTTTTGAAATGTCGATTGAGGACCGAGTGACTTGGCCTCTGAGACCTCGGCCTTGACCTATGAATGTAACTACTTCATTATCAACAGACCCCTATCCCCTTCTGTGATGGTGAATACCCACCTAATTTTTAATTTTCTAGAAAATCTGTAATCTTTCATAGGTACGTGTTCCTCTTGTACGTGGAGTAAATACCGAACAAAGATGGCAGGAGCTGGCGCACCTCTTTACCTTACCTGGAGCCGACCACCATTCAAGCGGTCACTACCACTATCCAGGCTACCAAGGGATTGCTGTACCCCATGCCGTATACCCAAATTTAGCGAACTTACATCACGATCAAAGAAGTGCCTTGCTTCACAATGCATCCCTTGCAGTACCTTCTCTCGCTGTTTCAGAGTTACAGGGAAACGGCAGCTACCCGTCTGTACCTCAAAGTGGTGAGTTTTTTTTTTTTTACGAAGTTATAAAAGAAAATAGTGTACATTGTATGTTTCTTAACTTCATTATATATATTAACTTTGTTTATTTGACTCCATTTAACGTGAAAATTGTTTTGTGAAAGAAGAGGGGCTTAAAAAGGCTTTTTTACAAGAATTTCATTATATCTAATAGACATTTTTAACTTCATTGTTCATCCGTTTGTGTCACTTCGCCCGTACAGAAGGGTGTTTGTGATTTTTTTTTTATGGGGGGGGGGGTCTTCTATAAGAACTCCATCGTATCTATTAAAGATATAGCACAATTTGGTACTTCATATTTATTTTTAGTCTTTTAAGAGGAGGGGCATCAACTTCCCCCGCGCGATCTCTCTTACGGTTTCCTTGGCACTACCTACTTTCAAGGGAAGGTTTTATTATCCTTCTGAACTTCAAAGTGGTGAGCAGGTTATAAGAACAGTTTGATAAGTAAATTTATTAATAAAAATCAAAATTACGTTGTTTAGGTCTGTAACTGTCCCCGGCCTATAAATTTATTGTTGTTTAGTACTCGTTTTATGTCGAGAGCTAACATTCCCTCCCTGGTCATTTAGTGATAATAAGAACGCATTAAACTAAAGATAAATTCAAAGCCATTTTTGAGCCTAGTAGCTGGACTTGAATTGCTGTAAATAATCATTAGCATCAGTTTTGGTTGATGCATGCAACGCTTAATCGCCACACTTTGGTCTTTGGGATCATTAAATTACAATGTTCGACAATTTATCACCTTTCATTCTCTCGGTTTTTTGCTTGGATTTGAATCGCACTGTATTTTTTCTTGCGAATTATATTCACCAGACAAGTAATTTGTCAAAAGGGTTTTGTGCATGCATTTAAGTGAGCGCGCCCGGGTTTTCCTTACTTAGAGAAAGTGTACAGCGGCTCTCTGTTGATCAGTGTTGCTTTTTGGGCTGAGCTTAAAGTGGTCAAAAAAATGCTTGATCTTGATTTTAGTCGCCTAATCGGTATGGAAAAAGCTGCTTATCATTCTTTGTCTATTATTGACGGGTGTAGGTCTATGGTTGTGTGTGCCAACTACATTGAAAATGAAAAAATATATAACACTTGACACTGCCTTTAGTGGACAGTGGAATAACAAAAAAAAAGTCATAATAAGTATCGTCAGCATCCGGTCTGATTAGAATCTGTTTTTTGTTGAAGTACTAAGTACAGTACTTCATTTTAATCGAAAAAGACCCCCATGTGCAGTAATGCAGGTTTCGGTAGTAGCTAGCACTAAGTGAAAAAAAAAATTGGACAAAAATGAGCCAAAAATAAACTTCAAATAAATGGTACCAAACACCCTAAAAAGGTGTAGCTTTTCTTTAGAGGTGCAGCTGCCTTTGAGAATCAAAATGTTGTTAATATTCAATTTTTTACTGACAAAAAGTAATGCCCAATTTAAATGTTTAATTTTGCTTATTTATTTTTAATGTTCAGCGTGGCAACATGAAATGTGATGCTGTTGTTAACATTTTATTATTTCGAAACAGCCATAAGAAAAATCTTAGAAAATTGCAGTTTTCAGCGATGAAGCTAAAATGGGTCGAGGGGGCAAAGAAAGTTTTATTTTCATGTCCTTGGTACTAAGCAACGGAAAGGTTTAAAAATTTTGTAAAAGGTGTAGCGTTTCTCAAGGTGAAAGTGGCTGCAGTTTTTGAACTCTGGGGTATTTTGCGCCAGTAGTTATTAAACCTTGCCCATCTGTTGGGTGCATCACAACATAACGTCACTATTGTGTTTCCTTATCAAAATACATGAAAATATTTGTTCTTGCTTTCGGTCCTCGCAGATACACATGCGTAAATCCCGCAACTTCTTTTTCTAGAACCGAAACTTCACTATTTGTATTCCCTTTACAATTGCTATTTTTTTAAAATATATAGTTTAAATGCATGAAAATGCTTATGCAATTGCCATTTTTATGCTGACGCCTTATTTTAAGTTTTTATTTTATTTATTTTTTTAATTTGATTAGGCTATTTACTCATTTCTTTTCTGTTGCCATTTTTAGGGAATAGCGTAAATACCGGAATGGAATTGCGTTTATGGAATTGCCAGTTGTTTTTTTTTTTTATCATGACGTTACGTTTCAAGTTTTTATTTTGTTTTTTTCGTATTTATTTATCTCATAGTATGATGATTGTAAGCTAAACATTCAGGTATATTTAAAAATCCAAAATTGGATGAAAACCGAGTAAGGGGGAGGAAATCTTCTATGCACTTCTAAACATAAGCTCTTAAAAAGAGACTTTTTGCTCAACAAATTCGTATATATGGAAATTCCATAAAATTGAATTGCAGTCATGACAGGGGGCCCACCCTTCTTGGTCCATTGCTACTAGCATAGACTATACGTAGATAACAAAGATGCCACATATACTATCTCGCTATTTTAGCAGTATAGATTAGTGAACAATTGGAGCTGCTTATAGCCCAGTGCATCCAAGACTAAGGAACTACTAACCACCTGATCGAGTCGACATCCTTTTGAATATGAAAACCGTATTTTTGAAGGGGTTCCTAAGGCCCTACTGGTATCATTCCAGAGAATCCAAAATATGGCCTCGAGAGCGGATTGTAGTCCGCCTTACAACCTTCAAATGTGTGTTAATTGGCGTGGTCTAGTTATACTACGGTGTTTTCTACACCGAAAGATACACCCCCTTCCTCGGTTGATCTCTCTCTGCTTGTATTACCGCTTGCCGAGCCAATGCGACAAACACGCAGAAATACTCTTCGGTCAGACCATCGACAAGACTTTATTCTAAACGGTGACGGCATCACCGTTTAGAATATTCTCTTCATGGGTGTTATACCCGAATTCCCGTGTGTTGACTCTCTTAAAAACAAGTTTAACCGACATCTATTGAAAGAAAACCTAGGTGAATGGCCGACTAGTGTCTGGTGCTCTAACTTTTTGACGTTCTGGTGATATGAAAATTGTCATTAAAAAAAAGCGAAAAAGATCAGCCTTTTTTAAAACTGAAAACTCGAATACAATACCGCCAAAGTTTTGATAGTAAAATCTAAAGGTCACTGAAAAATTAATGTCACCTGCTATGTCAAAAATACTTTGTGCGGGTTTTATCCATGACGTCACGTCTTTTAATGTTTCATATAAAGCTGGAGTTGAATACGGCATAATTAAGTAAGGTACTTTTTATATCCCGTTTATTCGACCGGAACAACAAAAACACTACATGCGAAAAGTTGCTGTATGGGTAAGAAATACCCCAAGTTTCTGCTTTATACTACGTTATAATCTAGCTTCAAGTATTTCCCTTTTTGGATGAAAGCTGAAACATACATTAATTGTGTCGAATAAAAAATTACATAAATAAATAAATGTCAGTTGAATCTAATCACGCAAGCTTGCGGTTTCTTCCCTGGTCATAAAATAGCTGAAATGTCGCCACATATAAGACAAAATTCAATAGTTTAATCTGTCTATTCATCTTGATTTATTTACGACCTTTAATAAAAAAAAGAAGAAAACGCGACAAAACAAAGAAGAATGCTAAGTGTAATTAAAACAGCCGAATTTGGATGCATTTTGTTCTTTACCCTCCATCAAAGAAGCATTTTCTATCCTTTAAGACTTTTTCCTGTAAAGGGGAGGGGGATTCACCGTTGTCTGTTAGGTACTAACTTTGCAATCGCTTTTGAGGAATTTTCTAGGGGACAATTAATGTCCTAATCCTCCCTACCAGAAATACCAATGTTCATCCATTAATTTCAAAGTGTTTAAAGTAACTTACTGGAATGTATAATTTAAAAGAAACTTGTTTTATCTTTTGATCAGCATCAAAACAAATCAGCATTACTTACAGACAAGTAAGAGCAGAATCCTGTCTCCCCGAAAATTTCATAGTTTTGTCTTTTTTGCTTTTTTGGACCCCCCTCTCCCAATAAATCGTTTTGTGTACATGTCATTTTCTTTAAAACTGAC
Source organism: Artemia sinica (assembly GCA_027921565.1). Lineage (NCBI taxonomy): Eukaryota > Metazoa > Arthropoda > Branchiopoda > Anostraca > Artemiidae > Artemia > Artemia sinica. The sequence continues at coordinate 19,857,656 of CM051264.1, read as the reverse complement.
TTAACCTAGATGATACTCAACTATTGATCTTATTTTGTTTTGGTGCTCATATTCTCTATGAAAAATTGTTAATTTAGTATTTTTTGTACCACTTTCTTTCTCTTGTTGTTATTCTTCGTGTTAAGTTTTGCTTTTATTCACTTTTTATTCACTTTTTTGTGGCATTACTCGGTTCGGTAAACGAGCAGGTTCATCATTAGGTATCGCACTTTTTCCTTTTCTAGTTAAAAAATTGTTTCTTGGTGGTGGGATTGTTACCAGTATTTTGTGCTTGACATGTTTTTGTCCCCTAACAAATGGGGGGGGGGGCAGAACCATTCCTGGGAGGGCGCTACTCATTGAAGAATTAACTAAATGGTGTTTGTTTAAATGGTGTTTGAAGAATTAACTAAATGGTGCCGCATATAACCAGTCAAATAAAATATAAAGCCAGTATGAAATATCAATCCACCAACGGGTCAGATACTCAGAGTAGATTCGTTTCTGTTTTTCAGCTTACCGACTTGCAAAAGGTGTCTTCCATGCAAGGCCGTATCAAGGGGGGGGGGCTAGGGGTTTTGACCCCCCCCCCCCCCGGAAATGTTTGGCCGAGTCGTAAAAACGTAACAAAAATGAATATAAACAAATTTTTTATGTATTTTTTTAATTTTTTTCTTGCAAACCCCCCTCCACCCAAAAAAATTCATTTTTACCCCCTCCCTCCCCCCCCCCCCCGAAAAATGTCCTGGATACGGCCCTGCTTCCATGTTCCAGCCAAACCAGCAGATCCGTTGAATTGTTTACTCTTCTCCTGGAACCGTCTTTGCAATATCTTCTAACATTTATACTTACATAAGAATCCCCCTCCTCCTCCTTTGTTTATGTGCCTAGTTTGTATAATACGAAACGCGGAAATGATACTAGCATATCTTTAAGAACATTTTTAATGATGATAATTTGGCCCAACAAATGCTGGGCAACTACTCACGGCCAATTAAAAGAGATGCTTTGATAATAACCAGAGGGACTTCTTCATTTTAAAAGATAGCAAATTATTCCATTTTTGACTATATATTATTCCAGTTTTCAATGTATTATATTCTTAATTCCTATCACAGTTCATATAATTATCCAGTATGATCATTCCCTATCTCGCCCTTTATAAAAACCCGGACCGGGGTGCGAGTGCTCCAGAGAACGTAGAAACATAAGCGGCTTCAGATCTTTTCACGGGTAGACAAGTCAGACGCGAAACAATCGGAAACAAGTGGAAACCCGCTATTAATAACTGCACGAAGAAGTGGGAGGAGCTTTTTGTTCGCACCGAGAACGAAGACCAGAAATGATCTGCGATAAGCTTACTGGATAATTATATGAACTGTGATTCCTATATAAAAAGCAAATGAAAGTTCTCAAATTTAATGTGGGGGGAGGGGGTCTCAAACATCTGCTAAAAAGTGGTAATTCCAAACGAGAATGCTACTTATCCAAAGATAATTAAATGGGATAATTAAGACAATTAAAGGTGGTTCTATATTACTTCCTGTTTTTTTTTCTCTAAACTAAGTTTTGAATGTCTGTTTCACGGTTGAGCTGTGCTTAAAAAAAGTTCAAGAAAAGAGATTAGTTTGGTAGAGTCATGCTATTCATAGAAGTGATATCCACCCCTCGCCAAAAATGGTTCAGCAAACTGTAGAATTTTGATGTTCGTGTATTCAAACTATCCATTTGATTAATGATTCAAATAACTGACCTAAAATCATGTTGGTCGGTATTCAGGTAAAGATTGTAGATTCTACTCGGGGAGAAATTTGATTGTTGGAGCATTTGAATTACAAAGTTGGTTTTAATGTGTTTAGAATTTGCGTTGAAAATTTTATGAGTTTTCAAAACCCAGCTGAATATATTTTCGATCTCTCGCTCTCACCCTACCTCCTCCCTCTCTCTCTCTCTCTCTCTCTTTCTCTTTCTCTCTCCTCTCTCTATCTCTCCCGTAACCCCTCTGTGTTTTATGTTTTATAGTCTTGATAATGACCCTAAGGGAATGCTCAAGTTCATTTGGACAACTTGGGGTTTTATTATAGATTTGTAAAGCATCTTTAAAAATCTGGGATTAGGAGTTCAAGTCTTAATTTTGTATACAATAGCAGCATTCTAATCAGGAATTTGAAATTTTTGTTTGTTCGGTTAAGCGGTAATAAATAAAATTGATCGGCTTAGTTCAGTTAATTACGTCATAAAACGAAGGAATAAATAGTGTTAAAACCAACGCAATTAATTTATTTGATGTTCGTTTTTAAGACCAAGGGTCCTTTGTTGTCAGATTGTTTGTTTTTTGTTTTAGTTGTAACTGATAGAAGCTGCAGCTTTTTGTTCTAAACCATACGTAAAAGTTAAAATACCACTTTTTTTCTGGCACAATATGATCAGAAAAAAATGCCGCTTTAAATTTTAAAGGATTGATTAACATTAGATATTGCAACTTCCTTTCAAATGAGCCCTTAAACAGCTCTCTATGTAGTTCCAGATCCCTGCTAGCGGTGGCGAGAAAACCGGTGAAAAAAAAGACATCAGTGCTACCAAGGCCAAAGAAGTGATTTTCCTTGTTGTTTAAGGTGGGAGAGGGGGGGGGTGCAAGTTTCCTGTATGGGGTTTCGGCGATTGTGATTCCAATGGTGTACTTTTTGTTTAGATTCAACGCAATTTTTGAGGGTGTCGAAATGCTTTTCAAAATGATACTTCAGTAAACGTAATAATATTTTATTCTATTTTAAACGCCTTTTTTTGGTTATTATGCCCGTGGTTTCTTCTTTACCGGGTTGCAGATATCCATACAACAATAATTTTTTCCTTTTTGCTTCTATTTCATTCCATTACTTTTCCCTAAAAATGAATTTCTTCACCTGATCTATCGAAATTTCAAGAAACTCGTTAAAAATTGTAAAATTGAGGTGTTTATACGGGTATTTTGGAAAATATGGGGAAAAGTCATGAGCACTGGGTGTGGCTAGACGATCATCAAAACCAAAGTCTATATCTCTGGGATTAGGATTTGTAATATTTATTTCTTCTCTTTTTTTGTAGTAAACGCCTCTCATTTAAGCTCAGCGGTAGCTGTGTCATTAAACCTTACTTCAAACAACACCGGAGACCATCCACCAGGCGGCGCGCATGCACCCAATGGCGGCTCATCGTTCAAAATGGAAGTAACTCCAGATCCGGGATATTACCAAGTAAGTTAAGGTTGTATTAGTTTCTTTTACTCTGAAGTTTAAATCAAGTAGAAAGATTTTTTTTAAATCGTTTTCAAAATAAAAATTCTACCGTTTAAAGTACAATATTTTTTCTCTCTAAAATATATGAGTGAGGGGCGTGAAAACGACGGGTGACAAGCCGATTGGGCTCTAAATAAAATAGATACCAAATTGGCCTAAGTTGTAAATGCATAAATGGAAAAAGTCGAGGAAATCGAGTTATAAAGATCCAGTTATGTAAAGCCCGATCCGTTTTGCTCCTACCGCTTTCACTCATATTATAGATTCTTGAGAAAAAAGTAAACTATTTTCTACTTTTTAGTCTTCTTTTAGACTAAAAAAGTATTGAGTCTTTTCTAAGACAAAAATTTGTCTTTATATCGATTAAATTTGGAAGTAATTAAAGTTCGGAAGTGGTTGAAAAATGGCTCACAAATCTAATAAAAATTTGATTTCAAATAGCAAATTAAAAAAAAAAGACAAAATAAACATGCTAAGTAATACTAAGCAGAAGACTGACAATAAAATTCGCTTTTTGGAGAGATAAATAACTCCGCTTTGTTAAACCTGATTGGTTCTTTTCTGATATATATTAAGCCAGCTAGAAGAAAGAATGTATTTTTAATTATGCCTTCATTTACAAGTAAGTTCTCTGTTTCTTCGTATTTGATCGCTTTGTCCTAAAGGGATTCTAATGTACCTGCGTCATTTTCTGTGTTTTGGAAAGAAAATGTTGCATTTTTTTCGATAATTAGGTACATAAGGTCATGGGTAGACACAAGCCCGATGCCTAGAAGAGAGAGAGACTAAAATTTATATTAAATTCATAAAAATATTAAAAAAAAGGTTAATATTAAAAAAAAAGAATTAGGCCGTAATTTTTTGTTTTTTCTTGACAAGTTTCTAATGTTGTTTATTCAATATTTCAAATTAGTTGGCTGTGGGTTACTTTCGATAAAGGATTGTCACATGGCTATTTCAAGGTCATATTAATAGCACGTGCTCGTAGGGCACCCTATTTGAGATACCTCTGTTAGGGTAAGCAATTGCGTCTCGAACGTGACCGCATTCTAGACATAAGTGTTACCGATTTGCAAAATGTCTACAATTAGTTTTACAGTAGCAATAGTACATGACGCGACCGCTTGAAAGACAATAGTAAAAACTAGTTTAAATTTAAACTTCCAAAAGAGTCCCACTTCTCCGTAGCTCTTTTAGTTATGCTGCCTATCCCATGAGCTATAGACATTAACATAAATTTCTAAAATTTTCAGAAAGAAGATTGTATTTTCTTTAATCTATCAGGCGTATAATAATTGTATACTAAACATTAAGAAAATGTATCTAAAAATAGCAAAAGAAAACAAAATTCTACAAACTTACGATTCAGCTGTCGCAACAATCTGTTGAGTATCAATTTCAAAATCCAACTAAACCTGTATTGTGCATGCGTTCTGTTCAACTTAAAACAAGATTCTTGACTACGAATGATGTGAGAATCTTATAGCAATTGAGAAACTGCATTTGAAATGGTTTAATCTCATCAAACTGTTCGTGATAACGAACAGTAAGTAAGGAGCGACCCGGCGCAATAGTAACCGAAACTCTAAAAAACAGATACCAATTTTCATATCAATAGATACATCAATACATCGCTTTTATTTTTAATAGATATTAATGTCTATTAAAATTTAATATATTAATATTTTAATATATTAATCGATACATCGCTTTTGTTTTTGGCTTATGTAGATACTATGAGATTTTACCTTCATGATTCGTGTCTTACATCTGTCGCAGATGACACTGCTATTTCTTTTCGTGGTGTTTCTGTAGATGAGTTAATTAATAATGTAAATATGGTATTAAATTATCTAAGTGTGTTTACTTCCTTAAGTATGTTGGCAGTTAATGTAAAAAAGACAAGTTTTATGGTTTTTAGTCGAATTGGTCAGCCCATAGACCTCGATGGGCGAATATTATTTTCTGGTAATTCTCTAGAACAGGTTAATTTAATGAAGTATCTAGGTTTTTACCTAGACTGCAGTATGTCATGGAAACGTCACAGTGATCTCGTGGCACTTCGTACCAGGTCGGGTGATGTTGCTTCTTTATCATACGATTATTAGCCCCTATATATCGTACGGCTGTATGTTATGGGCTAGCAATTTTTTGGGTAATTTTAGGCGTGTACAGGTAAAGGTGATGGATGTGGGACAAGTTCGTGACTACCAGGCTGCGGTTTTTACTTACCAGTGTTTTCATGAAGTGTGTCCATCGTTGTTTTTAGATTTTTTTTCGACAAAATAGTGATTTGCTTGATTATTATACAAGGAATGCGAATAATCTGGTAACAGAGTATAGGAGTGGAAGTCGTTCTGGATTTCTAATGAAACACATGGGCCAGGGGTGGATTTCCTCCCAGATAGTGTTAAGGCGGCTGAACACCAGCATTTGTTTAAAAAGAAAGTAAAGAATTTTTTGTTAGGGGGGTGAGGAGTCAGGATTCAGAGATTGAAGATTTATGTTATTATGTATTTTCTTTTGTTATTGTCTTCTTCTTTTTTTCTTTTTTCTTCTGTGTTTTTTGTGAATGTTCATCAGTATGTGTGAAAATGAAGTTTAAAATTTACTTAGGAATTTAAGTTATTTTTTAAGTATGTTGAATTAGTTTGTGGTAACCCCCCAATGCCAGTGCATTTATGTCTTCCCATGGGCGGTTACCTATGGATCATGTTTAACTAGGTCGTTTTTGTAATAAGTTAATCTAATCTAATCAAAAAAATCGGATTTTTATGCTGATTTCAAATATATAAATTTCATCTAGTTTAGTGTTATCCATCAAAAGCTACGAGTCTGAGAATATTTGCCTTATTTTCGAAAAAGGAGAAAAACACCCTCAAAAGGCATAGAATCTAAATGAAAATCACACCATCAGATTCAGCGCATCAGATAACCCTATTGTAGAGATTTAAAGCTCCTATATGCAAAAATGTGGAATTTTGTATTTCTTTTCTGCCAGAAGAAAGATCCCGGATGTGTGGTTATTTGTTGTTTTTTTTTTTTTTTTTTACTTCCCATGGGTGATCGTATCGACCAAGTGGTTCTAAAATATCGCAAGAAGGCTCATTCGAACGGAAATCAAAAGTTATAGTGCTCTTTCTAAATGACTAAAAAAAATTGTAGGGCACCTATGCCCTTCCCACGCTCATATGTTTCCCAAAATCACCGGATAAAAATTTGGAGATAGCCATTTTGTTCAGCATAGTCGAAAAATCTAATAACTATGTCTTTAGGTGTAAATTGACCCGCCACAGTCCCCAGGGGAGAGGCTGCAAGCTATGAACTTTGCCCATTGTTTACATATAGTATTTGTTATTGGGAAGTATACAGCCATTATTTAGGGGGGGGGGGTGCTTTGGGTTGATTTCTAAGAGGAAAATCTTCCTCTGGGAGGGAAATTTCTGATGAGTTAATATTCCAGGGGAAGTGTTACACTGGTGGGTTTTGACAGAATTACAATACGAAATTCTTTTTAATTGTCTTAAATTCTCTTTATCAAATTTTTTATATGGAGATGTTCCGGGGGAATTATCCAAGGGCGTTTTTTCTGCGCGTTTTGTTTTCTGGGAAATAATTTCCACCGAAGGGGGCATTTCTTGGGTGACCCAGAAACCGATTAGAGATTAAAGTCTTATTCCAGTGAAAAAATGCTAAGGAGAAATTTTCAGGGTGAATCGTCCATAAGCAATTTTACAGAGAGGGGGGGGGATTCTCAGCGAGGAAGCAATTGTCTGGAGAGAATTTGACAGGGGGGGGGATGCACTTTAAGTTGGATGAAATTTCCACGGAGGAGTTTTCCGTGAGGGATAGGGGTATATTTCATAGAGGGTGAGCCAGATTTACCGGCATTATTTGAAAACGAACAGAAATTATGCCATATATGAAGGTTGCCCCTCCTCAATACCTTATTCTTTACGCTAAAGTTTGACTGTTTATTAAAACTCAAACACAGGGGCTGTTTAATTAGAATAGGAAGCTTTTTTAAAAGGGCCAACAGCTTTAGCGTAAAGAGCAAGGTATTGAGGAAGGGGCAACCCTTCATATCCGGAATACATCTGCCAAAATTAATATCCAAATTGTGTTTTAATTTTCATGCACGGTGAGCCAAAATCGAACATGTATTAGTTGAAAAACCTTCAGAAATTAAATAAAAAAACATTTTTTTTTTTGCTGAAAGTAAGGAGCGACATTAAAACTTAAAACGAACAGCAATTATTCCGTATGTATGGAAAAGGCTGTCCCCTCCTCATCGCCTCGCTCTTTACGTTAAAGTTTGACTCTTTTTCACCACTCTACTTTTTAAAACAATAAAAATCTTTAGCGTAAAGAGCGAGGCGTTGAGGAGGGGACAGCCCCTTTCATATACGGAAAAATTGCTGTTCATTTTAAGATTTAATGTCACTCCTTACCTTCAGTTTAAGGAAAAAAACGTGTTTTTTTTAATTAATTTCATAAAGACGATACTTTTATCAACATGTGAAGAACCGTGTATATTGCAATTGTATCTGTCTGGTTTATATGTAAAGTAACACAAGGATGAAAATTAACGAACAAGAGAGTAGTGAAGAATTATGGTATACAAGGTAATATTTGGCAGGGATAGTCACTAGTGATAAATTACTAGGGGTGGCACCGTAATTGGGTGATTTTCGGGGATTTGGGGAACCAATTTTTTTTCGGGGTGACGCATAGATTTCTGGGAAAACCTCGAAAATTCGGGGATAGTGCAAGCCCTGCTTGATTCCTAATCAGGAAAATCGAAATACTTAACCACACGAGAAAAGAAAAGCCCCGACTTTGCGGTTGACGCAATAAAGAATTGCCGCAAAATTAATTCAAAGTCAGCCGAATGCCCCCGCCTCTGTCGACGGTGGCGCGCGTGCGACGCGCCGGCGGCGTTGCAACACTTTGGCAGCGGTCAACTGAGCCTCTTGTTGGCGGCGTTTGTTCGATGCGCCGACGTGGCACCGGGGTCTAGATGTATTATCAAGTAAAATGTTTTCTACTTTTTAGTCCGTTTTGCAAACGAGTTAAAAAAGAAAATAATTTTGATATTTATTATTTTCGACGTTTTAGTCTTCTCTTAAAAGTATTAGTATTTGTCTCATCTATTTGTTTTCTAAACTTCAGTTTTTTAAATGTGAAGCTACTCTTCGTTTTCATTTCAACTTTTGGAGCCGCTAGTGATAGATAGTTTTATCAGATTATCGTATCTATTGCAAAGCAAGTGCCTATTAAAATAGCACTATCATCGGAATTTAGTAGAAAGTGGACTTCAGCTATTAAATATATCAACTTGTTGGTATTAACCAGGATTGTCTACTATCATGCGCATACGCCGGAGTGTTTTTTCTTTTATTGGGACTATGCTCGTCAACCCCCTTCTCCCCTCCCCAAAAAACATTCGTGTTACACATAATATAGGGAAATGGCAAAGAAAATGTAAAATCTTAAGGTTTCGGAAGGAATGCGTCCGAAACCCCCCTCCCTTACGTCAATGTCTAGGTTCACTTTCTTCTTATGATGTGAGTGGGAAGGGGGGCGGTCAAAATCGTATATTGCAATTTTGCCTGCTCCGTAGGCTATGCTTTTTGAAAATCCCAAGGGGATAGATTTGTTAAACCTTGGATATTTGGGTTAAAATGGACTTTTGAAGTACCCAGCCTCCCATTAAGGAAAGATTCAGATTAACGGTACACTTGAGCACAACTTTGGAAAAGTGAACGAAAAGATAAAGGTTGAAATATAAGAAAATTATGAAAACATCAAGATTACAGGGAACATTTCCGAAAGGCCTCCCTCATCTTTTGCCAGTTTAGACACCAAAATTCTGTTTGGCCCTATGATTGAAATTATCGTGAGATCCAGTCCAATAAATGAATTAAATTTTAAAAAGACGTCGCCCGACTTGATCTTGCCATCATGTTCCGGAGGGAATACTCAGCTCTAACGTCTTAATTTTTATTCTCTAATTATTGAATGCTTAGTTTGTTTTGATGATTGTAGCAGCCTGTCGTGGAAATGGGTGGAGGACAGCAAGAAGGATTCTTTTCGTCATTGTTGAACGATGAAGAATTACAAATGATGGATGTTGCCATGCCAGAAGGTAACCTCTATTGTTTTAATTGCTTGAATAAGGCTAGCTCTTTCTTTTAAGTAACAATAAGAATAATTTTTTTTAATGATGCAATTCGTAGTGGAATTTAGCTTTTTTTTTCTATGCTCAGGAGTATCAGGCATATCATCAAGGACTTGTCCAGATGGTGGTCGCAGTCTTATCAGGTTTGTTCCTCCCCCGATCCCCCCCCTTCTCCGAAAAAAATCCTGGATACTTCCCTGCTTATCATGTGCCTCACATGCTACTAATCCTTTGCCCAATTTAATCACTGTGTTTTAAACAATATATTAAAAGTTCACTTGAAGAAATCCGTATATTAATTGGGTGAGATAACGCCACCAGGGATATAGTTTCAGATAGATTGGCAGTACCGAACACATAGTTTTCCAAGTATTTATGCCGTCTTCACAAAAGCTAGTACAATGAGAAAAAGCTTCTCAGAAAGAATCGAATGGATGCTTTTGTAAAATACAGTTTTGATGCCACACTAAACTTTACTTTAAAGCTCAGGAGCCTCAGCATGAAGTAGGCAGTCGTGTTTGACAACAGGACTCAGTAGAGGGATTATCAAGTTGGAGCGAAGAAGGCTTTTGAAGTGAAAAAGTATTCCCAGCTTTTTAGCGTAGCGGCATTAGATTCGAACCAGTTTTCTTTTTTGTCGTAATTTCAAGCTTCTATATCGTCCAACACCAAAATATTTCAACTAGAATGTTGAAAGCAGGAAAGGATCCAGGATTTTTTTAGGAGGGGGGGGGGGGCAAAATAGGTTGATCAACAAAAAAATGGGGGGGGGCGCAAAATAGGTTGATCCGACAAACTTGCGTTAGGAGCAAGTTTAATTAGCATAAACTTGAGTTAATTAAGTAAATTACACTACTTTAGACTACGCTAGGGGGGCGCCCCCTCGCCCCCCCTCCTCTGGATCCGCCACTGGTTGAAAGTCGCACCTTTTCGTTGTGCTCTGTCCCATATCAGGCTTTTCTGTCTGCGTTTTAACGGATATCCTTTTTGCAGATTGTGTTCTTTTTTTTTTTTTTGCTGACAAAATGAATTGTTATTTTTTTTTCTGTTTTTTATTGGTTTGAATATAAGAACATGCCCAAAATATGAAAAGAAACAATAAAAGAACATATCATAAGAAAATGTTTCTTTTTATGAATTCTATGTATGCAGTGTTACCGAGTATATGGCTAAATATTAGGTTTGCAGGGCAAGCACGATATCAGATATTCATTGATAAAAAAAAACCTTTGATTTTAGTACTGAATCAATAGATTAAAAAAAAAACATCAGTTTGTTCATTTTGGTATTTGTTGACGAAGAGGATAGGGGTTGTATCTTATAGACAGCTTGACTACCCTTTGGGCGCTCGATTATTCATGTTTACTTTAAATATACGGGAAATGTATAGAACACAAATGAGTAACTTTTTAATTATAAACCTCTTTGCCAGTGTTGATGCGTTTTTGTGACTTCAAAAACCCGTCTCATTATCAATATTTTTCTTCTTAGCCTTTAAATATACCTTTAAGTGTGCTCAAGTATATCCTTAGTCTTAAGTACAGGTTTTACGATATATAGCATAATCATTTGATTTTTGAAATTGGATGTCCCGTCTCCAGTGGCGTTAATTGTGGCGAGGTGAGGCATTGGTCACCCTCCTTAAGATTTGTGATGCGTCTTCTTTTTTCGGTATTTTCACTGAAAAACGCCTTTTTTCGGTATTTTCATTAAAAAATTAGTTTTTCGTACTCTTAATGAAACATTAGAAGAAAAAACTACCCCCTCCCTAGATTAAAAAAAAAATTTTGCCCCCCCCCCTCTTAACTCTTGTTAATTGGCGCCACTGCCCTCCTCCTTGACTTTAATAAATTATTGTGTAAGACTTACATTATGCAAGAATATTTAGCTCGTGTCGGCCACTCTCCGCCACCTTGTATACGCTCCAAAGTGTCACTTTTTTTTATCATGCGCCGCATCTTTTTGCACCATGCGTGACATGGTTTGTGTCACACGTAGTGTGTCTCACCTGGTATTCAATATTTTTGAAAGTAAGAGACTCCTCTGTTTGCCGCTATTTCTTATTGATGGCAATCCCTCTAGTTAAAAAATTGACTGTTATTCTTTTTCTTCAATACTCACAGTGCACCAACATTTGGACATTCAAACATTAACCATAAATTCATTGTACTTACTTTAATTTCATTAGCGTTAATAAGAGTTCTTTTATTTGTCGGTATCCTGAGACTGTCATTCATCAAAATCATTTAATCAAAATCAGTTATAAATTTAAATGTTGGTTCCATGTCACATTCACTTTGAAAAATTATTCTTTTTTCACAGGCGTCCAACTTGAGTCTCACGCTATTCAACCGTGTTTTTGTATAGACTATTTTTTTTTCTTCATGAGAGTAAGATTTTCTTTTGCATATCGAATGCTGATTATTATGATAAAAGACATTAGTGCTCTTTTCTGGACTAGCTACGAGAAAAGACTCCGTCAGGCATGCCCGCAGGACTTTGTTCTCCCTTTTTTTATAGAGCGGAAAATATAAGAATAACGGGCTAATACAAGAAGGTGTAGAAAAAAAAAACCTCGAGACTATGGGGTAACCAAATTTAGAAAAACAACGACTTATGTGCAAACTTTAATTAAGGCGGGGTATCAAAATCTCCTTTCCTCCCCCTATGTATGCACCAGGTCCTAGTATGCCTATTTATTTCGTAAGTACATTTACTTTACTCAGTTTGTCTTTTGGCGTGCAGGATTTGTTTTTTATAGTGAGTGATGGGACAACTAAAAAAATGAGTGATGGACTTCAGCCGGTATGTCTCTGGGTGTATAACTAAATCCTAAAATACCCCCAAATCGTGCTCACTAGACTTTCGACAACTTAAAAAAAACTCGACTTGGCGTCATTTAGAAAGACCTTGTCTTTTGGCTACGAATTTTGACTTAAATATCTCAGATTTGACGTCAACCAGCGTTTTTTCTCCGTAGAAAAAAAGAAAAAAAATCTGTCCTTCCCAATACCACAAAAGCTGGGATATTGAACTTAAGTGTTATCCAGTTGTGTTGGGGACGAGGCACTGAAACTCTGTATACCCTATTGTATTCTCAATTTTACTGGAAATAAAATTGGCCAGATTTAGCATTCAATAAAAAACTGATTGGTAATAATTTTGTACCGTGATTTTTTATCAGTCATTTTTTCCCCAAATTATTGTATGCGGTTATAAATTTATGCTATTCTACCTTTGTGCTATTTTCGAATAAATCACGTTCTGTTCTAGAATTTTATGTGTATTTTTACATAGCCTAATTTGCCAGTCTTCAATTTCTTTCGTTGTAATCCCCCTCCCCCCGACCCAAAAAAAAAGATAATGAAAGTATGGTCACGTGGTTGATATTTCTGTTCCTTAAAATGTCTTGAAACTCAAACAATGTTTCGCTCTTATTCTTCTATTATGGGTATAATTTGCAAGCCTTAAATTGTAAACAACGGCAAAAATAGGGAAATAGCGTGTGTAAAGAAACAACAGTTAAAATATGTGAGTAAAATTGACAATTCGATCATAATGAGGAAGATACGTACCCAGAGGGGCTCTCTGGGCCTATCTCCCCCACTAAGAAAAATTCGATGATATCTTATATAGACCATTTTAGCCATACATTCGTCTTCAATTAAACCAAAGAAAAAGTATATGTGCCTCTAATGAGGCAGTTTAAGAGGAGATCAAGAAGCGAATGAAATTAAACCTAATCCATGACTTCATTAACCTCAGGCTCCTATGGTGTGCGTATGATTGATGGTAACTCAAACATACCAAATGTTGCTCATAGTATCCCAGATTCTCGGCATGGCTCAATTGGTGGTGTTGAGGCGCCACTGCATCGACCCACTGAAGCTGATTGGGCGGAGCATCATTATTTAGGTTATGCCAGGTTGGTTTTTTATTTTTTTTCAGTTAATAGTTCCGTTGAAATAAGCAGAATTTGATAAACATTAATACTAGCTACGTTTTTATAGATTTTTTTTATCATGACGTAAGGAAGAGGGCCCATGTCTTTGTACTCATTTAATACAACTAACAAACTCCAAAATTTCTGTAGCAGTAATGAAGTATTTTCTTCCTTTTTTCCTATTTGATAGAATATTCCAGTTATATAGCGTCTGGTTTCCGTTTATTTGTGTTTTCTGCCAGTAACAATATATCTTTCTTTCATACTTTCTGTTTCATTTTTTATTGATTTGCTCAAAATATGCATCTCAGTGGTTTTTTTTTTTTTTTTTTTTGTAAATTTTTCTCTGTCCCCCTTTTCTATCAGGCTTATTTATAGTGTATTTTCGTTTTGTGTGTGTGTGTGTGTGTGTGTTGTGTATGACATGCCTGAAATGTTTGGGGAACGACTATTTTTGTAACATTATGTTATCGAAATGAATAATTATTATTTTTAGCGAGATATTTATTTAATATACTAAATAAAGGATGACACCAGTTTAATGGCTTCTCCAACAACATATTTATTGTTATTAGTGTTATATATTGTTACTGTTTTAATTATACAATCTTTTGGCGAATTATAAGAACTTTTATCTTTTCAAATTATGCCAATTCCTCAGTACTGTCTTTCAATATCTGAATACGCAGATATGTACTAGCCTTTTTATTCACTGAGCAACCATCAACTTCTACCACATATAAATAAATTTCTAGGGATGGGGCTTTGAATATCGCCCCTCCCCCCTGAGATTTCATTGTTAGTCCTAAAATGTTTTGACAAATTCCGTATAAGTCACTTTTTTGCCCCCCCCCCTCTTCCTCCAAGTATCGAGCCCCTTAAAAAAGGCGCACATGTCCAGTGTGGCAGTAAATTTTGTTGGATTCAACCGCGTGGAAAATATATTCATTTGAATACAAGTAGCCCTTTTTTCTTTTTTTTATCAAGGACGGTGAAAATAAATTTTGATTTTCATTTTTTTATTAACAAATGGGTCACAAAAAACACAACAGTTAAATCTTCGTGTAATACTAACAAAACAAAAATAAACATTACCACATTACAGTCACAATAAATCCCGACACGAATTAGAGTGTTCGGGACGATTAAAAAAAAAAACAACACAAAACGACTATTATTACACTTTCTCGTAAAAAAAATATTTTACTCTTCCAACGCCCCTAATTAGCAATTAATCAACATTTCCAAAATTAATATATTTGCAGGGAACTCGAATGACATCTCACACACATAATCTATAACTCATCAATTCCTGACATATATAGACAGTCACCTCACAAAACAAACGAAACAAAATCTCAGACTGTTTGAATTGGCCACGTTGAAACTTACCCAACTGCACAAATCTCAAAAATTAGGGAATTCGGGATTCATTATTAGTGAAAAAGACCTCCAATAGCAGTTGTAAAGATTTGGTAGGGATGTGTGGCAATTTAAAAAAAAAAGTAAAATATGGATGAAGAATTAACAAAAAGGTAAGTTAAAAACAAAATATAGTGCCAAACAATTTAAAAAGGAATAGCTTTCCTTTGAAGGTTTAGATGTCTTTGGGATTTAGAGATGGTCAATGTTTATATTTTCGCGAGTAAAAAGCACTTTTAAATTTGACTAATTAGTTTTGCATATTTTTTTCATGGCTCAATGTGGCAACACCGACAAAAATATGGTACTGGCCTAAAAACTTCACAATTCTGAAACTGTAAAAAAAAAAAAATTATAGAAAATTGGTATGAATAGACCCAAAATTTATCCATGAGGGAAATTGTTCTTATTTTGATGTTTTGACTAAGGGAAATAATCAGTAATGGTTTATATTCCTGGTTGGAAAAATAGAGTTATCAATGAGCCAATTCATTTATTTGAAAATAGTCGATACAAGATAATAAAATATACGCTTGTGAAGAAGATACTTTAATGTGTAGGGGGAAAATTTGTAGATTAAATATAGATAAATTTGACAAAAGGTAGTGGCATTCAGATATGGTATTTTTTTTTATTGTGTATACAAGTATATGAAAAAAATTGTTTTGAGTGATTATTGGCCAGTTGCCAGTTTGCTCTACAAAATTAAATCAGGTTTGTTGATTGTTCCAATGAAGGCAATATGGGAAAAATTCTTGATATGCCCTTTTGTATTGGGCACGATGAAATGACAGTACTAATTACGATTGTATGTACTGTATATATACTATGTAACACTATAGAATCATAAATTTGAGAATTAGTGGGTTAATTTGCTTCCAAATTCAAAATTTGAATTTTCAAGAGTAAACTACACCTATTCCAATTCCAACTGTTACAAAATTCAAAATTTTAATTTTCAAGAGTAAACTACACCTATGTATTTGTCAGATATGCTTGAGTAACGTTCAAGAAGCATTTTAGAATGTATGTACATATGTGTTTGGTATTTATAGTTCGTTAAGAAGTGCCAGTAACGGAACAATTGCTCCCTTGGGTAACACCGAGTCCCGCCAACCTCCGCAAAAGAAGCACCAGTTCTATGGAAAACGATTCCCTCAAGATAACTGTAAGCATATTTTAGCAATTTTAAGCACGGTGAGACTTCTTAATTTTAATCATGCCTTTGCATAAGGTCGGACTGTGAATACGAAATTTTTCCTCCGTTAGGATTGATCCTAAGACCTCGTCCCTTAAAGAGGGAACTTGTGGCCTAAAAATATACTTTTTGTGTTGCTCAACCCAATATCCTGGAACAATCTTCCGATGCCCGAACCTAAATGATCTTTCTTGGTTCTCATTATGTCTTGGAATCTTTTTTCGGTTTCCTTAATTCTTAATGAAAATCCCTGTTGAGGTTCCCCGAGGATCCTTGGGATCTTTTGCCCAAGTGTCTGTGAAGGGTAAACAGGAATACAGAATTGAATTCACGCCAAAATTTCTTAATTCAATTGAAATTGCTGATTTGTCACCTTATGGCTTAAAACTAAAGAATAACATGATAATTATGCTAATGCGTAACTGGAGAATCGTATATATACAAGCGTGCCCAGGGTCAGGGGCTGAACCAAGCTCGGGCTCCTGGTGCTTTCTGTGAAGTGCTATAAAGCCTGTTAGAGTTGAGAGAGTTCGTGTCCTCAATTTTTAGGTTAAATGTTGCAGATCGGTGTTTTGCAATTCGTTTAGATTTATGTATTTCTTAGTGAATCTTTTTCATTCAGATGTCTCTGTGGAGAGACAACTCTTACTTTTGAAGCACATAAATTGTTGCCCAAAAACGATGGACTTGAAAAGCACTTTTTTGTCTGGTGGTGACCTCTACTATGTGTAGTTTTACTTCTCCGCAAGTTCTAGATCTTTTTCACTATCCAAATCCTTATGAATTAAGATCAGATTGAAATAGCAAAACATCCATTGGTTTTACCTTTTACCTATTTTTCGTTTGCTTATAGCTATCTGTGGAGTTTATTCTTGTCTTTTTTTTTCTTGAATAAAATGTATTTTCGTTACCAGCTAAAAAAAAAATCAAATGTGAATGTTGACCCTTGTTAGTTTGGTTTTGGCTTATATATCCAGATTTTTATTCTTATGATATTCCAGCAAAATTTTAATGTATTTGAATAACTAGAACAGCAGCTACAACGCTATCTTGTAGCTAGGCTTTTTGCAGTATCCACTTTTACGTGTTTACTAATTTTTTTTTTTTTTTTTTTTTTTTTTTTTTTTTTTTTTTTTTTTTTTTTTTTTTTTTTTTTTTTTTTTTTTTTTTTTATGCCGTAAACTTTTCAGTCTTCAGACTTGAAGCTTCAATTGATTAGTCTAAAGATAAAATATTGTTTGTTTTAGCTATTGTTCAAGGGCATTCCCAGGGCTCGGAGGTGAAGGGGTATAGCACACGGCCCCCCAAAATATCGCAAAAGCATAAGCACATTAGTTATTTAATTGACAAAATTATATATTGTCTAACTCCATCAGAGTGGTGGCATAATTTAGGTAAGTGGATCCTATGGCACGTATACTGGTGGACCTTTGGTTCGTGCACTCCCTCTTCACTGATGTAAAATCTGGTGTTTTCGGTTTTTCAAATAATTTCGTATGTTTTCCACATAACTAGCTCATTGTTTTACTTTTTTTTTTCGAATTTTTGCCTTTTTCCGTCCAAGTTACTCTCATTTCATTCTATCATTGTATTCATTAAAAATAAATAATACTACAGTGACGTGAAAACAACAGCTAGCCCAGAATCCTTATTCAAATATCAAAATTTCATTATTATTAACTTGAAATAAATAAATTCCGTTGGAATAAATTCTTGCAGCCTTGCCTGGCCTCTTCGTTTGCAGATTTTCGGCGAAGCAAGCTTGATAATTCTCTAGGGTTCTTGTTAGAAAGTTATCCTTAAACACTGTTGTTTTTTGTTTTTTTAATTAGAAAAATTTATTCAAGTGCCGCCAAATAATGTCAGTATTTGTAGTTTGACAAACATTAATATAAATCTTAGTCAATTCCTTTAATTCATATGTATGACCAATTTAAGAATTCTAAGGATTGCTGGTTTTTCTTCTTCTCCTAAATGGTTGACGAAATAGATAAGAGTTCCAAATAGGGACAGGTCCTTTTATTAGACAGTGAACCAAAAATATAAACAAAGGCTTTAAATATTTCGATGACACAGTCGGTTTTCATCATCAGTAGAGTTACTAAACAATCGTTTTTTGTTTTATGGTTATCGGAGGGGAAATAAAAAAGTTGTGAGTTTTTTTTGCTCTTCTAAACAATTTACAATTATGGAGATACGATTTTTTGATTCCCAACTGACGACATGGCAACGTATCTCTCTTTTTCTGAATTGATAATAGAAAGCTGAATAAGCTATGGTGACGTCGAGGAAAAGAGAGGGCTCATAGAAATTGAGCCATGCGGTAGCGCATAAACTTGGGTCAGTTAAACTCATCTATCCATTTATTTTAGCGTCAGGAGATGCCTCGTATTTTGGCAATAGTCTAGACCCTTCTAATGAACATATGCTGTTAACCAGTGAATTAAAATATCCCTATCCAGAGTACCAGAGTCATACCCTCGATATGAGAAGCACTGCCCTCGATGCCTTACATCACAACCACAGTTATAGTATGAGTAGGGCACAAGAAGAACTATCCTATAGACCTTTGTCCAGAGATAAACGGACGAATAACAGTTCCGCAATGAGTAAGTCTTTTTTCTGCAACTTTTTATTATTATTTTTTTTATTATAAGTACATTGTAGATTTAATCATTACGTAGATTCTAATTAAAACAGGTATATCTTTGCAAAAGCCTCGATGAAATAGTTTTATTAATTTTTCCTTACACTAGCCGCTATATAAGCGGTACATGTGTTTACTTAGATGTGGTTGCTAAAAGTACGATTACTCCGTAGCGTAACCTTTCAGAGTGAATGACTGAGGAGTCAAAAATGACTTGGGCGTGTAAAAGCCTTACGTTTGTAATTGTTTTTTTTTTTAGTATTAATAAATTTGTTGATTGATTGATTGATAGATGGACGGAAGAGAACGTCCACATTTTGCCCTTAGATTTAGCTAAATTTGCTCTTAGAATCTTTTAGGGCTTGTTAATAGCAATTGACCGAGGGGTTAAAAGGATAATCGTAACCCTGACCTTACGTTAGAAACGTGAAGGGGAAGCAAATTCTCTCGACCATATGGAAAGATGTTAAAGTCAGCTTTTCCCTTAGATTTTAGCTAAAGTGCTTTTTATTTTACAAAAAAATATTACAAGGGGGACGCTTTTTCCTTTGCTTGCTTAGAGTGAATTGCCGAGGGGTTAAAAGAATATTTGGAACTCTAACCTTATTTTAGAATTATAAAGGGAAGAAAAATACACTACGTCAGATGGAAAGAAGGAAAGTCCGCATTTTATCCTTAGGTTTAGCTAAATTTGCTCTTAGAATTTTTTAGGATTTGCTTATTAGGAGTGAATGGTCGAGGGGCTAATTGAATAGTCATAACTCTTAACTTGTTTTAGAAATAGAGAGAGGAGGAGAAATACACTTTATCATATGGAAGGGAATGTCTGCCATTTCTATTAGCCTTTATTATGCCTGGTTAGGTACTAAAGGGTTTCCTGGTTATTCCGGCTCAGTCAAATATTTACGCGTTCGAAAATGGATTATTAGATTTATTGACTAAAGCTTCCAAGGTCATATACATAGATTTATTGACTAAGCTTCCAAGGTCATATACAAAAGGAACAGCACTGCTGAAAATAAGAAACATGCACGAACAAAATAAATGAATATAAGTATGCAAAGACAAACAATCGTGAGCAACTCATATTGCTGGCTAAACTATTTCACACTTCCTCGCACAGAATCGATATACTTGCAATAAGAAAAAAATTATAATTGTATGTGCATGTTTTGCGGCGTAAATAGAACCCTAGGGATCTGGTGGAACACTGTACTAAGGCCTGGCATCACAAGCTTTCCGGTCTTCGTTGTTATTTATAAGTGTAGCAAAATCTCTCTTTCTCTCTCTCTCTCTCTCTCTCTCCCTCTCTTTCCCTCTCTCTCCCTCTCTCCCTCTCCCTCCCTATCTCTCTCTCTCTCTCTCTCTCTCTCTCTCTCTCTCTCTCTCTCTCTCTCTCTCTCTCCTCTCTCTCTCTCTCTCTCTCTCTCTCTCTCTCTCTCTCTCTCTCTCTCTTTCTCTCTTTCTCTCTTTCTCTCTTTTTCCATTTATCCTCCCTCCCTTTTTTCGCCTCTCTCTCTAGAAGAAAGTTATATTTTCAAAGTTTTTTTTTTTATTCTTATTTGGGTTTTAAGAACCTGTGATGGAAACAGTAAATAGAAGTGGTTAAGCAAAGAAGCTTAATTCTATAGAAATTGAAAATGTATCCAATATCGACGGTGGTGTGCAACTGGAAATTTGGTAAATGTGGAAGCCTATTTTGTTGCTTTTCCTTTAAATTCATAGATATTTTTATTTTTAGGTTCTCGGTCATCAACAGATGGGGAAAGTGATCAAATAGGTCGTGACGAAAAGCGGGCGAGAGCTTTAGGAATTCCGATGTCTGTCGAAGATATTATTAACCTGCCAATGGACGAGTTCAACGAAAGGCTGGCCAAATACGACTTGTCTGAAAACCAGTTGTCCTTAATCCGAGACATTCGACGAAGAGGGAAAAATAAGGTTAACAATTAAAATTTTTCTTATTCCAAGATTAATGTGAAATTTTAATTAGAAAATACAGGGGAAAGGGTACCATTGTTAGAATTTTGAAATTTTGAATATTTTTGGAGGAGTAAATTCCAAATTTTGTACTGCATAAAAGTACATAAAAGGAAACTAAGAAAATGAAAACTAGGGTCCCTGGTAGTGCTTCTGAATTATTCATTATTTCTATCTATTTACTACTACTACTACTAACAACTTACCACAGCACCAAGCCGCCTGAGGCCAACACAGCTACGCACGCTCCTCCTCCGCCCCAATCTATTCAAAGCCTCCCTTTTTACACCCGCCCGCGAAGTTCCCATTTCCTTTAAATCTTTCTATATGACGTCCTCCCACCTCAGACGGGGACGACCTGCTTTCCGTTTAGCCCTAAATGGTTGGTCGAAAAGAACAATCTTCAGCAATCTGTCATCCGCACAACGTGCCCTAGCCACCTCAACCTTTCTTTCATTATAGCCCTAGAGAGCGGTATTGAACCACATTTTTCGTATAGTCTATTGTTTGAAATACGGTCAGTCAGCCGGGTACCCAGAACAATCCTTAAGCAATTTCTCCGGAAAACATCTATGAAATCCTCATCCGCTTTTCGGAGCGTCCATGCTTCAGAGCCATATTTGACCACTGTCATCTCTGTAGCTTCTAATATTCTAATCTTGGTTTGCGGACTTATCTTCCTATTCTTCCAGAATTTTTTTTTAACTGTGAAAAAACACCCTGAGCCTTGGCTATTCGATTTTTAACATCTTCACTGCTCCCACCATCTTTACTAATAATACTACCAAGGTAAGTGAAGCTGCCCACCTAATCAATCTTTTCATTACCCAACGTCACCTTTTCATCTTCACTTATTCCTAGCATTAGTGACTTAGTCTTCCTAACATTAATTTTCAAACCAATTCTAGCACCCTGAACTCGCAAAACCTCTAAAACTTCATTCGTTTTACTCACACTTTCATCTAGGATGCTTAAATCATAAGCATAATCCAAGTCCAGGAGACTTTTTCCTCCCCATTTGATTCCGTGGTCTGCCATTGCCTTTCCTGTGCTCCTTAAAACAAAGTCCATCAAAATAATCCATATAAAGGGGGATAGAACACAACCCTGCTTAACTCCTGATTTAATACAAAACCAGCTGCTAACCTCATTTCCTACCTTAACCGCAGCAGTGTTATTCTCGTACATAGCACTAATCACTTTAATGTATTTATCTGGTATACCATAGAAGGATAAAACCTTTACCAAAGCTCTTCTATCAACAGAATCGAACGCTTGCTCATAATCTATAAAACTTAGGACCAAAGGTGTTTGAAAACTCAGGCACTTCTCAATTATTAGCCTAAGAGTGAAAATTTGGTCGACACATCCTCTACCATTTCTAAAACCGCACTGCTCTTATCTTAAAACTTTGTCTACGGCATCTCTCAGTCTAAAAACTATCATATACAAAGTAATTTACTACCTACAGAGACCAGACTAATGCCTCGATAATTACCACATTCACTTTTATCACCTTTCTTATAAAGTGGCTTAATTAAAGTTTTCCTAAAATCGTTAGGTACTTCCCCTTTTTCAAAAATCATATTCATAATCTTCAGTAACTTATTTCTAACCTCAGAGCCGCCATATTTAAGAAACTCATTTACCACTCTATCAGCACCTGGAGCCTTATTATTCTTTAATCCTTTTTGTACTGTTGCTAATTCCTCCTCACAAAACAAATCTTCCTTCACATCCAAGGTATCACAAACTTTTTCATTTTTCTCTGTGTTTTTTCCTGCAACTCTATCTCGGTTAAGCAAATTCTCAAAATGTCTGGCCCATTTCTCTTTAGTTTTTTCCTTATCGCTAATTGCGACCCCATTCCTATCTTTAACTGGGCCAAGTCCGGATTGACTACTCCCTTTCAATTTTTTAACGTGCCAGTACAATATTTTACTATTATGCCGTCTAGCTGCATCTACCAGATCCGCGGCAATTTTATCCATGGCCTCCACTTCACACCTTCTTAGTTCATATTTTAATGCTTTCTCCACTTTCTTTACATTTTTTTTGTTTTCATACGATCTATCACTCAGATAATTCCTGTACAAGTCCTTTCTCCTTTTTATTAAACATAAAGCTTTTTCACTAATATTCTTAGCTGCAGTTCTAGCTTTCTTCCCTAAGACACCTTCAGCCACTTCACAAGTTATTTTTCTAAAATTATACCAACCATCTTCTAAATTATCACATTTTAAGCTCTCAAGTTTAGTATTCAACTGTTCCCGGAAAGTTTCTCTCAAATTCTCATCCTGCAGTCTCCCAACATCATAACTTCCCGGGAGGTAGTTACCCTTCCGATATTTCAGCTTTAAATTAACCATTGACACTACTAGATGGTGATCTTTACTTTTAACATCAATAACAGAACTCCTATATACCCTAGTATCTTGTATTGATCTTGCCAGTCTTCGGTTTACTATAACATAATCAATAAGGTTTGCTGTCTTACCATCACGTGAATACCATGTTAACTTATGAGCCATTTTATGACCAAACACCGTATTGGTTATAACTAGATTGTTATACCTACAAAATTGCAAAAGTCTGTATCCATTACTGTTTTCTTTTCCTATACCAAATTTATCTAGGCTGGGATACCATCTATCCCTATTTCTACCAACCTGGGCGTTAAAATCTCCCAGTATTAACATCATGTTTCTACCTGGGATCCTGTCTATTTGCTCCTGTAACTGTAAGTAAAATTCATCTGAGTCACTAGTGTCTCCGTCAGTCGATTCTACAGGGGCGTATACTACTATAACTGATGCCCTGATTTTTCTAGTCATAAAATGAGCAATTAGTATTCTATTATTAATACCTTCCCAGCCTAAACAAGACTTAGCAGCTTCCTTATTCATCATGAGCCCTACTCCCTGTCTATGTACCCCATCCTTCCTGCCTGAGTAAACAAATTCTATATCACCTAATTTCATGCTTCCTACCCCTGGGATATGAGTTTCTTAAGTTCCTAATAAATCCAGTTCGAATCGTCTGAATTCGTCTGTCAAAATGTCGATACGATAGTCATTTTTTAATGTCGTAACATTCCAAGTTCCAATTTTCATGTTCTTTAAATCATTGAAATTATTTTCGCCTCGGGAAAAGCAATGATCCCGGATACCAGTGCAGGACGGGGATCACATATCTTCTCAAGTCTACACCCAAGTGCTTAAGCCGGCTTAGAACCGGACAGCAAGAAGTCCCTGGAACCTCCATGAATAGAGGCTTTGTGCAATCCTGGGCCCATCTTGGTCACAACATGGTTTTCAGCACTTGGCGATGCTCTTCTATCAACAAGAGTCGAAATCCTGCACAGACAGTCTCAAGCCGATTGCCTCCGACTCATTATATATTCATGCCTACAAATATTATGCTACTACGGGGAGGCAACCCATAATAGATAAATCAGCTAGGAAGAGGTTTTTCGGCCCAAAGACGCCCATCAAAACATACCAAGCCCAGAAGAATTGTTCATTAGTCAGAATCCCGTGCGAATGCTGTGTTGTTTACTAGGCTATAGTTTCCTCGAGGGGCGCCACTCCTCAAGTGGGAATAGAGTTGACCGCACGGTCCCCAGTCTTGCAGGTACCCCGAAAAGGTCGAGGCAGCCCTTTGCAGAGGCCGTTGTCGATAGATCTGGATCTTACGCCCTGCCACAGTTGTCCTCCTATAGAGGATCCTCCCGCGATGGTGTTCTGCATCACCATGCAATTTAACCCATTACTTGGAAAAGGTTTGTAACTCATGGGACTTGTGGACAAACCAGTGGGCCCTTTTGAGTGTACATTTGAGGGGCCTTCTTCCTCCTCCGCCTGTATTTATGACCCCGGGCGAGGGTGCCCCAGTTTCAATTATGGACCCCCAGGGACAAGGTCCCCCCTTGGTCCGTGCTTCCTATGGAGGTACCCTACATATCTGTAGAGCGTTCCCCTATCGCCACCTGGGGGCACGCTGAATGGCCTGGGGGAGGTCAGGAACATAAAAATGAAATTAATTAAAAATAATATGTTTCATTTAAACATGGAAAATGGTATAGTCTTCTGTATGACTTTTGAAACATCAAATTATTTTAGAGAAGTATGAACAAAGTCATACAGAAGAACTTTTTGGTTTTCCTATTTAATATAACTCAACATTAGCTTGTAAAACTAACGTCTAGCCGAATTTATTGATTTACTTCAACATTAGCCTGTAAAACTAATGTATAAACTAATGTAAAACTAATGTGTAGCCTGTTTTATTGATTTACTTCAACATTAGCTTGTAAAAGTAATGTAAAAAACTAATGTAAAACTAATATAAAGCCAATATTTTAATAAGTATGTTACATATTTCACAAGGCTCACCTATCTTAGGAATACCATATTCAAGAACGTTTTGAGTTGACAATGGCTTGAAATAACATCTTATGATGGTAACTAACTAAGATGTTGCTTGTACATGGATTCTTCTTTTTGGTTGATTGCGTTTAGCTATATTGTTGGTCCTGAGTGATTGGATAAATGAGTAGGGTAGAGACTTGGTTTAACTACTTATCTGTTCGAATTACTCAAAATATTCAAAAATCAGAGAGCAATCTGTTCAAAATATGTGTTAGATAGACTTTTTAAATCAAATATAATTAACTGTGGAAAAATTATCAAGACTTTAGATTAAGGATAAATTTTGTAATTACTGAAGAGCAATTACTGAAAGGGCAAATTGCTTTTTTGAGTATTATTTACCTTGTTGCTCACAAGTTACATTTGTTTATTCAAACATTTGTTATGAAAGGGGAAATTGCTTTTTTTTTTTCTAAAGTACGATTTAACTTGTTGCTCACAAGTTACATTTACGTTTATTACAACATTTGTTGCTCAAAAGTTACAATAGAAAAATGCTTAAAAACACTTAATAAAAAGATGGAGCAGCTGATGAATACCGGGATCAGGACGACCTCAGCCCCCCGGCATACCGAATGTTCGACAATGACTTGAAAATACAACCTCACCCCTCCCCCTACTGAATTTTAAAAGATTCAAAATTACTCTTGAAAACAATGGCTGAAAGTGTTCCTACATAAATGATAAAAATACAAATTAAAAAAAGTTCCAAATAATTTCATTGTCTTTTTTTCTTTTCTGATGAATACCGTAATTCCGACCTCAAATTTGATTCAGAGATTTCTAAAATTGTTCCTTTTAATTG
The DNA here is from genome assembly GCA_027921565.1 of Artemia sinica. Taxonomy (NCBI): domain Eukaryota; kingdom Metazoa; phylum Arthropoda; class Branchiopoda; order Anostraca; family Artemiidae; genus Artemia; species Artemia sinica. The sequence goes on along the minus strand of CM051264.1, from coordinate 19,831,796 downwards.
GTAAGAAGAGTATTCATCGCTGACTGCACTGAACCTCAAAATTAATCCTCTATCCGCAGCATTAACAATTTCTTCATCACATACATTACCCATATCCTCTTATACAAAAATTTATCAAAGAAAATTTACAAACAAGATTTCTGCCCAAATTTGGACTTTGATGTCACTTTTAACTTTTCTTTGAAATATTAATTTTTGAATAATATTATCTTTTATCTCAGTTTAATTTTTTCATTCATGATCTTATCACGGGTTTAGCTACCCTGTTTAAGAACTATGTTGGATTACAATTTAGATTGCTGGAAAAATTTTAATATTCAAAAAAAAAAAAAACAATCTGTCGTTTTTTACTGGAATTTTTTTTTAGCCATAGATTATTTGGATCATTTTTAAACAGTTTGTAACAGAACTACATTTGGATCTTATTTTAGGGGGCGTCTCCCCAATCTAAGAAACATATGCATAAAATAATTGTGGTTTGAACCAAGAATTTCTTGATAATTGACAAGTAATTTGAAAATAATGATCCTATTTCATTTTCCTCTACAGGAATATTTGATCTAATATTTTTTCTTTTCTTTTTTATATTGAACCAGTTTCTATTTTCTCATTAGAATCAGTTTATGTGAAATTCTGTGGACTATCTGCCTGTATACACTATCATTTTATCTGACAATGCTGTTTAGTCACGTCTTTTCAATAAGTAAATTCAATCGAACTAATTTTCGTCTATGCAGATATTACGAGTGTTGGAACTATTCTAATTATTATTGCGAGTCTTAAAAATCAAAGCTTATTTGGTAAATAATTCAGTGCCTTCGAAATTAGTTACGTTACTACTAACATAAACAATAGCAGCAACAATGATAGTGATAAAAGTGTTATTAATGTCGGTCTATTTATGTTATTACGAATGTACTTCTGCCTATTTTGGCAATCCCTCATATTAATTGGTACTATAAATCTTTCGTAAATGAGTAATTTTGCATAGGCAGTTATTCTGTTCCTAAGATTATCCTTAGTTCTTTTTCTTTGGTCGGAGAATCAAAAAATGTTTTTCGGAGACCCAAAGTGCACCTTCCTTATTTGCCATCGGATTAAAATATTACCTTTTCGGGTTTTGAATTGTCCATCCATTTAAGTGTTTTATCTAAAGTATTTGAATATATTATTAGATAAATCAAAGTTCTCAATACCTTGTGCCGACGCAGTGGATAAGGCCGTGCCTCTATAAAAAGGCTTTTCAGGATCAATCCTGCTTGTCGCATGGAAACATTTCTCCATAGAATCGTTTATTAATTTTTCCTTTACCTCGCAATATTAACCATTTTTTCAAGCCATTGTTTTTTTTTAATTTTTTACTCAATTTTTTGCATGTCTTTTCTTTTCAGGTAATTTTTAAGGTGATTTCCCTCACATAAATAAATAAAAAACAAGTTTTTATACACTACAGTCTTAATTTTTCGACTTTAGTTTTGATTTTTGGAATGCATAATTCCTATGCAATTCAAGGCCCTGTGGGAACTGGGATTGAACCCCTGGCCCCGTATTGCCAAGCACAGATCAACTCACTATGTCTCTGCAAGGTTTTACGCTTTGTTCTGTAATTTTCGTATCTAATGAATATAATAAATACCATACTAAATTACTAATCAAATATACCTTATCCCCATTTCAAGTAAATCGCCTCTGACTTGTTCTTCTCTGAAGTGCTGTCGAACCCTTTTTCTCTTTTTATATACTCGAATGAGTACAAGGCATTTGACTAGATAAGACTTGCCACAAAGAGGTGTTAGATCTAACATTTGGAAAATAAGCTATATAACTAGTTGTATGTAGAGAATGTAATTCAATCGCTTCGGGAAGTTGTATCGAACAGTTCAACGAATTGTAAGTAAGGGACGAAACAGTCCAATAGTAAACGAAACTCTAAAAGCAGGAAATTTGATTACAATTAATACATAAAAGGAATTAGCTTTTTATCCTGATTCCAAATGTATAAAATTCAAAGAGTTTTATATCCCATATCAAAAGTTACAACCCTGAGAAAATTTGCCTGATTTTCGAAAAATTTAATGAAAATCCCACACTCAGATCCAGTGTATCACGGAACCCTACTGCGGAGATTTCAAGCTCCTATCAACAAAAATGTGGTATTTGTTGTTAATTTTTGCCAAAAAAAAATCGGTGAAAGATCACCGATGCGTGTTTATTTGTTGTTGTTTTTTTTTTCCAGGGGTGAACCAATGGTCCTAGAAGATCGGGAGAGTCCTTATTTGAACGGAAATCAAAAGTTTTAGTGCCCTTTTTAAGTGGTCAAAAAAAATGGAGGGCAATTAACCCTCCTGTGGTGCCTGTGTCTTCATAGACATCCCATCGAAATTTTTAGATAGCCATTTAATTCAGTATATTTAAAAAGTTCAATAACTATGCCTCTGGGGATGGCATAACCCTTCACAGTCCCTGGGGAAAGAGCTGTAATTTATGTGGTTTGTCGATTGTTTATTTATAGTATTTGTTAATCAGAAACGTGCAGAAATTTTTCTTGAGATTTTTACGGGATTTTCTAAAGGGATAAATTTCTGTGGGGAGGGAAGCTTGTGGGGGAAATTTTGCACAAGGGAGATGTTTTTCCTAGCATGATTTGTAAAACGGTCAGAAATTAAAAAAATAAAAACAAGTTTTTCAACTAAAAGTAAGGAGCAACATTAAAACAAACAGAGATTATTCCGTTTATGGTGGGGGCTGCCCCTTTCTCATCCCTTGCTCTTTACGCTAAAGTTTGACTTTTTGTCCTATTTTTTTAATAACGACTCCTGAAACACAAGAGCCGTTGAATTTGAATGAGAAATACTTTTAAAGAATTTTTAAGCTTTAGCCTTAAGAGGGAGGGATGAGGAAGACACAGCCCCCCTTATGAACGGTATAATTTCTTTTTGTTTTAAGTTCTAATATTGCTCCTTAATTTCAGTCGAAAAAACTTGTTGTTTTTTTTTTTCATTTGATTAATATCTTAGAAGCATATGACATTCGGTTTTTTGTTTTATTTAATAAACATACCTTTGTCGAGGTGACTCGACAAAGAATCGTCCTAAAATTACACGGAAGTTGGTTGTCAGCGTATAAATGCCATGTCTTTGACATCGTAGTTTTTCAGTGCCACAGTTTAGTGGTTATTAGACTCTCTTTTGGACTTCAAGGATAAGAAATCGTCCCACTCTGTGATAACGTTGATGCTTCCTTTCAATTCTGATATTACGAATCGCTACAGTCTGATCTTATTTTTTTCCTTTTTTTCTGTCTCTCTCTTTTTCTTCATTAAGATTCTTTTGACCAGTCTACATGTAACTTTGAATCCAATCTGGAAATACCTGCTTGTGGCTTTCCAAATCTGTGTTCTGAACAAAACAAATTTGGCCCATTTTTAGGTTCTTTTTTCCCACAAGAAAGCGGATAAGAGTGAGTGTCATAATTATAGAAGCATTAGTTTGGTTTCAGTAGGAAGCCAATTACGTGGTACGATGATAATTTTTCGACTTAGAGATGCTGTAGATAAACCAAGGAAGGAAAAGGTGGAATGATGTGACAATATTTATGCTTTCACTGATATGAAACTCATGGGGATCTAGATGTTTTTGCATAAGCTGATTTCTTTTTTTTTCTATTTACATAATTTTTTTATTAGAAACTATTCAAAAGCTGCCACTAAATTGTTGCACCCTTTTTAACAACTTTGAGGTTTCTCCAGTTGTCCAGTGCTGATAGTCCATATAAACTCTTTACTATCAAGAAGTTGTCAATATTTTTCCTGATTAAATACCAAGAGATTACATTATTTCATGAACTTGTAAAAGAGAAAATATTTATATATGTACTTTGTTGTTTTAGGTTGCAGCTCAAAATTGTCGGAAACGGAAACTTGATCAAATTCTTACTCTCGCTGAGGAAGTACGACGAGTCAAAGACCGGAAGAATCGGTTGGTCCGGGAACGAGAAATGCTAGTCGCTGAAAAGGCACGAATCAAGGAACGGTTCGCTTTACTTCATCGCCATGTGTTCCAGGTAAGAAGACGAAAAAAAAAATCTTAAAATCATCCCAGAAAAAAAATTGGGTGTAACTTTCTTGTAGTTTTTGTGAATGATGCCAAAAAAAAATAATACATAATCAAATTTTATAGGAAAAAGATCAGGGTTGGTGTGAAGGCAACTTGAGATAGTTACTATAAAGTTTAACTTTTTTAAAATCGAGAATAAAGAGTAGAATGAGAGTTGTGAGCTGTGCCTTGAAGCTGTGTCTTGAAGGTCAGCACCGGTCGTGGAGAGGTGCTGAGTAAGGTTGTCCCTCCATCTGATTCAGTGTATTCCACGGGGGCACTTCCAGCCATGCGGAGGGGGGGGGAGGTCAAAATTGAAAAATATCCTGGTGGGTGCTCCTGCTGGCGTACGGACCAAAATGAAAGAATCACCGTAAGATTCGAATGGCGATCTGACGATAATGGGGGGGGGGGGGTCATATTTATTAATGCCAGCAGTCGGGTGTTTGAGACAAAGTCGTACAGCTTGATTCCTTTGATTCGTCTTGAAAACTTTGCTTTAGCCGCATCTGTGACATCACGAACAGAAGCAGCTGCTGGCCAGGCCTCAGCACTGTAGAGCAAGACTTCAATTTTTGAGGAAAACCGTATCCCTTCTATGTCGGTAGTTTTCGTCCAGAAGGATGCAAACTCTGTCAGTGCTGATCGTGTCGGTTTCGGTCCTGATCACGTGCCACTGGATATGGGGTCTAAATCCCTTACAAATTGCTCCAAATTGGGTTGCTCCGACCTCTTGGATACGGGTAGAACATACCCCTGTGTTTTTATTAGTGCCCAGGATTTCCCCGGTCAATGAGAACCCAGGCCTAGGGACTGTTGGGCTTGCGACTTTCCTCCTGAAAACAGTTGCAATGAAAAGAAATGTCACTCAAACTTTTTTTTTTTTATATTTAATTTCTGAATGTTTAGGAATTAATGCAGGTTTTGATTTTGTCTCACCGTACATGAATAATTAAAACGAGATTTGCATATTAATTATACTTTTTTTGGTTGAATGGCTTTCTCGAGAGTTATTTAATTTTATTTTATGAACTTTTTTATTAGTAATAAATATACGTAATTTACGAATTCACTTACGTAGCGAACTTGGGTTCGCGCCCTAGTCAGTACCTCGCTCTTTACGCTAAAGTTCGAATGTTAGTCCAATTCTTTAAAAATGACCCCTTAATCACAAAGGCCCTTGATTAGAATAAATAGCTCTTATGAAAGTACTAAAAAAAAATTTAGCGTAAAGAGCGAGGTATTGACTAGGGGGCAAACTCAATCATATACGTAATAATTTCTGTTCGTTTTAAGTTTTGATGTTGTTCCTTACTTTCAGTTGAAAAACTTGTTTTTAATTTCTTGTATTTAATTTCTGATGGAAACTTCACCCATGAGAACTTTCTCCATGGGAAGATCCTCCGACGTACCACTGGGTCAATACGATCACCCCTGGGGAAAAGAAAAAAAAAACAAATAAACACGCATCCGTGATCTTTCTTCTGGCAAGAAATGCAAAATTCCGCATTTTTGCAGATAGGTGCTTGAAACCTCTACAGTAGGGTTCTCTGATACGCTGAATATGATGGTGTGATTTTCATTAAGGTTCTATAGCTTTTAGGGGGTCTTGACTTCTATGACTTTTAAGGGGTGTTTTCCCTTTATTTTGAAAATACGGCAAATTTTCTCAGGCTCGTAACTTTTGATGGATAAGACTAAACTTGATAAACCTTATATATTTGAAATCAACATGAAAATCCCATACTTTTGTTGTATCTATTGGTATCAAAATTCCGTTTTTTAGAGTTTCGGTTACTATTGAGCCGGGTCGCTCCTTACTTACAGTTCGTTACCAAGAACTGTTTGATATAGATAGCTCTTTGATTTGAACTAAGTATTTAAACTTAAATTCATGTTTAATTTTAGAGACTTGTGTTTGGCTATAAAAGAAAAAGAAGCAAAAACCGAATTGTGTCAGCCAATATACTATTGATGCTACTATTGCATATTGTGATTCTTGGCACATTTCGTATAAATGAATTCACTTCTCTACATAAGTACCTTACTATATTTTATATACACATGTTATAATTCATATAATTATATTAAATATATATATATATATATATATATATATATATATATATATATATATATATATATATATATATATATATATATATATATATATATATATATATATATATATATATATATATATATATATATATATATATATATATATATAATTATGTATTCATATGTACTTATAATTCGTGTAGCATGTGTGCATACGTTTTTTAATGGCTAAGTGTTCACGTGATCCTGATAGAGCCTGTATTTTCCATATAAAATATATTTTACAGTAGGCTGCTAACAAGGAAAATAATGCTTATTCCAAATATGTAAAATTCATGAATTCCGAATCTTCTCGCCCATGTTTATTAGCATACAAAAAATGCATAATTTTAGGAAAAGGTGGGTACCCTAAAGAGGTGCAATCCTGATAAAATTTGGCCATTCTCCAAAAATCTGACTACCAAGTGTATTGGCTGCGATATTTAAAAAAAAAAGAAAAAAAAAAGAAGTTTATATTTTACCAAGAATGAAGGAAGGGTGGACACTCTTTCTCATTAACTCAATAATTTTTATTCCAGACAGGATACCAAATTTTGCTATCTACATATATGCATTGTTTGAATATATATAAATTATATACATAATATAAATATATATACAAATGAAATAAAAATTTTTAGCCTTTACATGATCCTTATAGAAACCCATTTTCTTTGTATGAACATAATTTACAATAGGCTGCCAACAGGGTAATTGAATTGCTACCTTGACATATTGGCGTAGAACCTCTTTTTAATAAGTTTGTTGGCTCTAAAAAGAATCATGAAATCCCCGTTCAAAATATGAGTTATTTATGCAAGAAAAAAAGATAAATTGAAGCTTAAATCACAAGCTATATAATTTTTCAATAAGAAGTTTTTTATTGCAAGTTTTAATTTTTCCTATAAATATTTTATAAATGCTTGATATCTGTATAAAATATATAGAATAAAAAGAGCAACAGCAGTTAAAGGCAGATCTTAGTGAAATAACACTTTACAACAGATAACAACAACCGACTATGTAAGAATACATCTAACAGACTCGATGATGAAGCGTGATATCAAGTTTTATTTGTTTTATATATATATTATATATATGTGTTTTGTTTAGTCTCTACGAGATCCTGATGGAAACCCATATTCTCCATACGAATACAGTTTACAACAGGCTGCCGATGGGACAGTCGTATTGGTGCCTCGATCTATAATTCGACCTGAACAGGAAATAGGAGAACCTGGTCCTTCTAGTGTCATTCGGAAGTCGGGGGAACCGGGAAGAAATCCTTCTACATGAAAATACTTTTCAGCCGGTCAATAATGTTCATTTGAAATGTGATATCTAGTATTCCGATTAATGAGTGTTTTTTTATGATAATTATTGCTGCTATTTTTTATTGGGAAATGTTCCCTTTCTAATTCAAAATTTTTGTAAGTTATGTTACTAGTTATATTCAGGTTTTTTTTGTTATATTGAACTGTTTGTTTTAATTCTCGCCTATTTATCTCCATTTTTTTATTATGGTTATCTATTCCAAGAGATCATTAGTAGATAAATAGGCTGAAAGTTAAACAAGTTCAACTAAATTTTGTGTCGAAGTTTTTGTTGTAATGGCTCGTTTGAATCCTTTTTAAGTCGTAAATTTCTTTTCATTTCCTCACTGAACATTCTGAGGTATTTAACAATATTTATGTATTTGCCGAGTCTTTTAGTGCTTCTGAGACACTTTTGAGATATTTGCCAAAAACTGTTTTCTAAGCTGTTTTCAAAGAAAAGACAAAACGCGAACGCGAATATTTTATTTGGGTTCTTATTCTAACGGGATTTACTGCTTTTTACCACGGATTACTGTCCGCTTGCACTGTTACCATGAGCTGAATTTTGTGAGTCCAGATACCAAATATTCTGAATGCTGAAGTTAGAATGCAACTCGAAAAGAGCCTTTTAGATCATTAGATCTAATAGGTTTAAAAGAAGAGAAGAGAAAAGGCAACATTGATGAATAAAAAAGCATATTGATGAAAACATTTCAAAGTCTTGACCTTACTTGTTGATTACCAACTGAACTGTAAACTGATCAAAACCAAAAAGTTTGGAGTCAGATAGTGTTAGGATGTTTCAACTGTTTTAGCGAATTGACATTTTTGTTCAATTCTCTTTCCTTAATTTTGACTTTCAGCTTATTCAGAATATTAAATCAAATTTTGCTTTTACGTCTTTCGGCTCTATATACTCTACAAAGGGTATTTTAGCCCATAGAAACTTATAATTCCCAAACATTTCTTTGGATCAGATGCAAAAATTACCAAGGTCCTTTCCCAAAATGAGGGTTTGAAGTCCCCTACCCGTCTTCTGTTTCCTTCCCCCTTTCCCAACAGTACCTGAAATTTCATTTGCAAATTATTCAGTCACACTTTGATCTTTCTGATCTACATTGTCTTGCTTATCCTCACAGTCTAGCAACACGGTTTTTGGTAATTACCTAAGGAGTGTGAAAATTTCAGATACAACCTTTAGGCGTAATTGTGACAATATCGTCTTTCAGTAAGTCAAAGGGCGTATATGATACTAGTTTGAAAACGAGGTATTGGACTGATGTGAGTCAAATTAAATGGTAAAGGGCATTTTTCAAGTCGTAAAAGTCGCAAGTCTCAAATCTCGCTTTTTGATCGCTAAAGTTGCAAATCACTGATGCATTTGAGCTAAGTTCGATTTATCAAATATATTGCCCTCCTTAAAGTTTATAAACATGCGCTAAAGTTCCATTAAATTGTATTTTCTTTAGTCTTGCCCCTCCCCCATACATATTAAGGATGTGACGAAGAAAATATGGGGATACCTTTGCAGAGGGCTTATTTGATATTAAGTTAGGTCCCGTGATCGGGTAAAAGTGTTTCAGCTTTTTTACCTCAAAACGTTAGGAATAATTTAGGCCTTTTTCACTATCCTAACAAAACCATATCTGTAACAATCTTATTGGTTGTTACATCGATATAAAAATTGCTTTTTTTTATTTCTTTAAAACTCTGTGTTCTATCCAAGTCCAAATTTTGAAATCGGAATTACTGCATTTTATACCATGATTTTTCTAGTACTCAGCCTTACCATTTTCTCAAACACATGCTATAATTTTTGCTCTTTTCTCTATCAATGTGAAAATCATCGACAAAAGCTTGTAACGATTGAAGAGGCGGAAACTGACTTTTTATTACTATATACTAAAGTGGAGCCCCCCTACTATATTATGTGCTTATGCTATACTGGATATACTCATACTATACTGTCTATACTTAACGGGCTATTTTTACCACCTTACTCAGCCACAAACTATTTTTATTTTTTTTTTATTTTTTTTTTTTTTTTTTTTTTTTTTTTTTTTTTGTATTATTATATGAATCTTAAAAAAACCTGCTTGCCAAATGTTTTAATACTTTATTTTCCTCCTGTGTAAAATTATGAAAATATCAAATATGCCCTCTAGTTCTCGGAATCAAAGAGTGACCATGGCCGCTCCTCCACTTTGGCGCTCCTGGCTCAGCATGTTTTGATTTTTCCAGAAAATTTTGAAAAGGAGTATTTCATAATCTATGAAAACAATCGAAGTTATGAAAATTTTAGATACGCCCTTTGGTTTTCGGCAACAGTAATATATATCCTTTTCAAAACAAATAATGACATTTTTCATATACCATAAGTACTATGAATAGTTCCATAACGTATCACAATGTATGGAATACTTTTGTAGTTTTGCATAAAGAAGTGTGATATTCTGAGAAGTTATTCAGCTTTAAACTCACTAATTGCTCTAGTTTTTACACAAGAAATAAATTTTTATTTCGTCGTAAATATGCTTAAGAATTTAGAAACAGTGTTTTTTTATTACGTTATTCCTTTCGTGGAAGTGAATTATAACGGTTTGTGTAATTTCTTTCTTGTCTCGAATTGTAACTAAAGCCAAGTGCACCATATACTAACGGTTCAGAAAAGAGTTCATAAAAGTTCAGTTCAGAAAACTGCTAATAAAAGTTCAGAAAAGAGTGAGTTGTGACACATGGTCTTCCGAAGCTCATGGTCTATAATATTATTTCTTGCTTTTGGTTATGTTATGGTTCGGTTTGCAATTGGAATCACAAGTTTGGGCAAGGCTAAGAACAATAAGACAAAACAAAGCCGGGTGGATTTGTTTCACCGTTGCTATGAAAGGAAATCGGATAATTTAATATCGTTTTGCCACTTATTATAAAATATCGGCCAATATGCAAGTTGAAAAAGCGACCTTGTTCCCACTTTAACAATGATACTTTTAGAATTGAGGAACAGATTTTTTTTTTTTTTTTTTTTTTTTTTTTTTCGAAAGTGGGTATCTAAGTAACATTTGAAGTTGTTTCGTCCGATAGTTTAAAAACTCACTTATAGTTTATAAACTCAAGATTGTGGGTATTAAAAGACCCGAGTTTATTTTGAATTTAGCGTCTAAAACTAAATTGGAAAACTTTCAAACTTCCGTAATAATTTCTTTTAATCATAGTGCACAAAATTCCAAAAAAAAAAAGTTTGATAACTATTTCGCAAAAAAAAAGTACTACTGAAAGTACAATTATGATTGCATATTTGAAATCACCAGAACCAGTTGTAGAAAAAAACACAAGGAAAATTTCCTAAAGTTAAAAATTCTTTCCCCACTGTAAACACAGTTCCTAAGACCAAATCTAGCAGTACTTTTTTGGATCACTTTAAAAAACAAAGTCGTTCTTCCTAGGGAAATAAAAAGCTGAAGTGCTATATTCAGGGGTATCTTGAATGTCAACACTGCTCTAAAATGCTGTGACAAAAACCAATTCTAGATATTTTTTGGCTTTGTTGGCAGCCAAATTTTTTTAAAATTTCTCATTTCTGCATATTACAATAACAAGTTGTATATAGCGTTCAAGCAACTTAATTGCTTTTTTAAAACAATGACTTAATATCACCCGATTTTTGTTCTGTCGGCCCACTAAAAAAAAAAAAAAAAATCAGCTTTGATTATGGATAAGTGAAAATGATCCGAGATTTAAGTGCTTCAACTAACGACGCATATTAACCATACATAGCTAAAAAATTTGAATTAATTTTTGTTGTTATCGTTTTTTTTCAAAAACTACTGCAATTTAACAATTTTCACCTAGAATCGTTGCAGTTCGGTCTTTAACAATCAAAATCGCATTACCTATAGACAAAATATATTTGCAGGAAATACGTTTTGATTCTGGGTGCCCGAGTCGGGTTCCAAATTTTACCTTGAGCGATTCCTCGAACCTGAAAATGTTATAAATCATTAAACTACGCATTTTCAGGGGTGTCAATTCACGAAAATATAGGGGATATTTTTTTTAATGGCGATACAAAAAAAACGTCTCAGTCGAAATATGGAAGGGGGGGGGGGGGAAATTCTCCCATCATCCTTTCCCCTGTACTTGGAGTAACATTTATATTTGAGAATTTGATGTGCAGTTAATGTGAATTAAAATACTGATTCAATAACAATTTTTGGCCAAAAGCTGGTCAACGATGCTATATTAACTAGTTGGTAATTTTAAATACTAGTCTTGTCATGGTAATAATTGACGATCGATACTTCGTACTGTTTTAAAACTTGCAATCCATGCTACATGAAAAGAAATTCAGGATTTTTGAATTTTGGATAATACGTGGTACATAATCGTTGGATTCTATAGTTTTTTGTTTGTTACATATATACTACTATGTATACATATATATGTAGAAGACTGAGACTATCCACTCCCTCTTCTTGATTTTGTCTTCATTTTAAAATATTTTTTTCTTTTGTCGTATCTAGAAAAATTATTGTGATATAATTTAGTTTGAGTATTCGGGGTTCAGTGCCTTAAAAGAGCTATTTTTGTTTATCAGTGTGCAAATGTGTTTGGATAAATATTTGTGTATATTGCATATATATGAATAAAAATGATATTAAACTGAGCTATTTTTGTTCCATTACCTACTGTTATATATATATATATATATATATATATATATATATATATATATTATATATATATATATATATATATATATATATATATATATATATATATATATATATATATATATATATATATATATATATATATATATATATATATATATATATATATATATATATATATATATATATATATATATATATATATAATATATATATAAGAACGCGCACTGTACGTTTATTCTTATCAGAAAGGAGAATCCAAAAAGGTGAGAGCGCCAACACATGTGGTGTAACCATTGCCGAAAATAGCTGGGCCCGAATCCGTCGACTGTATGAAGTTTTCGAAGACACAATCGAACCATAAGCTTTTCGGACCTTTACTAGTAAAATCATCTATTAAAAAAAGACGTGTTGATTTTATATTACAGCCCACAGGTAGACCAAGATACACTACACTTGAAGAAGATTTTATTATCTTGTCACAAAGTTTCACTTCTGGGGCAGAAACGCTTCGTTTACGATTGAAGACAATAAACTCTGTTTCAGTCTCGTTGAAAGACAGACATATTTTCTCATATGAGCTTTTCAACGCCATAAAATTCTTCATAACAGGAAAAAGAACGACTTAAATACAAAATATCGTCGGCATAATTCAATAAAGAGATATCTTGACCAAGAAACAGAAAGCTAGGCTTAACCACGTGCTGAGCCTCAACTACACTAATATGGAAAAAAGGTGGCGAAGAGATAGTTCGTTGACGAAACCCTCCACCCTAGAAGGAGTTTTTATTCCACTCAGTAGACTAATTTTAATCTTCACTGCAAGTTTTCGATACAAATCACAGAACGTAAGGACTACCGACTTGTCAAGACCGTGGTTATATGCGTTTAAAAGGAGTTGACTATGAAAACCGGAATCATGCTTGCCTTACATCTAAACTTGCAATACTAATAGATTCATCAATTCGCTCACACTCCATAAGGATATTACACATAACATGATGCTCATGTTCTCTACTGCTGCCCTTTTTGAACCCAAACTGGCTGCTGGGCGTGTAGCACACTTGATTTATCTCATCAGTTACTAGTATTTCAAAAATTTTACATAGAACCGAAGTAACTGTAACTGACCTATGAGGACTGCACTGATTGATGACTGGAGTGATGACACCGATACCAAAAGAATCGGGCACTAAGCCACACGAGCATATCATTTGGTATGTTAAAGTTAAGTGCTCAAACCGTATCGGACTGCCATTCGTCAGATGCAAGCCACAAATATTATGAACTCCCTTTGAGTTTTTTTTTTACTTTGCTAATGGTATCACAGACACTGGAGAAAGTTACTATAGAATTTCAGAGAAACAGCCTACTGAAAGTAGTCTGTTTTTCAGATTCTTTTGTCTAGTGCAAATTGTGTTCTGGTCTTGAGAAGGCAGCAGGGGTTATCCGCCCTACTCATGTTAATTTTTGCTCGTTTTGGGTTTGAGTCGGCTATTTATTGTAATTTCTGTTCGTTTTGGGTTTCATTTATTCATTGAGCAGTGTATCAACTCGCCCTCTCATTAAATGACAAGGTTTTTTAACATTTCTTTTGTTTTTATTTAAGGTAAATGCTAATTTTTAAATCAACTATGAGAAGGTGAAGTGAAGTAACCAAGCATTTATTTGAATATTTCTTGTTCATTCTTTTTTTTAAACTAAAATATTTCGTAACTTTTTCTTTATATATATATATATATATATATATATATATATATATATATATATATATATATATGTATATATATATATATATATATATATATATATATATGTATATATATATATATATATATATATATATATATATATATATATATATATATATATATATATATATATATGTATATATATATATATATATATATATATATATATATATATATATATAGATATATATATATATATATATATATATATATATATATATATATATATGTATATATATATATATATATATATATATATATATATATATATATATATATATTATATATATATATATATATATATATATATATATATATATATATATATATATATTATGTATATATATATATATATATATATATATATATATATATATATATACATGTATATATATATGTATATATATATATATATATATATATATATATATATATATATATATATATATATATATATATATATATATATATATATATATATATATATATATATATATGCATGTATATATATATATATATATATATATATATATATATATATATATATATATATATATATATATATATATATATATATATATATATATATATATATATATATATATATAATATAAATATATATATATAAATATATATATAATATAAATATATATATAATATAAATATATATATATATATATATATATATATATATATATATATATATATTATATATATATATATATATATATATATATATATATATATATATATATATATGTTAGCTATACTTTCGTGCCTGTATTTGTGATAAAGCGACCAACCGAAGTGCCATGTCTCCCTGCCACTGCTTATACTTTTTTACTCTCTAACTTGAATGAGCTGCAACAAGTGGTTGTTGAAATGTCAGGGAAACTTGTTAATTATCAGTAGAATTTTCCTCAAATATCCAAACCTACCCCAGCAATTTACACTCATGCGACATTTATTGTCTCTGAAGTGCCTTCAGAGGTGTCTGATCCGATTAAACGCAAAACTGTTCTCGATCAAATAGCTGGGCATGAATTAGTTTGTAGCTTGAAACCTGTTAATGACAGATGGTATGTCAATATTGATAAATCTGCAACTGAAGATTTTTGTACATCAGTTCAAAACTTTATTTCTGGAGCAACGGTTAAAGTATGATCCAAGCGCTTTTTGGGATTCGCCCAGGTTTCCCAGTTGATGTCGACCTTTCAGTTATTAATATACTGCAAGGCATAAAAAGTGCAAATCGATTGGGCCAGTCTATGTCAGTCAAGCTTGAATTTAGAGACTTCTTCGCTGAGTCCGCTTATTTCAAAGAAGGAAATAAAGTTAAATATGAATTTTTTCGAATTCATGAATTTAAGAAAATACCTAAAAACTGCTTCAAATGCCGGTCTTACGATCACCTTCAAAGTACTTGCACCAGCAATGTCACGAAATGTGCGAGATGTGCCGGGCTACATCTTTTTACTGAGGATAGTCCTTGAAGCGCTGTTCCCAATTGTGCTAACAGTGGTAAAAATTATGCTTCTTATAGTCTGTCCTGCCCAGTATCTATGGAACTAATGTTGAGCTTCCCCATTTTGCACTGACTTTGGTGTTTTCAATAATATCGTTTAATATTAATGGTACAAAGGATAAGGACTTCATTATTGATTAGCTCTACAATGATTTTGATTTGGTCTGTCTGCAGGAACATCTTCTTACAGACTTTAGTATTAACCTTATGCGTCGAAGCCCTTATGATGATGTGTTTTTTACTACTTTAAAAGCCAAAAGAGGCCGCCCATCCGATGGGCTAGCTTGTGTTTTTAAGTGCAATCCGAATTTGGTTTCTCCTGTGACTTTTTACTCGGATGAGTTTTTTTGGCTCTTCGTATGGGCACTATAGTTTTCATTAATTCTTATCTGCCTTATGATGATCGTTCTGGCAGATCAATGACAAGATATGCCAAAGCTTGCAACACGTTGAAGTTTTTAGTGGAAAAAATTATTTCTACTTCTCTATATTATATGATCATTGGTGACCTCAATACCCATATAAATCATTCGTCAGTGATAAGTGATTCGTTGTCAGATTACCTTCCATCTTATCGTATTATGCCCAATACTCATCCGTTTTCTTACATTCATCATTCAGGCAGTAAGAGCAATACTGATCACATTATTTGCTCACCTACTATTACTACATCAATTGTGTCTGTAAATGCTGAAGAACAAGATTTAGACGATCTCCCTATTTCATTGACTCTTGCGCCTGATATAAGCCTCACAAGTATTTGTAAAGTACCCCAGTTTTCAAAATGGTTTGAAAAAGTAATCGGAAGAAAGCTGATGTCCCTCTCTATATTCTTACACTAACAAACCTACTGTCTGCCATACGAGTTCCCTAATATCTGCTCCAGCGCTCTATACCAGTGAATTGCAAAAAGGACCTGGATTGCTATTATAATCAAATAATTAAATGTCTAAAAGATGCCGTGACAGTTGCTGTACCGTTGCAGTGTGTTAGATATGGTACGCAAAAACCTATTTGGTCTTTAGATCCTAATTTAAAAACTTTGAAAAATAAAGAAAAGCTTTGGTTAAAAGTATGAAATAAATGTGATAGACCGCATTGTGAAATTGTATGTGACCTTGAGCGTAAGACGTATAGTGCAAATAAAAAAGATCTTAAGTCAGTGCGTTATCGCGGAATGGATTTTCCTGTGTCAAAGAGAGAATGGCCAGAGGTTACTAATTCTGAGTCGATTAGAAGTGATATGCCAAGTAGTGATTGTTTTCCTGCATTTGCTTGGCATGACCATTACTCGTCTATTTTTTCTAATGTTAATTACCATGTGCATTCTTTGTATACTCATTCCCTTTCTGATATTTTTAGTACCATCCCTATCTCAATGTCTTTGTATTCCCATTTCTCTCTCTTCCGTAATTGAAGTAATTAAGAAACTTAAATCAGATAATGTTGATAAGGTTGGTATATATAGTTTTCACCTTTGATTAGATTGCACCCCCTTTATTGACCATCTACACCTACTTTTCCAGATGTGTTTTTGTACTTCTAGTGTACCGGAGAGTCTTTTGTGTGGTACTTTTTCTTCAATTTTAAAGAGGGGAAATTTTCCATTAATTTCCTCTTCTTACCGACCTATTACTGTCTCTTGCACTTTTAGTAAAGCTCTTAAGCATGTTTTAGTACCTTTTTTGAATAATAATGTGTTTGAGGAAGATAACCAGTTTGGATTTAAGCCCAGAGTAGGTTATCAGCATGCACACTGTGTATTATCTTCTTTGCTGCTTGAGAACTCTTCTAAGGGAAAAAGTATCTGTCTTTGTGCTTTAGTTCTATCAAAAGCTTTTGATAGTGTATGTCATAGTCAGCTTTTTTCTGCTCTTCATGGTTGCGGTGTCAATCAATCGGTTATAATGCTTCTTTGTTACTGGTACTCTAATTCTTTTCTTCGGCTGAAATCGGCACCAGCTACTATTACTAAAGCGAAAAGAGGTTTAAGGCAAGGTGGAATTTTATCTCCGATCCTATTTAAATTATGAGTTTCAGTAGTTCTGGCAAGGATATTGGCTACCTATCTCTTTGGTTTTTCTGATGTTTCATATTTTGCCTATGCAGATGACCAGCTTCTTATAAGCCGTACCAAAACTGGTCTATCTACCATGGTTTCTCATGTTGCTACTTCTTTTTCGGATATTTGCCTTTCTCTTAATGTAGATAAATGTGAATTTATTTCTTTTAACAAAAATGCTGGTACTCCTCTTCGCTGTAATGGCTTTATTATCCCTTTCGTAGATTCCCTTTGATGGCTCGGTATTTCTATTACTAATTGTCTTCCAAGCTTGAGCCAGCGCAGAGTCTCCGATATTAATAAGAAAATTCAATTAGGATATGCTAAGATTGTTACCAATAGAGGTAAATATAATAAACTAGCGTTGCCCAAGCTCTACTCAACTTTTTGTGACCATTCAATTCTTTTTGCTTCTGGAAATTTTCCCCATCTTAAAAAAAAATTAAAAAGAATCTGGATTAATTATTTTAGATTTTGCAAATTTTTGTTGTTTCTTCCACCTTGGACTGAAAATGGTCATGTTACTCTACGTGTTATACCTTTGTATGGTGTGGGTCAAATATAATAATAAAAATAATTGAAATTATTTACCCTGCAAGCAGCATTTTGTTGGTTGATCATTTTTTAACAGGTGGCTATGATTGGACAGTGTATATAACTGGACAGCCTTCGAATAGTCTGATAGCTATGATTGGATAAAAGCCACTGCTTCTTGCCGCAAAATATTCTGGTTGTAGTAAAACCGTCATAGAGCTAGCCTGTCACTAAAAAAAGCCTCCTTACCTTAATTTGCTTAAGCTAAGTTCTCACTGCCCAGATTGCTGTTCTCACTGACCAGAAATCTGGTCAGATTTTCGTCTCCAGAATTCTGGCCAGATTTTTTTCCCAGATTTTACTGTTTTCTGACCAGATTTTTCGATCAGATCGAGTTTGATATTTTCTGGCCAGAAAAAAAATCTGGGCAGATTTTAGCCTTAAAAGTAGTTCAAAGCATGGTTGATGTAGCTGAAGAACAAGCAGATATTTAAAGATCACTGAGAAAACGACAACCACCAACCAAGATCAAGGTAAAAAACTGAAGAAGCTGACTTCACAAGAATATTCACAAGTTGTAGCCTCATGATCCATTTTTTGAATCTTACGCCGATTTTTCCGATGGCCAGAAAAAAAAATCTGTCCAGAAAAATTATCTGGACAGTGAGAACTGAATTCCGGTGTGAACATGCGGAATTCCCAGATTTTTTTTCTGGACAGAAAAAAAATCTGCCCAGAAAAAAAATCTGGGCAGTGAGAACCAGTCTTTACTCAGGTACCTTGTTTGGTCCATTTGTGAGATTACAGTTATATTCACCCAGAAAGACACCACGTTCGTCAACAAGCACATCTTCTTTGACCAGTATATAGAATAATTTCCACACTTAGGAAAACAGCTCTAGGCTTTTTGTAAAGGACTAAATAATCGGAAACTATTTTTGATCTTCCGCTTTCAAGATGAACACTGGCAGCATAGTGTTTATTCGCTAATTTACTAATTTTTCGTCAAGATGCTAGTGATTACATTTTCTAATTAGCGGCAACCTTGACAAAATTCTCGTGAAAACATCAAACTAGATAGCGTGTGTTATCTTTTTCTATAGGCTGGGCATATTCCAGGAATATCTGAAGAATAATCGAATAACTAACCTTGGTAATTCATATAAATAATTTGTTTTGAAGATATGCATGTCATTTTTTAAAATAATTGGGTTTTTGCTCTGTTGGGATTTCTTGAAGCTAATAGCCTAGGCCTAAATGAATGTTTGATTGCCCAGGTAAAATTGCATAGGCTATGCCTATGAGGGGTGTTTTATATCTTAGATATAAAATGAAATAACCTATATTTGTTGTTTTCTATATCTTGGAAAAGGGCTTGGTTAGGAAAATAAAAACTTTCATGGATGGATCTACAGACTGAAGTATGAAAAGGGAAGGTATGTTGAAGTACTTACCCCCACTCCTTCTCCCTCTAGGATGCACTGACCTTTAAAAAGATAAAATTCTACTTTAGTTATTTTTGGCTAGGCTATCTTGGAAAGGGGTTGGGTTAGGAAAATGAAACTCTCAGGGATGGGTCTACATGCTAGCCTAAGGTATGTCCAGGGAAGGTACTTTGAAGTACCTAACTTCACTCCTCCCCCCTCTATATAGTGCAAATTATTGCACATTACTAGTTGTTTTAGCTTGCATTTTGGTAAATATTTACCAAATTGTATTATTGACTTACAAATATAGGCCTAGTGAATATACCACTCGATGCCTTTTTTTATGCTCTTTCCAAATATAATAATCATTTTTGTCAGAAATGAATTTTGGTAAATTTTTACCAAATCATATTATTGACTTACAACTAAAGTGAATGTACCACTTGATGCCATTTTTTATGCTCTTTATGAATATAATAATCATTTTTGTCAGAAATGAATTTTACCCCCACCCTTATATATACTGACTCAGGGTATATATTTGCACATTAGGGGGGTAGGATATATTTTATTTCTGATGTAAATGGAAGGTAAGTTTAAACTTTACCCCCACCCTCCCCCCTAATTTGCAAATATACACCCAAATTGGTATATATAGGGGTGGGGGTAAAATTCATTTCCAACAAAAATAATTATTATATTGGTAAAGAGCATAAAAAAGGCATTGAGTAGTAAATTCACTTTAGTTGTAAGTCAATAATATGTCAGTAAAAACTTGCCTGAATTTTACCCCCACCCCTATATATACCAATTCAGGGTATATATTAGCACATTAAGGGGGGTGGGGGCAAATTTCATTTCTGATGTAAATGAGAGGTAAGTTTAAACTTTACCCCCACCCCCTAATTTGCAATATATACCCTGAATTAGTATATAGGGGTGGGGGTAAAATTCATTTCCAACAAAAATAATTATTATATTGGGAAAGAGCATAAAAAACGCATTGAGTGGTATATTCTCTTTATTCTTCAGTCAATAATATGATTTGGTAAATATTTACTCACACTTCATCTTATAATACTATCTTTATAATTATGATAGTAATATAGGATGAAATGTGAGCTAAAACAACTAGTAATGTACAATAATTTGCATTATATAGAGGGGAAGAGGAGTGGAGGTAGGTACTTCAAAGTACCTTCCTGGGACATACCTTAGCATGTAGACCCATCCCTGAAAGTTTCATTTTACTGACCCAACCCCTTTCCAAGATAGCCAAAAGTAACAAGCTAAAGCTGAATTTTACCCTATGTATTAATATAATTTTTATTAAAATTACTTAAGATCAAACACTTGAAATTACTAGTTTATTGTCTTACCTACAAGGATCTCTTTTTGGAAATACTAATTATCCTATTTTGATGTATATATCCTCTTAGTGTTTCAGTTTTATTCACATATTAACAGAAAGCTGATTGTCTTCTGATTCTAAAAATGTAACTTTTATTCCTTGATATTAATCCTATAAATCACAAATATTAGATATAGTTTTCTCTTTTCAATTGCTTGTCAGAACAGAGACCACATTTTTAATTTATGCTGAAAAATTATTGGTGAAAATTTGACCAAGAAGGCAGAGTTCTTGTTACTGCCCTCACATTGCATCATGCTGTAGTAAAATAGAGGTGGTCCAAAAACCCATTGCTATTTTTCTTGAATGCCAAAGAAAAGTGATCTTTTCTAAAAAGGGGTCTTTTACCCTACACTTATGGTTTTATACAGCTAGTCTTTCAGACTTGACTACTTTCCCTTCAGACCAAAGTGACTAAAAACTCCATAAAAAACTGTTCTTTGTTTTAGTGTTGCTACTTTTAGAACTTGGCAGTTAGTTGAAAAATTTTCAACATGGCAGATAATAATAGCTCTGATGATGATGTTTTAGCTATTGCATCAGCACTACTTGCTTCTGAGCAAAATGAAAATGCCAATTACTCTAAGAAACAAACAAAAAGGAATCAGTAGGTATGTCCAATACTAGAAAACTGTAAAAGAGAGAAACTAGGGCAGTTAAGCTTGCTTAATGTGCTTCTCCTGGATGATAATGATAAACTAGTAACATTTTAGGTGGCTACATAATTTAGCACGTGCAACAACAACAGCAACCTTATAAGAAAATTAAAATATATTTTCTTGTGAATTATTACTGCTTCTAATCAGCAGTTGTACCAAACCAATCCTGCTCAACTCATCCTCAGGGCTATACTGTGGTGTTTCTCCTCCCCATAGTATAGTGCAGACGGTTTGATATCATTCTATTTTCCCTTCTTGTTTAGTTTTTTTTTTTTTGTTTAAAGCTTTTTCCAATAGGCAATGTTTAGAAGTCCTCCAAAAAAAAAGTCCCACCAGATCCCAAATCAAATTCCAGTGAAAGTGCCATAGTGAAAGATACCCATCTTGGCTGGTCAAGCACACTATCTCAAAGTTCAAATGATAGCTCCAATTCAGAGAATAGGACAATGATAAGTGTAGGGGCTAATGTAACCATAAATGATGATAATGGGTTTCAAGAGGTCCTCTCTAGAAGCTCTAAAAAAAGGAAAAAAATCTCCCCAATCAAAAGCATTTCCCCTCTCCCTGCCCAAGATCCTCCCTCCAAAAACTTAGGAATTTACCTTAAAATTACTCCTACTACCCCCTTTGAAATAAAAATGATCACTGCAATAAGAGTTGCAATTTTTAATTGCTAAAATCAATGTTCTCTCTTAATATTAACCGTGATGGATCTCTGCTAATAGCTGTAGAAGATCAGAAATCAGCAGATACAATAATTAACCTAAAATCCCTTCTGAATACCCCAATTATTGCATCTAATTGGAACCCAAAACAATCACCAACAAAAATAGTAGTTTATAATGTTCCCCCAGAGATATCCACTCAGGAGTTAAAAGAAGGCCTCTCAGATAGGGCTGGAAACACAATCCCAGTTGAGGATGTTACCCAACTTGGCAAACCTAACTCTAATGGCCTAAAAACTAGTAGATCCTTCTTATTCACACTGAAGGAAAAAATTAATATCCCAGAAAAATTATTCCTATTTGGGCAAATCAAACCACACAAGGAATACAAACCTAAGCCTATCCAGTGTCAGAAGTGTCACAAACTGGGACACATGACAAACAAATGCAATGAAATTCTCCGAGAGTGTAGTAATTGTAAAGCTTTCCATCCTAAAGAGCTGACAACTTGCAACAACACTCAGCCTACATGCATCAATTGCAAAGGCCCACATGAATCTACAAATAAATCATTATGCCCTGCATACAAGAAAAGAGCTCTAACACTCCAAATATCAACAGAGAAGGCCATCCCATACCCCTTTGCAGCAATGGAAGCAAATGCTGCCCAACAATACCAAATAAAGCCTGTAATGAAACCAACCAAAACCCCCAAGTCAAACGCCCCCAATGCATCAAGCACCCCATATAAAACACCATCTTCTAAGCCCCTAGCTCAAATCCCTATCAGAAGGAATCACCAAGCCAACAAGCCTCCTTGTCCGGTGAGATGAGGTCAGCCTGGCCCCCCCTCCCAAGAAGAAACAAACCAGAAACACTACCAGGAATCAATCCCCTAACCGACAAACAGGATGCACAACCAAAAATGCAATCCCCAAATATATGCTTATTCATTCTAAACTGTAATGCAGTTCAGGCCATGAACATACATCAACTACAGAAAACAAAAATCATTGCAGAATTGGCAAAAATCTACATCCCAGATGATATGCTCATTCAAGCAAAAAAAGATCTTGCTTTACTTTTAACAAAGCTGAACATTGATACACAGTCATATGAAGAATAAATCAACAACACAACATATATCAATACTCCAATGGAATGTAAGATCACTCACAGAAAATAAGCTACATGAACTAATATCTTTTATGAACAATAATTCCATTAATATTACTTGCCTCCAGGAAACTCATTTAACCCAGAATCAACAAATTAAGTGTCTGGGATATACTATCCTCAGAAAGGATAGATCTTCAGAGAGAAAAGGAGGTGGGGTAGCTTTATTAGTTAAAAATAATATAAAATTTTGTGGCATCAATTTTCCAGATTTTGCAAATGATGTTGATGTAATTGGTATAAGTGTTTTGCTGAATAATTTAAAAACCTACATAATAAGCTTTTATAACCCTAATGGCCAAACTACATATGCCAAGGATTTCTTTAATTATATAAATAATTCTAATATGTTAAAAAATATCATTATTTGTGGAGATTTCAATGCCCACAGCCTTTTGTGGGGGAATAAACCAGCAAATAAAGCTGGTAAATTCATTGAGCATATGACTTCAAATAATAATGAATTAGCTGTTGCTACCCCTCCAAACCTGAATACATATTTCAATCCCAAAAGTGGCAGATTCTCCACAATTGACCTACAAATTGTGTCATTAAATTTTTTGAACAAAATTTACATAAATAAAATTGATAGTCTATGTACTGACCACTTTGCTATAGTTTGCTTCCTAAATGAACCTGCTGAAACTTTATCTTATATCTCCAAATATATCAACACTAAAGCAAATTGGTCTATGTTCCAAAATAAGCTAAATGATGAAATTACAAGTTTCACCCAAAGTTCATGCATTTCTAACACAACAGTTGACACACATGCTGAAGCCTTGACATCTTTACTAATAAATACAGCTAATCATGCTATCCCCAGGACAACACCTAAGAAAACATTCCCTAAACAAATTCCTAAAGCATGGTGGACAAATGAGTGCCTAAATAATTGGAGGATAAAAAAGGCAGCTAGGACAGAATTCATAAAAAAACCATCACCTACTACATATTTAAAAAAATTACAAGCAGAATCTAATATAAAAAGGACTATAATAGATGCTAAATATAAATACTGGAATCATTTTGCAAATAATCTCTCCAGAGAAACACATGAGCCAATTATACATAAAGTCATAAGCCACATCTATGGGAAAAAGACTTCCCCCAACCCACACCTGTATGAGCTTATACATAATAATACCCATTATGACAATGATAATGAAAAAGCTAATCTATTTGCAACTCTTTTTGTTAATAAGCTAACTTCAAATAATCAAAGCAAACTGTCCACAATTCCTATGAACCCAAGTTACCAACCACGCCCAGGATCCGAGTACATAACTAATCCATTTTCAATCCAGGAATTGAATAATGCAATACATCATATTAGGACCAAAACTAGCGGCAGCTATGACAATATACACCCTACATGGATAAAGAATCTCACACCCTCATACAAACAAGATCTGCTAAATTGTTATAATCACGCTTGGGCATCTTCTATGTTCCCCAATATATGGAAATGTTTGTCCCTTCTACCAATCCTAAAGAAAAATAAACCAAAAGATAACCCTGAGTCTTATAGGCCCATAATGATTACTCCTGTGATGGGGAAAATAATGGAGAAAATGATCTATCACAGACTCCTCTGGTTTGTTGAAAAAAATAATATGATCCCTCACACTCAAACTGGATTCAGGAAACACCTCTCCTCAACAGATGCTTTCATTTTGCTAACAAATGCAATAAATGAATCTTTCTCAAAAAATAATGTCCTAGTTGCAGCTTTCCTAGATTTTGAAGGGGCATATGACAATGTGAACCACCAAATCCTTTTAAACAAACTTGCAAACCTTGGAGTACCCCCTAAGCTAGTATCTTTTATTAAATCCTTCATAGAAGTGCGAAGTTTCATCGCTTGTGTTGGTTCAGCCTCTTCACCCCAAAAGACAATAACCAAAGGCCTACCTCAGGGAGCAGTTCTCAGTTGCCTCCTATTTGCCCTATATCTCTGGGACATGAACCTACCCCACACGAATCTACAATATGCTGATGATCTGGTACTATGGTCATCTGGCAACACCTTTCAGATAGCACAGTCAAATCTGCAAAAGTCACTTTTCCAGTTTGAAAAATTCTCTCAACATTCAGATTTACCGATTGCACCCACCAAATCAAAAATAATCCAATTTCACCAGAAGCGAAACCATGTTAATGCAAAACTAACTCTAAATAAAACAACTATTCCAGAAGATAATCATATTAATTACCTATGTCTCATGCTTGACCAAAAACTTAATTTCCACCTCCACATTTCAAACACAATAAAAAAATGCTATAGAAAAACAAATATACTAAAAAGACTTCTTTCCACACCCTGGGGCTGTAAGGAGAAAACCTTACTCCAGTTTTATAAATCACATATAAGACCCCATATTGACTATGGGCTCATCGTCTATGGTGCATGTGCAAAGACCCAGATGCAAAAAATTGAAACAACACAAAATGATATAATACGTCTCATCTTTGGTCTTAGGAAACCCACAAGCACCAAGTTTCTGCTTATGGAGAGTGGATTAACAACAATAAGGGAGAGACGTAGGTTTCTCTTGACAAAACATCTTACAAAAATTGAATCAAATAGCTCACACACATTACATAATTGGTTAAGAAATCCAGCCATGTATAGAGGCATTGCAGATGAGTATGCCAATATTCAGAAGAAGTTCCCCATACCAGCAAAGTCTATTGCACCCACTTTCCCCCGATCCCCCCCATGGAATTGGTCAAGTCCCATAATAAATAATGAATTCTCAAAGTGGAGTAAAGATTTAACCCCCATTGCTTTTGTCCAGAAAAAATTTGCAGAACTTAATACAATTACCTATAAAAATCACTTCCAAATATTTGTTGATGGGTCAAAAATGAATGAGAAGGTTGCAAGTGGTGTTCTCCTTCCTCACCTGAAAATTGCAATGGGCGAGAGATTATATAATAATTTATCTATAATGTCTGCTGAGTTAAATGCCATAATCATGGCATTAGAACACCTTAAGGAAAACCAACCTTTGATTGCAAATTCAAATAATATTATCATATATTCCGACTCTCTATCAAGCCTTGAGTTGCTGGCCTCAGCTCCTCAATATGTTGGACATTGACACTTATCATTGTCTCAGTATTATTGATAATCTTGCTTCAAGTGGCATAAAAACTTATTTTCAGTACATTCCTAGCCATTCTGGCATAAGTGGTAATCATCAGGTTGATGAAATCTATAATGTCTGCTGAGTTAAATGCCATAATCATGGCATTAGAACACCCTTCTCCCTTTCTTGTGCATTGGCTTGATGTTGGCTTGCTTCCAATCATTTGGAAGTATTTTGGAAGTGAGGGACATCTCAAACATCATAGCAATTGGTTCGGCAAAGTATTCAGCAGTTTCTTTTAACAGTCTTAGGTGTAGGTTATTGGGTCCAGCAGCTTTGTTAGCGTCAAGTTTTTTTAGCCTCTTCTTAACGTCCTCATTACAAATAACTGGCATGACCATTGGTTCTGGGATTAGTTTTTCTTGTAGAGGAGGTGGTGTGTTGGCTGTGGGTAGGGTAGCGAAATTGGTACTAAAACTGGAATTCAGGAGGTATGCTTTTTCTTTGGTACCAGAAGCGTTTTTACCATCCTCTCTCATTAGATCTGGGATATGTTGTCTAGACGGGTTAGCTGCAGAGACATGTCGCCAAAACATCTTTGGGTTCTGTTTTGAGTTAGCTGCAATTGCATCTTCATGGTCCCTCATAACCTTCTGAGTCAAATTTCTTAGTCTGTTTCTACATTTCTTAAACCTGTCATGGTGGTTATCACATTTACATTTTACATACTTGGCCCAAGCTCTTTTCTTTTTCTTCATTGCTTTTTTTACTTCTTTTGGCAGGTATGGGAGTGTTTTAGGCAGTAGACACCAATATTCTTGGGTGTTCTTCTTTTCAGCATCTAAGACTGTTACCTTAAACGTTTCCCAGCTTTTCTCAATGTCCCCATTATTGACTATATCCTCCCATTTAATCCTGGATAGGTCCTGCCTTATCTGCTCATAGTCCATAAAGGATTTCTTTATCATGTTCTTTTTCTTATTGTTTATCTGTATCTCAGTCAAGATACAGACATGGTCACTGCTTCCGAGAGCAGGATGGTAAGAAATAGAGAGAACTCGTTCAGGATCATTTGTGATAACTAAGTCAAGTAAGGAGGGTTGTTGTTGGTGCCTGAATCGTGTTGGTTGGTCTACAATCTGTATCAGTAGGTTGTCAGAAAGGGAATTTGTTGTGACACAGGATGGGCTACTTTCCGAGGGGTATCCTATTCCTTCAACCCAATCAGGCATATTAAAATCTCCAAACAAAAAGACAGTTGAGTGCTCATTGGAACTCATTTTGGAAACCAGGTATGGATAGATGTGAAACAAATTGACCAGGGGCTGATGGACTTCGATAAATTACACCTATCATATATGATTCAGATCCTACATGGAGTTTCAAAAAACATTTTCAACCCAACTACTAGTGGAATTAATAAGAGGGTAACTCACAGTTTTAGCTTTCAGCCCAGTTCTGCAGTATATTGCTACTCCTTTGCATCATTCAGAGTTATCCAAATTGCTACACAAGTTGAATCCAGGGATTTGAATGTGAGATTCCTCCAGCTTGTGCACTGAGTTTTTTGGGAAAATTTCACAAACACAAATAATGTCCACATTAAGATCAAAACAAAAAGCTTTTAGTTCAGCAAGTTTTGTGGCAAGAGTATCAGAATTTGTGTAAAGCACACGAAATGATTTTTCGGATTTGTTTATCTTTGTAGCACTGTTCCGAATACCAGGAATTTCATTTTCGGAAATGATTTCGCTTTCACTGTCCAAATTGGCACTTAGAAAAACGTCAATGGTCAATTCCAGTGATTCTGTGCTTTCATAACTTGTTGAGTCCGTGGAACTTCCAATGCTCTCTTGCTCCCTATTTACACTATTTACATGAGGCTGTTCCAGATTTAGTGCTCCATCTGTTGTGATTGCACAGGGACTGGTAATCCCGAAGGTGCCCCGTTTTTTAAAACAATGACCCCGTTTCTAATTCCTAGATTCCGCTCGCCCGCAGCAGCACGTCTTTTATCTCATCCACTAGTTCCTTTCTTTTCTGGCAGTCCTCTTTGGAGGTATCTGCGTAAAAGGCTGTGTTGCCTTTTTTGGTGCGGGAGAGCTTAAGGATTTCCGCTTTCTGCTTACTTGAACTAATAGAAAACAATATGGGATCAGGCCTCGCAGCGGCAGGGGTTCTAGAATCTGCGGAGTTTTGAGCTTTTCGTAAGCGTCGAATGTTTGTAATGCTGTCCACATCAACCTTGAATTCATTTTTTAGGAATTTTCGTATGAATTGTTCATCGTCTGCTTGAGGCGGTACGCCATACGCAATAAGGTTCAGGCGTCTGTTTTATCTGTCTTGCTCCTGCCTGACAATTTTACGAACATCGGTTTCTAATTTCTCAGCGACAACACGACCCGCTATGTCCGCGGCTTCAGATACAGACACTTTTGTCTTGACCCTATCGTCGAGATCTTGAATTTTGGCTTTAACAGAGTCCAAAGACGCGCTCATGCCCTGTTTGAGAGAGCCAAACATGTCCTGCATTTCGTCTCGGTGCTCATTCAATGTGGTTTTTAGAACATCTTGAACACTTTGTTTGGCACTACCGGCCTTACACATGGGGTACACCCAAACACCTCCCAGTCTAAGATTTATTTTGGTAAAAATGTCATATTCCACGTCTGACATCGAGAGGCACTCGGCTTAAAGCCACTTGTCACATTCATCACACTGAATGGCTCTAGAGCTTTCATTTAATGCACAGCCATCTACTGCGCATCTGTCAGAGCCTTTTTCGGGTGTTACTGTTTTTGGGCGTTTAGCGGCGGCTCTTCCGGTGTTTTTCGGTGGCATCATGAGATCAAGGCAACACTGCTGGCAAGGAATTAGCTCGAGAGATGGTGGTAATGGAATTCAGGTAAGTGTCCTTTCTTTCACAGGGATTTTTTCATGAAAATTTGGCAACACTGGCGTTACAAGCTTACTTGGTTCAATAGTAACTGAAACTCCTAAACTCAAAACAAACAGAAATTAGTCTTTATATGAAGGGGTTGCCCCACTCCTCAATACCTTGTTCTTTATGCTAAAGTTTGACTGTTTGTCCCATTTTTTTAAGAACAGCCTCTGAAACACATGGGCCATTAATTATAGTAGTAAGCTTTTTTAAAAGCAGTACAAGCTTTAGCATAAGGGGCAAGTCTTGTAAAAGGAGGAGGGGGCAATCTCCTTCATGTATAGAATAATTTTGTTTGTTTGAGTTTTAAGTGTATCGCTCCTTACTTTCAGTTAAAAAATACTTGTTTGTTTTTACTTCATTCTGAAAAAGACCAAATATAGCCCTAGGCTCTATGCAAAACTTTTAAAGAAAATACTATAATATCAAATTTCTTACTAGGGTATATAGAATCAGAAGTGGTAAGTGTTGATAGTGTAGCTCTCCAGAAGGAAACATTCCAGAACAAAAAGTGACATTACAAGGAGGAATCTTTAGATTGCTCCTAGCTGCAATTTAAGATAATTTAAGGTAATTTGTATATGATCATTTTTGTGGTTATGTTTACATTTTTGACAATTCATCATAAGCCCCCTCCCCCTTGATGGTCTCATTTAGCCCTAGGCTATATAAAAACTGACAAAAATTATGAAATTCTTACTTTGTAAGATCCAGCAAGTATCAACCAATCATAAAATAAAAAAAAAATCATCATTTATTGTGTTAGTTTTTTTTTATATAGCCTAGGGCTACATGAGACCAATAAAGAGGTGGCTGGGGATGAGGTGTCAAAAACACAACCAAAACCGTGTAAGTGAGCGTGAATTTAGTAATCTAAAAATTCTGTCTTTTTGTTCTAGTATATTTCTTTCTGGAGAGCGGCTATTCTAAACCTCTACCCAGAAAGTTTCTAATAATAAGATTTTCATGATTTCTTCTACTCTAACCCACATTTTTAAATAGTTCTAAATAAAATGGCCTGTACTAGCCTGTTTTTCAATTGTTCACTCTCTTCTGTAATCACATGATACTATCAGGGGGTGCAGCTTGAGTTTTGAGTCTTTTTAGGGGGGGGGGGTATGAAGAATGCGCCAACAAATGCTGACACATAAGCTAAATTAAACTAAAAGCATTGGCTAAATTCCAAGGTTTCAACACTGCATGCTAACACCTTGGAACTTTGATAGACTTTATGGTACAAAAGTGAAGTAAGAAGTAAATCTACAGCACAAATAAGGCCTAAAGAAAGTGTTTTGATCCTCATAGCTTTACTAATCATTGATCTAGTAGGTTTTTAAAGAATTTGTAAAAAAAATACCTTCAATTTGAAAAAGATTCCTATATGGTTTGGAATTCTATTTAAATCATTGGAGTAAAGTTTTAAAACCTAAGTTTAAAACGAGTAAACTCAAAGAAAACTAATACAAAACACTCATCCAGAATAGACACGTTTTCAATGCAATTTTCGAAGTCCTGGAAACAGAGAAAAGTAGAGATAGAGGCTTGGAAACAAATTTCTGGGGCGTAATTTAGTCCCTGAATTCATTCTTTCGTGTTTTATTCACCTATCTAACTACTGTTCAAGATAACTAGAAGCTGTTAATCTAGAACCTTACCATTTGGGCCTCATATGTGCCTTATATCTGTTTTTGAGAGTTTCATTTTTGTACAGCAAAGTTTAGCTAGGTTCATCAAAGGAAAGTGTTCTTTAGAAAGAGGGCATTAAGGGTATGCTTCAAAAGGCATTCTGAGGGCACAATTTAAGCTGTGGGTCTATTCCTGAAAGTGTTGTGCACCTATCTCAACCACTTTCCAAGATAGTAAAAGCACCCTGTCATCTAGAGCATTACCCAAACCAAGCTCATCCTAACTTTGGGTTTTTAGTCAATTTTTTGTTTGGCGTTACGTTCGAAAATGTAATTCCTTTGATCTTAGCAGGATTTTAAGTTATGTCAGGTTTTTTTTCTAAGTTTAAGGAATATTTGTGCTCCTTGTTTTATTCGTATTCGTATAATTAAATAGCTTTCGTAGCAAACAAAACTGAACGCTAAATTATGCTATTTTTAAAATGCATTTAAGAAAAAAAAATCACTTATTTAATACACTAACAAAATATGGTACGAAGGAATTGGCAAATCTGTTCATTTGGCACTTGACGGGTTGCAGTCTGTTCTGATGCCTGGTGAGTTTGGGGGTCGGTGCGGTTGGAGGAAGACTTGAGCGATGTTTCTCGTTTGACATTAGTGATTTCCCGAATCTCATTATGAAATCGTGTCTTCGGGCGAACAAAGTGGGCAAGCTCATAACCACAAGGGCATGCTCGTAACTCTCATACCTGGGTCCAAGAATTATTTTAGTAACACGTTTTTGAACGTATTCTAGTTCCTCTGACATGTAGGCAGTGTTTTTTGCTTGGGGACCCCAGACAGGACAACAATATTCAAGGATTGGCCTGATGTATGTCGTGTAAGCCAATAAGAGTTGACGATCTGTGAAACCCAGCCTTCGCATACTCGTTAAACTTTGGATTGGGTAGTGTCCTTTGCGTACGATATTGTCTACGTGCAATTTAAATGAGCAATCGCTTGTAAAAGTCACGCCCAGTATTGTCGCGGACCAAACAGTTGGAAAGGGAACATCTGGTATTGTAATATCTTGTTTGAGTGGGTTGAATCGTAGAACTTTCGACTTCTGCTCGTTCAGTTGCAGGCTATTAGATTTACACTGATTAGCGAAGTCCGAAAAAAATGTTGGTTCAAACTGCTGTTTTGCTACTGCGTTTTCTACTATGTATTTGATTAGTGAAGACAAGTCGTCATCGAACTTGAAACGCTCTTCAAATTCTGCAAGGATTTTATTGATGACTGCAAGGAATAAAAGGGCAGCTAGTTTCGTTCCTTGGGGACAGCCACAAGTAAGTTTGGTCCACTCAGAGCGGATATCATCGGCAAATAGCGGATATACCGATTGCCGTCGCCCTTGTAGAAAATCTCTCACTAATAGCAGCAAGTTTTTTCCAGCTCCCATCTCTTTTAGATTTTTCAGTGCAATGAGGTGCTCTATAAGGTCGAATGCTTTCCTGTAGTCTGCCAAAAGTAAATCGATAACACTGTTTGGGCTGTCCAGCCACTCAACTATCAAATGGTACATCCGCACTAGGTATATTGCCCTGCTACTGCCTCGTATATAGCCATATTGGTAAGTGTCTATTGAGGGTGCAATCTGCTGTAATAGGGCATGGTGGATAAAACTTTCGGCCACTTTAGACAAGTTGGGAGTTATGGATATAGGTCTCAGCTGATCGCAGGACTGGGGTGCCTTTACTTTCGGAATGACCCGCACATAGGCAGCTTTCCACAATTTTGGGAACAATTGTTCTGAGAAACACTGATTTATGATTGATGCCATGGGTTTGGCTAGAAAAGGTGAGTACTCTTCCAGTAGCTTCACAGGGAGTTCACCTGGGTATGTGGCACAGTTGTTACGTAGTCGTTCGATTTCACGGAAGACTGATATTTCGGACACTTCTACAATATCATCGGCACTACAACTGTTGATGATATTGCTCATCTGTTCGTCACTTATGGTGGGGTAAGAAGTGCAAATTTGTATAAAAAACTCGTTAACATCCGAGGCCCTGGTTAGACTCCCGTCTATGTTGCTGATTCGTACTTCAGTCCCTTTCTGTTTTCCAGTAAGCCTTTTTACCGCGTCGTGCCACTTGTGGGAATCTGACTTGAGGAGTGGAGCTACTTTTTCTCGTATATACCTTTTCCTAGATACGCGGAGGGCTGAAACGACTTTGTTTCTCAACTTGTTCCCCTCCGATACTTCTCCCACGGCATGGAGATTGCATCGTTTTTTGATCATTATTTTGAGCTCTGAGTTTAGCCACGGTTTATCTGTTTCACAGACCAAGTGCATTTTGACAGGAAAGAATTCGCTGTATTTTTGTTGCAGAGTCGAATATAGTGTCTCGACCTTTTCATCGATGTCAGTTATAGCACAGATTGCAGCAAAATCGAAGTTCACAATCCATCTGCCAAAGGCTTGAATGGAGCTTTCACTCAGCGGTCTGTACAGTATTCTAGTCTTTTTTGGTTTAAGTATACGGTCTCTGTTCTTCGACTTCCAGCATAAAATGTTGTGATCAGATTTTGCAAGTGGTCCTAAGGAAAATGGCGGTTCATAGTACGATTCGAGGTTTGTCAGTATGAGGTCCAGTATGCTACCACTTTTATGCGTGGGAACATCGACAACTTGTTTAAGGTCTAACACACGTGAAATCCATTTTTTGTCGGTTAAGTTGAAGTCTCCTGCTATAACTAATGCTGAATTGCTGTACTGTTTCCGAAAACTGTCAACTTGATATTGCAGATACGTCACTAATTCTCGCCTATTACGCGCACCTTCTGGATAGTATATTGCTGCTATTATGATGCATGAGTAAGTCCTTGGTAGCCCCTTCGGCTTGCACCGGAGCCAAATTGTCTCGTGGCACGAATCTGAGGGGATACTAAGTTGTTTGCATGGTAAGTCTTCGCGGCAATAAATTCCTACGCCACCTCCACGTCGGTTGTCCTCTCTATCGCGTCTGGTATTAAAAAAGTTTAGATATCCTTTGATTGCACCCGTTTTGGTTGTCATATCCCAGCATTCAGTAATTACTGCTAATGGTGCTAAGTTTATGTGGAAGAAAAGTTCTAATTCATCAACCTTGTTGGTTAGGGACCGGGTGTTGCAAAGAATCGGGTTTGGAAGATATGTCTTGGCATTCAGCGTTAAAGGTTTTAGAAAGAGAGGGGAACTATTCGAGGGGAGGTGGTCCACAGGATTATCAGGAGAGTAAGGTCTCAGGGTTGGCATATGTGCTGAATACCCTGTAGTTACTACACGTCAAATATCGGTTATTTCTTGGCCTTTTGATTCTGTTGTTGTTCCGAACTACGGATATCACTGGTAGACAGTGGTCACCACCTTGTAGTACACAGCGCACTCTATGTCACTGACGACGTGGGCTGGGATAGTGTTGACCAGCAGCTAAAGAGTCGGCATCCGGTCGGTTGTCGGAGGACTGGGATCTCTTTTTATGGCGTCTAGCAGCTTGTTCAGTTCTTTGCATTGGCGGGAGATCTGGATTCACATAGACGTATTGTCGGACATGGTTGTCAGTGGATCTTCGCAGATTTGGCGCACCCTTCAAGATTTTCGATCACTTTCTTTGGGTTTCTTCACAGTCCTTGTGCAGTTTCACGAGTAGGCGCCTTTGGCCTTGCACGTTATCCAAGTCCGAGAGGGGGCGGCCCAGACTTGCTGTTTCTAGGATGTCTGTCAGTTGTAGTTGAGCACCAAGGTCATTGCTAGAGACCAGCCGCACAACTTTCTCAGCATCAGACTCTTTGTCGGATTCTAGAATGCCAGATATTACAATGTTCATACTTTTCTCCTCTCGTAGTTTCCTCTCTTTTTCGGCTTGTAGTAGAACGCTAACTGTGACGGCGCTTGAGTTTTGAATTCTGTTAGTTGCTGGTGACTGAGATGGGACGATGTTGATGTCGGTAATTGGTTGCATTTCTGGCTGCTGTTGTTGCTGCCGTAAAGGTGCCATGCTTTGGTTAGTTTGTGTCATTTGAAGTACTGCCAATTGAAGTTTGGCTACGCTTCGCTTACTACAGCATACACATTCGTATTTGAGTAGTAGTGAGTTCTTATCATGGGCTTTCAGCGCTAGGAATAAGTTTAGATGCATCCCTCTGCAAGAAACATGTTCATACTCGCTACAGAAGAAGCACTTGAGTGCAGTTGAGTCTTTAGCTGCCAGGTGGCAGTAGCTGCATAAGCTACCGGTAGAGCCTTCTTGTGATCTGGATGATCCAGGAGTCTCTGAAGACTGGAATTTTTCAGGATCCAGAGCTTACGGACAGGGAGACTGTTTTGTCTCCTGTGAGCTGCTCGCGATGGTCTTCTTCGAGCCACCTTTCGATCTTGGTTTGTGGTAGTGGTAGTGGATAGGAGGAAGAGCAGCTCCCGCACTTCCAGTTTGCTGCAATTATTTTGGTATCATATGTTGTTATCTTGAGGCATTTTAGGTGTGACTGCTTGTTGCAAATCTTGCAGCAAAGAGCGTCATTTGGCTTTGTAGTCTGTTTGCAAATGTTACAGTTCATTCTCGTTTGAAGTGTGACGTAGTTAGGTTTGCGGAGATAACTAGGGAAGTGTAAAGCCCTGTTTGCTTGTCTCCTGCAATTTAAGAGATTGCTCTCGGTAGATACCACTAGAGCACTTGCCACAGGTATGCTCAGAACGCTAAATTTATTGCCTTGACAATTCTCGAGGTAGACAGAATGTGGGAAGTGCAATACTCAAATAACCTATTCCCAGCAGTTTAAGGATTAAAATCCCGCTGGTACCAACTCGGCCTCTTGTTTGTTTGCTATTGCTCCCTTCTGCACAAATTATCACCAAAAATACGCAAAAACGTACGAGCCAACGTAGTCAATGGTGTTTTAATATTTAGCGTTTGGCAACTGCGCTCTATTGCTGGCTGCAAATTCGGAAGAAGGAGAAGGACACTGAATTCAGCTTGGCTTTATTTACAAATAAACAAACAGCTGTTTTTTAGCAGACAAAGGACAGGTCACTTGGGAATAGAAAATAAAAATTTTATAACTTCAAAATTCAGGTAAGTAAACTGACACACCAGGGAAAACCACTTAAAATGACACTTAATTTCAAATATAAGCAGATATGGTAAAATAGGCTATGGGTAGAAATAAATGTTCTTTCTCACAAACTTGGCCAACAATCCTTTATTCAATTTCACACCACCCAGTTGCTGCTGCAGTTATTACATCTTTTTCATCTTTTAGTCCATTTGAGAGCTTTCAGGTCCTCTGGACCTGTAGTACTCTGGAGTTGGTGACTCCCTTTTGAAATTCCACTGCCTCTTCTCCATCTCCTTATCAAGTTGGTATTTGAAAGACTAGATGGAGAGAACACTGACAGTTGGGTCCTTAAATTAATTCCAGTGGTTTATGTCTCTTCTTGAGTCATAAACCACTATGTCTTGAAGTGGTTTAGTCACAGTCAAATGTTGCACTCAATTAAATGTACTTCTTGAGAAGTACATTTGACTGATTCTTGATTAGGAGCTTAACTTTGGCTGCTTCTTGGAATTTCCTCTTGTGTGATGATGGCTAGAACTATGGCTGGCAATGAAGATGGTAGAGTCTTCCTTTTGAAGATTGTAAGTCAGCATCATATTGCTATGCATGTATCTGTAGACAAGGGTAGGTGGCACAAGTTGATTGAGGTGGTCTTCATATGGAGCTGAATTTAGGCTGTTCATGCACTTTGTTGCATGCCTTTGAAAATTTTTGATGAGCCTTCCACCTTGCCAATAAGAGGGACCAGCAAGGTATATGCCAAAGTTAATATGATGAAAAATGGTGAAGCTCTAACAACAGCTTCATACAGTTTTATTAATATTGTTGCCTCTTGGCTGCTGATGGTCTGTTTCAATAGGCCAAGAATGGGATTTCTTAAGGAAACAACTTGCTGAATGTGGCTGTTTGAACCTCAACCTGTCATCAACAATGACACAAATGTCCCTTTCTTCTTCTCTATTCTTTTGATGTTCCCTTATTTTAGTGATAGGATTGAAAATTGAGTTGGTAGCCATTAGGTTGTTGGGTCCAAGGTGCAAAATACAGCATTTAGCTGTATTGTATCAGAGGAGCCAGTTTTGAGGCCAATCATGTAGCCTTTGCACATCAGGAAAAGAGTTCAGTCTAGTGCAGTTCCCTGTGATACCCCATTTATTACTATGGCCTTATCAGAGTAGATTGACCAGATTTGTAATTACTCTGTATGGTTCCAATAGGTTCATTTTGATTGATTTTTATGACTAGAATCCATGCTGCTGAGGTGATAAGATCTTGTTGGTGGTTAATTTTTTGAGAATTAAATCATTGACTATGCATTCAAGCATCTTAACAACAACTGAAGTTAGTCTAACAGGTTGATAAATCCCAGACCTGGTGCAGTGACCTTTTTTGAATATTGGCATTATGTTGCCTACTTTCCAGTCTGTTGGTAGCTCTCTAAAGTTGAGTGTTGCCTAGAAGATTCTTGTGAAGAGGACTGCTATCACTTCAGCAATTTCTGTTAGTAATCTGGGATGTATATTATTGGCTCTTGGCAACTTGTTAGCATCTAACTTCTGTAAATGTTTTAGGACATCTGTAGACAATACCAGGGTACTTTCTAATAGGGCTTTTATATTGTATTTTTGTGGGGAAGGTAATGGGCCATCAGGTTCAGGGGTGAAAACTGAGACAAATTGCAGGTTCAGCAAGTTAGCAAGCTTGTTAGTGTCTGTAATTTCTCCATCTTGCTCTATTATCTTTTTTTTATACATTGTTAATTGTGGTCTTGGCTAGAGATGTACTGCCAAAGCTTCTTTTAGTTTGTCTTGGCTTCATCAATGAGTTTGGATTCAAATCTCATCTGCAAGACCTGCATCAAGTTTCTAAGTTTGTTCTGGCTTTGGTATTATTTTTCTCTTTTTTTTGTGGCATTGGTGCTTTTTAAATTTCTTCCATTGTCTGTTTTTCTGATTGATTTCCCTCTTAATATCGTATGTCATTATTGGAAGTATTCTTGGTTTGGGTACAAGTTTGCTTGAAGTGTACTGATTTGCTTTGTTTATAAGTAATTCTTTGAAGCATTGCCATTGCTGTTCTAAATAACCAGATAAGACATTGTCCTATGTGATGCTGCCTAGATTCATTCTAATCTTCCCATAATTAATATAGGCCTTCTTGATGTAGCAATTTTTTAATCTGAGGAATGTTATTATGATATCTAGGGTGACATGATCACTCTGTCCAATTGGGGGCATGCATGAGGTAGACAGGAGAGCTTTGCCTAGACAAATCTCTTAAATCTTATCAACAAAGATCTAGGAAAGTTATAAGACTCGAAACCCTTTCCCTGGGCCTTATTGGAGCCAAAGATCTATTTCTGAAGAGTGAGTTTTTGTAAAAGAAAGCTTGTCGAAGGTCAGCACCCTTTTTTAGGGGAGGAGGGTAGAGGTTATTTATGGTTGCTATATCTAGTCAAGACCTTGTTGCGACCCACTGAAATGATGGTGTAGAAATAAAGTAAACATGATTAAATATAAATTATTTTTTTTGGTTGGAACACAATTAAATCTAACTAGCTGTTGCTGAAGTAGTTGGTACATCATATTTCTCAGATGATTTACCTTTTTCAGCAAGTTTGTTTTTGTCTTTTACATTTCTATAATACTTCATGCAACTCAGCTTGTCACAGTCACAACCCATACTGTCTGTGAAGGGTTGATTCCACAGTTCCTGCAAGCTTTTGATTCCTTTGGTCCTCTTGGATGACAGCAGCGAATTACTCTTTTCACAGTTATATTGTGTCCAGCTTATATTCAAGATTTTGGTTTTCCTAAGAGATTTAATCC
This sequence comes from Artemia sinica, assembly GCA_027921565.1. NCBI lineage: Eukaryota > Metazoa > Arthropoda > Branchiopoda > Anostraca > Artemiidae > Artemia > Artemia sinica. The sequence continues at coordinate 19,792,838 of CM051264.1, read as the reverse complement.
ATCTTTTCTCTAGGGAATATTTATGTTTTTGTTCTTTTGAGTCCCATAAGCAGAAATTCATGCAAGTTGGTGTTGTTGGATTTTTCATTTTTTTTTTTTTTTAACAAAGATACAAAGAGGGATATTTTAAAAGTCTATTTTTATCAGATATGTAATTGTGTCTTCAATCTTCAGCCAATATCAGATAATGGTTCTAGGCCTATAATGAGAGAATGGTTGAGATGGCTAGGGCACATTCTGCAGATGAAGGATGACAAATTGTCAAGGATTATCCTTTTTGGCCAACCATCAAGGGCTAAATGGAAAGCAGGTTGTCCATGGTTGGGTTGGGAGGATGTCATAAAGAAAGATTTAGGGGAAATGGGAACTTCCTGGGAGGGTGTAAAGAGGGAGGCTTTTAATAAATTGGGATGGAGGAGGAGTATGCAAAGCTGTGCTGACCTCAGGTTGCTTGGTGCTGCAGTGAGTTGCTAGGAGTAGTAGTAGTATCCCATCAAATACATGATAATCATTTAAAAAAATGGCCCATTCCTCAAAGTAATCAAATGTTATTAAATGATGATCAGTTTACATGCTATGCTAGGAGATGGTGCTATTTTAGCACTTGAATCAATCTTGTAGCAGTATTTCGCGAACTGGGTCTTGTCAGGACACAAAGGTCCATACTATTGATGGTTTGAATATATTGGGAAAAATAAAAACTCTTGTGAAGTTACATACTTCAAAAGACTTTCTTAGGGCATAACGTAGGCAGTGAATTCTTTCCTGAAACTTTCATTCACCTAATTCAAAAGTGCATCCAAGACCCCTCCCTCTAATTCCTAGATATAGACCTCGGCTATACACTAGTGTGCAAAATTTTGTGGCTTTGCATGTTTTTTTGCACTTATTCCTCATCAGCAGGGGTTAATGATTCCAAACGATGTCAATTAAAAAAAAAAGCAAACATTGTTATTTGCTTTGAGATGTGTCAAAGGGCTGGGGGAAGGGGTTGAGACATTTAAACTGGAAGTAATTTTGATTACTCAATAAAAAGAAATTTCTTGAATATGATGAAGTGAGAATTTTGTTATTATGGTGTTTACTTCAGAAGAGGGTATAAACTAGACTGATACTCATTCCTGGTCACAGATAGGATGGTGGAGGCTTTGCCCCGAGATTTTTCTAAAGGACCATGCTCACAGTAGAGTTTGTGTCCTAATCTGACCTACTAACTGAAAACAAAAGCAAAAAAGTCTTATTTCATGACATTCAGAAATTTTATATTTGTTTTATTTTCAGAGTTGCATCCATATAAATTAATTCCAGTCCCTTGCTATAATGCTTGGATACAGACTTAATCCTGACTTATATCCAAAAGTGGGCTGGTTTAGTTTCATTATTTTTTGTATTTATTTCTTTTCAATAGTTGAATTGTAAAATCAGATAATATGAATTGGAAAAATACAACAACAATAATACAAGGAATTCATAATACAGCTTGTGGCTGGAGTGCAGTTAAACTAAAAGCAGCTCTGACTGCAATTGTAGAAGTAGCAATTTGGCTATTTGGAAAGAGCTATGAATGGAGAATTGAATTTTTTTCTTTTTTTTTTGCTATCTGAGTTATATGTTGTATTAGGCCAGAATAGTACCTTTTACCAATTGGCATTATGATCAAACTGTTCTAGGGGTCTTAGTTGGGTGTGTAGGTCAAGTTGGCAGGGGAGGTAATTGACCCCCCTCCCAAGATATCGAAATACCCTTTTGTGGGGTTTTCATTAAAAATGCCATTGTTTGATGTTTCAAATTAAATAAAACAACAAAATTGCCCCCCCCTTCTTACATTTTGAAAAATGCTTTTTGCCCCCACATCTAAATATTAGTGAATTGACACAATTGGACTGTTGACAAGAGATAAGTGCAAAAAACTTTTAAAGAGAATGCAAGCAGAAAACTTAGTGTCCAGCCTAGGTCTATATTGAGGCATTGTTTGCGGGGGTAAATAATCTGAAATTGCATATAAAAATCAGTTAGACAGGGATTCTCTGATAGGAATGAAGTAAGAATTTTGTTGTATTTGTTACTTGTTTAGCTGGGTAGTCTTGGGACAAGATTAACTATATTGTTAATATGGCACAATTGCAGTTTGGCTACAGCTATAAAAAAGTTTCAAGCAAAGGATAGTAAGATGGAGGTATTAATTATAACTTAACCCCTGAATGTACAAATGTATTTACTGAATGTGATAGAGTTAAATGGCAGAAAGTATTCATATTTCTGTTTTTGGAAATCAATTCTTCCAGAGGAGTTTTGAGCATGCATTAAATCTGTAAAGCTTTTCCAGGATTGCCAAGCATATACCAAAGGGCCTAGTCCTAGACAGGCTGTGTTTTGATGACAAAATGAGCTGATCACAACTGGAAAGTGCAGGCTAGGCCTGCAAAAAGTGCAGTTGCTAAGTATCATGCTACTTGACAGTTTTCAAATTTGTTGGCAGATTTTGTCTGAAAATACCATTTTTACATATAAAAACACTTTTTGCTCAAAGAAAAGCTGTGAAAACACAAGTTGTGCTGCTAAAGTGTCAGCAGTTTTTAGAAGTTTGTTGAGTTCTGCTATTTTCAGATTTGGAACATTTTGCATACCTGGTGTTGGCTTATAAGACAACTTCCCCACACAAATTTCAAATGTTTGGACTTTCCTCTCTTGTGTGTAAAGTAAATGGAATTCCTCTCTACAATTTATCCCTTGATAAATCCTATAGAACCCTATATGAATTGACAATGCAATTCCTAGATCAATATTCTCTACTATTCGAAAATGGTATAACCAATATATTGTTTGCAAAAAGTCATGGTATCATTATTGCTTCTCTTTTCAATATTGCCATAAAAACCATCATTAGCCTTTTAAGTATGGGGATTGGTGATAAACTTGAGAAAAATGTTCTTTAGATCTGAACGGTTAGTGTCGTTGACAAGCAAGGTTAGATTTGTGAAAAGAGTTCAGTTCTTATTTGACCTCTGCAGTTGATCACCCAGGGTTCAAACGCTTCATTTCCCAAAAAATTATCTATAACCTTGACAAAAGCACTTGTTACATTGTCACTATCAATTAACAACTTTATTTCAAACAATGCAAATACATTTTTCGTCAAACTCTAGAATTGCAGGACATTTTTTTTTTTTTTGAACTCAGCAAGTCAGCTTGTGAAAAAGCTCCCTTTAATCTGTGGCATCATAGGCAAAAGCAAAAGTTTCTGCATGTCAACAGTACAAATCCTTTCTCTATCCCTTGGCTCATATACATTTCTTTCACTTTGGAGAACTTCAGAAGCTCTTGGTTTTGGTTCATGTCTTTCCTCATCAATGTCTCAGTTTTGGAGCATCATTATTAGGTGTTTCATAATTATGATCCAAAAACGCATGACACAAATCTGACAACGGTTTCTTCAAAAACAAATTGATCAGCAATAACATCTTCCATTAAGTTTTAGCTTCAAGACTTTTAGACTCTCAAATTTCATATGAAAGTCATCATGAATTTCACTAAAGGTGAAGAAATTGTCAAGATAAAGCCTATTGGGCGCATTAAATCTTGTGGAATGGCATGGAGTTGGATGAAACTGCTTATGTAATATTTCAATGCTTCTTGTGTGCTGACGAAACAGTTCTTGCCATGTTACTCAGTCAGCAAACTATCTTTTATTTCAACTTTTTGTAAAGCCTTATGCAGTTATTGGACTATTGAGTCATGTTTGTACCCAAGCATACATATGAACATTTTTTGGCACACGTTTTCTCTTGAAGAATCTATTGTCAGAGACCTAGGACAGCAAACTACTTGTTTTTCATTTGTTCTGTTTCTTCTGCATGTCTATAACCTATTTTACTTATTTTGGGAATGTCAGAGATAAATTCCAGGAGAAAAGAAAGTTATTTCCTCCTTTGTTGGTATGGATCTTGTTTTTTACCTCAGATCATTTGTATGGTTGTTAAAATATTTTATCTCATCTAAGAAAATATATTTATCTTTGATTTGGTTTAAAATTACAGATGACGCAAACAGCAACAAATAAAGACAAAATTCTCAATAAAGACAAAATAAAACACTGATTTTTTTTTTGTATATGTTGCCCAAAATAGGCAAAGTTTGTCTTCAATTGGCTTACTACCTACTTAATTTTACTCAAAGTGCTTCTATTATAATTAACACGATGACAGTTCTTATTAACTTGTTTTCAGCACAAATAAAAATTCGTTACACAGATGACTTATATAATTATGATGATCAGACAAGAAAATTCGATATAGTCTGTCAAACAAGCACTTCAATCCCAAGACAATTCCAAGAAAAATAAGAACGTATTTTTATTTTTGATTTGGTTTAAAATTACAGCAACAAAGGGATCTCAATAAAGACAAAAAAAAACAATGATTTTTTTTGTATTTAGAATAGAATTTTATTTTAAAAACTTCTTTCACAGCTTGTTTGCCGAATTTGAATTTTACGAAAAAAAACACTATATATATCACAAAGTTATTATATAGATATATTATAAAAATATATAAAATTAATTAAAAAGTCAATAGAGAAACATATAAATTTAAACATGTAAATTAAAAAGTCAATAGAGAACAATAAAATTCATGAAAATACATAAAAAAATATGAGTCAAAAGTTTAGTTAAAAAGTCGAAAAGAGAGAAAAAAATAGATAACAAAAAAATTAAAGACTAATTTTTCTGGCTATTGTATGACTCAACAAAACTCTTCCGATATCTTTAATGTTTAGCAGAGATGGGAGTCAATTTGGGGACTTTTTGGGATTTTATACGGGACGGTCTGTTGCGGGCAGGAAGGTAGGGTTCGGGGATGATGGAACGTAATTGAGGAACAGACAGGGTCTTTGTACCAAAATGAAGGCATAGGAGGTTCTTTCTCTCGGCCAACATGGTGAGCTTGAACTTACCTAGAAGATAATGATATGGAACCTTCTCTTCACCATTTATGATTCTAAGTGCTCATTTTTGGACATTTTCAATCTTATAAATATGCTCTGAAGAAAGACCAAAATGCCACACTGGACAAGCAAACTCCAGTATTGGCCGAATAAAAGAACAATAAAGTTGGAGAAGATCCTTAGGGGGGCAAGAAAATTTTAACAAAAGTTTTAGAAGGGAAACCAAAGGAAAAGCTTGTTTTAGGATATTTTTGAACATGGGCATCCCACTTCAAGTCAGCAGTTATTGTTACCCCAAGTAGTTTAATCCATGTGACAGAGATTTTGGGAGGATTGGGGTTTGTGAAAGAAGGGGGTGATTAAAAAAAAATTAACTGTCATAACTGACGATCTACTAATCTTCAACAAAGAAGCCTCCTGGGTGACATTGTCAAGTAATGTCATAATTGAGCTTTTAATATTTTGTCGACAAACCTCAAGCGCAGACAGGTTGTCCACATACTTCCATCGCTCTGTGTGGTCAGTCATGAGGCTATTAATCATTATAAGAAATAAAATGGGACCCATCAGAGCTCCCTGGGGCACCCCACAAAAGATAGGAAGGGGATCGGAATAAACATTTTTATATTTAGGAACTTGAAAACGATTTGTTAAAATGGAGGCAACAATTTTAACTAGAAAGGGACTCACTTGAAACTCCGTCAGCAGTTTATTTAAGAGGATATTGTGGTCAATTAGGTCCGACGCTTTCTGGAGATCAATGAATAAAAGATTCAACCAAGTATCAGGGTTTTCAAGGTTCTTAAGTTTGGTGTCAAGAAGACTAACAAGATAGTGTGAAGTAGATGTCTCCTTCAGGTTTCCAAATTGTTGTAAGTCAATAAGTTCAAGAACTCTGCCTTTAACCAATTAGCTATGAAACCCTCATACATTTTTAAAAAACTGGGGTTAAGGTGATTGGTCAAACTTCAGTAAAATCATTCATGCCTCCCTTCTTTTGGATTGGAGTAATATAGCCCAGCTTCCAACACGGCGGGTAACATCCGGAATTACTAATATCATTAAAAATACTAACAAGGGGTCTTGATAGTTTATCAGGGAATGCTTTTATTAGATCAATTGGGATATCAGTGGGACAAATACTAGTTTTTTTCAGTTTCTGTTTTTTTTTCTATTATTTGCTTCGCCGAAATTTCTGGGATTTTATCTTATGGAGTTTCAGGAATTAGCTGATTTTCCGAGAGAGGGGGGGGGGACGCTTGCACAATGCTAGCTAGGTGTTTATTATGCTCATTTGCTGTCTGTTCAGGCGGTTCATTCAGAAGAAAATCAAGGTTCTTACACAACCGACCCCCTATTTCTTTCACTTTCTTAAACCATTGCTGGGGTTTGCTCTGTTTTAAGTAATTTAATTTATTCTTACCATAACGCAAAGCTGCAGGTCGTATTTCCTTCTTAATTTGTTTACGGAGGGATAAGGCTTCCTCTTTCTTTCCAAGGCGAAAAAGTTTTAGTTTCAAATGGATTAGTCCTTTTATTTTTTCATAAATGTAAGGTTTATCTGAGGAACATGCCTTCTTGGTAACCTGGGAGACAATTTTGGTAATTTGTCATTAGTTTTGTTTGAAACAAACTAACCTTTGTATTAAGATTTACACACGACAAAAATCATCCCAACTCTCGGACGTAATCCAAGAACCAAAATCAAATAGACCTTGACTTGTTATGGGGTGGTACGAAAATTCAGAAATTGAGTAATTTGTTTTGAAAACTAGCAGTGGTTTCAAAAGTAGCATGAAATGATAGCTACCACCGAGGGGGGGGGGGAAGTGTAGTTGGAATATTGTAGAAGGTTTTAAGGTTAGTGCAAATAACATCCAAACTGGTTTCACCTTTTGTAGTAGGGAAATCAACAATTTGCTTAAGCTTCTGATCGTAGCACAGATAGACTTAGTTCGTTCGCGTCTCCTGCTATAAAGATGCCGGCATTTGGATACTTCGTCGTCACAAAGTCAAGACTTGCTTGTAGCCTGTCAAGAAAATTACGACGAGAACAAGCATTCTGTCTGGGTGCATAATAAAAAGAGCAAATTATTAAATTAGTGTAGGGTCACGGTAGGCATTTGGGCTTTGTAGATATCCAAATGATTTCACCGCAATTACCTAGGCCTGGTTCATGGATAAGGGTAGGAGATAGGCAATCCTTTGCGAAAATCATTACTCCTCCTCCTGTTTTCCCAAGTGGGTGGTCAACCCGGCGTAACTTTATACACTCGTGAAAACCAGTCATTTTAAGGAGATCTGGATTTTGTGCCTGGACTTCAGTAACTGCAATTACATCAATATGGTTCAATTTTGTTGTTGCTTCTAACTCAACTAACTTTTCAAAATTTAAACTTTCGGCGTTCGTAAGGAGGAAAACGGGGAAATGATAACGTTTTTTATCAAGCTATTTAACAACAGATTTCTTCAAAAAAGCTTTGTTCTGATATGTTGCCCAAAATAGACCAAATAGTTTGTCTGCAATTGGTTTACTACCTCCTGAGTAAAATAAACTAAACGGACAAAACATTTTGAAAAAAAAGGTGTTGTGTCACCCTGCGATTCCCCTGAATGGGCCAAAATTTTTTTTCCAATCATTGTGAAACTTCCAAGGTGTTTGGGCTGAAAAAAGGGGGGGGGGCTCAATGAGGGTAACACATTTTGGAAAAGGCTTGGCTTTGTTGATTCGTGGGACAATTTTTTTTCTTTTTGAGGATTTGCTTGAAACTTGCAGAATTTATTCAGAAAATAGGAACTCGAATGTCTCAATAATTTTGGGGTAAACTTTTCTGTTGGTTTTCTTCATACTTATAGCAGAAGGACCCCCCCCCCCCCGTTTATATCCCTCCCCTCTCTCCAGATACGGTTCCAAATGTTGCTATTTAGCACTTTTTTCGAATTAGGTCTTACAAATATTGAACCCTCCATTTCTTTATTTTTCAGTTTTGCTGACATGTTTTATTTTCAATTCAAAATGTAGTGCACCTTACCGTCACCTAGTGTTTGGATATTCGTGAGAGTTACGCATGAGTAATGATAGTGCTAATTGTTGGATAAGACTGTTGCCCAGTTTATTGAAAGACTGATTTATTCAAACAATGAGTTTATGTTTATTAACCAATATTTATTAAAACTTCATAATTTAAAAGCCGAAAAGTACACTCTAAAAGATTCATAATAATTTTATAAGTTAAGTTTAATTCTCGTTAAATTCTTTTGTAAATATAATTGATTTTAACAGGCAACATTCATGGAAATACTTTTGGAAGAAGATAAACATTAGAGAAGCACAAGCGCCAAATTTATAGGCTTCTAAAAATTCGCGAGTTGAACATCTTGATAACATACTTTTTGTCTGTGGTCAAACGTTACAAAAAAGATAAATTTTTATGCATTTGGACATTAGAGTTTTTCCCACTTTTGGTAGTCCAGTGCATATTATTTTAATAATTTTAAACGAGGAGATTTATTATTAAGGAATTATGTCCTGAGGCCACTAGACAAGAGAAGTCGTTAATCAGCCATCATCATCTTTTACTTCCAGGGGATTTGTTTTGAATAATACCCGTTCTTATATTGACTGTGGTGAACAAGATCAGGATGAATGAAATTATTTATAGATGAAATAATGCAAACATCAGTACAAAAATACTGAATTGTACCACATTGTACCATAATTTTGTAAAATGTACCAAATTTTGAGTGATTGTGCTAAATTGTATCAGTAGAGGTGAAATGTAAAAAACGGTACAATTGTACCACTGTTGGCATCACTGGTTGTCAGTGGAAAACATCACAAGGGCTGTGGACTGTAAAGAAGATTCAAAAGCTTACAAATGTATATATTTTGTGTTGCTCTAGAAGACACAATTTTCGTTTATAAAAAGAACATGCTGCTATTTTGTTGTTTGATTTTGTCTTTAATATTTGATACTATTTTTCTTGAAATGCCCCAAGAATAGGATGCGAGTATGCGACGTCTTGTCTTTTGTGGTGGCAAGGAGAACTGTTTTGTTTTTCAAGGGAACTGTTTTTTTTTTTTTTTTTTTTTGTGAATCCTTCAGTCAAGATTGTAGACTGTCGTGGAAAAATGACTACACCTGGAGTCAAAGAAAGGTTGTCTCAAGCCAAAATAACTGAACTTATTTTGGCAAAGAATATGGGACAGTAGCTTTTTGCCAACGAATCAGGTTCCATGTGAAGTGTCCAGGAGAAAAAAAGAGAGGCTTTTTGCTCTTTGCTAAGTCGATGCAAATGCTAAGTCACTATGATTATAATAGGAATTTCAAAAATTATTTTTGCTGAAGAGAGGTGTTTTGCATACTTCAACGATGTTTTCCATGGGAACTAGGGAATAACAGTAGCTAGCTAGCACTTTAAGACTGAATTCCTTAGTAGTTATTGAATTTTTTTAAACCTCTGTTACATTTTCTAAGCAAATTTGATTCTTACTTTCTTTCCAGGAAAATCTATAAAACTAGAATAGAATCAACATGACTACAACAAATGAAATGAAACTCAAGGCTTTCAACATACCATTGTCTGTTGACGATGTAGTAAATCTTGAGAGAAAGGAGTTAGATAAAGTAATATCTAAACTCCAACTTACGACTAGTCAGGTTGAAATGATATTAACGATTCGACGCCGTGACAAAAATAAGGTTTGTCATCTAGTTTTATGGACCTTTTTCTTTTCTCTTTCAAGTTTCGATTGATAACTCAAGTGTAAAAGTAGGGATAAATCCTGACTTGTGTAAAAAAAAATTGCCGTTGATAAAAGAAAAAATAATTCTTGAATAAAGAAGCTATGTTGATAAAATAAAATAATAATAATAAAAAGGTTGAGTAAAAGAGAAAAAAATGAAACCAATCTTTTGGTTATCAGACTTGGAAATTTCAGTGAAGATAGTTGATTGGAACAAAACATATAGTTTTTGAACATTGAAGGCAGCTTAGAAGAGGTCTGTGCCAAAATATCTGCTTTGTTTTTGTTTATTCACTGGCTGAAAATTATCCTTGTTCGATTTTGTCTTTTTTTTTCCTTCTTCTTTTCTTTTTTTTTGGTCCAAAAGAATGTAGAAGAAAAGCAAAACGAAGCTATAAAAAAGAAAATTCATATAACTAGAACAAAATTTTTTTTTTTCCACAAAGCTATCTCCTGGATTGCTGAAGTGATGTTGTAACTTGCTGGTCTGCACACTTTGTTCTTGATGAAGGGCTAAATAAAGAATATAAAAATCAAGTATTTCCAAATAAAAATGGAGCGCAGTGTTAAAATTTAAAATGAAATGTGAATCGTTTTATAGATGAGGGAACTGTTTTTTTCTTTTTTTTTTTCTCAATGCTCTGAAAAATAGATACTTTCAGTTTATTTTAGGCCATATCTTTTGTGTTTTAGTGTGTTATCGTAAAATAACATGTCAAACTTTTGTATAACTAGCTGCTAGCCTGAGGAGCAGGACAGGAGAAGCCCCCTCCTCCTTATATTGAATGATTTTTGTTAATGTTAAAATTTTACATAGCTGTGTATTTTTGCTATGGAAAAACTTGTACTTTAAATTTAACGTAAGCTTGTTTTAATATATTCAGGGTTATCTAAAATGGGCAGGGGACAACCAACCATCTCAGGCCATGGTGTGAATACGTGCGTGTTACACATAACAGTTAAAGTATATATCTAATAACAGGAGCATTGGCAAAACTTGATGCAATAAAATGTCCCATGCACGGGATTGCATACCTCCCATGCACAGGAATGCACATATTCGTGATACAAATAACAGTTAAAATACATATTCACTAGTTGTTATTTTGACCAAACTTAACATAAAAAGATATAGATTATGGAATAAATGTAATTTAGAAAGTGATAAAATAAAATTTATCTTAATTTGGAAAGTGATAAAATAAAAATTTATCTTCTTTTTGTCCATGATTTGAGACTATAGTCTCCAGGCTCTAATAACTTTTATATTCATGATTGTTCTAATATTTTCATCAAACAAAATTATGCACACTCAAAGTTTGTGAAGCATGTTTAAAGTAGGTGTGGCTGCTTTCCTGTAGAAGCAGGTAGCTTCTACCAGGTACCTTCCATAGGGCCTGGCCGCCTACCAAACTCTTTAGTAGATGATTTCTCCTGAAATCTAATAAATAAAATTTTTTTGAACGTAATGAAGTAAAGAATTTTGTTATTATTTTGCTTAATGCAGAGGAAGGATAAATCAGATTGTTGTTGCAGCTAATTTAGAAGGGGGGTCTTGCACTGAGTTTACAACTTTTATATTCGCTTTCAGTTTAATTGATTCCACCTTTCTTCTAATGCCCAGATTTTACTAACAATAAATTTGCTAATTGTTGTTGTTTTGCTTTCTTTTTAATACCTATTTTGGTAGCAGTGTAATTTTCCCCTCTTCTGAATGAAATACCTTAATATTAAAATTCTTACTTTACTTTATTCAGAAACATTTCTATTTCTGCACCCAGTGTTTCTAGTTTAACTGCACGAAGCCCCTTTTATCCCCTCCGATGCCTGAATATAGCCCGGGGTTATATACAAAAGGCTGATAACTTGTTGGTTTGCATTATTTTTGGTCTTATTTCTTGTCAGCAGCTTATTCGTAGTGCTAGAAAACCCCCCTACAAAATTACCCCACAAATTTTTGTAATCGGCCTTGGGCTATATCAAGGCGTTAGAGAAAGGGGTCTGGGATGCAGTTAAACTGGAAGTGACTCTGGAAACCTAAAGGATATAGATTTCCTGAATGTATGTAAGTTAGAATTTTGTTATTGTAGTGTTTAGTTCAGAAGAGAGGAGAAACTGTATTGTTTTCAAGAAACAACAAATACTAACTACATGTGAAGTGTCTCTTTTTTGCAACAATTTATTTGGTCTAACAATGTTCTGCAGTGGGCCTGGGAAAAGTGTTTTCCTCCTGGCCCGGCCATGGCTCTCGTACGTGCCTGCTTGATATAGCTTTTAGAATATTTGTTTTGTTGCTCCCGGATTTACAAAAATTGAAGCAATAAAAATATTGTTATTCTGAAACTATAATCTAGAAAACGGAAAATCAACCGATTGACTCTGAAGTCTTAAACTTCAAATGTGCAATGTAATATGCCTCATGATAAATCCCTTTTCTAATTAAGTATTTAAATTGCTTTAGTGTTCATTTTTCTGTGCAGAATTTACTTTGGGAGCTCTTCTAACAGGAGTCTATAAGAAGTTCATGCGACAGGTCTAATATAATTAGCTTTTAATTTAGTAAACAAGGGTTAAGGCCCAATGTGTCATCTCGTAGTCCATAATTTGAGACTAAAGAACCTCTAAATTCATCTTTTTTTTTTACATTGAATTATCATTTAATCAAATATGGTAAAGCATTTTAAACTTAAGTGTGACTCCTTTCTCATACAAAAAATTTACTAAATCGCATCTGTTTTTACTAAATACTCAAAAAAAGTTTTTGCGCGTGCGGCTACCGCCGCACGCGCACCATCAACCGTGAGGTAAGTAAGTATCCTGGAGGTCTTTGGGTCCAGAATCTCCTTCAAAATCTAGTAGACAATTTACTAAGGAGATAATGAATGAAAAATAAAATCACATAGGTGAGAAAAATGAGGATTTTGTTTGTCAGTAGCAAAATATGAAAACGAAAATAAGCAAATATTTCGATAAAGACCTCCGCCAAGTCGTCCTCAGTGCTCAGTAAAAAAAAAAAAAAAAAAAAAAAAAAAAAAAAAAAAAAAAAAAAAAAAAAAAAAAAAAAAAAAAAAAAAAATCTAACCTTTTGAAGTGAACTCTATAAGAAGAGAAAAGATACTGAATCAAAACAAACCAGCCAGAAATAAATGAAAAGCGATTCACCAATTGGATTGGACAAGTATTCTTTGCTTTGCAATAGATTTTGCCTGTCTGCAACCTCGATTTTCATTAGATATGCGAACAGGTTGTCTTAAATTTGACTGGGTGTAAGTATTGATTAAGTCTTTTACTAATAAGTTATTATAAATTGGGCTTAAGGAAATATTTTCTGTATCTCTACAGCAAAATTTCTGTTTATCTGTAGAGAGGCAATTGAGATATAAAAAAACATGTAAAGAGAAATTTATATGTAGAGAGGCAATTGAGAAAAAAAACACATATACAGAAATTTTGCTATAAATAGAGATATAGGAGATTTTTCCTTAAGCTCAATTTATAATAACTTAACATTAAAAGACTCAAAATATTTTCGCCCGGTCAAATTTAAGACAACCTGTCCGCATATTGAATGAAAATCGAGGTTGTTGACAGGCAAAATCTATTGCAAAGCTCACTTCAAAATCTTGTAGAGTTCACTTCAAAAGGTTAGATTTTGTCTTTGTTTTTTGTTTTTGCTGAGCACTGAGGAGAACTTGGCGGAGGTCCTTGTCTAAATATCTGCTTGTTTTACGTTTTCATATATTGCTACTGGCTGACAAAATCCTCGTTTTTTCACCTATTTGATTTTGTTTTTCTTTTATTATATCCTTTCTTTTCCTTGTTTCATACGTCTCTTATCCATTCAGTACAGGAGTCCGCTTAAACGACTACAGGCTTCAGCATAATATTTCTCAGAATGATCGTAATCAGGAATGTTGCAAGATATGTGTTTTGTGAGGAAAAAGCTAGTTGGATCTACAAATTATTTAGAAGTAAAGAAGTCGAACGAATATTAGAGCATACTGGTCCTCGATTATAGCAGCAGTACCGCCGACAAGTCTCGCATGAAAGCTTGGCTTGAAAGCCGACTTGCGCAGAAAAGACTGGAAGAGAGAAAAAAGGTTGTGGTCTTGTACATAAATTGTGTCATAACCGAAGCAGATTTCACTTGGATAGTCTATTTTCATAGCATTGTGGGCGTAGATATTTCGATCAAAGACTTTTAGCTTGTTCACTTCTGAGGCTGGGACGTTTTGTTCATAGCATGTTTAACATTTAGGCAGAAGAGGGTGTAGCTTGGGTGCTCACTCTTTCCTTTGGGACAGAGGGTACACTTGACACCATTCGATTGACACGGGGTTTTTCTTCTCGATTTCTCGGGCCATGCACAGCGGGGGCAGCAGGGTTGATTGTTGCAGTCGAACCAAATGTCCGAGCGACTGACACCTGAAACACATTTTTGGGATTTCTTTACATGGAGTTACTTTAAGATGGGTGTATTCAGCATAGATAACTTGCCGGATAGCCCTGTTAAGTCACGATGTATCAACAAATAAAAGTGGAACTGTCCTTAAAGCCTATTTCTTTTGGCTTCTGTGACGTGAAATTATAGGCAATTATATTTACTGAGATAATAACCTGACGGGACCAATTTTTCAACAGGCATAAACTTTTGTTTTTGGTATTTTAATTCAGTGTCAACTTTCTTGGATTTTGAATTGTCTAGGGCTTGGGCAGCAGAGTCCGTTTGATATAAGCCACAAGTCAGACTTGGTCTAGTGAATCTTCACATGCTCAGGGGTTATTAACTCCTGGATAATCGTTTCTGGTTGGAGGATGGGAAAGTCTTAACAGGGGCTAGACCACTAATGAAAACCTGATTGAGCAGCTTTTCAGATGATGGAAGCGGGGGTCAGTCGGATGGCTGGGCTTGAGCAGCTTTGTACTAATCGATTATTGTTTCCGACACACTCATTTACCACATCCCAGGGGATACAATGGATTTCGGAAATGTTCCGTACTTTAAACCCGACTTTAAACTCACTGTTGTTGCGTCGAGTTTTAACAATGTCATATCATTCGCTGAAAAGCATGCCATGACAAATTTGAGACCGTCGGTCTTTCAGCAGATTTTCATCATATTCATCCAGTATATTGTTCAACTCATCAAGGGCCTTACGAATATGTTCATGAGTATAGAAATCGTGTCTTCTGCTGATTACTGAACCTTTTATATAACCTTTTTACTGAACCTTTATATAATCGTGTCTTCTGCTGATTACTGAACCTTATATATATATGTATATGTATATAAGTAGAAAGGGGGGTCCGACTCTTGACAGTACCACGTGGTTTATGGTTTTCTCACTGAGAATGAAAAAACAGAATTTTTCTCACTTGAAAAACTTGAATTTTCTCACATTTATGGTTGTTTCTTGGACGGTTATGTGTGTTGGTCAATTTATTTGATGTTTTTCTCGGATGTCAACTGTAATTCATGTCTGTTTTATGTATGTTCGTTGTCAGTGAGAATGAAAAAACAGGAACTTTCTCACATTTATGGATGTCAACAGCAATTTATGTCTGTTTTATGTCTTTAGGCGAACCTAACCTGAGAAATTGATTTACATAATCGGCGGGGGAATTATTGATTCACGAAGGGGAATTAAGAAACAAACATGGCTTCTTTGATCTTTAGGCGAACCTAACCTGAGAACTTGATTTACATAATCGGCGGGGAAATTATTGATTCACGAAGGGGGAATTAAGAAACATTATGGTTTCTTTGATCTTTAGGCGAACCTAACCTGAGAACTTTGATTTACATAATCGACGGGGAAATTATTGATTCACGAAGGGGGAATTAAGAAACATTATGGTTTCTTTGATCTTTAGGCGAACCTAACCTGAGAACTTGATTTACATAATCGGCGGGGGAATGTATTGATTCACGAAGGGGGAATTAAGAAACATTATGGCTTCTTAATCTTAGGTCTGAGGGATAAAGGTTCTTTAGGTCAGAGAGAAAAATTAATATTCTATTTTTAAATAGGGCTTCATTGATCTTTAGTGTCAGGAATTATAAATGACATCACTTGTTATCTTGGAATTATGCGGGAGTCTAAAGAGATAGAAATTCTATTTTTAAATACGGCTTCACTGAGCTTTAAGTCGGAGAGATAAATTGATATTCTAACGAAACCTTAATAGTTTAGCTAGGAACATTTATGAGATGAAGAGATTAACGTAGGAAAGGGTTTCCTAGAAATTTGAAATGTGAAAGCACAGAGATGCCAAAAAACAAAAGGAACACACAGAAATTACTTTTAGGGGGTTATTTGGGCGAAACGGTTTTAGACAGCTTATGGAATTATTTCGGCGAAACAGTTAGAGACATTTTAAAAGATGATTTAAAAGATGATTTTAGAAGAGGTTTTGAGTGTGGTCGTTATAATACACAAGTTCCATTTGAATAGTGTTGTGAGGTCCCCTACCACAACCCCAAAGGGCCCCGATCGCCCTACCCCGATCCAAAGGGTTCCAATCCCCATACCCCAATCCAGAAGGAACCCCCCGGTCCCCAAAGGTTCCCAGGGCTCCCACCCGGCCCCCCAGACCCCCCAAAGGCCCTCCCCGGGCCCCCGTCTTTCGTTGATGTATGTTGTCTGAAACCTATGATTCGGGATGTATGGGTTGCTATTTTTGACTTTTCTGAGTTGGATTTCTTAGTCTTTCATAGGTATGTGTTGTCTGAAACCTATGATTTGGGATTGGTGGTTTGCTATTTTGACTTTTCTGAGCGGGATTTCATAGCCTTTCATAGGTGTGTGTTGTCAGAAAATTATGATTTGGGATGTGTAGTTTGCTATTTGGACTTTTCAGAGCTAGGATTCTTAGTCTCTCATAGGTGTTTGTTGTCTGAAACTTCTAGTTTGGGATGAGTAGTTTGCTATTTCAGACTTTTATGAGCTAGGCTTTCCTAGTATATCGTAGGTGAATGTTGTCAGAAAATTATGATTTGGGATATGTAAATTACTATTTCGGGCTTTTCTGAGCTAGATTTTCTTAGTCCCTCATAGGTGTTTGTTGTCTGAAACTTCTAGTTTGGGATGAGTAGTTTGCTATTTCAGACTTTTATGAGCTAGGCTTTCCTAGTATATCGTAGGTGAATGTTGTCAGAAAATTATGATTTGGGATATGTAAATTAATATTTCGGGCTTTTCTGAGCTAGATTTCTTAGTCCCTCATAGGTGTTTGTTGTCTGAAACCTATAGTTTGGGATGAGTAGTTTGCTATTTTTGACTTTTCTGAGCTAGGTTTCTTGGCCTTTCATAGGTGTGTGTTGTCAGAAACTTATGATTTGGGATATGTAAATTACTATTTTTGACTTTTCTGAGCTAGATTTCTTAGCCTTTCATAGATGTTTGTTGTCTGAAACCTATAGTTTGGGATGTGTAGTTTGCTTTTGGACTTTTCAGAGCTGGATTTCTTAGCCTTTCGTGGGTGTGTGTTGTGAAACTTTGACTGAAACTTATGATTTGGGATATGTAAATTACTATTTCGGGCTTTTCTAAGCTAGATTTCTTAGTCTTTCGTTGGTGTGTGTTGTCTGAAACCTATGATTTGGGATTTGTAGTTTTGCTTTTTGGACTTTTCAGAGCTAGGATTCTTAGTCCCTCATAGGTGTTTGTTGTCTGAAACCTATAGTTTGGGATGAGTAGTTTGCTATTTCAGGCTTTTCTGAGCTAAGGTTTCTTAGTATTTCATAGGTGTGTGTTGTCTGAAACTTATGACTTGAGGTGTCTAATTTGCTATTTCAGGCCTTTCTGAGCTAAGGTTTCATAGTATTTCGTAGGTGAATGTTGTCTGAAACTTATGATTTGGGATATGTAAATTACTATTTCGGGCTTTTCTAAGTTAGATTTCTTAGTCTTTTGTTGTGTGTGTTGACTGAAACCTATGATTTGGGATATAAGGTTCTTAGTCTTTCGTTTGTTTGTGTTGTCTGAAACCTATGATTTGGGATTTGTAGTTTGCTTTTTGGACTTTTCAGAGCTAGGATTCATAGTCCATCATAGGTGTTTGTTGTCTGAAACCTATAGTTTGGGATGAGTAGTTTGCTATTTCAGGTTTTTCTGAGCTAAGGTTTCCTAGTATTTCGTAGGTGTGTGTTGTCTGAAACTTATGATTTGAGGTGTGTAATTTGCTATTTCAGGCTTTTCTGGGCTAAGGTTTCATAGTATTTCGTAGGTGAATGTTGTCTGAAACTTATGATTTGGGATATGTAAATTACTATTTCGGGCTTTTCTAAAGCTAGATTTCTTAGTCTTTTGTTGATGTGTGTTGTCTGAAACCAATGATTTGGGATGGGTGGGTTGCTATTTTTTGACTTTTCTGAGCTGGATTTCTTAGCCTTTCATAGGTATTTGTTGTCTGAAACCTATGATTTGGGATGGTTAATTTGCTATTTTTGACTTTTCTGAGCTAGGTTTCTTAGCCTTTTCATAGGTGTGTGCTGTCAGAAATTATGATTTGGGATTTGTAGTGTTTGCTTTTTAGACTTTTCAGAGCTAGGATTCTTAGTCCCTCATAGGTGTTTTTTGTCTGAAACCTATAGTTTGGGATGAATAGTTTGCTATTTCAAGCTTTTCTGAGCTATGGTTTCTTAGTATTACATAGGTGTGTGTTTGTCTGAAACTTATGATTTGAGGTATGCAATTTGCTATTTCCGACTTTTCATAACCAGATTTCTTAGTCTTTCGTAGGTATGTTGTGTCTGAAACCTATGATTTGGGATGTGTGGGTTGCTATTTTTTGACTTTTCTGAGCTGGATTTCTTAGCCTTTCGTAGGTGTGTGTTGACTGAAACCTATGATTTGGGAATGAGTGGTTTGCTATTTTTGACTTTTCTGAGCTAGATTTCTTAGCATTTCATAGGTGTGTGCCTTCAGAAAATTATGATTTGGGAGGTGTAGTTTGCTTTTTGGACTTTTCAGAGCTAGGATTCTTAGTCCCTCATAGGTGTTTGTTGTCTGAAACTTCTAGTTTGGGATGAGTAGTTGGATATTTTCAGGCTTTTCTGAGCTAAGGTTTCTTAGTATTTCGTAGGTGAAGCTTCCACGTCACTTTTAAGTTCACCAAGACATAAAAAATTTAAAGTTCAGTTCTAATTTTTCCATAGAAGATAGGAAAAGTTATGCTATGATTGTGATTATTTTCTATGAAGATAGAAAGTTCCACTTTAATTCTAAATTTTCTTAAATTCAGTTCCGACTTTTCTCAAAGAGATGAAAAAATTTAAAGTTCAATTTAAAATTTTCACAACGAAGTCAAGGAAAGTTCAAGTTCTCTTCTGAATTTTCTCAATGAAAAAGAAATTAGTCATTGATCATTTCTATTTTTCCAAATAATATAAAAATTTTCCACTTTAGTTCAGATCTGTCTCGAAGAGATGAAAAATTTTAAAAACACTGTTCCAAATTTTTCACAGAAGATAAAAAAGTTCAAGTTCTCTTCGGAATTTTACCAAAGAACACAATTCAATTCTAATTTCTCCAGAGAAAACAAAAATCTTCCACTTCAGTTCTTTATTTCACAAAGACATAAAGAAATTGAGAGTTCAATTCTAAATTTTTCGGTGGAAGATAGAAAAAGTAATACCATACTTGTGAATATTTTCACGGAAGATAAAAAGTTCTAGTTCAATTTTAAATTTTCTCAACGAAGTGAAGAAAAGTTCAAGTTCCCTACTGAATTTTACTAAAGAACACAATTCAATTCTAATTTATCCAGAGAAAATAAAAATCTTCCACTTAAGTCCTTTATTTCACAAAGACATAAAGAAATTTAAAGTTCAATTCTAAATTTTTCAGTGGAAGATAGAAAAAGTAATACCATACTTGTGAATATTTTCCCGGAAGATAAAAAGTTCTAGTTCAATTTAAAATTTTCTCAACGAAGTGAAGAAGAATTCAAGTTCTCTTCTGAATTTTACCAAAGAACACAATTCAATTCTATTTTCACCAGAGAAAATAAAAATCTTCCACTTCAGTTCTTTATTTCACAAAGACATAAAGAAATTTAAAGTTCAATTCTAAATTTTTCGGAGGAAGATAGAAAAAGTAATACCATACTTGTGAATATTTTCACGGAAGATAAAAAGTTCTAGTTCAATTTAAAATTTTCTCAACGAAGTGAAGAAAAGTTCAAGTTCTCTACTGAATTTTACCAAAGAACACAATTCAATTCTAATTTCTCCAGAGAAAACAAAAATCTTCCACTTAAGTTCTTTATTTTACAAAGACATAAAGAAATTTAGAGTTCAATTCTAAATTTTTCGATGGAAGATAGAAAAAGTAATACCATACTTGTGAACATTTTCCCGGAAGATAAAAAGTTCTAGTTCAATTCAAAATTTTCTCAACGAAGTGAAGAAGAATTCAAGTTCTCTTCTGAATTTTACCAAAGAACACAATTCAATTCTAATTTCACCAGAGAAAATAAAAATCTTCCACTTAAGTTCTTTATTTCACAAAGACATAAAGAAATTTAAAGTTCAATTCTAAATTTTTCGGTGGAAGATAGAAAAAGTAATATCATACTTGTGAATATTTTCTCGAAGAGATGAAAAATTTAAAATACTGTTCCAAATTTTTCACAGAAGATAAAAAAGTTCAAGTTCTCTTCGGAATTTTACCAAAGAACATAATTCAATTCTAATTTCTCCAGAGAAAACAAAAATCTTACACTTCAGTTCTTTATTTCACAAAGACATAAAGAAATTTAGAGTTCAATTCTAAATTTTTCGGTGGAAGATAGAAAAAGTAATACCATACTTGTGAATATTTTCCCGGAAGATAAAAAGTTCTAGTTCAATTTAAAATTTTCTCAACGAAGTGAAGAAAAATTCAAGTTCTTTTCTGAATTTTACCAAAGAACACAATTCAATTCTATTTTCACCAGAGGAAATCAAAATCTTCCACTTAAGTTCTTTATTTCACAAAGACATAAAGAAATTTAAAGTTCAATTCTAAATTTTTTGGTGGAAACAAGAAAAAGTAATACCATACTTGTGAATATTTTCCCGGAAGATAAAAAGTTCTAGTTCAATTTAAAATTTTCTCAGCGAAGTGAAGAAAAATTCAAGTTCTCTTCTGAATTTTACCAGAGAACACAATTCAATTCTAATTTCACCAGAGAAAATAAAAATCTTCCACTTCAGTTCTATATTTCACAAAGACATAAAGAAATTTAAAGTTCAATTCTAAATTTTTCGGTGGAAGATAGAAAAAGTAATACCATACCTGTGAATATTTTCTCGAAGAGATGAAAAATTTAAAATACTGTTCCAAATTTTTCACAGAAGATAAAAAAGTTCAAGTTCTCTTCGGAATTTT
Organism: Artemia sinica; assembly: GCA_027921565.1. Classification (NCBI taxonomy): domain Eukaryota; kingdom Metazoa; phylum Arthropoda; class Branchiopoda; order Anostraca; family Artemiidae; genus Artemia; species Artemia sinica. The sequence continues at coordinate 19,771,772 of CM051264.1, read as the reverse complement.
ATCAAAGAACACAATTCAATTCTAATTTCTCCAGAGAAAATAAAAATCTTCCACTTAAGTTCTTTATTTCACAAAGACATAAAGAAATTTAAAGTTCAATTCTAAATTTTTCGGTGGAAGATAGAAAAAGTAATACCATACTTGTGAATATTTTCCCGGAAGATAAAAAGTTCTAGTTCAATTTACAATTTTCTCAACGAAGTGAAGAAAAGTTCAAGTTCTCTTCTGAATTTTACTAAAGAACACAATTCAATTCTAATTTCACCAGAGAAAATAAAAATCTTACACTTCAGTTCTTTATTTCACAAGGACATAAAGAAATTTAAAGTTCAATTCTAAATTTTTCGGTGGAAGATAGAAAAAGTAATACCATACTTGAACTTTAAATTTCTTTATGTCCTTGTGAAATAAAGAACTAAAGTGTAAGATTTTTATAAGATTATATATATATATATATATATATATATATATATATATATATATATATATATATATATATATATATATATATATATATATATATATATATATATATATATATATATATATATATATATATATATATATATATATATATATATATATATATATATATATATATATATATATATATATATATATATATATATATATATATATATATATATATATATATATATATATATATATATATATATATATATATATATATATATGTGTGTGTGTGTGTGTGTGTGTGTGTGTGTGTGAACAATAATTGTGTATATATGTATGCATGTTCTGCAAAACGGCTCCATATTTTTTCCGGAAAATTGGTATCTTGGAATATTCTTGCATAAAAAAACGATCTAGATAGGTCAGAAGTCTGAAAAAACCGTTAAAAGCCTTAATTTTGGTTTTTGCAAGTGACGTCATGTACTATGTTATTACATCATATAAACATTTCTTGTGACATCATATATGGCATCATTTAAGTATTTCCCATATGATGTCATGCATAGCATAAATAAGATTGTTGATTTTCCAACGCAACAGTTATTTAAATAATATAATGTTTGTTAAAAGGCCCAAAAAACGAAAATTTGCAGCTGGAGATACTATAAATGATAATTCTTTGGAACAAACACCTGAACTATCAAACGTGATAAGATGTGAAATTTGATAACCTGGACCGGCAATTGCGACAACACCAATACGGGCAGCTAAAGCAAAGGCCATTGCTAAATTGTCTTAAGTAATAAAATCCAAAAACGTATCAAAAATGAAAATGAAGATCAAAGACACGGGCGGTTACAAGATATGCGAGAACGACAGTTAGAGCGTGTTAAAAATAAAAATAAAGGGCAAAGACACACGCGGCTAGAAGACATACGACACTGAACAAGTGAGGAAGTCAAAAATGAAAATGAAGATCAGAGAGTCAATGAAAATCAACATGGACAGCGAGAATCAAAATGTGTCAAAATTGAAAATGATAGCGATGATGATTGGGTTTGGGATTTTGAAATGTATAAGGTCATCAACGCCTACCATACCTTGGTTAAAAAAACAAACAAACAAAGGTTCGGCGATATGTATTTCATAATGACGAAAGATAAGCCGAGGTGTAACGAAGCAAACAAATTGAAAATGATAGCGATGATGATTGAGTTTTGGATTTTGACATGGATAAGGTCATCAATACCTACCATACCTTTCAAAATCAAAAATATGGACTGGATAAATCATTGGAAGAAAAAGGAGTTTTTGTCCCACCACCTGAACAATTAAAAGAAACAAAGATTCAACGATATGTCTTTCATAATGACAAAAGACAAGCCAACGCAAAAGAAGAAGTTTTTGTCGCACCTTTTGAACAACTAAAAGAAACAAAGGTGGTCGTCAATGCCTTCCATACCTTGTAAAATCAAAAACCTGAACTAGATAAATCTACTACTACTACTACTACTACTACTAACTACTAACAACTCACTGCAGCACCAAGCCGCCTGAGGCCGACACAGCTACGCACGCTCCTCATCCATCCCAATCTATTCAAAGCCTCCCTTTTTACATCCGCCCACGAAGTTCCCATTTCCTTTAAATCTTTCTTTATGATGTCCTCCCACCCCAGACGAGGACGACCTGCTTTCCGTTTAGCCCTGGACGGTTGGCCGAAAAGAACAATCTTCGGCAATCTGTCATCCTGCATCCGCACAACGTGCCCCAGCCACCACAATCTTTCTTTCATTATAGCCATAAAGAGCGGCATTGAACCACATTTTTCGTATAGCCTGTTGTTTGAAATACGGTCAGTCAGCCGGGGTACCCAGAACAATACTTTAGCAATTTCTCTGAAAAACATCTAGCAAATCTTCATCCGCTTTTCTGAGCGCCGATGCTTCAGAGCCATATTTGACCACTGTCATCTCTGTAGCTTCTAATATTCTAATCTTGGTTTGCAGACTTATCTTCCTATTCTTCCAAACTTTTTTTTAACTGTGAAAAAACACCCTGAGCCTTGGCTATTCTACTTTTAACATCTTCACTGCTCCCACCATCTTTACTAATAATACTACCAAGGTAAGTGAAGCTGCCCACCTGATCAATCTTTTCATTACCCAACGTCACCTTTTCATCTTCACTTATTCCTAGCCTTAGTGACTTAGTCTTCTCAACATTAATTTTCAAACCTATTCTAGCACCCTGAACTAGCAAAACCTCTAAAACTTCATTCATTTTGCTCACACTTTCATCTAGGATGCTTAAATCATCAGCATAATCTAAGTCCAGGAGACTTTTTCCTCCCCCATTTGATTCCGTGGTCTCCCATTGCCTTTCCTGGGCTCCTTAAGACAAAGTCCATCAAAATAATCCATATAAAGGGGGATAGAACACAACCCTGCTTAACTCCTGATTTAATACAAAACCATCTGCTAACCTCATTTCCTACCTTAACCGCAGCAATGTTATTCTCGTACATAGCACTAATTACTTTAGTGTACTTGTCTGGTATACCATACAAGGATAAAACCTTTACTAAAGCTGTTCTATCAACAGAATTGAACGCTTGCTCATAATCTATAAAAACTGCGGACCAAAGGCGTTTGACAACTCAGACACTTCTCAATATTAACCTAAGAGTGAAAATTTGGTTGACACATCCTCTACCTTTTCTAAAACCACACTGTTCTTCTCTTAAAACTTTGTCTACGGCATCTCTCAGTCTAAAAAGTATCATATTACTAAGTAATTTTACTACCTACAGAGACCAGACTAATGCCTCCATAATTACTACACTCACTTTTATCACCTATCTTATAAAGTGGCTTAATTAACGTTTTCTAAAATCGTTAGGTACTTCCCCTTTTTCGAAAATCATATTCACCATCTTCAGTAACTTATTTCTAACTTAAGAGCCACCATATTTAAGAAAATCATTTACCACCCTATCAGCACTGGTGCCTTATTATTTTTCAATCCTTTTACTACTGTCGTTAATTCTTCCTCACAAAACAAATCTTCCTTCACATCCAACGTATCACAAAACTTTTTATTTTCCTTTGTATCTTTTCCTGCAACTCTATCTCGGTTAAGCAAGTTCTCAAAATGTTCGACCCATTTCTCTTTAGTTTTTTCCTTATCACTAATTGTGGCCCCGTTCCTATCTTTAACTGGGCCAAGTCCGGATTTACTACTCCCTCTCAATTTATTAACATGCTAGTGCAATATTTTACTGTTATGCCGTCTAGCTGCATCTTCCAGATCCTTGGCAATTTTATCCATGGCCTCCACTTCACACCTCCTTAGTTCATATTTTAATGCTTTCTCCACTTTCTTTATATTCCTTTTGTTTTCATATGATATATCACTCAGATAATTCTTGTACAAGTCCTTTCTCCTTTCTATTAAACATAAAGCTTTTTTACTAATATTCTTAGCTGCAGTTCTAGCTTTCTTCCCTAAGACACCTTCAGCCACTTCACAAATTATTTTTCTAAAATTATCCCAACCATCTTCCACATTATCAAATTTTAAACTCAAATTTTATCAAGATTACATTATCAAATTTTATCAAGTTTAATATTCAACTGTTCCTGAAAGAGCTGTGTCCTCCTCAACGGCTCGCTCTTTACGCTAAAGTTTTTATTGTTTAAAAAAAGAGTTGTGAGAAAGTCAAACTTTAGCGTAAAGAGCGAGGCGTTGAGGAGGGCACAGCCTCTTTCATATACGGAATAATTTCTGTTCGTTTTAAGATTTAATGTCGCTCCTTACTTTCAGTTTAAAAAACTTTTTTTTTATTTAAAGGCTGCGAAAGCGGGGGGTTTGGGGGGCGGCAGCCCCCCAACTGTGCCTCCTAATCCCTGTACGTTTTAAGGTTCGACCTTGTAACTCAGCCTCTTTAACTCTTTAGAAAACGTAGTTTTTTTCAAATAATTTCTGCACGTTTTTGTACAGTTTATTACTTATTATTGCTCCTTGTAACTCAGCCTCTTTAACTCTTTAGAAAACGTAATTTTTTTCAAATAATTTAAAAAAGAAACTGGGTTTCTTTTTAAAGTTTGAATTCAGTATTAAAAAAAATTGCTCTGATGGTGGATCGAACCCGGGTTTTCCGCCTGAAAGTCTGGAGTGTAACCGCTAGACTATACAGACACAACAGTAATTGTTTTTTAGTATATGGAAGCTATTTTCGACGCAAGCAAATTCCCAAAAAACTTGATATTTGGTTTTTGGAACTCAGGGAAGGAGTGATCAGATTGAGCTGAAATTTCGAGGATTATCTTCCAGGCCCTAGGAAAGATTATCCTCCAAATTTCAGCCCGATCAGACAACGTTAAAGGGGGGTTGTGGTCGGAAAAATTAACATGGGCTAATATAGGAAAACAAGGTTTTTCGTAAAAGTGGCTATATTTGGTTTTTTGAAAACAGGGAAGGAGTGATCAGATTGAGCTGAAATTTCGAGGATTATCTTCCAGGCCCTAGGAAAGATTATCCTCCAAATTTCAGCCCAATCGGACAACGTTAAAGGGGGGCTGTGGTGGGAGGGTCCAAACTTCCGGCCCAGTTTACCCCATGAAGATAAAGTCGGAGGAGGATGAAATTTTGCAAGTTTCTTAGTTTGAGCTTGGGCTACAAAATGCGATTACCGCCGTCTCTCTGCGACCTCTAGGACCTGAAATCGCTTAACATTGTGGTGGGTCGCCTCTTTATAGAGGCACAACTGTGCCTCCTTGATAATCAATAAGGTTTGCTGTCTTACCATCACGTGAATACCATGTTAATTGATGAGCCATTTTATGACCAAACACCGTATTGGTTATAACTAGATTGTTATACCTACAAAATGGCAAAAGTCTGTATCCATTACTGTTTTCTTTTCCTACACCAAATTTACCTAGGCTAGGATACCATCTATCCCTATTTCTACTGACCTGGGCGTTAAAATCTCCTAGTAAAAATATATCATTTCTACCTGGGACCCTGTCTATTTGCTCCTGTAACTGTAAGTAAAATTAATCTGAGTCACTAGTATCTCTGTCAGTCGGTTCTACAGGGGCATATACTACTATAAATGATATCCTGAACTATTTAATCATAAAATGAGCAATTAGTATTTTATTATTAATACCCTCCCAGCCTAAACAAGACTTAGCAGCTTCCTTATTTGTCATGAGCCCTACTCTCTGTCTATGTACCCCATCCTTCCTGCCTGAGTAAACAAATTCTATATCCCCTAATTTCATGCTTCCTACCCCTGGGATATGAGTCTCTGAAACTCCTAATAAGTCTAGTTTGAATCGTCTAAATTCATCAGTCAAAATGTCGATACGATGGTCATTTTTTAACGTCGTAACATTCCAAGTTCCAATTTTCATGTTCTTTAAATCATTGAAATTATTTTCGCCTCAGAAAAAGCAATGATTCCGGATACCAGTGCAGGACGGGGATTACATATCTTCTCAAGTCGACACCCAAGTGCTTAAGCCGGCTTAGAACCGGACAGCAGGAAGTCCCTGGGACCTCCATGAATGGAGCCTTTGTGCAATCCTGGGGCCCATCTTGGTCACAACATGGTTTTCAGCACTTGGCGATGCTCTTCTATCAACAAGAGTCGAAATTCTGCACAGACAATCTCAAGCCCATTACCTCCGACTCATTATATATTTCATGCCTACAAATATCATGCTACTACGGGGAGGCAGCCCATAATAGATAAATTAGCTAGGAAGAGGTTTTTCAGCCCGAAGACGCCTGTCACAACATACCAAGCCCAGAAGAATTGTCCATTAGTCAAAATCCCGTGCGAATGCTGTGTCTTTTACTAGGGTATAATTTCCTCGAGGGGCGCCACTCCTCAAGTGGGAATAGAGTTGACCGCAAGGTCCTCAGTTTTGCAGGTACTCCCGAAAGGGTTGAGGCAATCCTTTGCAGAGGCCGTTGTCCATAGATCTGGATCTTACGCCCTGCCGCAGTTGTCCTCCTGTAGAGGATCCTCTCGCGATGGTGTTCTGCATCACCATTCAATTTAACCCATTACTGGGAGAAGGTTCGTTACTCATGGGACTTGTGGACAAACCAGTGAGCCCGAAGTTTTTGTCCCACCAGCTGAACAATTGAAGGAAACAAAGGTTGGGCGATATGTCTTTCATAATGACAAAACACAAGCCGAGGCAAAATTTAAAGGTCCAATAAAATGAAATATGTAATTTTACTAAGGCACAACTTCTAATTTAAGGTCCATTTGGACGTTATGGCATCAAGAAAAGGCTCAAATTGTCTGTGTTAAGAAGACAAGCGACAGTGAGAATCTATATATAGAAGCCTGGCGCGTGCCCCTTACCTATATTAAAAAAACAAAGGTTCGGCGATATGTACTTCATAATGACGAAAGATATGCCGAGGTGTAACGAACCAAACAAATTGAAAATGATAGCGATGATGATTGGGTTTTTCATTTTGACAAGGATAAGGTTATGAATACCCACCATACTTCTGAAAATCTAAAATATGGACTGGATAAATCGTTGGAAGAAAAAGAAGCTTTTTTCCCACCACCTGAACAGTTTAAAGAAACAAAGGTACGACGATATGTCTTTCATAATGACAAATGACAAGCCGAGGCAAAAGTTAAAGGACCACTAAAAGAAAGAATAATTTTACAAAGGCACCATTTCTAATTTAAAGTCCATTTGGACGTCATGACATCAAGAGAAACGCTCAAATTGTCTTCGTTTAGAATATATATATACATATATATATATATATATATATATATATATATATATATATATATATATATATATATATATATATATATTATATATATATATATATATATAGATATATATATATATATATATATATATATATATATATATATATATATATATATATATATATATATATATATATATATATATATATATATATATATATATATATATATATATATATATATATATATATATATATATATATATATATATATACATGTGAGTAATAATTGTGTATATGTGTATATATGTATGCATGTTCTCGAATAAGGCTCCATATTTTTTGGAAAATTGGTATCTTGGGATATTCTCGCATAAAAAAAAACTATCTAGATAGGTCAGAAGCCTTAATTTTGTTTTTTTAAATGACGTTATGTTCTATGTTAGTACATCATATAAGCATTTCTTATGACATCATTTAAGCATTTTCTTATATGATGTCATGCATAGCATAAGTAAGATTAGCGAGTTTCCAACATTTCAGTTATTTATATAATATAATGTCTACTTGAAGGCCCAAAACACAAAAATTTGCAGTTGCGGTTACTATAAATGATGATTCTTTGGAACCAACACCTGAACTATCAATTGCGACAACACCAATACGGGCAGCTAAAGCAATGGCCATTGCTAGATTGTCTGAAGTAATCAAAATCTAAAAATTTGTCAAAAATTAAAATGAAGAGCAAAGACACGGGCGGTTAGAAGAAACACGAAAACGACAATTAGAACGTGTCTAAAATGAAAATGAAGATCAGACACACGCGGTTAGAAGACATGTGAAACCGAGCAAGTGAGCGAGTCAAAAATGAAAATAAAGAGCAAAGCACACGCGGTCAGAAGATATGCGAAAATGACAATTAGAGCGTGTAAAGCATGAAAATGAAAAGCAAAGACACACGCAGTTAGAAGACATGTGACACCGAGCATGCGAGTGATTCAAAAAGGAAAATGAAGAGCAAAGGCACACGTGGTTAGAAGAAAGTGACGGCGTGTCAATAATGAAAATAAAGAGCAAAGACATACGTGGTTAGAAGACATGCAACGACGAGCAAGTGAGCGAGTTAATGAAAATCTCAACATGGACGGCGAGAACTAAAACGTGTCAAAATTGAAAATGATAGCGATGATGATTGGGTTTGGGAATTTGACGTGGATAAGGTCATCAATGCCTACCATACCTTTGTTAAAAAAAAAAAACAAAGGTTAGGCGATATGTATTTCATAATGACGAAAGACAAGCCGAGGTAAAACGAACACAACAAACTGAAATGATAGCGATGATGATTTGGTTTTGGATTTGACATTGCCTACATACCTTTGAAAATCAAAACCTGGACTAGATAATTCCTAGGATGAAAAAAGAAGTTCTTGTCCCACCACCTGAATAATTAAAAGAAACAAAGGCTCGGTGATATGTTTTTTCATAATGAAAAACGACAAGCTAAGGCAAAAGTTAGTCCAAAAAAAGGGACGTAATTTTACAAAGGTACTTCTTCTGATTTACGGTCCATGACGTCATTTGGACGTCATGAGGTCAAGAAAAGGCTCAAATTGTCTTCGTTTAGAATACGCAGACAATATATATACGCAGACAACATATATATATATATATATATATATATATATATATATATATATATATATATATATATATATATATATATATATATATATATATATATATATATATATATATATATATATATATATATATATATATATATATATATATATATATATATATATATATATATATATATACTATATATATATATATATATATATATATATATATATATATATATATATATATATATATATTATATATATGTATTCCCTATTTGCTAGTCTTCTAAACGCAGCCAATTTGAGCCTTTTCTTGACGTCATGACGTCCAAATAGACCTTAAATTAGAAGAAGTGCGTTTGTAAAATGACTTGTTTTTTTATTGGACCTTTATATATATATATATATATATATATATATATATATATATATATATATATATATATATATATATATATATATATATATATATATATATATATATATATATATATATATATATATATATATATATATATATATATATATATATATATATATATATATATATATGTATATAAATTGGCATATATAAATTGGCAAATGCAGCATTAAGGAAAGAACGAGATCAACTTTTGACAGAGCGAAGCTAAAAATCAGAAAGCAATATAATATGCTTAGTGACTTTATTTTAAGGTATTTGCAAAATAGCTACAACATTTTTTTAAATAATTGATATCTCTATTACATAGGTAATATGTAAATATATATATATATATATATATATATATATATATATATATATATATATATATATATATATATATATATAGTATATATATATATATATATATATATATATATATATATATATATATATATATATATATATATATATATATATATATATATATATATATATATATATATATATATATATATATATATATATATATATATTATATATATATATATATATATATATATATATATATATATATATATATATATATATATATATATATATATATATATATATATATATATATATATATATATATATATATATATATATATATATATATATATATATATATATATATATATATATATATATATATATATATATATATATATATATATATATATATATATATATATATATATATATATATATATATAATATATATATGTATATATATATATATTAATATATATATATATATATATATATATATATATATATATATATATATATATATATATATATATATATATATATATATATATAGATATATATATATATATATATATATATATATATATATATATATATATATATATATATATATATATATATATTATATATATATATATATATATATATTATATATATATATATATATATATATATATATATATATATATATATATATATATATATATATATATATATATATATATATATATATATATATATATATATATATATATAATATATATATATATATATATATATATATATATATATATATATATATATATATATATATATATATATATATATATATATATATATATATATATATATATATATATATATATATATATATATATATATATATATATATATATATATATATATATATATATATATATATATATATATATATATATATATATATATATATATAATATATATATATATATATATATATATATTATATATATATATATATATATATATATATATATGGTTGGCTACTAAGCAACCTATTACCGAAAAGTAAGCTAAAAATAAGCTATATTTAATTTGTGTTTTCTTAGCTTATTTCATCTTATCGTGTTTTTTTTTTTTTTCAGTTGTGTGCTTTCCAGTATCGATCATCTCAACTGAGACGTATAAAACAATTATCAGGTGAGGTGAAGCATCTCAAATTGGCAAATGCAGCATTAAGGAAAGAACGAGATCAACTTTTGACAGCGAAGCTAAAAATCAGAAAGCAATATAATATGCTTAGTGACTTTATTTTTAAGGTATTTGCAAAATAGCTACAACATTTTTTAAATAATTGAGATCTCTATTACATAGGTAATATGTAAAAGTCATACAAGCCCAGTATTCTGGGCTTGTATGGCTACTCCTAGAATACTATACATTACACATATGCATCGGGTACCACACCTTCCATCTACCAACATACCAACACAGTATTATAATTCTGCTCGAGAGAGAGAGAGAGAGAGAAAAAAAAAAAAGACTCATTCAGGCAATGATGTCTCAACTGGCAACGAAAATCAGTCCTATTTAACTCATTTTTCAACAAAGAAGGCAGCCCGTTCCACAGCGCTAGAAGAGCATGGCGACTGAAAAATGCCAAACTTTGTCGACACCTTAAGTGGTCTCCTATACTGGCTTATCTGTCTAGTTCCATAACTGTGAAGATTTGCAGCAGTAGAAAACATATTCCGAAAGCAAACTGAACAATATGATTAATAATTTCAAACATAAACAAAAACTTATAAAACTTACTCAATCCAGAGAACGGCAGAATTTGGACGCGAGAATAAATGGATCTTACAGAATTTCGGCTCTCAACCGCATATATCACTTCATCGCTTGGTTTTGTAGTAACCGCAACTGCTTAAGATGAGTCGAAAGTGTATTACACCATATCGAACAACATTACAGTAAATATGGATGGATTAGTGAAAAATTAAGCAGCCGTAACACTTTTTGAGGAAACTGGTATTTCGGTTTTCTTAACAATCCTGCGTTTCTCGCAATCTTCAAGGATATGCCCCACTGAATATGTTCTAAAAAACACATCGTCTCATCAATCAGAACGCCTAAATATTTCACAACTTTTTTTCGTAATATGACCGATTCACCAATATCAAGTTCTTTCAGCCACGTATAATGGTTTGCTGATATCCCCAAAACAATAGAGGCAGACTTGTTGTAATTAATCTTGAGCTTGTTAAGCCTCATCCGTCTTTCGTATGCAGGTCATATCTTCCTTCATTAAGGACAAAAGTTGACTCTCAGTGAGTGTCATAACTGAATGGTTGGTGTCGTCAGCAAAAAGAACAAGTGATTTTCTTGGTTTTAAATTTACAGTCTCTTCGCTCAAATCCGCCAACAATTCAGAGAGTGCTTGTGAATATCATTTATATAAAATCACGAACAGCAAGGGGCCAAGACGGGAGCCTTGGGGTACTCTGCAGTTTATTGGAAAATCTCCCGACTCAGCCTCGTTCACTCGTGCATATAGTGATCGTCTCCTGAAAACGAAGCAAGAATCTTCAGGGCGTTTCCTCTCATTCCAGCATTTTCCAGTTTCTTCAACAGGATCTCATGATCTACGGTATCAAATGCCTTGAGGATATCCGAAGCAATAGTTTCAACTTTAAATCATTTATTGTAGTTGTCAGAAACTGTATAGCATGCTTCCTTTAAAACCCTCTCCTAAATCCAAATTGGTTCTTGTAAAAAATTGTTTTTTCCAGAAATTCATTTATTCGTATATATATTATCTTTTCAAAAATCTGTAATAAAATCGGTAGGAGTGAGATCGTCTATAATTGTTGAAATCACTTCAGTCACCACCTTTATGCAGAGGTACAACTCTGGCTTTCTTCAAATGACTAGGGAATTCCCCTTTTTTGAGACAACCATTTATTAATGACACAAAATCTGGGAGAATCACAGGTAAGATCGGACTTGTTACTTTTAATGATAGGAAATCTGCTCCCGCTGCTCTATTTCGCATTTCATGAACTATTTCATTCTCCTCATGCATAGAAGTCGACCGAAGGCGAAGACCGGTATCAATTGGTGGGGGTAGATTTTGCTCAAAAGGCCCATCACTGGGGCTGTTTCCTATGGGTGACTTCACCCTCTCACCTACTTCCGAAAAATGTTGGTCCAAATCATTTACTAAATCTGTTGCTTCGCGATTTCCATTGCCTTCGGGCAGAACAAATTCTTTTCCTCCAATAACTGACCTTATGGTGTCTCAAGTTTTAGCAGGATTTCCTTGATTTTTGGTTTTCCGCAGTAACTTATTTAATGCGAAATTATACTTTTTATAAATTTGTCGATCTATTTCATGGTCACTGAAAACACCGGCCATATAGAGGCTGTGCCTTTTTGTTACAGGTTTCATAAGTGCTTTTTCATCCAAGGTTGTCTAGGAGTGATATTTTTATGTTGCACAGAAGACACTTTTACACACGTCCTTTCGAGCAAAAAAAAAATCTTTTCATATCAATTGCTCATTTTTTCACTGTAAGATTTACACTCATCTAGGAAACTCCAATCTATTTTCTCCAGTTCATTCTTAAACTTAGACAAAGACCGTTGATTAAAATAAGTACGATCTTTGTTGGATCCAGAACCATGAGGACTGAGTCCTTTTACTTCACAAGTAACCATAGCCCCAAAGTGGTCGGATGTATCGTTTATCATCACTTGCGGTCGACAATACTTCACATTTTGCTTTACATTCACGAAAATAATATCAATTAATGTCACACTATTATCAGTTACCCCAGTGGAAACATCAATTACAGGGAAGAGGCTATATCTAAACGTCATATTAATGAACTTTCAATATTTTCGGTCATCAACATTAAAATCAATATAAAAATCCCCCATAATCACACACTGAGACCTAGATACGGGTAACTTTTCCAATAATTCTTCCAACAGCTCAAAAAAAATGAAGTAAAGGGGACGATGGCAGTCTATACAGAATAACAACAAAAATACTCCCTTGTCGGCGCTTAACCTCCGGTACCATTCTCTCCAGTGCCATTTCAATATAAAGTGATAAATCATCCCTCACCTTGACTTCCAGGTCTGATTTCATGTAAGCCGCCAATCCACTATGCCTGTACTTGCACCTATTTTCCCTGAAAATTGTAACCATTAATATCTAATAAAGATTCATTACTAACATTCAACCACGTTTCCGTGAGACCTAATACATGAATACCACGGTTATTTTCAACTAACTCTGACAAATATCTGTGTGAACTTTTTAGTCCTTTACACTTTAGATGAAACAAATTCAACTCCATATCTTTTACAGAGTTATCTCTAAACAAATCTCTAGAAAATACATACTTCGCAGAATCACTAAAATCAGACGTTAGCACTTGACTATTCTCATTCAAACCTTCATATAGAAGAACATTTTAAATTAATACCCTTCAACTTCGATCTGATATTTAATAATCTTCTGTTAAATTTACACAATTACAGAGATGATTTGGACAAGATGAAAAAAAAAAAAAACAGAAATCAGAGGCAGAAGGAAATTGGAAAAGGTGGAATGTAGAGAAAAGTTGATCCCGTCACAGCAAGATGATCCTGCCACAATATTGCTAAAAATCCGAAAATAATGATACTATTTTAAAAGTGTTTTCAAAATTGCACAAGATTACAGGGATAAAGTATAAAAGAAGAAGAAAAACAGGCATTAGAGGTACATAGATGTTACAAGATTATGTAATGCCAAAAAATTATAAGCATAACACAAGACGGTTCTGTGTTAACACTGCTATAAAAAATAATAAAGCAGTATAATCTGCTTTTTGACCATATTTTTTAGGAATTTGAAAAGGCTACACTTTAAATCATTGCGTACTGACAAGGCTGTATCTAATGATTTCAGGGTTTGAATCACCCCCCGGAAATCTTTTTCTGACCTTTGATAACGTAATAAAAAAATGCATATAAACAAATTTTTCTAATCCTGGATACGAGATAAGATAAGATAAGATATTTATTTAAAAAAAAATCGCTATCACAAGCCCACAAAAGGGCCGAATTCGGACTTTAAATACGTTCTTGCATACTGAACTTGATGTTGATACATTTAAACAGTCTTCTCGCAGTACATGAAAAAAACAGTAGTAAAGCAATAAAGATGAAAAGAAGAAAAAGAAGACCATAGAAATGAGAAAACCTAGCAATAAAAAAACTCTCGAACTCTAGTTTGGGATGGATTGATCTTTCTGGTTTTAGCTTTCAGTATTATTAGTTGAATTTTTCTAGATTCAATTTACTTACAACAGCTGCTTTAATACTTTCAATTCACGACGCAATTTATATAGTTGCTTTTCATGCGAGAATGTGACTCCTTTAATTTTTACTTTTTATTTTTTGTCTTTTCCGAGTCTCAACACTTCCTGGAAATGTTTTATAGCAGCTGGAATAATTAATTACTATTTACATATTTCAGTCATTGCGCAATAATGAGGACCGTGCCTACTCTCCACACGAATACTGTTTAAAGCAGGCTCCGGATGGAACGGTCATATTAGTCCTTAAATCTGAGTGGGAGTCAGCGAACCAAAAATGTAAAAGTTCTCCAATTATTTGTAATGAAACGCTCTTAGGAACCAATATATCTCTTGATGCTCCAGAATTGGACCGATTAGAACTTTTTAATAGTGCTTCAGACTCATTATAGTGAGCTTGCCCCGACTACTGGCATTAATGAAGAATCTACACTTTAACAAGACTTTAGCAGTTTTCCTTCTACTGGTGGTGATAGCAACCTGGAACGACCTCTTAGTGATTACTCTAGTCCTAGTGAATCCAAAAATTCTGGAGTACTTGAAGAGCTGGGGGAAGTCAGCTCCCATCCAACTGGATAGTATTGTGACCTGTCTTGTGATCTGAACAAATAATCTGAACTGTAATCAGTTTGTATGTTTTTCTACCTTAGTAATATAATAATTGGAATCATAATAACAACCTTTTTGTCATAATATTCTTTTGGCAAATATTGTTTATTGCGTGGGAACAGCAGCTTTAATATTTACGGGAAAAAATATTGAATAAGATTGGAAATTTTGGAATGGAATGAAATTGGAAATAAATTGGAAAATGGAATGAAATTGTTTGGATTGTACTTGCCAGACCCATTTTTTAACCTGGGAAATATTATCTGACCTCGAAGGCTAGGTTAAGGAGTCGTAAAATGTTCTCAGAAAGCGTGAAATTCTTTGGTGTCGTACAATATACATATAATGGGGTTAGAGATGTACGCAAGATGGGAGCCTCTCCCTCCATGATATCCTAAGTCTCCCGGAATTTCTGGGCAGTTTTTATTCGAGTTAACAAATAAAATTTTTTTTATTACTGGAGCCCCTCCCTGAAAAACAATCCTGCGGAAATGCCTAACTGAGGAATTTTAGTTTCGATAGCTAATTTTTGCTTGATCCTTTGGTGTGTATTAGCTCTAGCAAGAATAATGTCAGTGAAAATTTGTCTTACTCTATATTCCGTATTTAGACCTTTAAATTAATTTTCTGTGATATAAATATTATCTGCAACATGCAACTCTCATTAACACATTTTTCTAGCATACTTAAAACTTTTTCGCACGTTGACCAACGGTCTGCGCAGCGCAGATACCGATCTCCTGATTATATGCCTTTCGCTGGGAGTTCAATGCGTGGTGCATAGCTCTTAGCTTATGTTCTACCTTAATTAATTTTTTAACCTAGAAATGATTTATAGATATTAAACTAAAGAGTAGATGCTATTCTATGGAATAAACATTTGCCGATGAACACTTTTGGATTTAATCTAATGCAAAATGAGATTTTAGTTAATTGATTTGCAATAGACATTAAGTCTTTTTTTCTAACTTCTTTTACATCTTATTTTTTGGTCATTAGAGCAATAGATACCGACCTTTACTTTTTGTAAGATTTGGTGCCTTAGGGCCATGTTAACTTTCATTAGGTCAGGTTAGACCGATTTTGTATGTCAAATTATTGCACTAGAATAAATTCCTATTTAGCAAATGAATTCAAATAAAGGTTCTCTATAACAGGACGAGAAGGAAAGGGGAAATTCAAACCTCAAAACTAGCTCCCAGAACCTTTCCATGAAAATTGTGCTTTCTGATAGGATTTACCCGTCTCTCTGCTTAGGAAGTTCCTTTTTTACCCTCTTAACATATGTGCTTATACGCTTTGTTCACTCACAACAAGGACTGATGCTAAAGATAATTAAAGAGTCCATCAAGGCTGTATCTAGGATTTTGTTTCGGAGTGTTTTTTTTTTTTTTTTCGGAGGGGGGGGGGGGAATACAAAAACACGTATGAAAAATTTTTATATGTCTTTTTTTCTGTTTTTACGAGTCGGACAAAATTTAGGGAGGGGGTTCCAACCCCCCGCCTCCTGGATATGGCGTTGGTGTCCACATCAAGATACATTTAAGGACATTCTGCACACTACCAAGAACCAAGAATTTCGGAAATTTTTTTGTGAGATGAATAGTTGATTAAAATAAAACTAGCAATGCCTATACTGTTTGTTTGGGGAACTGAATTAAATGACTTCTGAACTGAATGATATTAAAATATCATTCATGTACCTACCCCAAAATTTTAGTTCGGGGATGGTATTTTTATGATTTTGAATTATGGGGAATCTGAAATACGAAATACTAGTTTTCCTTTTCAGTTGATACTCTTTTCCGTTTCCCTTTCAGTTGTAAACATTAAACCCTCCCTCCCCCAATCATTTAGATCTTTCAAAAAACCTTATATTTCAGATTTTTTATCATTCCAAATTATAAAAATATCATTCATGTACCTACCCCCAAAATTTTAGTTCGGGGATGGTATTTTCATGATTTGGAATTATGGGGAATCTGAAAAACATACGAAGGTTTTTTGGAACATGGAACATCTAAATTTTTTTTGGAGGGGGGGGGGGGGTAGTCTTTTCAATGGAAAGGGGAACAGAAATTAAGTTGCTGCTTTTAGATATGTGGATATTGTATGGGGTCAGAAATTTATCCATTTCTATATAATGTATTCATATATAAAGATACATTAGCTATTTCAGTATATAGTAAACCAACTAATAATAACGTTATTTGTCTTGTCAGTCAACTCATCCTATCAAATGAAAAGTTGGGTAATTTATTTTTTGGTTGAAAGGATATTAAAATTAGCATCATGAAAATATCTAGATGAACAACTCATTTTCCTTAAATATATTTTAATTGGGAATGGGTATCTCGAAAAGAAATAATAGATAAAACAATAGAAAAAAAGAAAATATTGATTGAACCTTTTGTTATAGAAAGAAATGAAACTGATTAAAAAAAAACCCTACAAGTTACGTTTCTTTAATTCTTGTTCCTGTTTTATCTTAAAAACAACAAAAAGAATTGAAAAACAAAACATTAAAGTTGCTTTTAAATCCCAGTTAATTGTAAGATCTCTATTAACCACAGATAACGACGTAACTTCAAAAAATCATACAAATCGGTGTACATAGAATACTTTAGCCACGTGGAAAATTGTATGTTGGGGGACGCCATTTAAAAAATAGAATCCAACTACTCAAAATAGTATTGAATAAAGATGAGCATTGAATTGTATCATAATAAAAAAAAAGTAACTTCGGATTCAATAATCGCGGAATATCTGTTTGATCTCCCGCACCATTGGATGGTCGGAATTTTTAAAAGTAAGCGTAAAGTGGATATTAAGAATGCGAGGAGGTGCGCGCGTGTAGCCATGCAGCACAGAGAAAGATTTTTGGAGGGTGGGACGATAGGCGAGACAAGAAAAGAATGTTGAAGTTTACTTTATATGGTGTGCTTGAAGCATTTTCTTTTCTTTTTTGTAGCCGTGGTCCATGTAACTTTGAAGGATTTAAAATACATTGATCATGTCTGCGGCATTTTGTGTAATTATGTTAGTTTTGTGGTATTATGTGCCTTATTATGTTTGTTTTCTTTTTGCAATTGTTATGCGTTTTATTGTTGTTATTATATACCCTGTTATGTGTGTTAGTATCATGTGCTATCATTTTGTGTTTTTTTTTTTTTTTTTTTTTTTGCCATGACCCAAAGTGGCTTTTGTTGCAATAAATATCTATCTATCTATCTATATTTTTTGACGAAACTAATGTTGATAATTGAGTTGGGCTGTTATGAGGTTTTAGAGAAATTATAGAAATACCCAATTTATAACGTTTTAATAAAATAAAGGGCTTAAAACCATTCGTATTTATAACAGTAGGGTACATAAGGAAATTTTTCATAGTCAGCCTCAAAAAATTTTGAGCATTAGTAATAGGGGTCAAGTTATAATAAACTTTAAAAAAGGTCAAAGAGTTTGTGCCAAATTAGCAATGCAAAATGTTCATTAAAGTTTCCAAACATTATTTTTCTTATATTTTTTTTTTTATTTTGACCTAGAGCATCCGTAACTTTCACTTTCCTTTAAAAAAAGTTTCACATGTGAAAATAACTCAGACGTATAATAGTACGCATATAGTAGACAACTGTGCTTTGTTACCTTAGTGTTTTGTCCTTTTGTTTTCCGTCATATTGGATTTTGTTTAAATGTGAGTTTTTTTTTTTATTTTTCTTGTTCCTTTTTACTTTTTATAGCTTTTTTTGTTTTTTTTTAAACATTCTGTTTGGGCTCGTTTTTTTTCTTTTCTTTCCGTTAATGAAGGCTTCCAGATGTGAAGCCGAAATATTTGGACTTTTGCTATTGTTTTGTTTTAAAAAGTTTATTTTTTCCTTTTTCACCGTCTCGTAAAAAAATTACCCGATTTTAATTTATTTTCGTTCGATTATAAATGGAAAGGCCACGTGGTGTAAGAAATTATTTATATACTTCTAAATATTGCAGCAGAGGCCCACTGGATATCTACATTATATACATTTTCTGTGCCTTTGATAGAAAATTTCTTTTTGGGGCTGGTTGTGTTTATTCCGTTCGTGAAGCAGAAATATCGCAAACATTATAAAAATCCAATTGGATTTTACTGGTCTGACTTTTTCTGGAAAGATTTTGAATGATATTATTTTAGTCCTTCCCGAGGTTTCCTGAGGAAAAAAATTAATTACTCATGCTTTTAAACCGATCTCCATCCATTTTCTTCAAAGATCCCCGGAAAATAAAAAGAATGAAACAAAATAGATTGCACTTGCATAGGGTGCGTTCGGTCAAACGACACTAAGTTTGCTTTTATTTGTAATTGATTTTGATGTAGTTTGGCCAGTTTTGTAATAAAAGGCAAATAAAGAGTATATTTTATATTCAGGAAAATTTAGGTAGTCATCTGCAAGAGATAAAATTTAGGTTTAAAATAAAAATTAATTTTTTGACTGCACGTTGATGATGAGAATGTTAGTCTTTCCGTCTTGCTTTCCTTACGAGCTTATCCGAGGTTTCCTGGGAACACGGTCACGAACTTCTTTTTTAACTTGTACTAGGTCCAAATTGTTTCCGGATTGTGTATAACGACTTCTGGGGTTCTTGTCATTTTTATCCAGAAAACAAAATTTTTGCGTCCGCACTGGAATGGGGTAGGTGCGCCAATTTCAGCATAAAGTTAGAAAAAAAAATTGTAAGGAAGGATTGTCAGCTTCATTTTTCATTGGCAATATGCTTCCAAACATATAAATCTATATTTAAATATACCTCACATGATGTAAGGAGAAGTCTCTACTTCGTGTTTAAAGCCTCGAAGTCAAAAGAAGGGTAGCATCGTTTACGCACCACAGAGGCACTATTGACTTTGCTTGCGCAGATTGGAGACAGACTGGGCTATATCCAATGAAGTCTTTTTAGATGATTCGGAATTTCATATATGCTTGGAGGTTGACGTGAAATGTCAGGCCACCCTTTTGCATCTCTTGCAATCGGAATTCCTCGATCACGCCCCTTTCCTGCTGAAATATTTCTGCATTTAGGTTGAAAACAATGAGAACTGGCAATCTTGTATTTCTATACTGGATTTCTGGCCTACCATAGTGGAACTTTCTAGCATTGTCTGGCCATGAGCTGGTGAGTTCGGTGATGAACGTGATCAAAAGCTTCAGAATTGGCATCAAGTCTGAGTTTATAAAAGAAGTTTTGGATTCCCATTACCATGGGAACGTACATGTTGCGTAAATTTTGAAAAATAATAAAACAATACTGCAATTAATGAAAGTTCTTGTTGAAACTAAAGTCCAATTACGGTAAAACCAGTAAGTAGCCGCACTTCAAAGGAACTTTAGCAACATTTTATAGGAATTTGAGAAGATTAAACAGTAAACATTTTTCAACAAGAGTTAATAATCTACCAATGTAATGCTGATACCGTATAGCCCTGCAACGATTTTATGTTAAACTTTAAGAAGCCTCTCATCAATGATTTAGAACCTCTTTATCTTTCGGCCAATTACTATCTTTACATTCTTGTAAAAAAAAATTCAAGTCTTTAAGTAGCCAAACGAGGTGGGAACGAATCCTAATAATCTCTCTTTACGAGAGCCAACATTAAAATATCAAAACAGTACTTTGTTGATTTTTATTTTCTTGAGCACGTCTTCAAAGAAACACATACATATATTTAAATTCGGTTGTATGACAGTTATTGTTTGCCGGTTGATGGCATGTGATTATAACTTCGCCCAGAATCACCCGAATTCAGATTCACCTTGTGGTAACCTAGTGTACATGATTTTCCAAGAGAGTGACCCCTCAAACTGGATTTTTAGGGGCTCAAACCTCTCCGTCTCACCCCAAAATTATTTCGGAGTTCTATATTTGCATTAAACTGTTAGATTATGCATTATATTATTTAATGGTATCTTTCTGTACAACCTTTTTTTTTGTTACCTATCTATTTCTATAGCAGTATTTCCCTCTATCGCCTCCTCTCATGTAACCATCCATGCATTAAAATAGCTTTACCTTACTTTTCCAAAACTCTCAAGCCAAATGGATTCTGTTCAAGATAAAAAGTCTCGCAAAAACATTTATTCCAATATATTGAACAGTAAGAAAGATTATGCTTGCGGCTAATGTTGATTCTTGAGATGAGTCTAAGCAAAACAAGAGAATGATCTAATAGATTTTGCAGTAAGTGTGTGTGTTTGTTTGTTTGTATTTGTGTGTGTGTATGTGTGTGGGTGTATTTGTGTGCGTGTGTGCGTGTGTGTGTGTATATATATGTGTGTGTGTGTTTGTGTATGTGTGTGTGTTTGTGTGTGTGCGCGTGCGTGTGTGTGTTTGTGTATGTGTGTGTGTGTGTGTGTTTGTGTATGTATATGTATGTGTGTGGGTGGGTGTAGGGGTGCTCCATACACCATTGGGTTTATAGGGGTGCTCCTGCCGCGAAAGATGCTGTTCAAGCTCATGATCACCATATTGATCCCAATCCAACGGGGAAAAGTAAATTTCATGGGTGGGCCCATAATAAATGTAATTCAGAAACTCAATAGCAGCTCTTTCTTCCAGTTTTTATACACAATTCCAACTGCGATCTGAAATATGTGCTACCAGCAATGACACAACTTTAAAGAAATGGGACTGTGGATGATGCATGGGTGGTAGACAGCCTTTCTGACAATATCATACCTAAATCAGCGGAAAAAGTTTCTTGTTTTGGAATTTATGTGGAAATATGTTGAAGACGGCGTTGAGTACAAGAATAAAATTCGCTTTTTAGATTCCTTCAGCTTTCCCCCTAAATCTTAGAGTGAATTGATTCAAGTGCAGAAAAACGATGCAATGCTTTCCCCCTTCTCAATTAACAATTTACAAATGATTTCTATGATTTGTTGACGGTCAAGGGCGTGTACGCTTATGATCATTATAACTCCATTTCGAGATTCGATTGAGGAGACTATTCCCTCAATCGAGTCGTTATTTTGAAAACGTTTGTTGAGGCTTTTGCCAAGAAGCATTCTGAAGCGAAAACAAAGGTCGAAAAAGAAATCTATACACCCATTTTAAATTTGGCCTTTGGTAAAAAGTGCGAAAGTGTTCGCAATAGGCGTTGTTGTGACGTTGTGAATGGTCCCGAATAATGTGCTCGAATTATTGCCACGTCCAAACTATACTTCCTTTACAATCATTGGCCCGGACATGGTACTATTGAATAGAAAAAAAGAAACATTGTCTTTAATAAAAATATTGCTGCAGGCAGTGCCATCCTGAAAATTTCTAAGCAGCTCATGTTAGAATTCTACTTCAATGTGGCTAGGGTACAGTGGTCCGGTGAAGGAACAAGTAGAGGTCTGCTATGGGGATACAGATTCTTTACTTTTAAGAGTAAAGACCAAAAACTTAATGAGTGATTTTGCGCACGGCGAAATCATCAGTTATCGGATGGACTATACCAACTGGGGCGGGGAGGTCTATCCGGAACTTGTCAAACGTCGGGCACCAAATTAACTTTTATTTTTTAAATCAGAAACGGGAAACGGGAAGCGACATGATTTTCTGTGGTGTGCTTGTAAGTCCGAAGGTGTACTTTATACTGACAAACAACGAGGAAATCAAAAAACGTTGCAAGGGAGTACTTACGCACTATATGGAAAAGAATTTTGACATGGGCATTTATAGGAATTGTATTTTTGAAAATACAATTCCACGAGCGAAACTGTTGGCAATTCGCTTGTTAAACCATAAGGATTTTACTGTAAATATTGAAAAGATTGCTATAGGTAGCATTTCCGAAAAGGTCTATGTTTGTAGAGATGGCTTGCGTACCCTTCCCCTTCGGTGCTACTTAACTTCCGACCGAGACGAGTTTGTCCGTCATAGGGAAAATCTCGGTGTGAGTAAACTTCATTAAAACAAATTTTCCAAAACCTGGGGGGGGTCACCGTTATCTTTTAGTGATTTAGAGCAGGTTTGTTTGATGTACTTTCTTTTGTAAATATACAAGTGTTGTTGTATAATATAGATTTTATTAAAGTTTTTTCTATGTATGTAGAAGTTTGTTTTTTTTACTGTTGTTAAAAAATTGTATGTAAATATATTTAATATAGTAAACTATTGAATTTTAACTCAGTTGTTGATATTCATTGAATAGGATCGCATGCACAAAAAAACAGAATCTTAGATTATGTGCAAGTTTATAACGCCTTTCAGAGTTTTTCTGTGTAGGCCATCAATGAGTGGAAAAACAACACTTTCGATGAAATAATTCCGAATCGCCGAGAAATGTTGTTGTTATCAGAGGATAATCAACATCAAACGACAATAAAAAATATATACTATTGCTATAGTGTTTGGCAGGAGTCATATGATTGGATAAGGGCAATTGAACCTCAAGTTATATTCACCAGGGATTGGATTCTGTATTCAATTCATTGGAACCAAATTCTTCGCTTATTATTGATGATTTGGCCGAATCGATAGAGCAATGATCTGAAGAAATGATTCAATTGTTCACAGTTGGCTCTCATCATGAAAATATTTCTGTCACCTTTGTCCTACACAATCTCTTTCATCAGGGTAAATGTATGCGAACTCTTGCATTGGACTGCACCCCTTACATTATGTACAAGTTGTTTGTGGCTCAAGTTCCCTCATAACTTTAAAAAAAACAAATTTATCCGGGTCAATCTAAATTCCGGCTTTCAGCTTACAATCAGGCTACTAGCAAACCATATGGATACATTGTAATTGACGTTTATCCAAATATACCTGAAGAACTATGTTTTGTTAGTAAATTTTTTAGATGGTGAAATAACCGTATATCTGCCGATGGGTGATAGGAAAAGATATTAGTTGAAACTATAACGTTGAAGAAGTCCATTTTTCGTGCACTGTCCAAAGAAAAACCAGTCAAAAATAGAAAAGAAAAGAAAAATAGAAAAGAAAACATTTAGTTCAGGCGTGGGAAGGTTTTTTCACAGTTTTATTGCCACTAATTGCCGGTCTTGTTAGCAATCTTATTCTTCCATCATCATAAGATGAAAATATGGCTAAACCATATAAATTGACTGCAATTGATGACGGTCTATCTCCACTGCAAACTTTTGAGGGTAATCGTACGGATTTTTTTTTATGACAATAGTATTCCTGATGATCAAAAACTTTTGAATTTTCAAATGGTACTTCGTCCTGTTGAAAAACAAAAAACTGTATCGAATAAAACTCATCGGTGTTGTGAATGTTGCATATAAGGCACAAGAGTCAAGTACTTCTTCAGCAGCAGCAGCACCATTACTATCGGACATATCAAAAATATTAGATTTATTACCAGTTTCCTATCGGGAGCGGGGTAGAAGATTGTTAAATTATTTGAATGAAAACAGCGATGTTCAGATTGATGCTGCAAGTAAGCAAAACACGCTAGGTAGCAGCACTTAGAATCTCATTGGTCGACTAACTGATTTTGTCTCAAATCACAAGAAAGCTGTATCCATTGACACAAATCTTCTGAAATATACATAAACATTGAATTTTCCCAAATTGTGTTTAACAGAAATTTTTTTTTTAAAGAATTGATATCAGTAAATGATGATGATGATGATAATTCTGAAAAGGATGATTTTAAAACGCTAATGCTAACAAGTACACCCAAATCAATTTACAACGGGGATGATGATGATTCAACTTTAAAGGGTAGGAGAAACATTTTTCCACCGGCGCCAGTGTTAGTATGCAAAAGGGTAGTGGAAGAGGAAGTACATATTTAGAAGCAATATGGATGAAACTCTGAAACGTATCTATGCAAAAGTTGGCGAGAAAGGAAGTGTTAGTCACCCAGTACACTTGCTCGTGCCTCTAATATCCAACAGAGTGTAGCAAAAGAATATATTCAAAGTGAACCGAGCTATACTAATCATCGGAATCGTAGACTTCACAGTAATCAATATAAAAAACCAAGGCCTTCGATCCACTGCAAATGATGCAAGTTGATCTCATGACTTTGGATGAGATACAGTGAAATTCAATAAACGCTATAAGTACATTCTATTTGCGATTAGTATATTTAGTCGCTACTCCTATGCAATTCTATTGAAATCTAAGTGTGGGGTGGAGATTGCAATTGCTTTAGAAATAATACTTGGTCAAGATTCCTATAATAAAATTCAGACAGATCGAAGGAGTGAATTTGTCAATCCGCATGTAAACAAAATTCTATTGAAAACGGTACATATATACATGCTAGTCGTAGTCCAATCAAGGCTGCATTGACTGAAGGAATAATTAGAACCATACGTCTTTTTTATTGTCAGAAATTGAACACTCAAAAATACTACCGCCTTTATTCATGATTTGGATAAAAATACTGCATGTTTACAATCAACGTCCTCATCTCTCCCTGTCCAATCTTAGTCCTCTTGAACCTCTTCATGGTGACAATACACTTGACATTTTTCTCAAACAATATTCTTCTTCTAGCAATGCAAGTGGAATTCAAAGAAAATTCTCTGTCGGTGATAGTGTTCGAATCAATCGTACAAGCAATATTTTTGAAAAAGGAAATTACCTATGGTCTACTGAGTTTTTTTAAGCGTCATTTTGGGGGGGATCTTATGGTTATGAATTGTAAAAAGTTAAAGACAGTGGTTTCTATTAAATTGAAAAAGTATTAAAAACTCGAAGACAGGGTGGTATGAAACAGTTGCTAGTTCGCTGGCTTGGGTACAACTCTGAATTTGATTTTTGGATAGGTGTTGAAGACGTACACAATGTCCATTGATTTCTGTGTGACATTCATGTCCAATGTTTCCGATCTTCTCAGACAATTTGAATAGAACAAGTGATTTTTGGACTAAACTCTCCCCTGCCATTAAATTTGAAATTAGATCTGAAGTTGCTCTCCTCGATTGTATTCTCAAGAATACATATGATATTCTAAGAAATTAGACCCTATATGATATAAAAATAAGACCCTTTGCCTTCGGTGATGAAGGCGCAGAGGCAAATTTTGACTCTGATAATTACCCTATTGCTATCATACCCTATAGGGAATACAACAATATGCATAAGCTGTGTCGAGTTATCAATAAAAAATTGCAAGTCGAAAAAGATGGTTTCACTTTCAACTATTAGACAGAATAAAGGAGAATTTATATTACCAATCCATTTGAGAATGAAAGAATTTTCCTCAATGAGAATTTACGGGAGGTTCTTGGTTTTAAAGACCATATTATTAAAGCACAAAATTTCAGTGGCAAGAAACATGTTATCTATGAAGACAATGCACCTAGTTTCTCCTCGGACAGTTGTATATTTATTTACAGTTCATTTGTGGAACCGTCGAAAATTGGTTATTGAAATGTTTCTACTACTTCTGCGTGTTCTACAGAGAAAAGGTATAGAATACAATGTTCACCACTACAATATAAGACAACTCCAGTATGTTCCCGTAAACACTTCGTATTTGGAACTCTGTCAGTTAACACTAAGAAGTGAACTCGGAGATCTTATAGCTATAACAAAGGGTTTGTGTGTCATTACATGTTTTTTTTACCCATTGCTTAAGATGAACAATAGAAAAATTCCATCTGGTTGTCCTGACATTGATTGTTATGTTGCTGCTTTGAGTAGTCGTCAAATAGATCATGGGTTGGACTATTACAAGGGGCGTACTATAAATATCTGGCTATGGTCTTGGTAGTTGGTTTGCTAGGCTATTTTCGTTCTGCACTATGCCTTGCCATAAAATATATTGTACTTACTGCAACAAATTTTGCTGCCTCAACACTACAGGACTGAGGCTCGGGTAAAAATTTCAAAGAGAGTTATAAGGAAAATATTATATCTTCAGCAATAGCTGTTGGCGAACAATTAAAATCTCAGCAAAATCGGAAGGAATTAAAAAGGGTGCGTGATCGTCATTCAATCATCAGTCTCCACCCAGGTGGGAAGCGAAAGACATCAAAAAAGACTTTGAAGTCGTTGTTGAAAGATTGTTAAAATCTTAAAGATTGTTAATGAAAAAAAAAAGAGCAATAAGATGAAAAAAAATGTTAGATCAAAGAAAGGTTTCTCCTCTTAAGATGGCCTATCTCCCCCACAAAGAATTGCATCCATCAATCAACTCGTCACTGAATCTATCCAATGCTGAAAATGTTGATGTTAGTTTTGAAAGTATGACTACTATGCACAATTTCATCCTCAACAATCCTTGTCGGGAAATATACACTTTCAAATATTTTCCAATAAAGATTATTTCATTGATTTATCATCCACATTTATTGATTTAAATGTTGTGGTGAAGAAAAAGTCTGGCAAGCAAAGTCCTATCGCTACCTATGGTCTATCCTATGAAATCTGTATCCTACAAAACTTGTTCAAAGAAACTAATTTATTCATTAATGGAACATTGCTGAACACTAGCAATAATTTATCGAACTATGTAAGCTATATTTCAATTTATGTTGATTACTCCCAAAGTCATACAAGGAGCTGAGAGGACAGGCACTGGTTTATGAATATAGATCGAATGTTGATACTGATGGTGAGTTAACTGCTGCAGTGACCAAAAATTATTATTTAGTTGGAAAATTAAATCATGAAATATTTAATATATCTCAAT
This sequence comes from Artemia sinica, assembly GCA_027921565.1. Lineage (NCBI taxonomy): Eukaryota > Metazoa > Arthropoda > Branchiopoda > Anostraca > Artemiidae > Artemia > Artemia sinica. The sequence goes on along the minus strand of CM051264.1, from coordinate 19,743,653 downwards.
GGTTGCCTCCCAACGTTAAGATTGACATAAATTTACTTCAGCAATTCTTCATGTTCGAAAACAACAGGTTATGAGGTCTGTTGCATTGACAGGGGAAAAACTGAGAGCCAGTGGTAATAATATCAAACTTCTTGTTCCCCATACAGTCACCAATCAACGTCACATAGCCACTGGCTCTTGTAGTTGTACCGATTCATCCTTTATCAATGGAGAAATTCTATCAAAACTCGCCTTGGCCTTTATGAAGAGTCCTAGTGCCGTTGGATCCTGGAACGTATCCTCCCACGATTTTAATCTTTTTGGCTTATCCTGCCTTGTGTGCAAGGTGAATGGAATTCCCTTGCATACTTTGTCATTTGATAAAAAATCTTACAGAAGTCTGTATGAATTTACTAGGTAATCAGTAAATCACGATTCACAACTATTTGAAAATGGAATAACCAATTCAATGTTTTCAAACAATCATGGTGTAATTATTTTGGATTTGTGAGGCACTCAAGATATGAATGTTGTTAGAAGTGGGAATGTAGTTTTAGAGTGCACCTTCGATGACATTTTGACTGAAAGTATCACGTTAATATCACTGAGTCAATTTGAAACCTATTGGGAGATCACTCCCGGCGGTAGTGTTCTACTAGGCTTGGTACCATGAACACTAATCAAATAATCGATGTATCTAACCTAGACATGTTCAAGTCCAAATACAAATCATATTGTATATTCTTGGATTTTCTGGAAAAAATTAAAAGTGATAACCATACCATTATCATTGTTAATAGCAGTCCATTGAATATAAGAAATACTGGTCACTGGCTATGCATATTTCAAACTAAGGAAAGTAATTGATTTTTTCGATCCTCTTGGCTGCTTGCCATATACATTCTGCACTCCTTATATCAGCACCTATATTGAAAGCAAGGGGAAATCTATTGTTCGAAACCAGAATAGAGTACAAGATTTGACGACCAGAAGCTTTGGCTTTTGCAAAATACTATTGTATTTTGTTTTCCGATGCCGTGGATATTCTATAAGAAATTTATCAAAATTTACGTGGATGATCCTCGTCTGAATGATTTCATTTTGTGGAAAATGCCCTCTACTAATGTCTGTATATATTTCATTTCAGTGTTCTAAGAATAAAATGTTCTAATAATGTTTGTATAATTTATTTATATATATAATATATATATATATATATATATATATATATATATATATATATATATATATATATATATATATATATAATATATATATATATATATATATATATATATATATATATAGTAATATATATACAAAACAGTCTTTTTTTCGTTTTATTTAGATTTCTTCTACTACATGTAGGTATTCATCGTCGTGGTCATGACTAGCGGTGGCAGATAATTGCATTCACCTTGTATTGGTCATTTTTGGAAAAGTCGGGATCACATTTACTACAATACAACGTACTTTCACTCTTATCATGTCTCTTTGTGAAGTCAATGGCACTTTTTCATTCATATTGAAAAATTCACGTGTTTCAATTGTTTATTTGATGTAAGGTCGCAAACAAAATTCTCAAATGAATAATCGCTCTTTGTAACAGCCAAATAAAAATCCGTTGGCTTATAATCATAACTACCATTGTCTTCACAACGATGCCTTAGAAACCATACTCTCTCTTTGTTTCGACAATTGAAACGTGGACCAATTTCTTCTTCCTAGAACAATTTAAATCCACGACGATACCAGTCTCTTATGAGTAAACTAAATGTTTGTTGAGGTTTTTTTTCTAATCATACCTGGATAAGTATTTTCCCACTGATCACATTTATCATTGTGACAGTTTGAGCATAGGAAACCTCTAACCTGAGAATCACAATCCTCTTCAATACATGAATTACAGTCCTTAATAGTAACTGCATATCCTCTATACAATTTGCATGGATTGCACAAACTACACTTTTCATTATATTCATCTGCGACAGTGCAATTCTCAGAGGAATACCAACTACCCAATGTATACAAACATAGTGGAGGGTGTAGTTTATTTTGTCAAAGTTGATTGTTGCACTGCCAAATAGAAACTAACTTGTGATAAAAAAGGAATGTTCTTTTTACTTCTAGAGAGAGAAAGAGTAATCGAGTGGTGTCATACTTCAAAATCATTTCAAACATGCTTGGACTTTTTTTTTTAACTTGTCGACTTATTTGCTGTTCTCATGAAACAATCATTCGGATAGACTTTTGAATCAACATAGAATGTTAAGGTAGTGTTCAATAGCAAATCCACAATATAATTTTGATTTGTTTTTGATTAGTATGTCAATAAATTGTGTGAATCCATCTGACCCACAACGTAAAAGGTTCATAAAATAATTCAAAGATGGAGATTCGTTTTTCATGTTGTCAAGCATTCTTTGAGAGAATATTTCCTTTCGTACTGATAACTTTTGAAACTTATCACTTCGACTCAAACATATTTCCAAAGTCCACAAGATTCCGCATGATTTTTTTCTCAAGTCCATCCATTTTTTGGTTCTTGACACTCACACTATCAATTATAAACTAAGCTAACTCATAGAAAAAAAAAATTCTATTTTTGAGCACATTCTCGTCGCCTTTTGGTTCCCTGGGGAGAGAAGTAAAAGACGAACTAAAAATGTCAAACTAGAAAAAAATAAATTATAAAATATTTTTATTGTCAGAAATGTAATAATAAAATAACATACATTTTCACTTTTTTTTCACAAGATGTCCCAATCCATTGTCCTCAATGTGCTTCATGATTGCATTCAATCCAAGTTTTATTCTGGATATATTCATAATGTTCACTATAACGGCGAAGCATATTATGTTCCAACTTGAATTTACTCAAAGATATAACATATCTACCAAACATATCATCCCACTGAAATGTTAGCCGACAATCCTTTGCCATTTCCACTGCTACATTGGGAACTCTCGTCTTTATATAATTATTGTCAACTCTTTCAAGTTGCAATAGTGTAATACCACTCAATTTGAATAATAGAAGGTTTTTCGAACTCTAATCAACGTAAGTTAGTCAAATGTATATTTGAAACTGTGATATTAACTATCCATCAAGTTATTTATTTCCACACTCAAGGCCAAAGAAATCGATTGTGTAAGAATTCATTGACTCCACTCTAATCCATACGACGCATTGATGCATGACACCGGTCGTATCTAGACGACGCAATGATGCACGACACCCGTATAATTCATTATGGGAAGGAGTCATAGAACTCTAAGAATCTATTGCAGAACTTAGTCATTGCACTACTGAGTCTCAAGGCTAGAGAGTACGGTGACATTCAAGAGCGCTTGGCCCTGATAGAGCTCATTGGTTCTCGAAAGTGCCTTGGAAAGGCGCCAAGGAAGGTAAAGGTCCCAAAGTCATTATAAGTATTCTGCTTATTTCTATTTAATATATTTTCTGAATCGTGTCCAGTATAATGGCCTATAAGGCCCCCCGCCTACCATACGAAAATAGCTCCCATGTGAAATAACTTTAGGATATAGCCTCTTCTATATCCAACAATGGGCTGATTGTATTTCTCTGTAATTGGCATTGTTTGACAGTCTGACCTAACTGCTTATTGCTTATGAAAATGAGTACCAAAAAAATAATGCAAACCAATAAACTGGTAACTGTAGCTTCTCAGAAAACCAAGATTCTCTTTGATAAACCCTCTCTCCTTCTTTATCATCTTTTAGATTAAGCTGGATCCTAAGATCGAATAATTCGTTGTAACGAACTGTTAGTAAGCACTGACCTGTGCTAGTAGCAACCGAAATGAAAAAAAAGTGTGTTTTGATGACAAGATACACCTCGAATAAATTGGCTTTTTTATGGTGATTCTAAATATGTACATGTCACAAAATTTAAGGCTACATATAACAAGCTTTGAGCTTGAGAAAATTTGTCTGATTTTCGGGATCTGATCATTTAGGGGATCTGGCTAGGGCTCTAGGTCCCTGATTTTAGGAAGAGCACGTAATTAATAGTCAATATTTATTTTATTTAACATTAACTTTGAAAAATGCTGTCTGTTCAAAACATTCTCAGATGTTTTCAAACGTTTTCAAAAGTAGACATAATGAAAGTGATTAGAGTTATTATGTAAACTAGGGACAATCTTAACTGATGTGCCTCAGTTAGAAACCATCCTAACACTTTAACGTATTAAGATGTTACGCAATTACTGAACACCAAATGCATTCATTTCAGTTACAGGAAGTGAGATAGCGCAGCATGTCGTTGAAGAATTTCTAGATACGAAATTCTTTGCTGTTATGGTTGACAAAACCTGAAGCATATAAAAAAAATTGAACAGCTTGTAGGTCTAATTAAATACTTTTATCACGGGAAAGTCAAAAGAAAGAGCTCATGACTGTTTCCATACTGAGAAACTTAATGATGAAAGTCTGCCTAAGTTGATTGGTCGTTAAATAGGAAAAACAGGGGCTCAGCCAGTGGCCTAATTTCGTCAAAATCTTGGGGGGGGGGGGGGGCAAGTTGGAGCCAATTTTCCAAAATGAACTGAAAATGACAGTAAAAACTTAAAAAATCAAAAAAATTTTGTACCATAAGATACTATTTAGTACTACAAAGGTACTTTATAGTTCTATAAAGATAAATATTTGCTAAAAAAAATCTGATCTGTTTCTGTTGCTAATAGAATTATGCAGGTATATCTTAGTTTTGACAAGATTTTGGAAGAAACTAAATTTGATCTGGGGGGGGGTTGATTGAGGCTAAGGGGGGGGGGGGGGGGGAACCGAGGTCTGGGTAGTAATATGGGTTTATGCACTCCGACGGGCCAGACCCCCCATCGATCCCCAGTCCGGACGCTTTTTTAAAAGACCGAGCAGAATGGGGACTCCCCCAATGCTACCATCTACATAATCAAATTCATAGATGTCGCTATTGTTAAGTGTAGTTATAGATGGTGACATATTTTCTTATCCAACAATATATTTTTACCTTCTAACCAGTTTTCCAATGATTTATGAAATTTATGTCCGATGTAGGAATCGAAAGCGCGACCCATGATTACCTATGGCAAAAGAACGACACGTTACTTGACTGAGCCAACAAGTCATTAAACATATTATGTCCTTAGATATACATTCTAGGCAATCAATATATTGTTTCTGGGACGCTGGCCAACTAATGATAAGAGTCAGAATATTATAACGAGTTATTTGTGCAGTCGATTTCTAATTAGATTTTTGGTATGTGTTATCAGTGATGTGTTTCCGGGCACTATTTATGGCATCACTCCGAGATGGTTAATGAAGCATGTTACATTCTCCTATAATTGTAATGACTACAACAGGGGACAGGTATAATTTTTGTAATGTAATGGTCCTGAGCACATCGATTTCTCATTGCCAGGCTTGCACATGAGTTTGGGCCCCCACATTCCCATCCACGGCCCCCACATTCTAAAAGCAGCCCCCCCCCCCCCGATTCCCCCACCAAAGCCCCATGTTCCCCCTCCGGGCCCTCATGACCTCCAAGTTTTTGCCTCCCTTTTTTATTTTTTTGAACTTTTTTTACTTAATTTTTTCTGTCATGTCTTAAATGATATTTAACCTTTGGTTAACATGGTTTATGGATTTTTTTTGGTATGCAGCCGCCCCCATAGTGCTCTATTGTAGGTTATTGACATTAGTTGGTTTATTGTATGTTTTTGATCATTTTTGGATAAACACTTGTATCATATTTTAAAAAGAGTGAAGACGAAATTAATAAAGAAAGTATTTACCTGCCATTTACCCGTGCGTGCAGCCATTTAAACATTTGCCTCTCAATAACGTGGACTATCTGTCTTGGCTTTTTATTTCTACAATTAGAAAGAAATATTTGAATACAAATATTTGAACTACGGAACAAGCATTAAAATGTCGATCTTATTGAAAATGTATGCGTGCCTTGTCATGACAGTGAGGTGTAAAAATTCCTGTGGAATACCGAAAAAAAATTCAAAATTACTGGTGGTGGTGGTTATACAAGCGTAACTTTTCCAGAGATATTAGCACGCAAAGAGAATGCGAACCTAAAACTTCTATTTAACGACGAAGGCCTTCTTCTTGCTACTGCTGCTGGTAACATGTTACCCATGGACAGACCCTATCACCATCTTTCTGGTATGAGCATTCAAAGAAGACAAGAACAAGACAAGCTTGTTCCAGTACCAATGTCACATGCCATATCTTTATCGACGTGCCGAAACTGCAATCTGTATAAAAATAATAGCATAATAGACAGTGAAACCACGAGTAAAATAGAAAGGGCATTGGAAGACAATATAACAAAGGAATATATAGATGTATTGATGAAAAACAATGCACATACAAACATAACTACTATTTTTGATGGTGTACCAACAGATACAGTCAATGAACGCAATAACATCAATGATGAAGTTGTAGCAGAATCAATATTAAAACACATGTGTGACCCCAAATTGAATAAGTGCCATGTCAAAAGAAAAGATAATGAAGTATTTTATGGAATAAATTCAAAGCATTCATTTTCTTACGATGATATTCTATATGCCATTGTTTCAATAAAAGTAATTTATGCATTACTTTGTTATGTCTGCATGAATTTTAGGGTACGCTGGCAAGGCAATCAATGTATTGTTTCTGGGACGCGGGCCAACTGATGTTAAGCGTTACTACATTGTAACAAGCTATTTGTGCAATCGATTTCTCACTTGGATATATGGTAAATGCAATCAGGGATTTGTTTTCTGGACACTTTTTTTGTGGTATCATTCCGAGAATATGCGTAACACGGTGATTTGAGATGCTTGCTGGACATACGTATTCTTTTGATGGTTGATGAAACTCGTTTTGATCTCCAAAAACTGTAATAACTACAACTGGGGAGGTATCTTTTTTTGTCATGTAATTGTCCAGAGCCCTGATTAATGATTATCAATATTGATTGGTGATTATTGATCATTGCTTATTGGTTCCGATAATTTCAAGAATGATGCATTATCTTATTCTGCGTAATCTATGACAGCCCTCACCACTGGTCTTTTGAGATAACAACTGATTCAACAACATTTTTTAGCTTCTATGCAGTTTTCCTTGATTTCTCAGTTCTCTGATTCTATCTGGGTTTTTTTATTCTTTACTTGGCGTTATTAAAAAAACGAAGATTTTCTATTAAATAAATAATTTTTGTATCCGTTAAAAGAGCATTACGGGGCTTGAGAGACTCTGTTTCCTGATTCGATGTGGGATTTTTTCTATACTTGGCGTTCATTAAAAACGAAGATTTTTGTTAAATAAATAATTGTTGTGTCCTTTAAAAGAACTTTATGCGGTTTGAGAGACTCTGATATCTGATTCCATGTGATTTTTTCTTTACTTGGTGTTCATTAAACAAACGAAGATTTTTTTATTAAATAAATAATTCTTGTATCCTTTAAGAGAGCATTACAGGCTTTAAGACACTCTGTTCTCTGATTCCATGTGGGTATTATTTCTTTACTCGCGTTTATGAAAAAACGAAGACTTTTTGTTAAATAAATTATTCTTATATCGTTTTAAAAGGAGCTTTACGGAGTTAGAGAGACTCTGTTCCCTGATTCCATGTAGTTTTTTTCTTTACTTGGCCTTCATTAAAAAAGCGAAGATTTTTGTGTTAAATAAATAATTCTTGTATCCTTTAAAAGATCTTTACGGGCTTTGAGAGACTCTGTACCCTGATTCCATGTGTGTTTTTTTTATTTACTTGGCGTTCATGAACAAAACGAAGATTTTATGTAAAATGAATAATTCTCGTATCCTTTAAAAGAGTATTACAGGGTTTGAGAGACTCTGTTTCCTGATTCCAAGTGTTATTTTCTTTACTTGGCCTTAATAAAAAAAAACGAAGATTTTTTGTTAAATAAATAATTCTTGTATCCTTTCAAAGAGTTTTATGGGCTTGGACAGACTCTATTACCTGATTCCATGTGGGGTTTTTCTTTACTTGGCGTTCATTAAAAAAACGAAGATTTTCTATTAAATAAATAATTCTTATATCCTTTAAAATAACTTTACGGGGTTTGAGAGACTCTGTTCCCTGATTCCATTTGGTTTTTTCCATTACTTGGCGTTCATTAAAAAACGAGGATTTTCTGATAAATAAATAATTCCTGCATGCTTTAAAAGATTCCTACGGGGAATGAGAGACCCGTGTTGCCTGATTCCATCTGTTCTTTTTCTTTACTTCGCGTTCATTAAAAAAAGAAGCTTTTTTTAAATAGATATTTTTCGTTTTCTATAAAAGAACTTTACGGGGTTTGAGAGACTCCGTTTCCGGATTCCATGTGGTTTTTTTCTTTACTTGACGTTCATTAAACAAAATGAAGATTTTTTTGTTAAATAAATAATTCTTGTATCATTTAAAAGAGCTTTACGGGGTTTGAGAGACTCTGTTCGCTGATTCCATGTGGATATTTTTTTTCTTTACTTGGCGCTCATTAAAAAACGGAGATTTTTCTGTCAAATAAATAATTCATGTATCTATTAAGGGATTTGAGAGTCTCTCCTCTCTGATTCCATGTGGTTTTTTTCTTTTCTTGGCATTAACTAAAAAACGAGGAATTTTTTGTTAAATAAAGAATTCTTGTATCCCTTAAAAGAGCTTATGGGGTTGAGAGACTTTTTGCATGATTCCATGTGCGCTTTTTTTCTTCTTTACAAGACGCTCATCAAAAAACGATGATTTTCTGTTAAATAAATGATTCTTGTATCCTTTAAAAGAGCTTTATGGGGTTTGGAAGGCTATGTTCCCTGATTCTTTGTGGGTTTTTTCTTTACTCGGTGTTCATTAAAAAAACGAAGATTTTTTTGTTAAATAGATAATTCTTGTATCATAGGCAGCGCGCTAGCGCTGCCTAAGTAAAGAACGATGTGGGCACAATGTTTTTTTTTCCATACCCGGGCACTTCGTATCGAAGGAGTTGTCGTAGAAACTTTGAAAAGGGCTCAATCGATTGGAAATTGGAGTAGCTAGTGCCCTTTTTAATAGTCGAAAGTGATTGGAGGGCAACTAGCCCCCCCCCCACGCCCATCATTCCCCAAAACACATCCAATCAAATTTTGAGATAGCCATTTTGTTCAGCGTAGTTATTTTCCAGATATAAAATATGTCTTTGAGGAGGACACTCCCCCACAACCCTCGGGGTAGGGTTTTAAGTTATGCCCTGAGGGCATATAAGAACGATGTTGGCAAAATGTACTATTTATTATTTTTTTTTTCCTTTAGAGCAGGCCACTTCATATGGAAGGGGTCATCGTAGAAACTTCAAAAGGGGCTCATTCGATTGGAAATTGAGAGTTCTAGTGCCCTTTTTAATAGTCGAAAGTGATTGGAGGACAACTAGCCCCCTCAAGCTCATCATTCCCCCAAACACATCCAATCAGATTTTTTATAGCCATTTTGTTCAGCGTAGTTGATTTCCAGATAGAAAATATGTTTTTGAGGAGGACACTGCCCCACACCCTCAGGGCAAGGGTTTTAAGTTATACCATGGGGGTATATAAGGTATTTATAGAAGGCGTTGTCGTAGAAACTTCAAAACAGGCTCATTCGATTAGAAGTTCGAACGGCTAGTACCCTTTTTAATAGTCAAAAGTGATTGGAGGGCAACTAGCCCCCCCACGCCCATCATTCCCCCAAAACACATCCAATCAAAATTTTGAGATAGCCATTTTGTTCAGCGTAGTGATTTTCAGATGGAAAATATGTTTTTTAGGAGGACACTCCCCACAACCCTCAGGGCAAAGGTTTTAAGTTATGTCCTGGGGGCATATAGGTTTTTGCAGAAGGCGTTGTCGTAGAAACTTCAAAAAAGGCTAATTCGATTGGAAATTCAAAGGGATAGTGCCCTTTTTAATAGTCGAAAGTGATTGGAGGGCAACTAGCCCCCCCCCCGCCCAACATTTCCCCAAACACATCCAATAAAGATTTTGAGATAGCCATTTTGTTCAGCGTAGTTGATTTCCAAATATAAAATATGTTTTTAAGGAGGACACTCCCCAACAGCCCTCAGGGCAAGGGTTTTAGGCTATTCCCTGGGGGCATATAAGGTTTTCAAAGAAGGTGTTGTCATAGAAACTTCAAAAAAAGCTCATTCGATTGGAAATTCAAAGGGCTAGTGCCCTTTTTTAATAGTCGAAAGTGATTGGAGGGCAACTAGCCCCCCCCCACGCCCATCATTCCCCCAAACACATCCAATCAAATTTTGAGATAGCCATTTTGTTTCAGCGTAGTGAATTTCCAGATAGAAAATATATTTTAAGGAGGACACTCCCCCACAACCCTCAGGGTAAGGATTATAAGTTATGCCCTGGGGGCATATAAGGTTTTTTATTGAAATCTTTGTCATAGAAACTTGAAAAAGAGCTCATTCGATTTGAAATTCAAAGGCTAGTACCCCTTTTAATAGTCGAAAGGGATTTGAGGGCAACTAGCCCCCCTCTCACGCCCACCTTTTCCCCAAACACATCCAATCAACATTTTTAGATAGCCATTTTATTCAACGTAGTTGAAAGTTTTGGAAATTAGTCTTTAAGGATGACAACCCCTCCCCCCACAGCCCTCAGGGCAAGGGTTGTAAGTTATGCCCTGGGGTCATATAAAGTTCTTATTGAAAGCGTTGTCGTAGAAACTTCAAAAGGGCTCATTCAATTGGAAATTGAAAGGGCTAGTGCCTTTTTTAATAGTTCAAAGTGATTGGATAGTGACTAACGCCCCTCTCACGCCCACCATTTTTCCTAACACATCCAATAAAGAATTTGAGATAGCCATTTTGTTCAGCGTAGTTGATTTCCAAATATAAAATATGTTTTTGAGGAGGACACTCCCCAACAGCCCTCAGGGCAAGGTTTTTAGGTTATTCCCTGGGGCATATAAGGTTTTCAAAGAAGGTGTTGTCGTAGAAACTTCAAAAAAAGCTCATTCGATTGGAAATTCAAAGGGCTAGTGCCCTTTTTATAGTCGAAAGTGATTGGAGGGTAAATAGCCCCCCCCACGCCCATCATTCCCCCAAACACATCCAATCAAAATTTTGAGATAGCCATTTTGTTCAGCGTAGTGGATTTCCAGATAGAAAAATATATTTTAAGGAGGACACTCCCCCACAACCCTCAGGGCAAGGATTATAAGTTATGCCCTGGGGCATATAAGGTTTTTATTGAAATCTTTGTCATAGAAACTTGAAAAAGAGCTCATTCGATTTTAAATTCAAAGGGCTAGTACCCTTTTTAATAGTCGAAAGGGATTTGAGGGCAACTAGCCCCCCTCTCACGCCCACCTTTTCCCCCAAGACATCCAATCAAAATTTTTAGATAGCCATTTTATTCAACGTAGTTGAAAGTTTTGGAAATTAGGTCTTTAAGGATGACAACCCCTCCCCCCACAGCCCTCAGGGCAAGGGTTTTAAGTTATACCCTGGGGGCATATAAAGTTCTTATTGAAAGCGTTGTCGTAGAAACTTCAAAAGGGCTCATTCAATTGGAAATTGAAAGGGCTAGTGCCTTTTTAATAGTTGAAAGTGATTGGATAGTGACTAACGCCCCTCTCACGCCCACCATTTTTCCAAACACATCAAATTAAAATTTTGAGCTATCCATTTGGTTCAACGTAGTTGAAAGTTCTGGAAATTGGGTCTTTTAGGATGAAAACCCCCCTCAAAGCCCTCAGTGCAAGGGTTGTAAGTTATGTCCTGGGGCATATAAAGTTTTTATTGAAAGCGTTGTCGTAGAAAAACTTCAAAAGGGCTCATTCAATTGGAAATTGAAAGGGCTAGTGCCTTTTTTAATAGTTGAAAGTGATTGGATAGCGACTAACGCCCCTCTCACGCCCACCATTTTCCGAAACATCCAATCAAAATTTTGAGAATTCCTTTTTGTTCAACGTACTTGAACGTTCTGGAAATTAGGTCTTTTAGGATGATAACCCCCTCAAAGCCCTCAGTGCAAGGGTTGTAAGTTATGCCTTGGGGGCATATAAGGTTTATATAGAACGTTGTTGCATAAATCAGAGGCAGCGCGATCGCGCTGCCTAAGTAAAGAACGGGGATACTCGAGAACGAGACATGAAACGGGGGACTAAGTAAAGAGGAGGACACTCCCACAACCCTCAGGGCAAGGGTTTTAAGTTATGCCCTGGGGGCATATAAGATTTATGTTGGCACACTGTATTATTTATTAATTTTTTCCTTTAGAGCAGGGCACTTCGTGTCGAAGAAGTTGTCGTAGAAACTTAGAAAAAACATCATTCAATTAGAAATTGGAGTGGCTTGTGCCCTTTTTAATAGTAAAAAATGATTGGAAGGTAACTAACACCCCTTCCACGACCACCATTTTCCGAAACACATCCAATCAAAATTTTGAGATAGCCATTTTGTTCAGCGTAGTTGATTTCCAGATAGAAATTATGTTTTTGAGAACAGTCCCCCACAGCTCTTAGGTCAAGGTTTGTAAGTTATGCCCTGGGGGCATATAAGGTTTTTTCTACAAGGTGTTGTCGTAGTAACTTTAAAAAAGACTCATTCGATTGGAAATTCAAAGGGCTAGTGCCCTTTTTTAATAGTCGAAAGTGATTAGAGGGCAACTAACCCGCCTCTCACGCCCACCTTTTTCCCAAACACATCTAATCAAAACTTTGAGATAGCCATTTTATTCAACGTAGTTTTAAGTTCTGGAAATTAGGTCTTTGAGGATGACAGACCCCCCCCCCCCACAGCCCTCACGGCAAGGGTTGTAAATTATGCCCAGGGGGCATATAAGGTGTTTATATAACGCGTTGTCTTAGAAATTTCAAAAAAAGGGCTCATTCGATTGGAAATTGAAATGGCTAGTGCCCTTTTTAATAGTCGAAAGTAATTGGAAAGCAACTAACACCCCTTCCACGCCCACCATTTCCCTAAACACATCCAATAAAGATTTTGAGATAGCCATTTTTTTCCACGCAGTTCAAAGTTCAGGAAATTATACCTTTGAGCAGGACACTCCCCCCACAGTCTTCAGGGCAAGGGTTATAAGTTATGCCCTGGGGGCATATAATATTTTTATTGAAATCTTTGTCGTATAAATTTGAAAAAGGGCTCATTCGATTAGAAATTCAAAAGGCTAGTGCCCTTTTTAATAGTCGAAAATGATTTAAGGCAACTAACCCCCCTCTCACGCCCATCTTTTCTCCAAACACATCCAATCAATATTTTAGATGGCCATTTTATTCAACGTAGTTGAAAGTTTTGGAAATTAGGTCTTTAAGGTTGACAACCCCTCCCCCCCACAGCCCTCAGGGCAAGGATTGTAAGTTATGCCCTGGGGGCGTATAAGGTTTTTATTGAAAGCGTAGAAACTTCAAAAGGGCTCATTCAATTGGAAATTGAAAGGGCTAGTGCCTTTTTTAATAGTTGAAAGTGATTGGAGAGTTACTAACGCCCCTCTCACGCCCACCATTTTCCCAAACACATCCAATCAAAATTTTGAGATATCCATTTGATTCAACGTAGTTGAAAGTTCTTGAAATTAGATCTTTAGGATGATAACCCTCTCAGAGCCCTCAGGGCAAGGGTTTTAAGTTATGTCCAGGGGTATATAAGGTTTTTATAGAAGGCGTTGTCATAGAAACTTCAAAAGGGGTTCATTTGATCGGAAATTGAAAGGACTAGCACCCTTTTTAATAGTCGAAAGTGAGTGGAGAGTAATTAACCCCTCTCTTACGCCCACCATTTCCCCAAAAACATTCAATCAAAGTTTCGAGATAGCCATTTGTTCAACGTAGTTGAAAGTCTGGAAATTATGTATTTAAGGATGAAAATCCCCCAGAGCCCCAAGGGCAAAGGTTTTGAGTTCTGCCCTGGGGGCATATAAGGTTTTTATAGATAGAGTTGTCGTAAAACTTCAAAAGGGGCTCATTCAATTTGAAATTGAGAGAGCTAGTGCCCTTTGTAATGTACGAAAGTGATTGGAGGGTAACTAATCCCCTCTCACGCCCACCATTCCTCCAAACATATACAATCAAAGTTTTCAGATAGCCATTTTGTTCAACGTAGTAGAAAGTCTGGAAATTAGGTCTTTGAGAGTGACCCCCCAGCACTCCGGGCAAGGGTTGTAAGTTATGCCCTTGGGGCATATAAGATTTTTATTGAAAGTTTTGTCGTAGAAAGTTCAAAAGGGCTCATTTGATTGGAAATTGAAGGGGCTAGGGCCCTTTTTAATAGTTGAAAGTGATTGGACCGACTACCGCCCCTCTCACGCCCACCATTTCCCCAAAACACATCCAATCAAAATTTTGAGATAGCCATGTTGTTTAAGTAGTTGAAAGTTCTGGAAATTCGGTCTTAGAGGATGACAACACCCTAACAGACCTTAAGGTAAGGGTTGTAATTCATGCCCTGGGGGCATATAAGGTGTTTATAGAAAGCGTTGTCGTTTCCAAAAGGGCTCATTCGATTGGAAATCGAAAGGCCTAGTGCCCTTTTTAATAGTCGAAAGTGAAGGCTTGACATTTTTATAGTCAAGATTGAAATGGATATAATGTACTATTTTTTGTTGTTGTTGTTGTTTAGACCAGGGCACTTCATATCGAAGGAGTTGTCTTTGGAACTTCGAAAAGAGCTCATTCGATTGAAAATAGAAAGGGCTGATGCCCTTTTTAATAGTCGAAAGTGATTTGAAGGCAACTAATCCCCCTTCCACTCCCTCCCTTCCACGCCAACCCTCCCATTTCTGCTCTTAAAATTTAAGCAAATCAAAATAGCGTAAGTGTATCCAAGCTATCAAAGAAAGTAAACAGATTTTTTTTGCGAATGGTATTAAGTTTTCTATTTCAGGTCAACTAAAGGAGGTATGATACTAAATTAAACAGTACTATTTGTGTCCAGATTTTTAAAAGGGTGTATGTGGTTAAAAAAAATTGTTGAAAATTTTTCTCCAGCATAGAAATAGCAGGCAAAACTATAAAGTCTTAAAAAAACGAAAAGATTCAAAGTATTATTTTCTTTTTCCCTGAAAAGACTATGTCAATATAAAACGAACAGAAAACGAAACAGAAAACCAATATAAAAACGAAACCAAAACCCTTGAAAATACTAATAAGATAGGGTAAAATGTTTTTATTGTAGCTAGTTTAGAAGGAAGGCTACCAAAACCCTTGAAAATACTAACAATATAGTGTAAAATGTTGCTATTGTAGCTAGTTTAGAAGGAAGGCTACCAAAACCCTTGAAAGTACTAATAGTATAGGGTAAAATGTTGCTATTGTACCTAGTTTAGAAGGAAAGCTACCAAATCCCTTGAAAATACTAATAATATAGGGTAAAATGTTGCTATTGTAGCTAGTTTAGAAGGAAAATGTTCCATCTAGGCTACCAAAACCCTTGAAAATACTAATAGTATAGGGTAAAATGTTGTTATTGTAGCTAGTTTACAAGGACGGCTACCAAAACCCTTAAAAATACCAATAATATAGGGTAAAATGTTGCTATTGTAGCTAGTTTAGAAGGAGAATGTTCCATCTAGACTACCAAAACCCTTCAAAATACTAATAATATAGGGTAAAATGTTGCTATTGTAGCTAGTTTAGGAGGAGAATGCTCCATCTAGGCTACCAAAACCCTTGAAAATACTAATAATATAGGGTAAAATTATGCTATTGTAGCTAGTTTAGAATGGAAGGCTACCAAACCCTTGAAAATACTAATAGTATAGGGTAAAATGTTGCTATTGTAGCTAGTTTAGAAGGAGAATGCTCCATCTAGGCTACCAAAACCTTGAAATACTATTGATATAGGGTAAAATGTTGTTATTGTAGCTATTTTAGAAGGAAGGCTACCAAAACCCTTGAAAATACTAATAGTATAGGGTAAAATGTTGCTATTGTAGCTAGTTTAGAAGGAAAATGCTACATCAAGGCTACCAAAGTTTCAGAAATTTAAAATAATTTTTCTCAATACATACCTCAAAATAAAAAATAAAATGTATCTCTTAATAGAGTTAGCATTCCCTGAGATGCCTTACCTTTTTCGTTTCTACTTTCAAATCCCCTAAAATGTCAATTAATCTCTGACGTAATGTTCTGGCAACTGTGCACAGATACATTTTAAATTCCCATGAAACCTTCCAATTTATAAGCATGTTTCATGGAGATAGAGAATTGTGTCAAACACATATCTTGTCCCGTCAGTATTTCTAACTCCCCGATAAGAATGTTCACGAGGTGAAATTTCCTTTTCTGATGATGTCACATGTCCCGGTCGTATTCTAACTCATTGGAGGTTAATGATCTTGTACTGGTTGTATTCACTGAGTGTATTGCGTCACCCCCGAAAGTAGGTCAATGCCCATATATGGACTTCTCCCTGGAGTAATACTCCTTCCCCTACTGTTACGTATTTAATATATGCTATGCTTTACCCCCGCCGCCCTAATGTACAAATATATAACCAAATTTTTTCCTAAACTATTATGTTTTCATCCTATTTTGTTTCATTTCATTAGCATTAACCAAACTTCACTTCTTGCATGGTTTACAGCTAATAGAACAGTACCGTAGAATTTACCAAAAACTTTTTTATTTATAAAAATAAACTATCTTAAACATTTTGGGAAACATAAGACAAAAGTTATCAATATTAATAAACTAAACTGAATACTTACCATCATAATCAGACTGTTCTCTCTCTCTGATCTCTCTGAATCAGAATGTCTTCTCTCTCAGAACTGAATGCCCCAAAGGCAAAAATCGTCGCTTCTTCATTTAAAGGTCTTAACACTAAATCTACTTCTGTATTATACGTTTGTAGGAAGTTGAAGGAGATGATTTTTTTTTTGTCTAATTGATCTCACATCATAACATTCGAAAACGAAATAAGAGAAAAATAAGGCATTGGGAGGAGGTTTAGTTGCCCTCCAATCTTTACGGCCTCTTAAAAAGCACACTAGAACAAAAAAAAAAGAATAGAAACGCATCCGTAATCAGTCTTCTGGCAAAAAAACATACAATTCCACATTTGTGCAGATAGGAGATCATAACCCCCACAATAATATTTTCTGATACGCTGAATCTCATGGTCTGATTTGCATTAAGATTTATTGACTTTTTTGGGGGGTGTTTCTCCCTTTTTCGAAAATCAGGCTCCCTGTTTTCAAATCTCTTAATCCATCAAAATCGTTTTTTCTTCTGAGGCTTAGAGCCTTTGGTGAGTAGATATTAAACGCAATGAAATTTATATATTTGTAATCTGCGTAAAAACACAATTCTTATCAATTATTGTCAAAATTCCATTTTTGAGTTTCGGTTACAATTTAGCTGAGTCGCTCCTTAATTACAGTTTAACACTATGAACTGTTTGATAAAACTTATTGGGCTAACGTCCTATATTTTTAATAATCATGTAGCAAACCGGAGTTTTGAAGCACGATTTATGCTATAAAAGTGTAGTATTTCTGAGCCTAGTTGAAATGTGCACTATTTTAAAAAATTCTCTTTTTTTGGGAAGCTTTTGGTTCCTTTACGTGTACGCAAATGACTGAAATACCCTTACAGGTGTCTTCTTTTCTTCGATATATTTGCTTACTTGGCTATTCAGCGTAAGCAGCAAATTTATAGCAAATCCAGGGAAGAATTTCTTTTGAAACGCTTTTTTGGGTTTCGTTACAAAAGTGACACTCATCACAAAAACATAAGGTGTTCCCACAAAAGGATTATCGTTATTAATTAGAAAAATTGAATTCAGAAAGCAAAATATTTTCACGTTAGTACTGTTAAGATTAGGGTAGTATCTTAAGAAAATTTTTCTACCTACAGAAACTCACAAAAAAATGTATTTCAAAAAGTGATTGTAAAAGTTAGAAGATATTTTTTTTTGGGCATAAATTTCTGCGTGTCATTTTGCAGACAAGAAAGCTCAACTTATTTCAAAGTAAAAATATATTTCTTATTTTTTATAATTATCTTTTTATGCTCAAAATTCAATTAGCATCCCTTTTTCTGCTATAATTAAAATATTTGAATTGAACTTATACTGAACATATTACTTTCAATGGTCCTATAGTCAAATTTAAAATGATATTCAAGAAACTTCAAACTACTCTTGAAATTCAAACCGTATTGATTGATATAACCTATTTACGGTGAAACCCTTTGAGAAATAGCACAAAAAGTGCCATTTTAGTGCCACATGGCACTTGCAAATGGCAGAATTTATAAAAAGCACGTAGTTATGAGGAATAGCTTTTGAATGTGCCATTAAGAATCTCTTTATTATGTCGTGGTAGCCCGCTAGACCTGTTGAAAAAAAGAAGAAAAAAAACAACAACAAGAAAACGGGAGACAGATCAGTGCTACCTATGCAAAAAATTGGTTTTCTTTGCTGTTCAGGGAGGGGGCTGTAACTTCCCTGTACAAGGTTTTGACCAATTTGATGGTACACTTTTCAGCACTGATCTGTTGATGGGCTCCAATTAAGGGTTTTGGATCATAATTATTATAATGGTACCGTTTTATACTTCGAAGCTTTTCAACGTAAGAAGTGGCACAAAAGGTGCCATTTTTGTGCTATTTGGCACTTACGGATGGCAAAACTGATTAAAATCACGTAGATATGAGCAATAGCTTTCAAATCAACCATTAAACATCTCTGTAAGAAGTTCTGGCAGCCCACTAGCCTCCAGCTTTTCCACTTAAGACATGGAATCAGTAGTGCCATTTTAGTGCCTTTTGGCAGTTACAGGTGGTGGAGTTTATAAATAAAACGTAGATATGAGAAATAGCTTTAATGTCAGCAATTAAACATCTGTCTACGATGTTTTTGTAGCCCGCTAGCCCCACCCCTTGAGAAACGGCACATAATGCGCCATTTTTGTGCCATATGGCACTTGCAGATGGCGGAATTTATAAAAAGCACGTAGATGTGAGAAACACCGTTCTAATGAGCTATTAAGCATCTCTCTATGATGTTCTGGTAAACCGCTAGCCCTGGAAAAAAGAAGAAAAAAAAGAAAAAAGGGAGACAGATCAGTGCTACCGATGCAAAAAAGCGATTTACTTTGTTGTTCAAGGAGGGGACTGTAATTTCCCTGTCTAAAGTTTTCGACCATGCTGATTCCATTGGTGTACTTTCAGGCTTTCGAGGGATTCCAGGCTCTTTTTCGAAATCACCATAAATTTCTTTTCGCAATAAACTTTTACTTCTAAGATCAACCGAAACGATAGTTACAATTCCTGATTCAGTGTTAGATGGCAATTTCTTCTCACTAGACAGTTTTTTTTAAAAACACATTTTTCAACTTTTGATTTTCGACTTTCAACTTGTTCGCTCTTTACTAGGTTGCAGCCGCCGCTGTAACCATGACGGAAATAAGTAAGATCCCTTCAGTAAGAATTTGACACTAATGGATACATTAAATTCGGATGAGGCCAAAGACAATTAAAGCCTTATAAGTGCGACTTTTTTTTAATTCTGACTACATATTTTTCTTCTTACTTTTCAATTTGTATGTTTTGCCTGACCTGAAGACTATTGACACAACGTTATTTTTTTAAACTAATTATTGTATGTTATATAAGTTGTCTTTTTCTTGGCAGCCCTAGTCCAATTTGAGGTGTACTTTTTAATTTACATAATTTGATAACTAAACCGGTAGCCGATTACGTCATTTCCATTTTGAAGTGACATATATTGTATTGGTTTTTGATTGACTTGAATACGAACGAGAGAGATCCTAAATTAATTGCTTTAAAATTTGCCAGAAATCTTTGTAAGCAACTTATCCTTTATTTATTTAAAGACCAGCCCAATTAGTGTTTTTGAAAACTGGCAAATTTCCTTTTAAAAAATGCAAAACTGAAGGTTTTAGATTTCAACCTAAAAAAGGAAACTGGGGGACAAATTTCAAAAGCCGTCACTTTCAAACGCACCTCAGATTCTAAGCACTCCATCGCCTGAATTGCTTCGTGAATATGAGTTGTAGCTGTTCGTTGATTGTTTTCTTCGTTGATTGTTTTTTAATTTTTTAATATATCTGAATTTTATGACCTGAAGACCATTGATAAATTTAAAGCCGGGCTTCGCCAGCAGTATTTCCAGAATCTAATATTCCAGACTATTTTTTGACGTCTTGGATACACCGCATCTGGAAAATGAGGCCTATCCAGCAGTACATCCAAAATAATCCAAAAAAAAAAGGATTTTTGAGCTTATAAGTTTCCGGAATTTTCAATCATAGTATGAAAACGAGAGAAAACAGGAAAAGAGAAAAAAAAGAAGAAAAAAAGGAAAAAAGATTGTGGAAATCCAATTGATTATCCTCCTGTATTAAAAATCGATGCTTTATGGTGCGCCTGCGGCGGTAGCCTTACGCACAAAATTTTGTTTTGGCATTTAGTAAAACAGATAAGATTTAGTTGATTTTTCCTCTCAGATTTAGTAAATTTTTCCAGGACAAGGTGGCAACCCTGGTTACATATAAACTAGGTTTCTAATGTCCCTGACTTTAAGACACGTTTCACTGTTTTGGAAAATCGATGAAGTGCCAAGGATTCCTCATGACGTCATGACACCACTGACTGTGAATATAAATGACTGCACTGATAAGATCGAGGATTTAATTGATGTGTAAAGTCACTTGCTATCCCCAGTTAGAGCACACAATGCCTAGGATCCTGTAGTACGCAGAAATATCTTATCAAACGGAACGGAGCCCCCGGGCCTGTCAGTAAAATCATTCAAAGAAAAGGTGGTTTTATCACTTACGTTGACAGGGACGAATCGGCGAAATGCTGAGATGTTAGACACGTTTTGCGAATCGTGGATGAAGAATGACAGATTGCCGGGGACTGTCTGATTGTCCTTTTAGGCCATCCATCTCGGGCAAAATGAAAAGCAGGTCACCATCGAATGGGGCCGCAAGAGAATGTACGGAAGGATTTAAGAGAAATTGAAATTCCTTGGAAAAGGGTAAAGAGTGAAGCTTTTAATAGACTGAGATGGAGGAGGAGAATGTGCAGTACTGTTGCTCCCATGCCACTTGGCGCTGCATCGAGTTGTTAGTGAAAACCTTAAAAATCTGTGTTTTATTGCAAGATTCTCTTGCAATTGATATATAATTGTAAGCAATTGGTATATATTTAAAGTCAAAGATTAGGTAGAGTCAGAGAGTTCAATCCTAATTGTAATTGTTCACTAATATCAACATTAATGATATCAACTTTAACAACTCTACAGGCTATGCGCGTGTCACGTTATTTCATAAATCACCACAAATTTTGTTTTAATTTTGTACATATAACCTACTACATATTGAATCTCGGAAACTGCAAAAAAAACTACGAAAAAAATGTCTATAGGGACCTATATGTTATTAAATTGGCACCATTTATTTATGTTTACCATTAAATGGAAAGTACCCACATGTTCACCGTTCACTTGTAACTAACTCTAGGTTTGAGATAGGAGATGTTGTATTGAAATGCGTACTAATGAAGCTAAAGAAACGTCATTCCAATTTAAAAAATTGGACTGTTGCTTACTGTATTTGGATTAGTGTTTCTTCTTCTTGATATAGTTTTGCTTTTTAACAAACGTTTATTAGCAATTGGCAATGTATTGTTTGTATGTGGAATAGGGTGTTTGATAGGCCCTAAAAGAACCTTCAGGTTCTTTTTCAACAACATCGACTTAAAGGGTCTCTTGTGTTTTTTGGGGGAATGACATTAGTTCTGTTTGGATGGCCAATCCTTGGGATGGTCATTGAATTCCTTGGCTTCTATTTACTATTTAAGGGGCTTTTTGCCATTTATCGTTTCATCTTTACGACAATTACCTATAATTGGATGCATTCTGAGAATACCACCGTTTGGTAGGATGATGGACAAGCTGGAGGGAAGTCGATGTAATGTTTTAACTGTGTATTTATAAGTTTTTTTTTTTTAGATAAACTCTAAAATAAGGTAGAGTTTGTTGACGGAGAAAACATGAAAAAGAGACTTGAATCTCATGTGGGTAAATTAAAGAGTACTTAAAGAGAAAATGTCAGGAAAATCGAGGCAATAATCGTGGTTTTAGCATTCGCTACGTCCTAGTAAAGGACCTAGGAACGAAATAAAATAGCCTGAAACACATACAAATTGTGTCGGATAGAGACAGAAAGTTAGCCATTAGAATGTCCTTGGCCGAAACCCTGTATAAGAAACTTTGCTTGAACAAAAAAAAAAAAAAAAAAAAAAAAAAAAAAAAAAAAAAAAAAAAAAAAAAAAAAAAAAAAAAAAATCCATTGGCTTCAACAAGAAAAATGAATTGGCTTGAAAAACAAGGAAAGTCATTTTTTCTGCATGGAAAGCATCTTTTTTCCGTTTTTTTTCTTCTCCGCAGGTAACGCCGCACTGAAAAATCATAGAAAGCTGTTTAATGGCTCATTTTAAATAAAATCGCTGCATACAGCCGCTTTGCTATTAACAAAGAGTTATACTGAAAACAAAATCAATTTTATACTAAAAAAAAACTTTCCATATGCAAGACGATGCTATACTTCAATGGCGTCTTGGGTAACAGTAATGAAAAAGAGTGCTTTCTTCACTAGTCTCTGCTAAGAAAAAAAAACCGAATGTTTTTTGTCTGTGTACAGTGTTGCGTCTTGAACACACGCATAAGTAGAGTCAAGGTTAAGGTCAGCAATACTTTCACAAGGGTTGCAGAACCAATCTGCAAAGAATTTCAATGATACGTATATATTATTTCTAAAGAGTTAAAGAGGCTGAGTCACAAGTTCGAACCTTAAAACGTACAGGGATTAGGAGGTGCAGTTGGGGGGCTGCCGCCCCCCAAAACCCCCGCTTCTGTATATGAAAAGGGCTGTGCCCTCCTCAACGCCTCGCTCTTTACGCTAAAGTTTTTATTGTTTAAAAAAAAAGAGTTGTGAGAAAGTCAAACTTTAGCGTAAAGAGCGAGGCGTTGAGGAGGGCACAGCCCCTTTCATATACGGAAGCGGGGGTTTGGGGGGCGGCAGCCCCCCAACTGTACCTCCTAATCCCTGTACGTTTTAAGGTTCGAACTTGTGACTCAGCCTCTTTAACTCTTTAGAAAACGTAGTTTTTTTTCAAATAATTTCTGCACGCTTGTGTACAGTTTATTACTTATTATTGCTTGACTAACTGTTAGCTGATCTTTTCAGGAGTTAAAGATGGGGGGCTGCCGCCTCCCAAACCCCCCGCTTTTGAAGATTCTTGTGTTAAGGCTTTTAATTCCTGAATACTCAAATCAAATGCACAGTAAGATTTTCTTTTTTCAACTTTTCTTCGAGCATGCGGGTATACGGCATGTTATCAAAGCAGTGGAGACTTACCTGTAACCTGAAGGCCGACTGTGATATTCTTCTGGAGACGCCTGTTGAGCCGAAGGATTAAATAGATTGGATTTAAAAAAGAAACTGAGTTTCTTTTTTAAACTTTAAATTCAGTATATAAAAAATTTTCTCTGACAGGGAATCGAAACCCGTATCTTCCGCCTGGCAGTCAGGAACAGCGACCATTGTACCACAGAGACACTTGCTATATTATTTTAGTCTCTCGTATCTATTTTTGACGCAAGCAAATCCCCACAAAACTTGATATTTGGTTTTTGGAAATAGGGAAGGAAGGATCGGATTGAGCTGAAATTTTGAGGATAAGCTCGGACAACGTTAAAGGGGAGCTGTGGTGGGAAAAATTAACATGGGCTCTTATAGGAAAACGAGGTTTTTCGTAAATGTAAATTCGGGGGATAATTTTTTCGGTCTGAAAATACCAAAAGGCCCTAACAGGTCGAATTCCGCTTCGAATGAGTCCTCATTCACCCGGATCCGTTGCCAACTGTGGCCTGTAGGCGTGGCTGATAAAAAAAGAGAAATGAACATTAAGTGGCTATATTTGTTTTTTGGAAAACAGGGAAGGAGTGATCGGATTGAGCTGAAATTTCGAGGATAAGCTCCCGGGCCCTAGGAAAGCTTAACCTTCTAAATTTCAGCCCAATCGGACAACGTTAAAGGGGGGCTGTGGTCGGAGGGTCGAAACTTCCAGCCCACTTTTACCCATGAAGATAAAGTCGGAGGGGGGTGAAATTTCGCACGTTTCTTAGTTGGAGCTTGGGCTACAAAATGCGATCATCGCTGTCTCTCTGCGACCGCTAGGACCGGAAATAACTTAACATTGTGGTGGGTCGCCTCTGTAAAGAGGCACAAGTGTGCCTCCTTGATTAGTTCGGCAACAGAAAAACCTAACGGTTTTTTTGTCAAAGTCTCTGCAATCTATTTTCGAGGCAAGCAAATACAAAGTAAGATTTTTGTTTTTTCGACAAAAAAAAACTTCTGGGAAGGAGCTGGAATTTTTGGAAGCTTGCAGTCGGTCTTGTAAGGTTGAGAGGACTATTTTTGATCTAATATAATGTTGAAATACTTTGCTTTTAGGAATTTCAACAATTAAGGTTTTAAGCTCCCAGGTCCCATGTTATCAAAGCAGTGGAGACTTACCTGTAACCTGAAGGCCGACTGTGATATTCTTCTGGAGACGCCTGTTGAGCCGAAGGATTTAATAGATTGGATTTAAAAAAGAAACTGAGTTTCTTTTTTAAACTTTAATTCAATATAAACTCAACGCCTCGCTCTTTACGCTAAAGTTTGTATTGTTTAAAAAAAAGAGTTGTGAGAAAGTCAAACTTTAGCGTAAACAGCGAGGCGTTGAGGAGGGCACAGCTCCTTTTCATATACGGAAGCGGGGGTTCGGGGGGTGGCAGCCCCCCAACTGCACCTCCTAATCCCTGTACGTTTTAAGGTTCGAACTTGTGACTCAGCCTCTTTAACTCTTTAGAAAACGTAGTTTTTTTTCAAATAATTTAAAAAAGAAACTGAGTTTCTTTTTTTAAACTTTAAATTCAGTATATAAAAAAATTTCTCTGACAGGAAATCGAACCCGGATCTTCCACCTGACAGTCAGGAACAGCAACCATTGTACCACAGAGACACTTAAGGAAATATTATTTTAGTCTCCCGTATCTATTTTTGACGCAAGCAAATCCCCACAAAACTTGATATTTGGTTTTTGGAAAATAGGGAAAGAAGGATCGGATTGAGCTGAAATTTTGAGGATAAGCTCCCAGGCCCCAGGAAAGCTTATCCTCTAAATTTCAGCCCGATCGGACAACATTAAAGGGAGGCTGTGGTGGGAAAAAATAACATGGGCTCTCATAGGAAAACGAGGTTTTTCGTAAATGTAAATTCGGGGGATAATTTTTTTCGGTCTTAAAATATCAAAAGGCCCTAACAGGTCGAATTCCGCTTCGAATGAGTCCTCATTCACCCGGATCCGTTGCCAACTGTGGCCTGTAGGCGTGGCTGATAAAAAAAAGAGAAATGAACATTGTGTGGCTATATTTGTTTTTTGGAAAACAGGGAAGGAGTGATCAGATTAATTAACCTCTAAATTTCAGCCCAATCGGACAACGTTAAAGGGGGACTGTGGTCGGAGGGTCGAAAACTTCCGGCCCACTTTTACCCATGAAGATAAAGCTGGAGGGGGATGAAATTTTGCACGTTTCTTAGTTGGAGCTTGGGCTACAAATGCGATCACCGCTGTCTCTCTGCGACCGCTAGGACCGGAAATCGCTTAACATTGTGGTGGGTCGCCTCTTTAAAGAGGCACAAGTGTGCCTCCTTGATAGAAACAAAGTAAGGAGAGAAAAAAGACGAGCAAGGAAAAAAGAAATTGCTGTGAAATATTAGATACTTCGGTCAGGCTATAGAATGATTCTACTTAAAGTACTGCTAAACAAAAAATAAACTCAGTTCAAAATTTTCAGGACGATTACGTAGAAAACAAGTATATAGTGTTACAAATATATAGCTACAATACCACTTTTTGGATTGAAACTAATAGCTGAAAATTTTAAAATAGTCTCTTATTTTAACTTTAAATAAACTATGTAAAGTTAATGGAAGCTGGGATTTAAATAAATAGCGAAACTATTGAAGATATTTATAAATAACTTATAGAATGAATAAACTTGTACTAAATAATTTAGGGGATCCTAATGAAGTGTGCGTCATTATTCATTGAATTTTGATAGATTTATCTAGTTGTATACAAGATATTGTTTATAGTACTGGTTTCTGTTATATTTCAAACAACTGAATTGTTTGTTCTTCCAAAGGAAATCTAGATAATTATTCAAGACCTGGAAAGAAGAAAAAAAAAAACGATTGATGATAAACAATTATCTAATCGTGAAACAGACAAAGCTGTGCCTGAAAAAATCGTATTCTTCTGTACTATTACTTGGATTAATATGGAGACGCTTTCGCATAATCTCATCAATGGAATCAAATTCTGGGCCCTGTAGTGTGTTGTTACAGCTAGGTTCAATATCTGGGTCCCGTATTACCAAGCTAAGGTCAAACACAGTGCGCCAGTACAAGACAGTGAAAAAAAACATCCATCTCAACCTGAAATAACCCATCTCAAGGGACCCTATCTCCCAGGGAAAAAAAGAAGAAAAATAAAGCCGTGCCCACACAAAATAACAAAATCTAATAAAACTACGACCAACTATCCAAAGATGATGAATTGATTCCAAAATCCTACGTTAGCCAAACATCCTATAACCTGGTATTATTGTGGGGTTGATCGGTCATCGACTGCTACAAAATTTACAATCTCTTAAGACGAATCTGATTTCCTCAACGAAATTTTTGGATCTTATCATGGTGGTTGCAGCAGTGGCTGCGACCTAGCAAAGGATGGACCACGGTCCGCAGTAACCAGCTTACCATGAAACTCCTAAAAAAGGTGTCTTACCGAAACAAAATATAAATAGGTTGAATCGCCCGGGCCGAAAATTCTATGTAGGAAACTTACAGTCCCTTCACTTGAACGACGAGAAAAATCCCTTGGCTTGAACAGCAAGGAAGATCTTCTGCTAGTGGAGCACCAGAACATCATAGAGAGTTTTTAAAGGCTCGTGTTAAAGAAAATGCTCCACCTACTCGCTTTTGTAATTACAAAAAAATAAAAATAAATTGAGACAAATCAGTGCTACAAATAAAAAAAAGGTGATTTTCCTGGTTGTTCAGTGTGGGGAATTGTAATCCCCTTTTTAAGATTTTCGACCATGCTGATTCCAATGATGTATTTATCATTTCGATTTGACGCCATTTTTTCAGAGTTTTAGTTTTTTTTTACCACCACAAATTTCTTTTCTTTATAAACTTTTTCTTTTAAGATGAACGGAGAAAATAGTTACCCTTCCTGAATCATTGTCAGATGGTATTTTTTTTTCTCATAAGGCAGTTTTTTTTTCATAATGTGTTTTTTTTTACTTTTTTCTTACTATGGGCTTTAGTTCATGTTTTTGCTATGTTTTTTTTTTTTTTCCAATTTATGTCGTGTCGACTAACGAAGCTCTATCACATACAGCATTAATTGACGTACTTGGAATAGATGGCGTATATAATAAGGAATGTGAACACCAGGTAAAATAGTACCCCAAAGAACAGAATGTTAGGAGTAGTATTTTTCCACTCTGTTTACTAAAATGCATAGCCCATTCCTTAAATTGCTAACGCTCCTTCCACAGAAAGCAAGACAAAATACTTAACAAAATAGAAAAAATACATAAACATTTATTGGTGAATTACAAAACACTAGCATATTGACTAGTTGACTTACTCCTTGTTTTAGCATTCGAACTACTTTTCAATCGTTCACTTGCTGACTCTTTCTTTGGTTTTCCTTTTCTGGTTTGTATCCCTTCTTTATTCATAGTTATTGGTCGATTTACCTAATATCAATTTTTTACTTTAATAAATTTGTCATAAACAAATAACTGAGGTCACGAACCGCAAATTATAAATAGGAAGTCTAGAAGGGACGCCTAAGTCGAGTTTGCCTCAATAATACTGCGCAGCGTGGTCACTGACTTATAAGAGAGTTCTCTGACCGCATCGGCTAAATACCACTAAGCAAGAGGAGTAATCACTAAAACCACAAGCATATTAAAGTCCCCCTTCATGTGTTGTTTTTACTTTTTCTTTTTTTCCCTTTTTTTATAATAAAGAACGAACTCTAGACCACAGTAAAATTAGCGGTAGATTATAATAAATAATCTGGGTTGCAGCGGTAGCTAGCAACCTAGTAAGAGACGATCACGCCCATAGTAATAACTAAAATAGCTGATAATTCCTAAAAATAGAGTCAGATCAAAACAAGAATTACACTATTAGAACCGCCTTATCCGAAACCCCTGTATAGAAATTTTACTGTCTCTTGGCTTGAACAACAAGGAAAGTATATTGGCTTGAAAATCAAGAAAACTGGCTACAACCACAGTATTCTGCACACATGGAATCTTTTTTTCTTTCTGTTTTTCCCCCTTGTCTATCTGGGCACTGTAAAATCATAAAATCTGTATAACGGTTCATTTTAAAGGAAATTGCTACATCCAGTGCCTTTTGTAATTAAAGATAAAATAGTTTTTTTAAAATAGAATCAATTTTGACAAAATAACTGCATTTTAGTGTACAAGCTTGATGAATGGCGTAATAATCGTATAGATTATAACCATATATAACGTAAAACGTAATTGCAATATCTATACACGCTTATCTTTCGACAAGATTATAATATAAGAAGTACATAATTACAAGAATCAATTTTTTACAGGAAACTGCCTTTCTCTATAACACTGCATAGCAAATGTTATATTTTTAATTACATAAAGGATCGATCATAAATGGTTTCAGTCAAGAGGATTTCATGTAGTGGTCATCAATAGAAGTTTTGTTTTTGTTAGATAAAATTAACTCGCTACGTGGAACACGACCAGTGAACACAACCAATTGCAAGTAATTCGTTAAGAGCCTTAATTTTAGAAGAAAAAAAAGTTATTTGATTGACGTCATTTTATATACATCAGTATTGCAATGACTGAGTAGATTGAAAGTAGAGTAGATTGTACAAGATTGAGTAGGTTGTAATCATATATGATGTAAACACTGATTGCAATATTATGATGCTAGCTATCTTAAAAATATTGTAAATTATAATTGTAAATGTAATCGAAATTGTTTCCTGGAACCAAATTTTGTTGACTTAACTCCTAAAGCACGCATCTTTATAGCGTTATGTTATATCTTCGTAGTAAAAAAAAAAATAAAAAAAATATATTTTAGTTCTCAGTTCAAAATTTTTAAGATTATTATGTAAACTGCAAAAATATTCTGGTGTCTGAAAATAATTTTAATTTTTTTGTTCAAACTAGTTACACAAAGGATCGAAATAGTTCATTATAAACAGGGACTATGTATGTCCCTGTATTTTTTTTCTTAGGGACTAAGAAAAAAAAAATATAACTTTAAAACTTCTCATACCGGGAATCGAACCAGGGCCTTCTCGCTTTCTTTCAGCTATCCTTTTCACTAGACTTTATGGGATTGGAATTATTTTGTTAATTAATTGTTTATGATATTCTAAAATGTAGAACTGAGTTGCAGTTTACGAAAATTCGACAGAAGTCAAATAAGGCCTTAAAAAGGGCCGTTAAGAAGCAAAACTGAACAAGCTTGATGAATGACGCCACATTTGTAGGTTGTAACCATATATTCCGTAATAAGTGAATGTAATATTTATACACCCTTATCTTTCGAAAAGATAATATAATAAATACATAATGGATCCATATAGTTTATCGTAAATAGGGATTAGGTAAGTTCCATGGGATATACCTTAAACCTAGTAACGAATTAATGTATTTTTTAATGTATTTTCATACTGAGGTGTTTTCAAAAATATTTGATTAATCAAGCAAGTCCAATTTCTAAAGGCATATTCAGCCAAAGAAAAAAAAAACACAACTTTAACATTTCCCATACCGGGTTTCGAACCCGGGCCTGCTCACTCAACGCTAACTGTCCTATCCACTTGATTATATGGGATTAGAATTATGGTGTTATTAATTTTTTATCATGTTCTAAAATGTAGATCTCAGTTTCAATTTACGAAAATTTGACAGAACCGTAATAAGGCCTTAAAAAGGGCCATTAAAAGGCAAGTCTGACTGTTGTAGACAAAATTCGATTATAGACGGAATGGTATACAGAAAACGGGTTAGTAAAAGTTAGTTATAGGATAACTTTTATGCTATTTTTTTTTTAATACCCCGAGATCCCATGAAAATGGTGTTTTAAGAAAAGTGCACCGTCCGAATTGGCATCATCTAAAGACATATTTTTCAAAGAAAAAATAAAATTAACTTTAAAACTTCGCATACTGGGAATCGAACAAGGGCCTTCTTGCTTTCTTTCGGCTATCCTATTCACTAAACTATATGGCATTAGAATTATGTTGTTAATTAATTGTTTATGGTATTCTAAAATGTAGAAATTAGTTACAGTTTCTGAAAAAATGACAGAAGTCAAATAAGCCCTTATGTAGGTTATAGCCATGTAGGAGGTAATAAGTGAATGTAATATTTATACACGCTTATCTTTTGACAAGATGATATAATAAATACATAATGGATCAATATAGTTTATCATAAGTGGGGACTATGTAAGTTTCATGGGATATAGCGGAAATTAAGTAAAGAATTAATGTATTTCTAATGTATTGTCATACTGCTGTGTTATCAAAGATATTTGATTAATCAAGTAAGTCCGATTTCTAAAGGCATATTTAGCCGAAGAAAAAAAAAAAAAACATAATTTTAACATTTCCCATAGCTGGAATCGGACCCGGGTCTGCTCGCTCAACGCTAGCTATCCTATCCTCTAGACTATATGGGATTAGAATTATGGTGTTAATTAATTGATTATAATGTTCTAAGATGTAGAACTCAGCTACAGTTTACTAAAATTTGACTGAAGTCAAATGAGGCCTTAAAAAGGGCCATTAAGAGGCAAGACTGACCGCTGCAGACAAATTTTGATTGGACACGGAACGGTATACAGAAAAAGGGTTAGTAAAAGTTAGTTACAGAATAACTTTTATGGTTATTTTTTAAAATATCCCAAGATTTCTTGAAAATGGTGTTTTAAGAAAAGTACACCGTCAGAAACTATAACTCATTGCCTTTGTGACTATGAGTTTTTATTTTTTTTTTTTCTTTCTCGAGCAGAATTATAATACTGTGTTGGTATGTTGGTAGATGGAAGGTGTGTAACCCGATGCATATGTGTAATGTAGAGTATTCTATGAGTAGCCATACAAGCCCAGAATATTGCGCTTCGTGCTTTTTTTGAATATATTAGTTATGTAATAAAGATCTCCATTTTATTAATTATCAGAAATTGGTTGATATTGGCAAAAATAAATGAACCAAAACTTGGTTGAAGTTGCATCAAAATTTGGTTAATATCAGCAAAAATGAACAAAAAGTTGATTTTTTTTTTTTTTTAAACTAGGTCTGTGGCCTAAAGAAACATTCTTGATATCAATATACAAATAAAGCATAAACGGTTTCATACATTAGGGGAAACTATCACACAGTAATATATACAAATAATTCTTTTTTGTAAAGTAAGAGTTTAATTATTTTCTTACTCGTTTTTTAAACACAATGTGCCGCTTAAATAGAAACATTCCGTTTCTGGTTGGCTTTTAGTTGTATATTATTCTTTGCACACTAAAATTAGCATTAATATTTAAAAAGATTTATATATTGACCAGAAGTCACGAAACTTAGCTAGAACAACAACAAAAAACACTGGTTAAAACTTAAAAGTTACTTATGAACAATAAAACACAATATTTAAATAAGCATTGGAATTAGTTCCAATTTTTACTTTAGTAACTAGTAAGACAGATTATATCGTGAACAAACACAATAAGTAAGATTCTTTTTAAACACAAAACACTTGAAATACCAATTCAATATGTTGATATTGATGATTTATACTGACATAAGTTATGTTTATACATCACTTAATTGTTTAAAAACAAACAATAATTATGTATCCTTACAATTTAATTAGTCGCTGCTATGTGTTATGTTTTTCCAGATTTAATTAAGCCAATCAACACTTTTAATCTAACTGATCTAACTTTGCATAAATCATTGCATATAAAGGCATAGTTTTTTTTTATTCCGGTCTAGATAAGTCTCTTTTCTAAAGAGCGCTTTAATTGTTCATGTCTTAGTCACACAAGTTTACGTTTACAATTCAATTCTATGTGCTATTATGCACTCAAAAACTCACACTACGTCTGTGCGCTATGTGTTACGTGTGCTCAGGGGCCGTCAAAAGCCTGAGGAAAAGTTTTTTTTCCATAATATTAGGTTTAACAGTTATAATTCCAGATTCAAGTGTTATCGTTTTCTAAACGAATATATATCTTTTTTTCAATTTAATTCAACAATAACTAAACGTGTAGCTTGAGAATTTGCTTTGAAAAAGCTTGAGATGGAATTTTCTGATTTTTTTTTACCTTTTTGTCATATATGGAACACACTTTTCTCAGAAATTGCTTTTAGCTCACTTTTATGTTAGTTTGTTTATACCAACTTTTGAGCTTTTCAGTTATCTTCAATTTTTTCTGCAACTGATATAATCTAATAGAATATTTGGCTGCCATTTCTTTTTTTTCTAGCTTTTATGCCCTTACGTGACAAGGCTCAGCTTACATCTTAGATTAGATAAGGCTCCAAGTTTAGCTATTCAACTTTTTACCTGCTATTATACTACCAATAAATTTTGCTTGTACTTGGAGATTCGCTTACCACGGGCTCTTTTCAGTAGCTCAATATAACGTTTCTAAGTTCTCTTGCCATCGGCTACAGCTGAAAGGACTTTTATGAACCTGTACAGAATAACTAGTTATGTATAGCCACACTCTTTATATGTGGCCACAGTCTTTTCTTGGGCCCTTTCCTTGTCAAAAAGGTGGCCTTACTCCAAGTTTTTTTTCTTCCTTGTCTTCGTATTTTTTTCCCCTTTATTCACCGTGCTTTAGCGAAAGCGGTCTTTGCTTAAATTCGTATTCATATCTGTCTATCTATTTAAAGGAAATTCGGTCAATATTTCAGGGGGGGAGGGGTTTAGGTATTCGTTTAGTGTTTTTTTTTTTCAAATTTATAACAATTTTCCATCCAAAAGTGTCTCTAAGCTTTCTTGGCTCTCAAATCACTGATGTATTTTTTTTTACTTTACTGAACATCTTTGCATTAAGTGCAAACTAATTTATTGCGTTTATTTTTGTAATTATTCTTTACCTTTTTAAATGAAATAACAATTTATTTGATTTAAAATAACAGTTATTTGATTTGAAAAGGCAAAGATTCATTACAAAAATAAACGCAATAAATTAGTTTGCACAAAAGAGAAAGTAACGTCTTTCGACCCCGTCTTTCGACAGGATCGAAAGAGAAAGTAATAGCCTCTCTCGTATTTAAGAGAGCCTTAGATCAAATGTTTTGGAGCAAAAAAATATAAGCGAAGAGCAACCACTGTCAATAAAAACTGAAACTCTAGAAAACGATGTTTTGACTAAAATATATGCAACAATAAAATCTATTGTTTATGTTGATTCTAAATATGTATAAGACGTATTAATTTGAAGTTGCTCTTCAAAAGCTAATAGGACATGAAAATATGCATAATCGTATAAATTGGAATTGAGCACCCCTAAAGAGGTGCGGTCTACATGGAAATTAGGCAGTGAAACTGAAAAATATATGAGAACCCTAAAGAAGGTTGGAGATTTCTGGAGATGGCATGGGAGAATTGTTCTGTACAAAAGCAGAATTATTTGATGATGAGCAATTAGCAGCCTTTGTTGCATCATTTATGCTCATATCCAGGATAATTGTGGATCCCAGATCTTGAAAACGTAGCGAAGATGCTTTACTGTAGTCACGAGACTGAGATACTTTACTTTAAAATAAGCAAGAATCAAACAGATACAGCAAGAATCAATAACAGTACAGACTGTTGGATGTTCTATTAAAAGTTAAGTAAATACTGAAGTTTCGGTTAAAAAAAAAGTGCTGGGATAATTTGAAGGTTGATTGAAGAGATCAAATTATTCCGAACATTCTATTAAGTTTGAAAATTATAAGACGTGATAGCACGATTAGAGGGATTCTTCATTAGGATTCTTTCTAGGTTATTTCCTACTTTGTTCCATGTCTTCCAGAAAGGGTTACGGGCATTTGAATCTCATAAAACAGAACTAATTAGATCTCTTGTCTCGTCAATAAAATACTAAGGATATTACAGTCCCCTGGGATATAAAAAAGATTGAGGTTAATTTTCCAACTGTTGGTAGACGTCTACCATATTTGCACCATTCTCATAATCTGGAAGAGGAAAATGAGGAATTATAGCACTGATGAGAATGAAAACACCACCATCTTCGCTATTTAAAGTCCTGCCTGTTTATAATATCTGAAGCCAAGCAAGGAAATTTTTGAAAAAAAAATAAGTTAAAGGCAACGACATTTATCCTATTGCGATAAACCTATAATGATAGCTTCTGTAGCTTATTACCACTTATGGATATGGAGTTTCATTGAAAATGTGTAGTGAATTATTGAAAATAAGCGACATGAGTGAGACACCAGTATTGATTTACCTGGCGCTAGTTAAGTATTCAAAGGATTTTCATTTCTGCAGCTAAGACAGAGGGCTCTTCAAAACATGGTTTAGATAGGTCAAAACATATGTTTATGGTTTGCTCCGGTGGGATGATCATTGGAAAAGAAGATGCACTGGAACTAAGCAACTTTTCATATTTTCAATCGAGGATTACAATTTCAAGAGTGAATTAGATGAGTCAAAACTTTTAGGGTGACCATAATGTGCAACTAAAAGAGCTTCATACGAAAATCAAACAAAATAGGAAATGAGCATGAAAATACCTAAATATTCATAAACTGACCAGCTTTTAATTTAAAACAGTAAAATGCGAGCACATGCTTTTTCTTTATTAAATTGACCTTTCCGTCTTCCCCGTAACTTCCAGTTCAATAAGAGAGGTTTGCCCATTATTTTTGTCCGAATGAGAATAACCCGAAGACATTAAACTATAGGCACCAAATAACCCCATTCTAAGCCAATGCATTTCACTTTATGAATGCTAAGTAAAATAACATATACAATTAGTACAATACAAGGGCGTGTCCAGGATTTTTTTCAGGCGGGGGGGGGGGGGGGTTTGGAGGGGGGGGGGGTTTATACCAAAAACTTAAGAAAATACATCAAGATTTTGTTTATACCCACTGTGGTAGGTTACGATTTACGAGTCGGACAACTTTTTTTGGAGTGTGGGGAGAGGAGGGGGTTCAAACCCAGGACCCTCACTGGATACGGCCTTGGTGAAAACAAAATGGAGAAGGGATTATCAATATGAGGTATTCGGTAATTACCAAGGAATTTTGGCCATTTACCGTCGTCAGTCAACGAGCATCTTCGTTTCCACGTTTTCAGACTAAGCGGAGCATAAAAGTCTGGCAAAAATGCTAACCAATTGACAAACAACTCAAAGGGTTTCCTTGATGGCTATTGAAATATTTTATGAACACTTGATGAACGTATGGAAATCTTATCTAGGCAATTACCTAAAATCGTGATCAATACACCTTTTTACCATTAATTGGTGTTATCATCACTCAAAGGCAAATCTTACCTCCCGGGGCTTGCCTAATGCCATTTTACATGCGTTTTGAATATAGTCGTCTAAGGTCTTTAGTGTAACCAAAATCACAGGAATTTAATAGATGTAACAAAGGAGACATTATATGCATGGTTCGTATCTATGGATCAAATAGACATAAAGAAAATCTTGGTTTCAACGGGGAAGCCTCTGTACAGGAACGAAGTATTTTATTCTTAATTAAGGAATAAAAAATATAATCGTAAATTTTTGGCTATCAAATGGGCGGTTAAAAAGCCGAATTGCTTATGGTCAATTTACTTGTTTATTTCATAAGAGATTAATGTCAAAACCCTTAATTGCCTATTAATTTTCTTTGTTCATCAAGGTAATTAATAGTTTACCTTGTCAGTTGCGATTTGGCATTCATTCCGTGCAGAGGTGAAATAAAATCAATAGTGATACTCTGGATAAAAAAGTTACAAACCTGTTTGACAAGATTCCTATTGATTGTGGTATGTATTGAAAAGAAGATTGACGAATATTAATCTACCACCTGTGCTGTTTGAAACCGGGGGGCCGAACAAGTTTACAAAGTAGACCCCCTTGCGAGTAAGTCTTCGTTTCATGTTTTGTAGATAGTTAAGCTAAAAATTGTCTATTTTTATAATAGAAAAAGGATAGAAGGACAGTCTATAGCATCTGCGCTTGAAGAGATAAAAAAGGCAGTGTTCGAAATCCCTAGCCTGTCGAAGAGTATTGATGACATTAAACTAAGCCTAACGAGTATTGAAGCTAAAATGAAAGAGTTTAATTTTAAGCAAACGGACCCAGCTCAAGAATTGACAACCATTCGAGCAGAGCTGGAAGATCCCGTAAGAGAAATATGCGGCTAGAGAAAGAAATGAAGCAGAAAAATTTGACGTTTTATAATTTTCCCCAACCCCTTATGTCGAATACAAGCCTATGAGATGATATAATTGCGCTGTTCTGTGATATTGTTAAAACCCACGCCCTATTTTTCCAAAGTTACACTAAGTTAAATTCCGAAGTTACACGAGAAACTTTGTTGAGAAATGCGAAACTTTTCAAGCGAAAGAGAATATCAGTAGCGCCAGATTATAAGCCAGAAAAATGCGAAACTCGAATGGCCCTAAGACCTATATTATCCCAAGCTATAAGCGAAAAGAGAATTGTGATACTACACGGAACTAGATTATGCATAGACAAACAGATGTCCATTTATGACTTTGAGAGAAAAACAGTGGTGGAAATAGCGGAGCCAATTATGGAGAACCAAGCTCATAGTAAAGATAACAGGACGAAAAACCGTATCCAGAGAAAGTATTACATGCATCCCCCTCAAGCGATTCAGATCCCGAAATTGACAGCATCTCAAACAGCGATTCAGATACAACGGTCATAGAGAAGCCGGTTGTGGTACTAGACCCTAACATTCCTATTGGAAGTCACGAAAAAAAGTGATAAACCGAAAGGGAAAAGGGGTCTGGATATGATTATAAGCTCAAGCGACGATCGTAAGCAGGATAGACGAAATGTAAGACCAAATAAAGGACCAAAAGTGGAAAAGAAACAAAAAAGTCGTAGTCCTAAAAAATATGGCAAAACTCCAGCAGAGCGACAACCATTTGTCGTAGGATAGGGAAATAGCCATATACAGAAACTATCAGCTACTACGTGGGATGTACAGGGTCTAAGTAGTAAAAGTGATGTGTGTTAAAATAGTTCATTTTTCGATTCACATATAACTTGCTTAGTTGAAACATGGTTACGGCCAGAAGAGGAAATACCAGTGTTTGGTTATGTTGCTTTTCGTGTAGATAGAAGACATCAAGGAATCCAGGAAACTATGGAGGGATAATAGTGCCAGTTAAGCAACAGGAATTTTCCAGTCTATGTCGTCTGCCAAGCAAGTCTAAGAATTTGATCTGGTTACGTTTGAATTTATTGGGAAGTGATTTATTTTGGGGTATATTTATATTTCACCAGAAAATAATTAATATTGTGAAGAGGATACTTGGTCAACACTAGAGGAAGAAATAATTTTTAATAAATCGCGGTATAATGGAGATTCAGTGTTATTAATAGGTGATTTAAACGCTTACACTGCTGAACAATCAGAGCTAAATATGAATTTTGTATCAGATGACGAGGACAACCCTGTAGCGGAGATGAAAGAGCCAAGATCGAAAAAGGAGAGTTAACTCATGGGGAGGAAGCTGCTTGCACTATGTGGAGGTTCTGGATTGGCAATTGGTAATGGGAGATTTGGTGAGGATGGAAGCTTGCGTGAGTACACTTGTGTTTCTGGACCTTGATTTAGTTTAATTGATTATATATTGGTTGGTTGATACTGGGCTCGAAACTGAATCCCTGAATACCCCATAGCGAAAGAAATTGACCATCTGAAGTATGAGGCCGAGATACCGAATGCCGACCAGAAAACAATAGCGAACAGGTTTTCACAAATATTAGGCGAATCTCTGGCATCAGTCAAACCAGCTCAGAAAAAGAAAGATAGTTTCTATGACGAAGAATGTAAATTCAGCAGCGTTAATCTTGATAAAAGATTACACAATGTAAAGAATACACTGGATGATTAATCAAAAATCGAGGCACTAACAAGATACCGTTTAACACGTAAAGAGCACAAAAAATTAATAAAAAGGAAAAAGGAAAATTATAAAAGAAAAGAAAAAGCCACTCTTTTAAAGTGCTTTAAAGAGAATAACAGTAGGGAGTTCTGGAAAATGTTAAAAGGAGATAGGCTAAAAGACCTACAGTCAGAGATGCCCGCCCCCGAAACTTGGCCCGATTACTTCAAACAACTACAAGAAGATACCCAGGTTAGCAACATACATCTCTGGGAGGCATTAGGTCAAGAGATAACCGTGAAGGAGGATCATTTCTTCTGAACCAGGAAGATTACGTGTTATGCGACCCAATCAGCCCAGAAGAAATTGAAGATTCACTTAACAAAATACGAGGTGATTCAGCTCCCGGGCCCGATGGAATTAATATGAAGATCTTCAAAGCATTTAGAACTGTTCTTTTACATTTTTTGGCCTCATTATTTAACCTCATAATGTTAAAGAAGGAGTGGCCAATGACCTGGAAAACCTCGCTTATTTTCCCACTTTATAAGAAAGGTAATCCCGCTACACATAATAAATATAGATCAATAAGCCTCCTAAACAGTGCTCGAAAAGTTCTAGAAAAAATTACAGATAAAAGGCTGGGAATGTGGATAGAACAGAAAAAAAACTTGCAAGAAGAACAAGGTGGGTTCAGACCAGGCTATTCTACGGTTGATAGAGATTTTGTTATTAATGCTCTTGTAGAAAATATTGTAAAGGTAAAGACAAGTTATATGTGGCTTTGATTGATTTGAAATCAGCATTTGACAATGTAGATCGTGTTTTATTGTTTAATGTTTTGTTAAATCTAGGCCTACCAATCCCTTTTATACAAATTCTATTATCTATGCATTCATTGAATAAAATTTCTGTGAAAGTTGTTAGGAAGGGAATATCTCTGCCATTTTTCTCGAAAAAGGGCGTGCGCAAAGGAAGTACACTTTCGTCAAAAATTATTTACTATGTTTATTAATGATATTGTTCTTTATTTCTGACAAAGATGGGCACTTACTCTCCGACTGGGAAATCTGAATATGTCAGTGCTACTATTTGCAGACGACATTATATTACTGGCAAAGACAAATAATGATTTACAGACTCTCTTGAATCTCCTTGAGAAATACTTGCAAGAGAAAAAACTAGAGGCGAATGTGACGAAATCCCAAATCATGATTTTTAGCAAAAAACCCTAGGAATCAGTACCACAATTTTTATTGAATGGAAAAATGCTGGTAGTGGTGGAAAAGGCCTAATACCTAGATTTCATCCTTTGTCGAAATGGGAAATGGACGAGGCATATTACAACAATTGCACAGAATGGTAGAAATGCATTATTTGGAATATATAGAAGCACACTAACATCAGAAATAAGTGAATCAAGCCTCCACAAATTTATATTTAATGCTAAAATTCTGCCTATCCTACATTACGGATTAGAAATATGGGGGTATCAGCCGGCAAAGCAAGCAGAAACCCTTCAACTTCAATATTATAAACGAATTTTTGGCTTACAAAATACAACACATACGTTAGTATTAAAAGGTGACCTTGGTATATTTAACCTGAAATTGAAAAGATACACACACATCATCAAATTTTGGTTAAGACTCCTTAAACTTCCCCAGACTAGATTTGCTCGAGCAGCATATGAAGATCTTCTCCTTAAGTGTAACAAAACATCATGAACAGCACAAAATCAAAAGGATATTAGATGAGAATGGATTTTCAAGTTCGTGGGAGAAAGGAAAAGGGCCAGAAGATCATGAAAAGTTCTTCAAGGAATTTAGTGCAAGACTTGAAGACCAATAAGTGCAACTATGACAATCAGCTGTGGATAAATCTCCGAGTCTTACTTTGTATAGAGAAATAAAAGAGAATTTTGGATAGGAGTTTTATTTTAAGGTGGCATTGTCTATTAAATATCTGAGGATTTGGATTCAGATTCGAGCTAATTGTCTTCCAATTTATGGTAAGGTTGTAAGGAAAATGAGGGAAGGTCCAGAGGCCGGGTATAGTTGCTTGAGATGTGGAGAAAATGATTATGGGTTGGACCATTTCCTCCTCCAGTGTAAGCAGCTTTCTCATTTAAGAGGATCGATTATCCAAGATGGGGAAGATATGCTGCTTCGTGGGTTAATGAGGTCTGGGTCTCCCCGTTATTTTGTGGCAGTAGGAAATTTGTATTGAAGGGAAGGATGTCAAATGGAGTGTAATTTTCTTTAATATTTGTCTTTTTCGTATATGGCTTTAAAAGGCTTTTAAATACAGATCATTATTATAATACCCCCTCCCCCAAAAAAATAATTGAAATTTGGACTCCATACTGGTAGGTCCAGGATACTTTCCACACCATTTTCTGCGTGTTTTCTTTTGTGTGCATCATCAGTTTGATATATAATTTTCAAACACATAATTACAGATTACATTTAATACATTACAGATTATAATTACAGATTATTATTTTATAATTTTGAAATATAATTTTCACTCGTCGATTTCCCTTCATATTTGCATAAAAACAAAGTTCTAATTTATTCAAAATACATAACATGTTGGAACTTTAAATACTCAGAACAACAAAAGCAAGGTAGATCACAAAGCGAGACTCACAGAAAGAGAAAATCCAAATTCGCTACATAATACATTTGTCATATAGCACAAGCCCTGATCTATCAACATATTTCTTACTCACGAATTCACTAGGTTTATCATCTGAATATAGTATTTTGAAAAAGAGAGAACAACACTTTAAATCCTCAAAAAAAATTTCACTCGTGAGTAAGACTAATTGGTTGTATACTAAGTACTACCGTATAAATTGGCAAAATTATTGTAAAATTCAAACGGGACGTATTTTTTAAAATCACTTTTTACCTTCAAATATTCTAAACTATCTCCATCTTTTCGACTCTGCTATCACCTCAAAAGATCTAAAAAATAAGAAGATATTACTAACCATTGACAAAAAGGCCCATCACAATGGTTTACGTAAGCTTCGTAGAAATATAAACTTGATCCTAATTGGCGAGTCAATTTTTAGCTGACCAATCATAGACCGTTTTACATTCTTAGGTTGAAGTGGTTTACATTATGGAATGGCAATGTGAAACCCCCATAAAAGACTGAGACACAAATTTTCAGAGCCTGGATAATAAAATAATTGACAAGTTACTGCAGAATCCTAATACTTCTGGAAAACATTCCCTAAGAATTTGACACGTCAAGATACAGACTACCGAAACTATAAGTACTGCAAACACAAAGAGGGGGGGGGGGGGTTCCAATAAAGATCATTCCTAAAGATTTTCCTTCAGGCCAGTTTGAGAATTATAGGCCTATACATGGGGCCTTGCAAGTCAAGAGGTACTATCCACCCCCTCCCCAGTAAAATTTTTTTTTTTTGGGTATCCAGCTCGATCGTTCGAAATCAAAACGCTTCCTCTTAAATAGATTACCATCACACAAAAAAAATACGCTATGGGTTTGGACGGCCGACTTTCATAGAGTCGTAAATCGATTTTTTTTATTATTATTATTTTCTTTTTTTGTTCTTAATAAAAAGAAAATAACATTGCTCGTTTATCATATTAGCGTTTTTCTACAATGAATTTTTTTTATAAAACTGCACTTAAGTTGAAAAAATATACGAAGACCGTCCTTCGGGTATTTTTTTTTCAATTTAGATTTCTGCAAAATAAAGAAAGACGGCTTCAACAGGACTAAAGCGCAAAAACGCATCTTATGTAAGTAGTGCTTTTACTCACAGATTTTAAAATCGGGAGCAAGCCTCCAAAAGTCGGGGAAATTTCTGGAAAAAAGATTAAATTTTGCTATCGAAACCGGGGATTATTTCAAGTCGTAGCTTCAATTGTTGCTATTTACAGCATACAATATAACAATTGCAACATTGAAGTAAGCAGCACCTTCCAAATGTAGTAGGATAAACTACACTTATAGCTATGTTAGACAGTTTAGCCTCTCTTTGAGTGATTTTCAATGTGGTTTAAACGGGCGTCAGCTGTAGCTACACTTGGTTTAATTTAACACTAATTTGCTGTTGCTTACCAGTGGTTCTACGGTAATGTTTAAATGTGGCTGATTGAGCTATTCAGTTTGCTTGAAAATTCAGTTGACAATTCAAAATTCAGAAAATTCAGGCGATCTATTCAGTTTGCTTGATTGTATGTGGCAGTCGGGTCCATTTGAAACTCATTTGATGCCTGCGCTGAGCTCTGAGCCAATCAGGTTTGGATTGTATGTTACAATCGGGTCCATCTGAAGCTAACTTGATGCCTGCGCCGATCTCTCAGTCAATCAGATTTGGATTGTATGTGGCAATCGGGTCCATTTGAAGCTCACTTGATGCCTGCGCCGAGCTCTCAGCCACACATCCAACCGGAATATGAAATATTTTACTATTCCAAATTTTTTAATATTTGAACAGCCTCAGGTGGACCCGCTTTGGGGCATATTTTGAAAACTCATCTAAGATCCCTCGCTAAACTAAACACTATAATTGTATTTTTAGCATGGATTTTGTAGTTTAATTACAAACTTAGAACTACTTTTTAAGGCAAGATTTTAGAAAAAAAAAAAAAAAAATCTAGGTAGGTCAAATACATTAGCAGTATTTATGATAAAAATCTGATTTTGGGGTAATTTGTGTAAGTGCTTTAAGCTAAATATAAAAACCATTTTATTTTTATTCGGAATTTAATATTCCCAAAGCACATCTCTCTCCCACAGATTTTTCTTGCCTCCTTTCTAATATTGCTAGCTAGTTACTTCAAAAACTCGTATGTATCAACTTCAGCGAAAATCAAGCAACATTTATGGGATATCGTCTTGCCGTCTTTTGATTTTAGATTTCTATACTGCAAAATAAGGCCAGTGTTTAACAAGTCCAGGAGCAATTAAAGAGCCATTTATTAACAATTTAGGCTACAGGCTGGGTTTTGCTTTACTATCCCAATTTTAGCCTCGTAGCTAAAAATCGAAAATTTTTACTTTAATACAAACTAGAAATTATCCGTAATTTTGACTAATAAAGAATTGTGTGGTAGGGAGATATACGATTGGAGTTATGCAATGCAGAATTGAACGGCAGGGAGTTCTGACAAATGCAGGCACCGACCTATCGGTGCGTCGAGTCAAAGACCAAAGTAATGCCATAATTGTATCAGTATATAATGCGCTTAACTTACAAAATATTAAAACTTTAACGTGACGTTTTTTTTTTGCTCAAACTGATTCTCCGTCAACTAACTACAATCAGTCTAGCATTAATTTGCTTATTCCTTGATTTGCTGCAAGCTGGAAAGATGTGCAAAATAAAAAAGAACAACAAATGGTTAATTTGCATATAAAACATTTTAAACGTTGGGTAAAACAGTTAAAATCGTGCATACCAACAAAGACCTCGTTTAACAGTTCTGTTTGTACTAAAAAAAAAAAAAATTGAGAAACAATTTTAAACCTAGAAGTAGGTTGTATATTAATACAGAATAATTTTTTTAGAGAGGGAATTCGTTTTGGAAGGGGGGGGGGGCATGAATGTTACAAAACAAACAAATTATACGCGGATGATATTTATGAATATCTAGAGAAATGTTGTGGAATATTTACATAAAATTCTCATTATTCGGGGTTAGAGGTTGCACCATGTCCCCTCCCCTGTAAGACTGCCAGTGTGCAGTCAATAACGACAACTTCTCGACAATCGCAATTTGCTAGGACAAAATTAGGAAGAAAAACATGATCCCCTATACAAGCTTATGATAATAGAACTATCTTATTTACTGATGGAATGTGTTTATTTCTTGGATTTACCGATGCATTCAAAAACACAACAACACTTGACTATGTTTAATAGTTTGGATCTTTTGCCGAACGAATAATTTACCCTAAATAATGTTTTCTGAGATCTGTACCGCAGACAAAGAGATAATAAACCTCTTTGATCACAGATGTGTCAACTGTGTCCGGTAGCCAACTTGCTACCGGTCCCTAAAATTTGATTCCAGTCTGAGCAGCATATTACCGTTTTTTTTTCATAATTTCTTTGCTAAAAACCAACCACACACAAACCTTCCATTGAAAGGTTTATCCAGAGACTCTAAAACCTAAAAAAGAAAGACAAAAAAGCAGACTTAGTCATATTGGTATCTGAAAATTCTTACATATACGATGCATAGCAAAGTCCATCTATATATGCAAATTGCAT
Organism: Artemia sinica; assembly: GCA_027921565.1. Lineage (NCBI taxonomy): Eukaryota > Metazoa > Arthropoda > Branchiopoda > Anostraca > Artemiidae > Artemia > Artemia sinica. The sequence continues at coordinate 19,699,126 of CM051264.1, read as the reverse complement.
GGTTACATTAATGACATATTCATTCTGCTTCTGTAGCGCTTCCGCTAATAAACCCAAATATCCGGAATCACCATTGGGCGTCTTTCAGCCAACTGTTCATTACCCTGACGAAACAAACCACGCCTAGTGGACGGTTTTAGTGGCGCTGATACTAAGAGAGATATCCTTAACTTCTTTGACTTTGTAGTTTCGGCTAGTTTTTCAATTAGTTCTAAACAAGTCTCTGAGAAGTTGTCTTCAACAAAAGTACAAGTCTTCCTATTACGTGTAGGAAAAAAATTATGTCTGTCATTACGACATATACGCAGTTTTATAGCTTTTTTGCTAGTCGAATTGAACCTTTGGGTGGGAGAAGGGGGCTGAAGCCCAGTAACACCCCTCCCTCTGAATACGATTCGCTTGAAATTTCAAGGCATATAAACAGGGCTGAGTGAACCTCGAAATCTTAGATACGAACCCCTGAGGTGGGGTATTCTCTATTAAAGAATATCGAAAGGTTTTCAAATTGGAGATCAGGAGGGACATTTTCCCTCTAGGTTTGACTTCCGCTTGTACATCTACCTTAATCCCCTCCCTCCAATAAGGGCGACGAGTATGAGCCCTTAAGCTCAACATTCGGGGCTATTAGAGTGCGTGGGCATAACGACAATTACCATGTGTCGCACCGGGTTCTGTTAATACTTACCAAGATGAAAAAGGTCACAGACCTTGGTTGGGGGATTAGCCCCATAATCTGCTTTTGTGTAAAAAGTAGGCAAAAGTAAAACAAACACTTACGTTGTAACTCCGGTGCAGATGTAGGCACAGCCACAGATGAAGGTGATGGTAAAAGCAGGAATAACACAGGTGCAGATAAAAGCGCAGGCACATGATTAGATACAACATTATTGATGACTGGGCGAGGTTCCTCCCTCAGTTGTAGATTATCCATAATGGTCTTAATTCTCTGTTTGACCTTTGCTTGTTCCGTAGGTAAGGAGATTCGCTCAAACGAGGGCTTAACATCTATAACATCCTCTTGTTCAGCTTTGATGAAAATTTGACAAAATTCCGCAGTTGGGTGAATAACTGTATTACCTTCATTTGGATCAACAGGCTCTTCTTTAATTTCAACTTTTGGTTGCAAATAAGGTTTTGCTTTAAGAGGTATAGCTGCCTGAAAAATAAAAGGGGTCAAAATAAATAAATTTCTCACTTTAATACTGATGTTATACAATCGAAACTACAATTAAGTATATCAATAGGTAATCGTTTATTGAGTGGACTTTTTAACAGCGGTTGTTAAACTTTGAGATTAGAGTTATTACAGGTCACACCTTTCTTGCAAACTTTCCAATTCGCAAAGGTCTGGTAAAACTGACATGTTTTGCTAATATAACTGTACACCGAAGTGACTCCATTCCCAAACCTAAAGCCCGTCTTTTTGACATATACTTTTATGCTTTCAATTCTTTTTAGTTCTTTGTAGTTTTATTTTTTGGTATCCTTTTTTGCTTTTTCAATTATTGTTCAATTTAGAATAGATGAGCGTTAAGACGAAAAGATTTTAGCCCTTAATTTAATTCTATTGTCGTTTGGAATTTTAATTCTCATTTTCTAATAACTTTCAATCAGCGCAGAATTTTTTTGAAGGATCCAAATCAAGGCAGCTAACAGCTTTTTCTGGAAAAGGAAGGCACACATTGTCTTTAGCGCTACAGAAGCAGAATAAATATGTCATTAATGTAACCATGCAATCTGCATATATACATGGACTTTACTATGCAACATATATGTAACAATTTTGTGAAATTTGAATCAACAGCATCTATTCGCAAATCCAGCTCCTCTTTTTCTGATCCAGATTACTGTCATTTAGCCTAAATTCTGGTTTCTGGAACTAATCTCCTTTCCATTTTTGGTTCAAGAAGCTTGAGGTTGTAGGGAACATAGACCACTATCCATCTAGCCCAGCTTCAAGCCAATTGTGTTTACCTGATGAATGTGGCAAAGGAGCTGAAACTCCTCTTAGTTGCTGCTGAGGTACTTGGAAGCGTTAGAACTATCATGGCTACTTCTTCAAGTTCCACACCAGTTCACAATCCAACCACCCAGCAATTTCTGTCATCTTTCTCATGACTCTCCATAGATGAGGCTTTGCTTAAACCAACAGGGATTTAAAGAGGAAAAACGAGCGTTTTACATCCCAGCTGTCCAATTGGCTTAAACGTCGCAGAGATTGCTTCCTGAGCAAAGGGGACTACATATTTTGTTGGAATTGGGGAACAAACAGTTTTTGCTGCAGATCAGTTTGAAACTTACGGCCGTAAGTCCATGGGCAAAATGAAAACTTAAAAAATCTAGATTGGGGGCACAGACAATTCTTTCGATTAGCTTGAACGTTATGTCTAAAGGTCCATTAGGCAAAAGAGCTCCAGTATACGAAACGAAAAATTAAAAAAGTTGGCTTGCTTGAAAATAGGGCCTAAAGGTCCAAAACATTTATTTTGAACAGCTTGATACTTACACAACTGTCCTTGGCCAAAGAGACTCAAGAAATTTTTTTTTGGTCAGCTTGAAACTTGTATTCTCAAGTCCTTGGGCCATGGGAATCCCAATACACCAGAAAATAATTGAAGGAAATTTACGTATCCCGAAAACGGGGCCCGAAATTTTTTTTTCAAGCGGATTGAAACATATACCGGTCAATGCCCGGACCAAGTATACACAAATTCACTAAAAAAAATGTTGCGGGATATGAGACACCTAAGAAATAGGAACCAAGAATGGATGAAAAAATAAATTCTGATTAGTTTGTAACTTTTTTTTAGTAAGTCCTAGGGCAAAAGGGAGCCCAAGTAAGAAAAAAAAAACATTCGGTTTACCTTAAAACAAGAGAGAATGAATTTTTTTTCCCACAAACAGCTTGAAACATGGGATAAAAGGATGCTGATGCAAAAAAAAAAAAAAAAAAATTTTGGGTTCACAGACCCTTTTATACAGGCCCAAAAGTTTTTTTTTTATTGGTTTCGAAATGCCGTCCATAAGACATTAGGCAGGGGACCCCGATGCGATAAAAGTGAGAGTAAACAAACGAAGGTTTGCCTAGAAACAGGTCTTAACAATTGCCAAAAAAAGCTTTTTTTCCCAAATGGCTCGCATACTAAATCCTTCAGTTTCCTGGGTCAAAGGGACAGTAATTCCGAAAATAAATTTTGAGTTCGGGGCACAGGCAATACACTTTAATATGCCATCTAACTACACAGTTCTAGGGCTAGACGAAGGAGGCCAAATATAACTTTTTTTACATCTAAGATATGTCCATGAGCATCGGACTTACGATTTTGTTTGGGGCGCCAGCTAAAACCTAACAAAAGGTGAGAGCCTTGCCAGCAGCAATGTCTATTGCTGTCAGAGTTCCCTTTTATCTGAGTTATCAATGGAACTAGAGTTTAGGATTTAAAGAAAAGATAACATAACTGTGAGCTTAATCATGTTCTCCGGCTTGTATTTATTTGACAGAACTCAAACTAGTCCATTTGAATCTAAGAAAATCCCGATATAGCCCATACCAAAAGTATATATATTCATAGACCCTGGGGAGTTAGTTTAAGCTTTTTTTTAATTGTTGCGATTTAATCCACCAGGTAGTATTTTGGAAAAGACATGGCCAGCCTGCTACTCAGCTTATTTATTACAACCCAACTTTTCCTGCTTTACGTGCCTTTTAGCTAATACATAGGAGGCTTCATCGACTGATTTGTCACCTATCTCCATTACTTTGGGCTGTCAACCCTCACTTTTTGTCCTTGAATTCACAATCACTTAGCTAATGCAGTGCTCTGGCCTTCGCCACTCATCGATGTAATTCGAGATTATTGCTAATAGATGTTGAAGGAAAAATTACTAATACTTACTTCAACTGCAGGCCATCTTGCACTTCTATGCCACATAGCATCATATTTTCGAATTTGTGATTTTTGCTCTTCCCTCATATTTTGCCGATATTTTTTTCATATATTCTGCTTGCCTCCGTTTTCTTTCAGCGTTCTCTTCTGCTGTCAGCCTCCTGTTGTTACCCTAAAATGAACAGAAATGAAAACAAATTATAAGTTAAAACCTACATGAAAATACATAAGAGTGCTTAGGCTCTAAACCCTCCGAAGGCCAATTTGCGCTTTCTTGAAAACAAAAACATTTTTGCTCGGTTTTTCTTCGATAATAGCAGCATTGAAAAATCATAAGTGGCTCAGACTTCCTAGAATGAATGTTATTATATTTTAGACAATCAGTCTAATTCCATTAACTTGATATGCATTAAATTTTTTACCCATGCTCTCTTTAATGTATCACATTCCTTCAAATGTGTAGAAAACCCTTTGTCAAATCATTTATTGATCAGTCAGATCAAAATATTGCTTCAACAAACTAGAGATGTTGCTTAGAAATGACCAGTGTTCCTACAGCAAGTTTTTTGTGTATCAATTTTCTACATAGATAGATAAAATAGAATCAAAAGGAAAGGTTTTGATAAAAAAAAAACACCATTTAAAAAAACTAAATTTGAAGTTACAAATGTAATTTTTGTAAGAAAAATTTTTCTTTCTTGTAATCCAGATTATTAGTATGATTTTCTAATTTACTTTTTTTGACATTTGGAAAAACCTCACTGTTCAAAGTACATAGCATTTTCGGTAAAAACGCGAAAGATTAGCTCGGCAACTCGCCCAGCAACAAAACGTTGATTTGACGCCCTCTGCACCAGCTATGTTTCTGGAGGATCTTTTTTTTTTTTTTTTTTTTTTTGTAAATTATGACACTCAAGCCTTTATTCCCGGAGAGGCAGAGCGGGTATTCACACTTTTATTTGTAAGCTTTGTGATATAACTTTATTGTTGTGCCGCTGTTGATGTTATGTCAAATTAAATACATACTTTTAAAAATACAGATCGTTTTCAGCAAAAAGCGGTGAAGCACGAGCAAGAGGAGGAGACCAATAGCCTACTATTGTAGCCTACGATAATCTGTTGCACTTCCTTTTTTTCAAAAGTATGAAAAACTTTATTTCTGTTCGGTTTAGGCTTTGATATTTCTCTTTACTTTAAATACCTGTTTTAAATGTTTCTTAAAATTAATTAATGAAATGCATTAGGCCCGTTTTCTGCTAGGACTCCAATCATACTTCTCAGGACATTTTTCAGAAAATCGAAGTTCAGCTCCAATCTAACGCTGAAATGTACTGTTTGGTAGAACAAATTGATTTTAAACGCTTTTGACTGAAGGAACATTGAACATTGAACAAAAACTTGAGCAGAATGAGGCAAGATCAGAAACGCAAGGTTACAGTAACAAAAGATAGGCCTATTAAGATAAATACATCATACATGTATCTGATACTTTTGAAATTTCTCGACTTTTCCCTATCAGAAACTCTGGCTGCAGTGAACTTGAGAATGTTTAACTACCAGGATAGAGGCTGGGTTTTATTATCCTCCTCCAGCTACAAAAAAAAGTGAGGAAAAATTATAAATACACAACTTGAGATAATTGCAAGGAGAGGCGTCAAACATGTGCGGAGTCTTTGGTCACCTCTTATACATGTTTTTCGGTCACACCCCCATCCCCCAATAGATTTGGCAAGCCAATAATTAGAATGACCACACAAAGTGACAGGCAAAATCACTTCAAATTTATCTTAACTTTATTAAAATCTTGATCTTCGCTGGTAAAAAATGATCAACTGATCAGCAAAATCTGTTGCATCCCCATCTCTAAATATGTTAGCCGCTGACGCCTCTGAATGCAAGAAAATACAAAAAACATACCAGGGAATGTCTGCAAAATTCAGTATGTGAGTCCTTTGCCACAAATGAGCTATAATGCCAGTTCTTCAAACTGGCCAAATTGAACTTTTTTTCATATCTTGGAGACATCTATGACCATAGGTGCACGAAAAGTGGCGTATTTAGGATTTACACTTTGGGAAAAAAAAAAAAAAAAAATACTGGCTGAAAGCTACCATAAGGCCAGAAGCTTACCTCCAACAATGTCCATTAATGTCAAAGTTACCTTTTTCTGAGCATTCAGGTACAAACTGCTTACTGACTTTACTTATTGCTACCAAAAATAGTCTACCTCGCGGGCATTTTAGTTGACAAATAGGCAGCTTTTTTTTCCTCCCTCAACTCCACTCGGACCTTTAGCCTGCGGATATGTTCCTCATTTCCCTCTGACCCTTGCAGTGGGCCTTCGCTGAATCAACTCTAGATTAGGACGTCAATAGCCCCCAATCATTAATAAACTTTAAAGGAAGATAATGAATAATTACTTCAACTGCACGGCGCATATAATTACTTCTACGTCGTCTTGCATCATATTCTCGAATTTGAGCTCTCCGCTCTTCACTCATGTTTTCTCGATATTTCCTCATATATTCTGCACGTCTGCGCTTTTTTTCAGCATTTTGTGACATTCTTTAAGTGCTTCAGTGTCCTTCAAACTAGTTGTATTGTTCCTGAAACATCAGAAATTGAGTAATTATTATTTTTGACCCCTTACACTTAAAGACAATAAAGTTTTCACGACTTTTACCTTTCAATAATAGGACATTTTGAATGTAAATATGATAATTAAGTCACCACTCTATGGAGTTGCCAGCTAAATCCATATTAAATTCATAAAAAAACATTCCTTAGCTAGTTTTATAATAAATATCAGCAAATCTGTACAGACAATCAATAACTCATAAACCCTTCCACCCCTGATGTAAAAGTAATTAAAAAAAAAAAACAACAGGGTAGCCAACCAAAATTACATAAAATTCATTTCAATTTTAATAGAAACCTAATGGATATATGCAGAAGTAAAAAAGGGGCAAGTTTTTGTCTATTTTTCCCAAACAAAACTTACTTTAAGAGGGGGAAGGGCACAGATATTTCCTTTGAGAGGTTACCTCCAATTGAAATTTTAACTCAAAAAAGGAGACAAAAATACCACCACTATGGAAATTTTAACTTTCCATAGCATACATACACTCATTTGACAGGACTGGAGAAAAAATCTCCCCTGCTCCCAAAACGAAATTCAAAGAACCATTATTGTTTAAAAGAAAAAGCAAATAAAAATAAGATCTTTCATTCTAAAAACAGAGTGATTAAAAAAACTTGTACCCTTTTATTGCTCCTGTGTACGGACATTCATTCTTGAAGTCCAGAGACAAGAACTCTCTTCAGCATAGAGATGGGAGGGTCTGGCGGCCCCCCTACTACTACTATTACTAACAACTCACCGTAGCACCAAGCCGCATAAGGCCAACACACCTACACACGCTTCTCCTCCATCCCAATCTATTCAAAGCCTCCCTTTTTACACCCTCCCACGAAGTTCCCATTTCCTTTCGATCTTTCTTTATGATATCCTCCAACCCCAGAAAAGGACGACATGCTTTCCGTTCAGCCCTAAACGGTTGGCCGAAAAGAAATATCTTCGGTAATCTGTCATCTTTCATCGGCACAACGTGCCTTAGCCACCTCAACCCCTCTTTCACTATAGCCCTAGAGAGCGGTATTGAACCACATTTTTCGTCAACCTATTGTTTGAAATATGGTCGGTCAGCGGGGTACCCAGAATAATCCTTAAGCAATGTCTCTGGAAAACATCTAGCAAATCTTCATCCGCTTTTCGAAGCGCCCATGCTTCAGAGCCATATTTGACTACTGTCATCACTGTAGCTTCTAATATTTTAATCTTGGTTTGCAGACTTATCTTCCTATTCTTCCAAACTTTTTTTAGCTGTGAAAAAAACACCCTGAGTCTTGGCTATTCTGCTTTTAACATCTTCACTGATCCCACCATCTTTACTAATAATACTATCAAGGTAAGTGAAGCTGCCCACCTGATCAATCTTTTCATTACCCAACATCACCTTTTCCTCTTCACTTGTTCCTAGCCTTAGTGACTTTGTCTTCTTAACATTAATTTTCAAACCTATTCTACCACCCTGAACTCGCAAAACTTCTAAAAGTTCATTCATTTTGCTCACACTTTCCTCTAGGATGCTTAAATTATCAGCATAATCTACGTCCAGGAGACTTTTTCTCCCCGATTAGTTCCGTGGTCTCCCATTGCCTTTGCTGTGCTCCTTAAGACTAAGTCCATCAAAATATAATTCATATAAACGGGGATAGAACACAACCCTGCTTAACTCCTGTTTTAATACAAAACCAGCTGCTAACCTCATTTCCTACCTTAACTGCAGCAGTGCTATTCTCGTACATGGCACTAATCACTTTAATATATTTTTTCTGGTATACCATACAAGGATAAAACCTTTACTAAAGCTCTTCTATCAACAGAATCGAACGCTTGCTCATAATCTATAAAACTGAGGACCGAAGGTGTTTCACAACTAAGGCACTTCTCAATTATTAACCTAAGAGTGAAAATTTGATTGACACATCCTCTACCTTTTCTAAAACCACACTGTTATTCTCTTAAAACTTTGTCTACACCATCTCTCAGTCTAAAAAGTATCATATTAGTAAGTAATTTGCTACCTACAGAGACCAGACTAATGCCTTGATAATTGCCACACTCACTTTTATCACCTTTCTTATGAAGTGGTTTATTTAAGGTTTTCCTAAAAATCGTTAGGTACTTCCCCTTTTCCAAAAATCATATTCATAATCTTCAGTAACTTATTTCTAACCTCAGAGCCACAATATTTAAGAAACTCATATACCACTCTATCCGCACCTGGAGCCTTTTTATTTTTAAATCCTTTTAGTACTGTCACTAATTCTTCCTCACAAAACAAATCTTCCTTCACATCCAAGGTATCACAAAATTTTTTCATTTTCCTCTATATCTTTTCCTGCAACTTTATCTCGGTTTAGCAAATTCTCAAAATGTTCGGCCCTTTAATCTCTCTTTAATTCTTTCCTTATCGCTAGACTAATTGTTGCACCATTCCTATCTTTAACTGGGCCAAGTCCGGATTGACTACTCCCTCTCAATTTATTAACATGCCAGTACAATATTTTAGTATTAGCTGCATCTTCCAGATCCTCGGCAATTTTATCCATGGCCTCCACTTCACACCTCCTTATTTTATATTTTAATGCAGTGTTGTTGGGTTTGTGATGTACAGTGGTGGTTTTAGGTGGGGCAGACGGGGCACTTACCGCAGGCATAGAAGTTTTAGAGGCATGAAATTTCAGACAAATAATCTAACTTTGTAATCATTTTGTATTTTTTTTTTTTTTTTTTAAAATAAATTAGAGGGCACAATTGGCGATAAGTATAAGCAAATTGTATCCAAAATTTTTGTTTTTCCCATATCTTTACACTTATAAAGTAATATAAGTTACATTTCTATAAATGAAAAATTTGTCAATCAATGAAAATGTTACTAAGATTTGGCCTGGAAATTTTTGAGAAACAAAGGGAGGGGGGCTCTAGTCAAGATTTTTCCCATGATGCAAGAGAGGTATGAACTACCACTGGTGCTGTATTTGCTTAATTAAGATGGACAAATTTCTATAAGAATTAGTTTATAACTTGTTGCAAAACATATTACAAATAGATAAGAATACATGAACTAGTTCTTATATAATTTTACATCATTGATGTACAAATTGATTTAAAACTAACTTGATTACCTTAAATTGCACTTGCTAGGAATATGGACAAATCCAGTGTAGGCCCGTTAATGATGATGGGGCTGCAGGGCATCTGCTGCATCCCATTGAGAGAGCCATGGTTTTGTTGCTCAGTCCTTGTCAAGATTTGATTTGAAGCTATCAATTGGTGTAGATCCCACTGTTGTCTTGCTTAGGCTGTTCCACAGACGTATGATTTGATTGTAGAAGAAAAACTCTTTTTCTTGTCTTGGCATGCTTGCAGAACAGCTTTGTTGAATGACCTCTAGTACTTCAAAATTGGGCAGGTTCAAACATATCATTGTCATCAGACTGGATCCACTTGTTGGTCATTATCATATTGCCTCTGTGTTGATGGTAGGTCAAAGTTTGGTAGCTTCAGGCTCTGCAGTCAACATCCATACTCTTTATCTTTGAGACACTTTACACATTTAGCTGCCCATCTTTGAACAGATTCAAGAGCCATCTTGTCTGTTTTATTAATTGATGTGGGAATACACATTCCATACTCCAATCTAGGTCTCACCAGGCTTTTATAGAGTTTAGTCACTACTGCTGAGGATCTACTAGTGATTGTATGCTTGATGATATCAAGAGTTTGGTTAGCCCCTGCTACTGCAGCATGGGTTTGGCAGTTGAATTTGAGGTCTCCATCCACAACAACTCCCAAATCTCTATCTAAGGTACTCTTGGAAATTGGATGTCTCCTGCTGGAATTTGATAGCATTGAATATTGCCACTGAGGGTTATTTCTTCCAAAATGTAGGGACCCTGCACTTTTCAACATTAAACTTGAGTCTCCATATATTGGCCCATTTGCAGAGGCAACCTAGGTCTGATGTTATTGAGGCTACATCCTGCTGTGTGTCAATGGGAACAATAAGTTTCAAGTCATCAGCATATATGCTAAGTTCATTAGTCATGTTTTTTGGAGCATTGTTTAATGTAGATATTGGAAATTGTAGGTACCAAAACAATTCCTAGAGGCATTGAGGTATTTAATGTGGATAATAGTACTATATTTCAAAAAGTATAGCTAATACAGAAAAACTGATTTCATATTTGGAATAAAAAATAAACATTCATCCAAAAAATAATACAAACAGGTTAAAAAAACTTGGCAGAAAAAATTTCATTTTTTCCCTTTTTGAGTGTGGCATAGGCCTACCTATAATTCCGAGTCATAAATTCAGCAGCCATTGGCTGTTTTCAATCAAATATGATAAACTTAACAGTTAATAAATATTTTAGTATTATCAATTGATCCATTTCCTCATAACAAAGGATACATTTTCTAAATGGTAATCTTTGCAAACAGACAGAACATATGAGCAAATTGTAAAAGCAAGCGAAAAATCACAGTGATTCTTTTCAACAAAAGGGATGGAAATTAAATTAAGTTATACATCTAGGTTTCTTTGATAAACAAAATTACAAAAGTGAAAAACAAATGAATAAATTAAATAGAAAAAGGAAAACATACCCTTGGAATGCAGGTAAGCATCTTTGGAGATATGAATTAGGAATGAGGAATTAGGTATCCCTTTACAGTTCATTTAAGGGCTTTGAATTGGATTCAGATGTAAAATAATAATTATTTAACGTAATATATGGAAAGAGGCTAATAAAGTCATTAAGTAGGCTAGTGTGTGTTACTTTTTTTCTACAACATTTCTGGAATCATCCAAATATTTACTGGATTTTTTTGGTATTAGGTTTTTTCCCAAATATAAGAAATATATTTTAAATTCTTAAAAACTGTATAAATCAGGACAAAGTAAAGACAAGAGGCTACCTATAGATCAAATTTAAACATTGAATTTTTTTTCAAAGATTGTAGTCAGTTAATCTGGTAAATATTTACCAAATCATATTATTGAGTTACAACTAAAGTGAATATACCACTCAATGCCTTTTTTTTATGCTCTTTACAAGTATAATAATCATTGGTAAATTTTATCAAAACATATTATTGAGTTTCAAATAAAGTGAATATATCATTCGATGCCTTTTTTTATGCTGATTACGAATATAAACAATCATTTCTATCAGAAATGAATTTTAGCCCCCCCCCCTATATATGTCAATTCAGGATATATATTTGCAAATATGGGGGTGGGTTTTAGGTTAGGTTAGAGGGGGGCTGAAATTCATTTCCAATAGAAATGATTATTATATTTGTAATCAGCATAAAAAAAAGGCATTGAATGGTGGGTAAATATATACCAAATCATATTATTGAGTTAGGAATAAAGTGAATACACCATTTGATGCCTTTTTTTTTATGCTGATTACGAATATAATAATCATTTCTATCGGAAATGAATTTCAGCCCCCCCCCCCCCTATATATGCCAATTCAGGGTATATATTTCTACATTAGGGGGTGGGGGGGGGTCAAGTTTAAACTTACCTCCCATTTACATCAGAAACAAAATTTGCCCCCCACCCCCCTTAATGTAGAAAATACTACTTCTAACAACTCATCGCAGCACCAAGCCGCCTGAGGTCAACACAGCTACGCACGCTCCTCCTCCACCCCAATCTATTCAAAGCCTCCCTTTTTACACCCACCCACGAAGTTCCCATTTCCTTTAAATCTTTCTTTATGACGTCCTCCCACCCCAGACGGGGACGACCTGCTTTCCGTTTAGCCCTAGATGGTTGGCCGAAAAGAACAATCTTCGGCAATCTGTCATCCTTCATCCGCACAACATGCCCTAACCACCTCAACTTTTCTTTCATTATAGACATAGAAAGCGGTATTGAACCACATTTTTCGCATAGCCTATTGTTTGAAATACGGTCAGTCAGCCGGGTACCCAGAACAATCCTTAAGCAATTTCTCTGGAAAACATCTAGCAAATCTTCATCCGCTTTTCGGAGCGTCCATGCTTCAGAGCCATATTTGACCACTGTCATCACTGTAGCTTCTAATATTCTAATCTTGGTTTCCAGACTTATCTTCCTATTCTTCCAGACTTTTTTTAACTGTGAAAAAACACCCTGAGCCTTGGCTATTCTATTTTTAACATCTTCACTGCTCCCACCATCTTTACTAATAATACTATCAAGGTAAGTGAAGCTGCCCACCTGATCAATCTTTTCATTACCCAACGTCACCTTTTCATCTTCACTTATTCCTAGCCTTAGTGACTTAGTCTTCCTAACATTAATTTTCAAACCAATACTAGCACCCTGAACTCGCAAAACCTCTAAAACTTCATTCATTTTGCTCACACTTTCATCTAGGATGCTTAAATCATCAGCATAATCCAAGTCCAGGAGACTTTTTCCTCCCCATTTGATTCCGTGGTCTCCCATTGCCTTTCCTGTGCTCCTTAAAACAAAGTCCATCAAAATAATCCATATAAAGGGGGATAGAACACAACCCTGCTTAACTCCTGATTTAATACAAAACCAGCTGCTAACCTCATTTCCTACCTTAACCGCAGCAGTGTTATTCTCGTACATAGCACTAATCACTTTAATGTATTTGTCTGGTATACCATACAAGGATAAAACCTTTACTAAAGCTCCTCTATCAACAGAATCAAACACTTGCTCATAATCTATAAAACTGAGGACCAAAGGTGTTTGAAAACTTAGGCACTTCTCAATTATTAGCCTAAGAGTGAAAATTTGGTCAACACATCCTCTACCTTTTCTAAAACCGCACTGCTCTTCTCTTAAAACTTTGTCTACGGCATCTCTCAGTCTAAAAAGTATCATATTACTAAGCAATTTGCTACCTACAGAGACCAGACTAATGCCTCGATAATTACCACACTCACTTTTTATTACCTTTCTATAAAGTGGCTTAATTAAGGTTTTCCTAAAATCATTAGGTACTTCCCCTTTTTCAAAAATCATATTCATAATCTTCAATAACTTATTTCTAACCTCAGAGCCACCATATTTAAGAAACTCATTTACCACCCTATCCGCACCTGGAGCCTTATTATTCTTTAATCCTTTTAGTACTGTTGCTAATTCCTCCTCACAAAACAAATCTCCTGAATTGGCATATATAGGGGGGGGGGGGTCTGAAATTTTTTTCCGATAGAAATGATTATTATATTCGTAATCAGCATAAAAAAAAGGCATCGAATGGTGTATTCACTTTATTCCTAACTCAATAATATGATTTGGTATATATTTACCGAATGGTGTAGGCTATTCACTTATTCCTAACTCAATAATATGATTTGGTAAAAATTTACCTAATCATTTTTGTCGGAAATAAATTCTAGCCCCCACCCCTATATATACCAATTCAGGCTATATATTTGCACATTAGGGGGGGGGGGGGGAAGTTTGAACTTACCTCTCATTTACATCAGAAATAAAATTACCCCCACCACCCTAATATGCAAATATATACCCTGAATTGGTATATATAGGGGTGGGGGCTAAAATTCATTTCCAAAAAAATGATTATTATATTTGTAAAGAGCATAAAAAAGCATCGAGTGGTATATTCACTTTAGTCGTAACTCAATAATATGATTTGGTAAATATTTACCATTAATCTCACCTATCTAAACCTATATGCATCATGTCCAAAATTAGGAGCAGTTTGTTGATGTTTAGTACAGAAAGCCTACTTTTAATCAAAATATTTGTTTAAAATTAGCACTGTCCAAATGCTGAGGGTCACCCTATAGGCTATATATTTCGTTCCTTATAGGGGCCATAAATACAAAACAAATAAGATTTACAAAATTTGTTGATAGATGCCACTAGGCTACATAGCCTACAAAAACAAAGCAACATTAAAACAAAAAAACTTCTTCTTCTTTCGGTGAAATTGGATTATTTTTGACTTGGTAGGTGCAATGGGTAAATCTGAATGTTGAGAGAATTTTTCAAATTGGAAAAGTGACTTTTGCAGATTTGACTGTGCTATCTCAAAGGTTTTGCCAGATGACCATAGAACCAGATCGTCAGCATATTGTAGATTCGTATGGGGGAGGTTCATGTCCCAGAGATATAGGGCAAAAAGGAGGCAACTGAGAACTGCTCCCAGAGGTAGGCCTTTGGTTATTGTCTTTTGGGGTGAAGAGGCTGAACCAACACAAACAATGAAACTTCGCACTTCTGTGAAAGATTTTATAAAAGATACTAGCTTGGGGGGGGGGGTAGTCCAAGGTTTGCAAGTTTGTTTAAAAGGGTTTGGTGGTTCACATTGTCATATGCCCCTTCAAAATCTAGGAAAGCTGCAACTAGGACATTATTTTTTGAGAATGATTCATTTATTGCATTTGTTAGCAAAATGAAAGCATCTTTTTAGGAGTGGTGTTTTCTGAATCCAGTTTGAGTGTGAGGGATCATATTATTTTTTTCAACAAACCAGAGGGGTCTGTAATAGATCATTTTCTCCATTATTTTCCCCATCACAGGAGTAATCATTATGGGCCTATAGGAATCAGGGTTATCTTTGGGTTTATTTTTCTTTAGGATTGGTAGGAGGGACAAACATTTCCATATAGCCTACTGGAGAACATAGAAGATGCCCAAGCGTGATTTAAACAGTTTAGCAGTTCCTGTTTGTATGAAGGGGTGAGATTCTTTATCCATGTAGGGTGTATATTGTCATAGCTGCCACTAGTTTTGGTCCTAATATGATGTATTGCATTATTCATTTCCTGGATTGAAAATGGACTAGTTATATACTCGGATCCTGGGCGTGGTTGGTAACTTGGGTTCATAGGAAGTGGGGATATTTTGCTTCGATTATTTGATGTTAGCTTATTAACAAATAGAGTTGAAAATAGCTTAGCTTTTTCATTATCATTGTCATAATGGGTATTATTATGTATAAGCTCATACAGGAGTGGGTTGGGGGAAGTCTTTTTCCCACAGATGTGGCTTATGACTTTATGTATAATTGGCTAATGTGTCTCTCTGGAGAGATTATTTGCAAAATTATTCCAGTATTTATATTTAGCATCTATTATAGTCCTTTTTAGATTAGATTCTGCTTGTAATTTTTTTAAATATGTAGTAGGTGATGGTTTTTTTTATGAATGCTCTACTAGCTGCCTTTTTTATTCTCCATTTATTTTGGCACTCATTTGTCCACCATGCTTTGGGAATGTGTTTAGGGATGGTTTTTTTGGTGTTGTCCTGGGGATAGCATGATTAGCTGTATTTATTAGTAAAGATGCCAAGACTTCAGCATGTGTGTCAACTGTTGTGTTTGAAATGCATGAATTTTGGGTGAAACTTGTAATTTCATCATTTAGCTTATTTTGGAACATAGACCAATTTGCTTTAGTGTTGATATATTTTGAGGTGTGTGATAGGGTTTCAGCAGGTTCATTTAGGGAGCAAACTATAGCAAAGTGGTCAGTACATAGACTATCAATTTTATTTATACAAATTTTATTCAAAATATTTGAAGACACAATTTGTAGGTCAATTGTAGAGAATCTGCCACTTTTGGGGTTGAAATATGTATTCAGGTTTGGAGGGGTAGCAACAGCTAATTCAATATTATTTGAGGTCATAATCTCAATCAATTTACCAGCTTTATTTGCTGGTTTATTCCCCCACAAAAAGCTGTGGGCATTGAAATCTCCGCAAATAATGATATTTTTTACCACATTAGAATTATTTATATAATTAAAGAAATCCATGGCATCTGTAGTTTTGGCCATTAGGGTTATAAAAAGCTTATTATGTAGGTTTTTTGTATTTTTCAGCCAGACACTGATACCAATTGCATCAACATCATTTGCAAAATCTAGAAAGTTGATGCCACAGAATTTTATATTATTTTAACTATTAAAGCTACTCCACCTCCTTTTCTCTCTGATGATCTATCCTTTCTCAGGATAGTATATCCCAGAGACTTAATTTGCTGATTTCGGGTTAAATGAGTTTCCTAGAGGCAAGCAATATTAATGCAATTATTATTCATAAAAGATATTAGTTCATTTAGCTTATTTTCTGTGAGTGATCTTACATTCCACTGGAGTATTAATATGTGTTGTGTTGTTGATTTATTTTTCATATGACTGTGTATCAATGTTCAGCTTTGCTAAAAGTAAAGCAAGATCTTTTTTTGCTTGAATGAGCATATCATCAGGGATGTAGATTTTTGCCAATTCTGCAATGATTTTTGTTTTCTGTAGTTGATGTATGTTCATGGCCTTAACTGCATTACAGTTTAGAATGAATAAGCATATATTTGGGGATTGCATGTTTGGTTGTGCATCCTCTTTGTCAGTTAGGGATTAATTCCTGGTAGTGTTTCTGGTTTGTTTCTTCTTGAGAGGGGGGGCCAGGCTGACCTCATCTCACCAGGCAAGGAGGCTTGTTGACTTGGTGATTCCTTCTGATAGGGATGTGAGCTAGGGGGCTTAGAGGATGGTGTTTTATAAGGGGTACTTGATGCATTGGGGGCGTTTGACTTGGGGGTTTTGGTTGGTTTCATTACAGGCTTTATGTGGTATTGTTGGGCAGCATTTGCTTCCATTGCTGCAAAGGGGTATGGAATGGCCTTCTCTGTTGCTATTTGGAGTGTTAGTGCTCTTTTCTTATATGCAGGGCATAGTGATTTATTGGTAGATTCATGTGGGCCTTTGCAATTGATACATGTAGGCTGAGTGTTGTTGCAAGTTGTCAACTCTTTAGGATGGAATGCTTTACAATTACTACACTCTAGGAGAGAATTTCATTGCATTTGTTTGTTGTGTGTCCCAGTTTGAGACACTTCTGACACTGGATAGGCTTTGGTTTGTATTCCTTGTGAGGTTTGATTTGCCCAAATAGGAATAACTTTTCTGGGATATTAATTTTTTTCCTTCAGTGTAAATAAGAAGGATCTACTTGTTTTTTAGGCCATTAGAGTTAGGTTTACCAAGTTGGGTAACATTCTCAACTGGGATTGTGTTGCCAGCCCTATCTGAGAGCCCTTCTTTTAACTCCTGAATGAGTATTTCTGGGGGAACATTATAAACTACTATTTTTGTTGGGGATTCTTTTGGGTTCCATTTAGATGCATTAATTGGGATATTGAGAAGGGATTTTAGATTAAATATTGTGTCTGCTGATTTTTGATCTTGGACAGCTATTAGCAGAGATCCATCATGGTGAATATTAATAGAGAACATTGATTTTATCAGTTTGAAAATTGCAACTCTTATTGCAGTAATCTTTTTTATTTCAAAGGGGGCAATAGGAGAAATTTTAAGGTAAATTCCTAAGTTTTGGGAGGGAGGATCTCGGGCAGGGAGAGGGGAAATGCTTTTGATTGGCGAGATTTTTTTCCTTTTTTTAAAGCTTCTAGAAAGGACCCTTGAAACCCATTATCATCATTTATAGTGACATTAGCCCCTACACTGATCATTGTCCTATTCTAGGTATTGGAGCTATCATGTGAACTTTGTGATAGTGAGCTTGACCAGCCAATATGGGTATCAGTTTCACTGGTATTTGGGGTGGGATCTGGGGGGACTTTTTTTTGGAGGACTTCTAATCATTGCCTATTGGAAAAAGCTTTAAACTAAAACAAAACTAAAAAAAGAAAGGGTAATACAATGATAACAAACCGTCTGCACTCTACTATGGGGAAAATTTCAGGATCAAAAGAAACACCACAGTATGGCCCTGAAGAGGATTTTAGAAAATGAAGTGGTTATTCTCTGTTTGTTCTTCTACTGACAAAAAGGCCAGAAATTTGACATTTAATTCTTCTTCTTCTTCTTCAATTATAGGCTTCAGATGAATCCATTTAACCTTTTTTGTGTTGTCTGATTATGTCAGGAGTTTCCTGGGAAATCAATATAGAAATTAGACTATTATTATTTAATAATAGAATTTATACGTCGTTGATGAAACCACCTATATTTAGGCAGTTAAAGACAGCTTTGAAAAATTTGGCATCATCAGTTGAAGAGTCTCTCCTTTGTGTTAGTTGGTCAATATTAGGGGTTAGCTTAAGGCGCTTGAATATAGCAGATAAAGTTAGCCATTCTTTTTTATGGTTGAGAGTTGCCACAGGGCAACCAAAAAGGACATGGTTGATGGTCTCATCATAGGTTTGGCATAGGCGGCAAAGAGGGTTCATTACTGTTGGAATGATTGTGTTTTGAAAGTGATAAGTTTGGCCGTTAAGGCCAGTAGCATTTGATTGTATTCTGTGGTACATCTTTGAGTCTTTCCAGGATGTAAATGGAGAAAGATTTGGTGGGCGTTGGTTTGCTAGATAAAAATGTTAGGCGCCAATGGTTTACATCTCTTACTGGGATAGGTCTTCCAGAAATTATTTCAAACTGAAGGGCAGATTTAGCTATTTCATCTTCCTTGTGGTTCCCTTTAATACCCATATGACATGGGATGTACTGGAATTTTGTGGATATACCTTGTTTAAGTAGTTGGTTCAATAGTACAAGAGTGGTGGAGGTATCATTGTCTGGGTAGTCTGAATGTTCTGGTGATATTGAGGCAAGGGCTGATTTTGAGTCTGAATAAATTATAAGAGGGGTGTTTCTTGGAGGGTTTGGCATCTTTATAATGGTTTCCAATGCAATGTTGATGGCAGCTATTTCAGCTGTCATGATACTCACATCATTTTGGAGCGTTTCTGCAGCTGCTATACCTAAAGATGGGAAGTGGACTCCACAAGCAGTCCTGGATTCTGTTTTTGAGCCATCCACAAAAATTTGGGAGGTGGTGGATATATCTCTGAGACTCAAATTCATGGAATAATGATTTTACATAGGCAAGGGAAAGATTTGCTTTAATAGCTGGTGCAAACAAAAGGTTCACTTCTGGGTAGTGGTTAGTCCAGGAAGGTATCTGGGGGTATATTTGAAATAAAGAAGATGAAGGTATGGGGAAGGTCATTTGGGTGGTTGCAAATTCCCGTGCAAGGCCCCTAAAAGCACCAGGGTTTCTGAGCCAGTCATGTAATCTATGGGAACTGTTACCTTCAATTTTTGTAAAGTAGCAGGCAAGTAGGATGTCTCTGCACATGGCAATAGAGGTGAGACCCCTTTTGCTGAGGAGGAAGTTGGTGTTGGTGTGATTCCTGAGGCCAAGTATAGCACAGATCATAGTATTCTGGACATTCTCCAGACTGCATAGTAGGTTCTTTGAGCATGAGCCATAGACAATAAGTCCATAATCAATCTGAGATTTGATATAAGTCTTATAGAAATTTATTAGAGTTTTTCATGGCAGCCCCAAGGCGTATTGAGTAGCCTTTGTAAGATGCACATTTTTCTGAGGCATTTTATTCTCACATTTTCAATGTGGAGCCTGAAAGTTAGTTTTTGGTCTAGAGTGAGGCCAAGATATTTGATGTGTTGTTGCTCTTGGATGACAACACCATTTAAGGTTAGTAAGGCAGATTGGGGATTTCTCTTATTATGAAATTGTACTATAGCTGATTTTGATAGGGTGGTGGGTAGGCATTAATTGTTGGAGAAACATTCAAAGGCATATAAAGCAACTTTTTAACTTGGATTGGGCCAGTTCAAAATTATTTGAGGTAGACCATAGGACTATATCATCTGCAAACTGAATATTTTTTGGGGTAGGTTCAGATCCCATAAATATAGCAAAAACAGGAGGCAGCTGAGGACAGCACCTTGGGGAAGGCCTTTGGAGACAAGACTTTTTAGAAGAGATATAGAAATTTACTTGGAGAACAAAAGAGTGTTCAGATAGGTAACTTTTTTAAAAGAAATTCACTACAGGTATTGGAAAACCCATTTTTAATAATTTTTGCAATAGGAGTGGATGTTGGATATTATCATATGCATTTTGAAAATCTAAGAAGGCTGCAACTAGGATTTGGTTGTCTTTCAGACACTCAGATATGGCGTTGGTTAAGCAAACAAATGCATCAATGGAATAATGATATTTCCTAAATGCTGTTTGGGTATGTGGGATGAGGTGGTTAGACTCAGCAAACCAATACAATTGGGAGTGAATTATCTTCTCATATAATTTTCCCAGAACTGGGGTTCACATAATGGGTCTGAAGGAGTTGGGGTCCTCTTTGGGTTTATTTTGTTTAATATAGGGATGATGATGATGTTTTCCAAGCAGATGGGAAGAAGACGGAATTGCTCCAGGCATTGTTGAAGAGAGATAAGAGTACTTTTTTAAACTCTATTGGAAGGTGTTGGAGCAAAGATGGATGGATCTGGTTGTGGCTACTAGATGTTTTGGGTTTGATTGAATTGATTGCTTTATTCAGCTCAATCATTGTAAAATTTTGGAGTAGATACTGGGACCCATGCAAGTCAAAATGGGGTGGTGTTATGCTGATCTGATGTGGATTATGAGGGGTGTTTTTGAATTTCTTCTCAAAAAAATCTGCTAAAAATTCAGCTTTTTCTTTGTTGGTTTCCAGCTGCTGACCATTTAGAGTTGGCTGCTAATGGAAGGGGTTCTGTGTGGAGAATTTGCCACACATCTTGTCTAGGAATTTATGAATCTTTGACTTTGCAGGACACTGATAAGAGAAAGTTTTTGCATGCCTCTTCTTTTGCAAGTTTGATTGTTCTCTTAAGTTTTGCCTCTGCTTGTAGCTTTGCTATATATTTTCCAGTGGATAGATTTCTCTTGAAGGATCTGATGGCATTCCTTTTATTGTGCCAAGCCTCTTGCAAGAGGATGTCCACCATGGCTTAGGGGGTTTGTTATTCTTCAGTGTTTTTGGGCATTAGGACTGGGGTATGGTAAGTTTTGCAGCATCAAGAAGTAGTGATGTGAGATTTTTGGAGAGTTGGTTTGGGTCAGTGGACAGTGAAGGAAGAGTAGTCATGGTTTGAGAGAATGTGGGAGAAGTTTGGCCAGTCTGCTTTTTTGCCACATGTAGTGGAAATGAAATTATCAATGATGGCTGAGTCACCAATTTTTGTGCATATGGCAAAACGGTCACTTAGGAGGTTGTCTATTCTGTTGACAGTAGTTTTATTTATTAAATTTGATGAGACTAATTGAAGATCAATAGTTGAATAACTCCCACTTCTTCTACTGAAGTAGGTATTTAGGTGTCTAGGAGTCACTAGTACTATATTGGTAAAATTGGTGAGGAATTCCTCTATGTATTTTCCAGCATTATTTTGAGGTGAATAACCCCAGAAAGGACTATGGGCATTGAAGTCTCCAACAACCACTAGATTTGATTTTGAGAAGTTATTAGAAATAAAATTGAAAAAATCTTGTCCATTGTTATTACCATTTGGGTTATATAAATTAATAACAGTGACCTCCATGTTTGCCAGCCACAACTTTACACTAATTGCATCAATGTCATGACTGAAATCAGGGAGGCTTATACCACATAATTTGAGGTGTGATTGTACAAGGATGGCAACTCCACCACCAATTCTATTGGAAGATCTATCTTTTCTTAGGACATCATAACCAGGAATTTTGAGATTAACTGATGAGTTTAAATGGGTTTTCTTGGAGGCATAGTATGTCTATGTTGTGTGAAGAAGTATACTTAAGAAGGTCAGTAACTTTATAATCATTTAAGGATCTCACATTCCATTGCAAAATTGTAGTGGATAGAGATAACTGAGGGTTAGCCATTGATAGATAGATTTAGTTTATTGAGTATAGTGCTGAAATTTGTGTTGGCTGTGTCCTTGAGATTTTTTGGGAAGTAGGTATTAGCCATCTCTTCTAGAATTGAGGATTTTTTATCTTCTGTGAGGGATGTTCTGGAGAGTGAGTTGAAGTTGAATATGTAGAGGCATAAGTTTGTAAGTAGATTTGGATTTTCTTCTGATGTTTTCTTTGGTGATTTTGATGACGTCAGTTTTGCAGGTTTACTTTTGGAAGATTTTGGGTCTTGGTCTCTGGTTGGAAAGGGGGGGGGGGAAAGTCTAAGGTCTTGATTCCAGGGAATGTTTTTTGTGGTTGGGTCCTTGTAGCTTTATGCTTTAAGGTTTTTTGATTGGGTTGTGGTTTGATTCACAGAATTCAGGTGCATCTGCATTATGTAACATGAGTTTAAATTTCTGCAAACTGAAAAGGGATGTTTTCTTTTTCAGACAACCTTAGAGCCATTGATCTTGACTTGTATTTTGGACATACAGACCTGTTGTCAGAAGAATGGGGGCCTTTGCTATAAATGCATGTTAATTTCTTGTTTGCACAGTTTGCTGTGTTTGGAGGATGGATATTTTGGCATAGATTACACCTTTTCAGGTTTGTTTTGCACTGTTGTTTTGTGTGACCCATTATCAGACATGTTTCATACTGTATTGGCTTAGCCTTATACTTTTTGTAAGGCTTTATCTGGCCAAATTAGGATATAGGTTCACTGAAATTCTCTAGATTGGAGTCCAGGATAAACAGGTAGGATTCAGATATGTATATGCCATCACTGTTGGGTTTTCAAGTCTGGCAATTTTGGATACTGATATTTTATGGCATTTGCAGTTCATAAGACCTTCCTTTAAATCAGTTTCAGGAATATCACTAGGGATATTGTATATGACAATTTTGTTTGGGCAGGGGGAGGGCGAGTCCATTTCTTTGAATGGACCTTAATGCCTCCAAGGGAGTCAAGTGATAACAGAGTTGTTTTTGCATCTTCACAGCCTGCTTGAATAGATATTAATATTGAACCATCTCTATTGATGTTGAGGTCGAAATTAATTTTCAGAATTTTGAAGAGCTCAAGTTGAATTGTTTGGATGTTTTTTATTTGGAAGATGGTTTTAGAAGAGAGATAGGCAGAATGTGGATGAAGTGCTCTTCTTCCAAAAAAGATGGGGGTGGAGTAGAAACTGTTTTGAATGGGGAGAAACTTGTGTACCATTTTCTCTTGGATCTTTTAGGAGTGACAGTTTTGAAGCAATCATCATGGTGATTGGAGTCCTTAGAATGGACAGTGATCATGGTTTCATTGGAGTTTGAGTCCTCATAATGGTCACTTGGTAATGGGGAAATGGGGCCTAGCATTTTGGTTATTGGTATCTCCCTTCTCTGGGGTAATTTCATTGGGATCATGGTTGAGATAAATTCCCCACTTTATCTAAATAAAAAAAAAAATCAAGAAAAACTTCACTTGATGGTCCTGTTAGGCCTATCACAAAATTTTCAAATTCCCTAACACAATTATTTTTCTTCTTTTATACTTTCGAGTTTCATTCCTTTTCAAAAAAAAAACAAAAGCTTCTTATTTTCAATTTTACCATAAAATGTTGGGACAATATCGCCCTCTTGTTCTCAGGCCACCACTCAATTTCAAGGACCTTGTAACCAGGGCTCTAAAAACCACTTTTCTTCTTATTCGAAATTTCCGCGAAGTCACTTTGCGCTTTTGCCCAATTTAAACTGTTTCCAACTTTAATAAATAAAAATTTCGGTCCTTAAACTGCTTTCGGTATCACCTCAATTTTTTCTGTGTCAGTGGCCATTCAGACGGTTCTTAGGCGTAGTTGTTTCCAAGCTTCTCCATTCACACGGAGCGGTCTTTCTTGAACCTGGTTCTACAAGACTGACCAATCATGGCTTAGGAATTTGGCATAAAAATTGAAAGTTGAAAATATTGACTGAATAATATACATATAAATTGACTTAATAATACACAGTAAGATATAATTTGTTTTTATTAGGGGAAACTAATCTGCACCTCTACTGATCAAGCATTTCAAGTGGTATCTGAAAATGCAGCTCATAAAGGCACGAATGTTACCCTTGAGCAAATGACCTCCCAATCACATCCCATGCATTTTGCTTCATCGAAGAATTCTTGTAATTTTCTCTATCTAAAACCCTTCGTTCCCCACATGCACAATAAATTCTTCAAGAAAATGAAGCCCTTGTGCCATTCCATATTTGTGCAACTTGCTCATTCTCTATTCGTGTCTAATTTCTTGTCACTAATCTTCGATGTAATTGGTTGAAACCTAGTTTTAGTTGCTGGTGAGTTGATTCAAATTAGATTATTATTACGCCTGGGACTGAGACACTAAGACCCATGTGAACAGGAAGCTTTTGCCAAGTCGTAGTCACGACTACGGCTTCGACTAAGCCCCGTGTGAATAGTCACTCACAGAATAAGGCAAAACTTTATTTCTATGCACAAAAATAAGGATATTAGTAATAAAAACTTGCACTTTTCTGTGGGTAGTTTATCATCAATAAAAAAAAATCCTTATTAATCGTTAATCAGTCACAAAAAAAAGCAAATGGGAATTTTGAGGCAACCGGCCCTCCAGTTTTCAAATTTCCGCAGTTCCCCTCCAATTAGTTCCCGAAGCCACGCCGATAACTGCCGTTGTGCCACCGGAAATGTTTCACTGACTTGTGGCCGCAAACACTTTGGCATCCTGGCACGCCATGCGTTTGGCTTCGGCTGCGGACATTCGAAAATTTCTGGTGCCGAAATAAATTGAAACTAATTTGTTAAACTAAGCGACAAAAATAAGACTGAATTTAGTATTTACTGGTACACGCCAAAGCGACTCACCTCAAAATGTTTTAAATTTACTTGTCCATTATGGACTTTTGATTATCTTTCATTCGTTTTTGCGCTTTTTGCTAACATCCTCAGTTTTTGACGCGCTTAATACTAATGTTTAAAATCTGCTATTTTCCAAAATTCCATTCACAGGATACTGACCAAAAAAACCTTGAAACCGCGCTGAATAGTTTGATAAATATTTGAATTAACAATCCCCTACAGTTTAAGGAGCAGGGACTCTGATAATTCATGCTTTATTTGAATTAACATAGTACAATTTACGTATATTCACTTATAGCTCACCATCTAATGGAACCAGGATATACAATACAAAGTGATTAGTTTATATTTAGTTTTTTTATTGGACAGTATGTGTATAATTTTATAGCCCACTTGACTGAATAATGTACAATGATAAATTAACTGTTTTTATTAGGGGTAGCTAATCTCCACAATTACCGCCAGTTTTTCTAAAAACATGAAATAAGAAATTGGCAACTGACAAATCTCCAAGTCAGAAAAAAACTGAGAAATGAATTGGTCACAAGTCTGGTGACGCTGCTGGCTATTAGAAATGCAGCTATGATAAGAAATAAGTTATCGTGTAGGTTGTCCTACTTCTATTAAGAAGCACCTATGCAACTATTCAGTCCAACATACTAAATAATCAACAGTAAGAAATAAGTTGTTTTGGAAAAACCTGTATCAATCAAGCAAGAAAAATAAAAAGAAACAATTTATTTGATTCACCATTCAATATTTTATGAGAATATATCGTAATGTCACTTTCATTACAAATTAGTTTCTCTTTTTCCATAAGGGGCTTCCATCAAAAGAAGAAAACTGCCTGACCAAATGATGTGTCAAGGTACTGGTAATGCTTAACAGGACGAAAATCACGCTGGAATTTGGCGTCGAGCAGATTTACATCTGAGCTAGGCAGCCCATGATAGGAGATCAAAAGACCTTGTGCTGGTTGATGCAATCAGTCCAATCACTGAGTTCTGTATAGATATTAGATATAGTAGACATTGAATGGAACTTTGGCATAAAAGTTTTGCTATTGCCAGCAACCAGTGTGGTAGTAAAAGAGTTTAGTGTGGAATAGGAATAATACCTACTGCTAGGCTTTCAACGCTGGGTCCTTACCCTGAAAACAGGCTTGGATTTATGTTTCGAAGCTATGAGGCTGTCAGAGCTTTCAAGGGGCATGTTTGACTCTTTATTTCCAGTCAAGCACAATCAATTTTAAATTCTGGTCCAGTAGAGCAAACTAAAAGCAAACAAAAAAAAATTCTATAAAAGGTCTCAAAGGTTAAAGGAGAAAAATTGTAGGGCAGATAGTAAAATACGGTGGGCAGTTTTTATTGCAAAGCCACCGAAGAAAAAACAACAATAAAGTGGACGCATACTGGGTTTTTCTGAGCATTGAAATGAAGCGAATAAACCTCATGGGACTGCCGCATGGATCTGGGGGGACTTTTTTTTGGAGGACTTCTAATCATTGCCTATTGGAAAAAGCTTTAAACTAAAACAAAACTAAAAAAAGAAAGGGTAATACAATGATAACAAACCGTCTGCACTCTACTATGGGGAAAATTTCAGGATCAAAAGAAACACCACAGTATGGCCCTGAGGAGGATTTTAGAAAATGAAGTGGTTATTCTCTGTTTGTTCTTCTACTGACAAAAAGGCCAGAAATTTGACATTTAATTCTTCTTCTTCTTCTTCTTCAATTATAGGCTTCAGATGAATCCATTTAACCTTTTTTGTGTTGTCTGATTATGTCAGGGGTTTCCTGGGAAATCAATATAGAAATTAGACTATTATTATTTAATAATAGAATTTATACATCGTTGATGAAACCACCTATATTTAGGCAGTTAAAGACAGCTTTGAAAAATTTGGCATCATCAGTTGAAGAGTCTCTCCTTTGTGTTAGTTGGTCAATATTAGGGGTTAGCTTAAGGCGCTTGAATATAGCAGATAAAGTTAGCCATTCTTTTTTATGGTTGAGAGTTGCCACAGGGCAACCAAAAAGGACATGGTTGATGGTCTCATCATAGGTTTGGCATAGGCGGCAAAGAGGGTTCATTACTGTTGGAATGGTTGTGTTTTGAAAGTGATAAGTTTGGCCGTTAAGGCCAGTAGCATTTGATTGTATTCTGTGGTACATCTTTGAGTCTTTCCAGGATGTAAATGGAGAAAGATTTGGTGGGCGTTGGTTTGCTAGATAAATTGTTAGGCGCCAATGGTTTACATCTCTTACTGGGATAGGTCTTCCAGAAATTATTTCAAACTGAAGGGCAGATTTAGCTATTTCCTCTTCCTTGTGGTTCCCTTTAATACCCATATGACATGGGATGTACTGGAATTTTGTGGATATACCTTGTTTAAGTAGTTGGTTCAATAGTACAAGAGTGGTGGAGGTATCATTGTCTGGGTAGTCTGAATGTTCTGGTGATATTGAGGCAAGGGCTGATTTTGAGTCTGAATAAATTATAAGAGGGGTGTTTCTTGGAGGGTTTGGCATCTTTATAATGGTTTCCAATGCAATGTTGATGGCAGCTATTTCAGCTGTCATGATACTCACATCATTTTGGAGCGTTTCTGCAGCTGCTATACCTAAAGATGGGAAGTGGACTCCACAAGCAGTCCTGGATTCTGTTTTTGAGCCATCCACAAAAATTGGAGAGGTGGATATATCTCTGAGACTCAAATTCATGGAATAATGATTTTACATAGGCAAGGGAAAGATTTGCTTTAATAGCTGGTGCAAACAAAAGGTTCACTTCTGGGTAGTGGTTAGTCCAGGAAGGTATCTGGGGGTATATTTGAAATAAAGAAGATGAAGGTATGGGGAAGGTCATTTGGGTGGTTGCAAATTCCCGTGCAAGGCCCCTAAAAGCACCAGGGTTTCTGAGCCAGTCATGTAATCTATGGGAACTGTTACCTTCAATTTTTGTAAAGTAGCAGGCAAGTAGGATGTCTCTGCACATGGCAATAGAGGTGAGACCCCTTTTGCTGAGGAGGAAGTTGGTGTTGGTGTGATTCCTGAGGCCAAGTATAGCACAGATCATAGTATTCTGGACATTCTCCAGACTGCATAGTAGGTTCTTTGAGCATGAGCCATAGACAATAAGTCCATAATCAATCTGAGATTTGATATAAGTCTTATAGAAATTTATTAGAGTTTTTCATGGCAGCCCCAAGGCGTATTGAGTAGCCTTTGTAAGATGCACATTTTTCTGAGGCATTTTATTCTCACATTTTCAATGTGGAGCCTGAAAGTTAGTTTTTGGTCTAGAGTGAGGCCAAGATATTTGATGTGTTGTTGCTCTTGGATGACAACACCATTTAAGGTTAGTAAGGCAGATTGGGGATTTCTCTTATTATGAAATTGTACTATAGCTGATTTTGATAGGGTGGTGGGTAGGCATTAATTGTTGGAGAAACATTCAAAGGCATAAAGCAACTTTTGTAACTTGGATTGGGCCAGTTCAAAATTATTTGAGGTAGACCATAGGACTATATCATCTGCAAACTGAATATTTTTTTGGGGTAGGTTCAGATCCCATAAATATAGCAAAAACAGGAGGCAGCTGAGGACAGCACCTTGGGAAGGCCTTTGGAGACAAGACTTTTTAGAAGAGATATAGAAATTTACTTGGAGAACAAAAGAGTGTTCAGATAGGTAACTTTTTTAAAAGAAATTCACTACAGGTATTGGAAAACCCATTTTTGATAATTTTTGCAATAGGAGTGGATGTTGGATATTATCATATGCATTTTGAAAATCTAAGAAGGCTGCAACTAGGATTTGGTTGTCTTTCAGACACTCAGATATGGCGTTGGTTAAGCAAACAAATGCATCAATGGAATAATGATATTTCCTAAATGCTGTTTGGGTATGTGGGATGAGGTGGTTAGACTCAGCAAACCAATACAATTGGGAGTGAATTATCTTCTCATATAATTTTCCCAGAACTGGGGTTCACATAATGGGTCTGAAGGAGTTGGGGGCCTCTTTGGGTTTATTTTGTTTTAATATAGGGATGATGATGATGTTTTCCAAGCAGATGGGAAGAAGGAATTGCTCCAGGCATTGTTGAAGAGAGATAAGAGTACTTTTTTAAACTCTATTGGAAGGTGTTGGAGCAAAGATGGATGGATCTGGTTGTGGCTACTAGATGTTTTGGGTTTGATTGAATTGATTGCTTTATTCAGCTCAATCATTGTAAAATTTTGGAGTAGATACTGGGACCCATGCAAGTCAAAATGGGGTGTTATGCTGATCTGATGTGGATTATGAGGGGTGTTTTGAATTTCTTCTCAAAAAAATCTGCTAAAAATTCAGCTTTTTCTTTGTTGGTTTCCAGCTGCTGACCATTTAGAGTTGGCTGCTAATGGAAGGGGTTCTGTGTGGAGAATTTGCCACACATCTTGTCTAGGAATTTATGAATCTTTGACTTTGCAGGACACTGATAAAGAGAAAGTTTTTTGCATGCCTCTTCTTTTGCAAGTTTGATTGTTCTCTTAAGTTTTGCCTCTGCTTGTAGCTTTGCTATATATTTTCCAGTGGATAGATTTCTCTTGAAGGATCTGATGGCATTCCTTTTATTGTGCCAAGCCTCTTGGCAAGAGGATGTCCACCATGGCTTAGGGGGTTTGTTATTCTTCAGTGTTTTTGGGCATTAGGACTGGGGTATGGTAAGTTTTGCAGCATCAAGAAGTAGTGATGTGAGATTTTTGGAGAGTTGGTTTGGGTCAGTGGACAGTGAAGAGTAGTCATGGTTTGAGAGAATGTGGGAGAAGTTTGGCCAGTCTGCTTTTTGCCACACATAGTGGGAAATGAAATTATCAATGATGGCTGAGTCACCAATTTTTGTGCATATGGCAAAACGGTCATTTAGGAGGTTGTCTATTCTGTTGACAGTAGTTTTATTTATTAAATTTGATGAGACTAATTGAAGATCAATAGTTGAATAACTCCCACTTCTTCTACTGAAGTAGGTATTTAGGTGTCTAGGAGTCACTAGTACTATATTGGTAAAATTGGTGAGGAATTCCTCTATGTATTTTCCAGCATTATTTTGAGGTGAATAACCCCAGAAAGGACTATGGGCATTGAAGTCTCCAACAACCACTAGATTTGATTTTGAGAAGTTATTAGAAATAAAATTGAAAAAAATCTTGTCCATTGTTATTACCATTTGGGTTATATAAATTAATAACAGTGATCTCCATGTTTGCCAGCCACAACTTTACACTAATTGCATCAATGTCATGACTGAAATCAGGGAGGCTTATACCACATAATTTGAGGTGTGATTGTACAAGGATGGCAACTCCACCACCAATTCTATTGGAAGATCTATCTTTTCTTAGGACATCATAACCAGGAATTTTGAGATTAACTGATGAGTTTAAATGGGTTTTCTTGGAGGCATAGTATGTCTATGTTGTGTGAAGAAGTATACTTAAGAAGGTCAGTAACTTTATAATCATTTAAGGATCTCACATTCCATTGCAAAATTGTGGTGGATAGAGATAACTGAGGGTTAGCCATTGATAGATAGATTTAGTTTTTGAGTATAGTGCTGAAATTTGTGTTGGCTGTGTCCTTGAGATTTTTTGGGAAGTAGGTATTAGCCATCTCTTCTAGAATTGAGGATTTTTTATCTTCTGTGAGGGATGTTCTGGAGAGTGAGTTGAAGTTGAATATGTAGAGGCATAAGTTTGTAAGTAGATTTGGATTTTCTTCTGATGTTTTCTTTGGTGATTTTGATGACGTCAGTTTTGCAGGTTTACTTTTGGAAGATTTTGGGTCTTGGTCTCTGGTTGGAAGGGGGGGGGGAGTCTAAGGTCTTGATTCCAGGGAATGTTTTTTGTGGTTGGGTCCTTGTAGCTTTATGCTTTAAGGTTTTTTTGATTGGGTTGTGGGTTTGATTCACAGAATTCAGGTGTATCTGCATTATGTAACATGAGTTTAATTTCTGCAAACTGAAAAGGGATGTTTTCTTTTTCAGACAACCTTAGAGCCATTGATCTTGACTTGTATTTTGGACATACAGACCTGTTGTCAGAAGAATGGGGGCCTTTGCTATAAATGCATGTTAATTTCTTGTTTTGCACAGTTTGCTGTGTTTGGAGGATGGATATTTTGGCATAGATTACACCTTTTCAGGTTTGTTTTGCACTGTTGTTTTGTGTGACCCATTATCAGACATGTTTCATACTGTATTGGCTTAGCCTTATACTCTTTGTAAGGCTTTTATCTGGCCAAATTAGGATATAGGTTCACTGAAATTCTCTAGATTGGAGTCCAGGATAAACAGGTGGGATTCAGATATGTATATGCCATCACTGTTGGGTTTTTCCAAGTCTGGCAATTTTGGATACTGATATTTTATGGCATTTGCAGTTCATAAGACCTTCCTTTAAATCAGTTTCAGGAATATCACTAGGGATATTGTATATGACAATTTTGTTTGGGCAGGGGGAGGGCGAGTCCATTTCTTTGAATGGACCTTAATGCCTCCAAGGGAGTCAAGTGATAACAGAGTTGTTTTTGCATCTTCACAGCCTGCTTGAATAGATATTAATATTGAACCATCTCTATTGATGTTGAGGTCGAAATTAATTTTCAGAATTTTGAAGAGCTCAAGTTGAATTGTTTGGATGTTTTTTATTTGGAAGATGGTTTTAGAAGAGATAGGCAGAATGTGGATGAAGTGCTCTTCTTCCAAAAAAGATGGGGGTGGAGTAGAAACTGTTTTGAATGGGGAGAAACTTGTGAACCATTTTCTCTTGGATCTTTTAGGAGTGACAGTTTTGAAGCAATCATCATGGTGATTGAAGTCCTTAGAATGGACAGTGATCATGGTTTCATTGGAGTTTGAGTCCTCATAATGGTCACTTGGTAATGGGGGAATG
The DNA here is from genome assembly GCA_027921565.1 of Artemia sinica. NCBI lineage: Eukaryota > Metazoa > Arthropoda > Branchiopoda > Anostraca > Artemiidae > Artemia > Artemia sinica. The sequence continues at coordinate 19,667,105 of CM051264.1, read as the reverse complement.
GGGCCTAGCATTTTGGTTATTGGTATCTCCCTTCTCTGGGGGTAATTTCATTGGGATCATGGTTGAGATAAATTCCCCACTTTATCTAAATAAAAAAAAAAAAAAAATCAAGAAAACTTCACTTGATGGTCCTTTTAGGCCTATCACAAAATTTTCAAATTCTCTAACACAATTATTTTTTCTTCTTTATACTTTCGAGTTTCATTCCTTTTCAAAAAAAAAAAAAAAAGCTTCTTATTTTCAATTTTACCATAAAATGTTGGGACAATATCGCCCTCTTGTTCTCAGGCCACCACTCAATTTCAAGGACCTTGTAACCAGGGCTCTAAAACCACTTTTCTTCTTATTCGAAATTTCCGCGAAGTCACTTTGCGCTTTTGCCCAATTTAACTGTTTCCAACTTTAATAAATAAAAATTTCGGTCCTTAAACTGCTTTCGGTATCACCTCAAATTTTTCTGTGTCAGTGGCCATTCAGACGGTTCTTAGGAGTAGTTTGTTTCCAAGCTTCTCCATTCACACGGAGTGGTCTTTCTTGAACCTGGTTCTACAAGACTGACCAATCATGGCTTAGGAATTTGGCATAAAAATTGAAAGTTGAAAATATTGACTGAATAATATACATATAAATTGACTTAATAATACACAGTAAGATATAATTTGTTTTTATTAGGGGAAACTAATCTGCCACCTCTACTGATCAAGCATTTCAAGTGGTATCTGAAAATGCAGCTCATAAAGGCACGAATGTTACCCTTGAGCAAATGACCTCCCAATCACATCCCATGCATTTTGCTTCATCGAAGAATTCTTGTAATTTTCTCTATCTAAAACCCTTTGTTCCCCACATGCACAATAAGTTCTTCAAGAAAATGAAGCCCTTGTGCCATTCCATATTTGTGCAACTTGCTCATTCTCTATTCGTGTCTAATTTCTTGTCACTAATCTTCGATGTAATTGGTTGAAACCTAGTTTTAGTTGCTGGTGAGTTGATTCAAATTAGATTATTATTACGCCTGGGACTGAGACACTAAGACCCATGTGAACAGGAAGCTTTGCCAAGTCGTAGTCACGACTACGGCTTCGACTAAGCCCCGTGTGAATAGTCACTCACAGAATAAGGCAAAACTTTATTTCTATGCACAAAAATAAGGATATTAGTAATAAAAACTTGCACTTTTCTGTGGGTAGTTTATCATCAATAAAAAAAAATCCTTATTAATCGTTAATCAGTCACAAAAAAAAGCAAATGGGAATTTTGAGGCAACCGGCCCTCCAGTTTTCAAATTTCCGCAGTTCCCCTCCAATTAGTTCCCGAAGCCACGCCGATAACTGCCGTTGTGCCACCGGAAATGTTTTTCACTGACTTGTGGCCGCAAACACTTTGGCATCCTGGCACGCCATGCGTTTGGCTTCGGCTGCGGACATTCGAAAATTTCTGGTGCCGAAATACATTGAAACTAATTTGTTAAACTAAGCGACAAAAATAAGACTGAATTTAGTATTTACTGGTACACGCCAAAGCGACTCACCTCAAAATGTTTTAATTTACTCGTCCATTATGGACTTTTGATTATCTTTCATTCGTTTTTGCGCTTTTTGCTAACATCCTCAGTTTTTGACGCGCTTAATACTAATGTTTAAAATCTGCTATTTTCCAAAATTCCATTCACAGGATACTGACCAAAAACCTTGAAACCGCGCTGAATAGTTTTGATAAATTTTTGAATTAACAATCCCCTACAGTTTAAGGAGCAGGGACTCTGATAATTCATGCTTTATTTGAATTAACATAGTACAATTTACGTATATTCACTTATAGCTCACCATCTAATGGAACCAGGATATACAATACAAAGTGATTAGTTTTATATTTAGTTTTTTTATTGGACAGTATGTGTATAATTTTATAGCCCACTTGACTGAATAATGTACAATGATAAATTAATTGTTTTTATTAGGGGTAGCTAATCTCCACAATTACCCGCCAGTTTTTCTAAGAACATGAAATAAGAAATTGGCAACTGACAAATCTCCAAGTCAGAAAAAAAAACTGAGAAATGAATTGGTCACAAGTCTGGTGACGCTGCTGGCTATTAGAAATGCAGCTATGATAAGAAATAAGTTATTGTGTAGGTTGTCCTACTACTTCTATTAAGAAGCACCTATGCAACTATTCAGTCCAACATACTAAATATCAACAGTAAGAAATAAGTTGTTTGGAAAAACCTGTATCAATCAAGCAAGAAAAATAAAAAGAAAACAATTTATTTGATTCACCATTCAATATTTTATGAGAATATATCGTAATGTCACTTTCATTACAAATTAGTTTCTCTTTTTCCATAAGGGGCTTCCATCAAAAGAAGAAAACTGCCTGACCAAATGATGTGTCAAGGTACTGGTAATGCTTAACAGGACGAAAATCACGCTGGAATTTGGCGTCGAGCAGATTTACATCTGAGCTAGGCAGCCCATGATAGGAGATCAAAAGACCTTGTGCTGGTTGATGCAATCAGTCCAATCACTGAGTTCTGTATAGATATTAGATATAGTAGACATTGAATGGAACTTTGGCATAAAAGTTTTGCTATTGCCAGCAACCAGTGTGGTAGTAAAAAGAGTTTAGTGTGGAATAGGAATAATACCTACTGCTAGGCTTTTACTAGGCTTCAAACGCTGGGTCCTTACCCTGAAAACAGGCTTGGATTTATGTTTCGAAGCTATGAGGCTGTCAGAGCTTTCAAGGGGCATGTTTGACTCTTTATTTCCAGTCAAGCACAATCAATTTTAAATTCTGGTCCAGTAGAGCAAACTAAAAGCAAACAAAAAAAAAATTCTATAAAAGGTCTCAAAGGTTAAAGGAGAAAAAATTGTAGGACAGATAGTAAAATACGGTGGGCAGTTTTTTTATTGCAAAGCCACCGAAGAAAAAACAACAATAAAGTGGACGCATACTGGGTTTTTCTGAGCATTGAAATGAAGCAAATAAACCTCATGGGACTGCCGCATGGATCTGGGAGACTTTTTTTGGAGGACTTCTAATCATTGCCTATTGGAAAAAGCTTTAAACTAAAACAAAACTAAAAAAGAAAGGGTAATACAATGATAACAAACCGTCTGCACTCTACTATGGGGAAAATTTCAGGATCAAAAGAAACACCACAGTATGGCCCTGAAGAGGATTTTAGAAAATGAAGTGGTTATTCTCTGTTTGTTCTTCTACTGACAAAAAGGCCAGAAATTTGACATTTAATTCTTCTTCTTCTTCTTCAATTATAGGCTTCAGATGAATCCATTTAACCTTTTTTGTGTTGTCTGATTATGTCAGGGGTTTCCTGGGAAATCAATATAGAAATTAGACTATTATTATTTAATAATAGAATGTATACATCATTGATGAAACCACCTATATTTAGGCAGTTAAAGATAGCTTTGAAAAATTTGGCATCATCAGTTGAAGAGTCTCTCCTTTGTGTTAGTTGGTCAATATTAGGGGTTAGCTTAAGGCGCTTGAATATAGCAGATAAAGTTAGCCATTCTTTTTTATGGTTGAGAGTTGCCACAGGGCAACCAAAAAGACATGGTTGATGGTCTCATCATAGTTTGGCATAGGCGGCAAAGAGGGTTCATTACTGTTGGAATGGTTGTGTTTTGAAAGTGATAAGTTTGGCCGTTAAGGCCAGTAGCATTTGATTGTATTCTGTGGTACATCTTTGAGTCTTTCCAGGATGTAAATGGAGAAAGATTTGGTGGGCGTTGGTTTGCTAGATAAATTGTTAGGCGCCAATGGTTTACATCTCTTACTGGGATAGGTCTTCCAGAAATTATTTCAAACTGAAGGGCAGATTTAGCTATTTCATCTTCCTTGTGGTTCCCTTTAATACCCATATGACATGGGATGTACTGGAATTTTGTGGATATACCTTGTTTAAGTAGTTGGTTCAATAGTACAAGAGTGGTGGAGGTATCATTGTCTGGGTAGTCTGAATGTTCTGGTGATATTGAGGCAAGGGCTGATTTTGAGTCTGAATAATTATAAGAGGGGTGTTTCTTGGAGGGTTTGGCATCTTTATAATGGTTTCCAATGCAATGTTGATGGCAGCTATTTCAGCTGTCATGATACTCACATCATTTTGGAGCGTTTCTGCAGCTGCTATACCTAAAGATGGGAAGTGGACTCCACAAGCAGTCCTGGATTCTGTTTTTGAGCCATCCACAAAAATTGGGAGGTGGTGGATATATCTCTGAGACTCAAATTCATGGAATAATGATTTTACATAGGCAAGGGAAAGATTTGCTTTAATAGCTGGTGCAAACAAAAGGTTCACTTCTGGGTAGTGGTTAGTCCAGGAAGGTATCTGGGGTATATTTGAAATAAAGAAGATGAAGGTATGGGGAAGGTCATTTGGGTGGTTGCAAATTCCCGTGCAAGGCCCCTAAAAGCACCAGGGTTTCTGAGCCAGTCATGTAATCTATGGGAACTGTTACCTTCAATTTTTGTAAAGTAGCAGGCAAGTAGGATGTCTCTGCACATGGCAATAGAGGTGAGACCCCTTTTGCTGAGGAGGAAGTTGGTGTTGGTGTGATTCCTGAGGCCAAGTATAGCACAGATCATAGTATTCTGGACATTCTCCAGACTGCATAGTAGGTTCTTTGAGCATGAGCCATAGACAATAAGTCCATAATCAATCTGAGATTTGATATAAGTCTTATAGAAATTTATTAGAGTTTTTCATGGCAGCCCCCAAGGCGTATTGAGTAGCCTTTGTAAGATGCACATTTTTCTGAGGCATTTTATTCTCACATTTTCAATGTGGAGCCTGAAAGTTAGTTTTTGGTCTAGAGTGAGGCCAAGATATTTGATGTGTTGTTGCTCTTGGATGACAACACCATTTAAGGTTAGTAAGGCAGATTGGGGATTTCTCTTATTATGAAATTGTACTATAGCTGATTTTGATAGGGTGGTGGGTAGGCATTAATTGTTGGAGAAACATTCAAAGGCATAAAGCAACTTTTGTAACTTGGATTGGGCCAGTTCAAAATTATTTGAGGTAGACCATAGGACTATATCATCTGCAAACTGAATATTTTTTTGGGGTAGGTTCAGATCCCATAAATATAGCAAAAACAGGAGGCAGCTGAGGACAGCACCTTGGGGAAGGCCTTTGGAGACAAGACTTTTTAGAAGAGATATAGAAAATTTACTTTGAGAACAAAAGAGTGTTCAGATAGGTAACTTTTTTAAAAGAAATTCACTACAGGTATTGGAAAACCCATTTTTGATAATTTTTGCAATAGGAGTGGATGTTGGATATTATCATATGCATTTTGAAAATCTAAGAAGGCTGCAACTAGGATTTGGTTGTCTTTCAGACACTCAGATATGGCGTTGGTTAAGCAAACAAATGCATCAATGGAATAATGATATTTCCTAAATGCTGTTTGGGTATGTGGGATGAGGTGGTTAGACTCAGCAAACCAATACAATTGGGAGTGAATTATCTTCTCATATAATTTTTCCCAGAACTGGGGTTCACATAATGGGTCTGAAGGAGTTGGGGTCCTCTTTGGGTTTATTTTGTTTTAATATAGGGATGATGATGATGTTTTCCAAGCAGATGGGAAGAAGGAATTGCTCCAGGCATTGTTGAAGAGAGATAAGAGTACTTTTTTAAACTCTATTGGAAGGTGTTGGAGCAAAGATGGATGGATCTGGTTGTGGCTACTAGATGTTTTTTGGTTTGATTGAATTGATTGCTTTATTCAGCTCAATCATTGTAAAATTTTGGAGTAGATACTGGGACCCATGCAAGTCAAAATGGGGTGTTATGCTGATCTGATGTGGATTATGAGGGGTGTTTTTGAATTTCTTCTCAAAAAAATCTGCTAAAAATTCAGCTTTTTCTTTGTTGGTTTCCAGCTGCTGACCATTTAGAGTTGGCTGCTAATGGAAGGGGTTCTGTGCGGAGAATTTGCCACACATCTTGTCTAGGAATTTATGAATCTTTGACTTTGCAGGACACTGATAAGAGAAAGTTTTTGCATGCCTCTTCTTTTGCAAGTTTGATTGTTCTCTTAAGTTTTGCCTCTGCTTGTAGCTTTGCTATATATTTTCCAGTGGATAGATTTCTCTTGAAGGATCTGATGGCATTCCTTTTATTGTGCCAAGCCTCTTGGCAAGAGGATGTCCACCATGGCTTAGGGGGTTTGTTATTCTTCAGTGTTTTTGGGCATTAGGACTGGGTATGGTAAGTTTTGCAGCATCAAGAAGTAGTGATGTGAGATTTTTGGAGAGTTGGTTTGGGTCAGTGGACAGTGAAGAGTAGTCATGGTTTGAGAGAATGTGGGAGAAGTTTGGCCAGTCTGCTTTTTGCCACACATAGTGGGAAATGAAATTATCAATGATGGCTGAGTCACCAATTTTTGTGCATATGGCAAAACGGTCACTTAGGAGGTTGTCTATTCTGTTGACAGTAGTTTTATTTATTAAATTTGATGAGACTAATTGAAGATCAATAGTTGAATAACTCCCACTTCTTCTACTGAAGTAGGTATTTAGGTGTCTAGGAGTCACTAGTACTATATTGGTAAAATTGGTGAGGATTTCCTCTATGTATTTTCCAGCATTATTTTGAGGTGAATAACCCCAGAAAGGACTATGGGCATTGAAGTCTCCAACAACCACTAGATTTGATTTTGAGAAGTTATTAGAAATAAAATTGAAAAAATCTTGTCCATTGTTATTACCATTTGGGTTATATAAATTAATAACAGTGACCTCCATGTTTGCCAGCCACAACTTTACACTAATTGCATCAATGTCATGACTGAAATCAGGGAGGCTTATACCACATAATTTGAGGTGTGATTGTACAAGGATGGCAACTCCACCACCAATTCTATTGGAAGATCTATCTTTTCTTAGGACATCATAACCAGGAATTTTGAGATTAACTGATGAGTTTAAATGGGTTTTCTTGGAGGCATAGTATGTCTATGTTGTGTGAAGAAGTATACTTAAGAAGGTCAGTAACTTTATAATCATTTAAGGATCTCACATTCCATTGCAAAATTGTGGTGGATAGAGATAACTGAGGGTTAGCCATTGATAGATAGATTTAGTTTATTGAGTATAGTGCTGAAATTTGTGTTGGCTGTGTCCTTGAGATTTTTTGGGAAGTAGGTATTAGCCATCTCTTCTAGAATTGAGGATTTTTTATCTTCTGTGAGGGATGTTCTGGAGAGTGAGTTGAAGTTGAATATGTAGAGGCATAAGTTTGTAAGTAGATTTGGATTTTCTTCTGATGTTTTCTTTGGTGATTTTGATGACATCAATTTTGCAGGTTACTTTTGGAAGATTTTGGGTCTTGGTCTCTGGTTGGAAGGGGAGGGGGGGGGGGAAGTCTAAGGTCTTGATTCCAGGGAATGTTTTTTTGTGTGTTGGGTCCTTGTAGCTTTATGCTTTAAGGTTTTTTGATTGGGTTGTGGGTTTGATTCACAGAATTCAGGTGTATCTGCATTATGTAACATGAGTTTAATTTCTGCAAACTGAAAAGGGATGTTTTCTTTTTCAGACAACCTTAGAGCCATTGATCTTGACTTGTATTTTGGACATACAGACCTGTTGTCAGAAGAATGGGGGCCTTTGCTATAAATGCATGTTAATTTCTTGTTTGCACAGTTTGCTGTGTTTGGAGGATGGATATTTTGGCATAGATTACACCTTTTCAGGTTTGTTTTGCACTGTTGTTTTGTGTGACCCATTATCAGACATGTTTCATACTGTATTGGCTTATCTTATACTCTTTGTAAGGCTTTATCTGGCCAAATTAGGATATAGGTTCACTGAAATTCTCTAGATTGGAGTCCAGGATAAACAGGTAGGATTCAGATATGTATATGCCATCACTGTTGGGTTTTCCAAGTCTGGCAATTTTGGATACTGATATTTTATGGCATTTGCAGTTCATAAGACCTTCCTTTAAATCAGTTTCAGGAATATCACTAGGGATATTGTATATGACAATTTTGTTTGGGCAGGGGGAGGGCGAGTCCATTTCTTTGAATGGACCTTAATGCCTCCAAGGAGTCAAGTGATAACAGAGTTGTTTTTGCATCTTCACAGCCTGCTTGAATAGATATTAATATTGAACCATCTCTATTGATGTTGAGGTTGAAATTAATTTTCAGAATTTTGAAGAGCTCAAGTTGAATTGTTTGGATGTTTTTTATTTGGAAGATGGTTTTAGAAGAGATAGGCAGAATGTGGATGAAGTGCTCTTCTTCCAAAAAAGATGGGGTGGAGTAGAAACTGTTTTTGAATGGGGAGAAACTTGTGTACCATTTTCTCTTGGATCTTTTAGGAGTGACAGTTTTGAAGCAATCATCATGGTGATTGGAGTCCTTAGAATGGACAGTGATCATGGTTTCATTGGAGTTTGAGTCCTCATAATGGTCACTTGGTAATGGGGAAATGGGGCCTAACATTTTGGTTATTGGTATCTCCCTTCTCTGGGGGTAATTTCATTGGGATCATGGTTGAGATAAATTCCCCACTTTATCTAAATAAAAAAAAAATCAAGAAAACTTCACTTGATGGTCCTGTTAGGCCTATCACAAAATTTTCAAATTCTCTAACACAATTATTTTTTCTTCTTTTATACTTTCGAGTTTCATTCCTTTTCAAAAAAAAACAAAAGCTTCTTATTTTCAATTTTACCATAAAATGTGTTGGGACAATATCGCCCTCTTGTTCTCAGGCCACCACTCAATTTCAAGGACCTTGTAACCAGGGCTCTAAAACCACTTTTCTTCTTATTCGAAATTTCCGCGAAGTCACTTTGCGCTTTTGCCCAATTTAACTGTTTCCAACTTTAATAAATAAAAATTTCGGTCCTTAAACTGCTTTCGGTATCACCTCAAATTTGTCTGTGTCAGTGGCCATTCAGACGGTTCTTAGGCGTAGTTGTTTCCAAGCTTCTCCATTCACACGGAGCGGTCTTTCTTGAACCTGGTTCTACAAGACTGACCAATCATGGCTTAGGAATTTGGCATAAAATTGAAAGTTGAAAATATTGACTGAATAATATACATATAAATTGACTTAATAATACACAGTAAGATATAATTTGTTTTTATTAGGGGAAACTAATCTGCACCTCTACTGATCAAGCATTTCAAGTGGTATCTGAAAATGCAGCTCATAAAGGCACGAATGTTACCCTTGAGCAAATGACCTCCCAATCACATCCCATGCATTTTGCTTCATCGAAGAATTCTTGTAATTTTCTCTATCTAAAAACCCTTTGTTCCCCACATGCACAATAAGTTCTTCAAGAAAATGAAGCCCTTGTGCCATTCCATATTTGTGCAACTTGCTCATTCTCTATTCGTGTCTAATTTCTTGTCACTAATCTTCGATGTAATTGGTTGAAACCTAGTTTTAGTTGCTGGTGAGTTGATTCAAATTAGATTATTATTACGCCTGGGACTGAGACACTAAGACCCATGTGAACAGGAAGCTTTTGCCAAGTCGTAGTCACGACTACGGCTTCGACTAAGCCCCGTGTGAATAGTCACTCACAGAATAAGGCAAAACTTTATTTCTATGCACAAAAATAAGGATATTAGTAATAAAAACTTGCACTTTTCTGTGGGTAGTTTATCATCAATAAAAAAAAAAAATCCTTATTAATCGTTAATCAGTCACAAAAAAAAGCAAATGGGAATTTTGAGGCAACCGGCCCTCCAGTTTTCAAATTTCCGCAGTTCCCCTCCAATTAGTTCCCGAAGCCACGCCGATAACTGCCGTTGTGCCACCGGAAATGTTTCACTGACTTGTGGCCGCAAACACTTTGGCATCCTGGCACGCCATGCGTTTGGCTTCGGCTGCGGACATTCGAAAATTTCTGGTGCCGAAATAAATTGAAACTAATTTGTTAAACTAAGCGACAAAAATAAGACTGAATTTAGTATTTACTGGTACACGCCAAAGCGACTCACCTCAAAATGTTTTAAATTTACTCGTCCATTATGGACTTTTGATTATCTTTCATTCGTTTTTGCGCTTTTTGCTAACATCGTCAGTTTTTGACGCGCTTAATACTAATGTTTAAAATCTGCTATTTTCCAAAATTCCATTCACAGGATACTGACCAAAAAACCTTGAAACCGAAAACGCGCTGAATAGTTTGATAAATTTTTGAATTAACAATCCCCTACAGTTTAAGGAGCAGGGACTCTGATAATCCATGCTTTATTTGAATTAACATAGTACAATTTACGTACATTCACTTATAGCTCACCATCTAATGGAACCAGGATATACAATACAAAGTGATTAGTTTATATTTAGTTTTTATTGGACAGTATGTGTATAATTTTATAGCCCACTTGACTGAATAATGTACAATGATAAATTAATTGTTTTTATTAGGGGTAGCTAATCTCCACAATTACCGCCAGTTTTTCTAAGAACATGAAATAAGAAATTGGCAACTGACAAATCTCCAAGTCAGAAAAAACTGAGAATGAATTGGTCACAAGTCTGGTGACGCTGCTGGCTATTAGAAATGCAGCTATGATAAGAAATAAGTTATCGTGTAGGTTGTCCTACTTCTATTAAGAAGCACCTATGCAACTATTCAGTCCAACATACTAAATAATCAACAGTAAGAAATAAGTTGTTTTTGGAAAAAAACTGTATCAATCAAGCAAGAAAAATAAAAAGAAACAATTTATTTGATTCACCATTCAATATTTTATGAGAATATATCGTAATGTCACTTTCATTACAAATTAGTTTCTCTCTTTTTCCATAAGGGGCTTCCATCAAAAGAAGAAAACTGCCTGACCAAATGATGTGTCAAGGTACTGGTAATGCTTAACAGGACGAAAATCACGCTGGAATTTGGCGTCGAGCAGATTTACATCTGAGCTAGGCAGCCCATGATAGGAGATCAAAAGACCTTGTGCTGGTTGATGCAATCAGTCCAATCACTGAGTTCTGTATAGATATTAGATATAGTAGACATTGAATGGAACTTTGGCATAAAAGTTTTGCTATTGCCAGCAACCAGTGTGGTAGTAAAAAGAGTTTAGTGTGGAATAGGAATAATACCTACTGCTAGGCTTTCAACGCTGGGTCCTTACCCTGAAAACAGGCTTGGATTTATGTTTCGAAGCTATGAGGCTGTCAGAGCTTTCAAGGGGCATGTTTGACTCTTTATTTCCAGTCAAGCACAATCAATTTTAAATTCTGCTCCAGTAGAGCAAACTAAAAGCAAACAAAAAAAATTCTATAAAAGGTCTCAAAGGTTAAAGGAGAAAAATTGTAGGGCAGATAGTAAAATACGGTGGGCAGTTTTTATTGCAAAGCCACCGAAGAAAAAACAACAATAAAGTGGACGCATACTGGGTTTTTCTGAGCATTGAAATGAAGCGAATAAACCTCATGGGACTGCCGCATGGGTTTAGGGTAGTCAAAGAAGTGGGATGCAGGAAGTATTATAAAAAAGCCATGGAGAAATAGTGCATAGAAATTTATGTCAATTCCCAGGATAATTGCAGTTTTGAACATAATTTAGCCAGGATGAAAATGAATGTAACACTTGATGTCTTTTTTATAATCATTCATGATCAAATAATCGATACTGAGGTAATCTGAATCTCCAACCCTTAAGAAGGCTCTAAAAGGTAAAAAAGACTGTTGTAACCAAAATTTTAATAATGTGTTGAAAAAAACCGTCTAGTGAAAAAATCGCCATATGTAGCTGATCCATAAATGATAACTACTATTTTTCTTAGTAATAATATAAAAATGTTATTCTAAAAGTAAATTTATGTGAGTTTTAGAAGAGCCCCCCCCCCCCCCAGTTGACACCCCTGAGAAGTCCCTGGTTTCCTTCATCAATAGCTTCTGGCTAATAGTGACTCACCGACTTTTTAAGCTGATGTAACTGAAGTGTTAGCAAAGTTTATATCATCTTCCTCAATAACAAAGATCAGGACTTGCTACTCCCCACTGACTTGTTTAAACACTCTTACAGTAACTTTTCAAACGAAAGTTGGAGATTTTTTCTTAATGAACAAAGGCTAGGGTACAAAATTCGGCCTTATCCGTTTAATTCGGCCGAATAGCTTCTTTTTCAGCTTTCTTCTAGATTTGGTCGCTTCTTTAATCCGTTTATTGGCTTGAGTAGGTGAAAATCTAGGCTCTAAATATAAAAGAGCAATCATTTGCTTTTCTACTGAAATATTTTTAGAACTTCTGTCTTATTTCGTTTTGATCAAGAGATCATGATCGTGCTAAAAATATATTTTTTTTGAAGGTACTATGTGCACATGGATGCGAGAAAGATAGAGAACAAAGAGCCATCCTAAATTTAGGCCTGAAGAACCTTACGCCAAGGAAAACATGGATCTAAAATATATGTTGTATAACCCTTTCCTTGCCCTGGGAGAAATACCCTAATGCCGTGCCAGAAAGTTTAGATCCATGCGTACATATGATTAGGGGAGGGGGTAGGCAACGGAAGATTTAGTAGCAATGTTTGACATTTAAAAAAAAATTGGCTAAATCGTGAAGTCGAATTGAAGAATTAACGTGTGGAATGTTTGTGTTGATGTACATATTATAAAATTAGCTGAACGGGAGGCAGGGATGTACACCAAGCAGAGGTTTTCAGGCCCGATCTCTCTCAAAATCAAGAATGTTCAGAATTTACCCATTGTGTTTCTCGTGTAATTATCCTGTGTACGCGCCTGAGGTGATTAGAACTTAAAGTACAAAGTTTGAGACGAGCTGTTTAAGTACTTTTTCATATCATTAGCTATCAATAGATTTAGGACTGATACTTTGAAAACCCTGTGTTATAAGATAATGGTACATTTTAGTTAAAGAGAGTATACTATGAGACGTACTAGTTCACTATTTATAGTCTTTTCCAAGAGAATTATCTTCAAATGATTTTTCAATTCTACAAATAATAACTCACTACGAGACTGGGCCATAAGGCCAATATATACGCATTTCCTCAATCCCAATATATGCAAAACTTCAGTTTTTAACCTCCTCTCACACAGTTCTAGTTTCCTTTAGGTCCTTTTTTACAACCTCTTCCCATCCAATTTGGGGACAGCCTCCTTTTCGTTTGGCCTCAATTGGATGGCCAAAAAGTTCAACCATCAGTAGTCTCTTCACCCGTAAAAACATGGCAAGGTCATATTATTTTTCTTTCATTATAGTCCTGGAAAGTAGAACCAAACCAAAATTTTCGGCAAAACAAGATAAGTTGTTTCCACGCCATACACACTGATAGAGAACCAATACTAACTTATATATCTTAAAGGTATTTTACGGTAAATTCTATTGTTAGTTTCTAGCAAATGTTTTCAGACAGATTGTTTTGTTAGTTTCCTGAAAATGTCTTCAGAGATAGGCTAGGCTAGTGGGCTAAACTTAACCAACCAAACCTAACTACTACTAGATATGTGCTGTCAAATTTATTAAAAGTTAACAAAAATAACGTTTTTTCTTCTTTTAACATAACCATTTTGAGCTGTCCACATCCTTTAAAAAAATACTCAACCAATTAGTGTATCTCTCAGCCATTTTCGTTTGCAACCTTCTCTGTTTCACAAGCAAATAGAAACTTATAAGCCAACAGTGTCAGTTAACAAGGACAGAAAATGCCTATTTTTAAAGCTCCAATCAATTCAATTGCTCAGACTAACTCCACGACTGATGTTAATCATATCTCCACGACTAAAACTCTTTTTCACAGGTCGAATCTATGATCAACTAGCAAAAATCCACTAATCAGACACAAGCTAGCACATTTGCAGAGCTAACGAATTTATAAATCTAGTTGACTATTATATCTAATAGATCTAATAGAATATTAGATCTATTGTTATAAATCTAATACTTGTTTATAAATCTAACAGACTATGAATCTCAGTAACTAAAAAGAGTGTAGAAAGGTGAAGTTGTAGATGGCGCATTGCTAGATCGTTATTTTTCATATAATATTATACCCAAATAATTTGAGAAGCTGCTAGTCTTAGATCTCTTGTGGAAAACAATAAATAATCGTAATACGTGCTTGAATAAAATCCATTTTTTAGACTCCTATAGTTTTCTTCCGCAAATCCCTAAGTCAATTGTTTCAAGTACAGAAATGCAACAATTTTAATAGCTTCCCCCTCTTTAAACAGTGCTTTACAGATGATGAAGTGTATGATTTATTAATGTGTAAGGGCATATGTTACAACCCTGAGGCTTCGTGAGGAAAAATTATCGTCCATCGAATAGCTTTATGATTCACTTCACGACCATCAATGCACCACTGCCGACTATGAGTCTGCTAAAAAGGTTTGGGCAACGGGAGGGTATAAAATGGGGATGATATTATAAAATTTACCTGGCAAGCAATGTATAGGCGTTGTTTGATATTGTGTGTAAAAAAACAGGTAAAATCTATCAGGAATTTAGGTTGGATTGGGGTATTATTTTTCAGCTCCTCATCTGGAGATTGCTTTAATTCTAAAAGTCAGTAAAGATGAAATAGGCTGAATCACCGAAGTGGAACAGCATCTGTCAGAGGCAACGGTATAGTGTTGCCTATAGTAAAGGCCATACGGTTCCATGTTTTATTATTATTTATTATTTTTTTCCCAGAGGCACTTCATATGGAAGGGATCGTCGTAGAAACTTCAAAGGGGGCTCATTCGATTGGAAATCTAGAGTTCTAGTGCCCTTTTTATAGTCAAAAGTGATTGGAGGGCAGCTAGCCCCCCTCACGACCATCATTCCCCCAAACACATAAATTTTGAGATAGCCATTTTGCTCAGCGTAGTCGATTTCCAGAAAGAAAATATGTTTTTGAGGAGGACACTCCCCCATAACCCTTTGGGAAAGGGTTTTAAGTTATGCCCTGGGCATATATAAGGTTTTTATAGCAGGTGTTGTCGTAGAAACTTAAACAGGCTCATTCGATTTGAAATTCAAAAGGGCTGTTGCCCTTTTTAGTAGTCGAAAGTGATTGAAGGGCAACTAGCCCCCCCCCCCAACGCCCATAATTCCCCCAGACACATCTAATCAAAATTTTGAGATAGTCATTTTGTTCAACGTAGTTGATCTCCGGATAGAAAAATATGTTTTTGAGGAGGAAACTCCCCCAAAACCCCTCAGGGCAAGGGTTTTAAGTTATGCCCTGGGGGCATATAAGGTTTTTATGGAAAGCGTTGTCATACAAACTTGAAAAAAAGGCTAATTCGATTGGAAATTCAAAGGGCTAGTGCCCTTTTTAATAGTCAAAAGTGATAAGAGGGCAACTAGCCCCCCCCCACGCCCATCATTCCCCCAAAACAACCAACCAAATTTTGAGATAGTCATTTTGTTCAGCGCACTTGACTTCCAGATAGAAAATATGTTTTTGAGGAGGACACTCCCCCACAACCCTCATGGCAAGGGTTTTAAGTTATGCTCTGGGGGTATATAAGGTTTTTTGTAGAGGGTGTTGTCGTGGAAACTTCAAAAAAGGCTCATTCGATTGGACATTCAAAGGGCTAATGCCCTTTGAATGATCTCTGACGCCCACCTTTCCCCCAAACACATCCAATCAACATTTTGAGATAACCATTTTATTAAACGTAGTTTTAATTTCTGGAAATTAGGTCTTTGAGGATGACAGCTCCCCCACAGCCCTCAGGGCAAGTGTTGTAATTTATGCCCTGGGGGCATATAAGGTTTTGTATAGACAACGTTGTCGTACAAACTTCAGAACGGGCTCATTCGATTGGAAATTTAAATAGCTAGTTTTCTTTTAATAGTCGAAAGTGATTCTAAGGCAACTGACATCGCTTTCACGTCCACCATTCCCCCAAACACATCCAATCAAAATTTTGATATAGCCATTTTGTTCAACATATTTGAAAGTTGTGGAAATTACATGTTTGAGCAGGACACTCCCCCACGGTCTTCAGGGGCTAGGGTTATAAGTTATGCCCGGGGGGCATATATGGTTCTTATGGAAGGAATGCTCGTATAAACTTCAGAGAGGGCTCATTTGATTCTAGTTCACTTTTTAAGCGTCAAAGTTCTAGTTCACATTTTAAGCGTTAAAAGATATTGGAGGATAACCAGCTTCGATAACCAGCTCCCCCCCCCCCAAAAAAAACCCTTTTTTCCCAAATGCATCCAATAAAAATTTTAAGATAGCCATTTTGTTAAAAATAATTCAAACATCATCTAACAAAAAATTCCGGTGTCGACACAACCAGCCAGGGCCCTCGGGCAGGCGTTGTAAGCTTTGCCCTGGAGACATATATGGGTCTTATGGAAGGGATGCTCGTATTAGCTTCAAAGAGGGATCATTTGATTGGAAATTGAAAGTTCTAATTCACTTTTCAAGAGTCAAAAGAGATGGAGGGCACCTAGTCCCCCACCCCTCCACGCCATTTTTCCTCAAACCCATCCAATAAGAACTTTGAGATAGTTTTTTTTAAATAGTTCAAAGACCATATAATGAAAACTCAGGGGTCAACACAGACCTACAGGGCCTGAGGGCAGGTGTTGTAAGATATGCCTGGGGATAAATATGGTTCTTGTTGAAGGGATGCTCGTAAAAAATCAGAGATGGCTCGTTTGATTGGAAATTGAAAGTTCTAGTTAAGTTTTTTAGAGTCAAAAGAGATCGGAGGGCAACTAGCCCCCTCCACGTCCCTTTTCCCCCAAATACATCCAAGAAAATTTTGAAATAGCTATGAAGTTAAAAATTGCTCAGTAGTCACATAACAAAACTCGTAACAACCCCTCAGGGCTCGGGGGCAGGCATTGTAAGTTATGCCCTGGTGCATATATTGTTCGTGTGAAAGGGATGCTCGTATAAAATTCAGAGAGGGGCTCATTTAATTGGATATTGAAAGTTCGAGCTTACTTTTTAATAGTCAAAAGAGAACTGAGGGCAACTAGCCCCCCCTTGCCTTCTTTTTCAAAAACCCATCTGATGAAAATTTTAAGATAGACATTTTGTTAAAAATAGCTCAAAGTTCGGAAAAGAAAAAATCCGGTGTCAATAGAAACCCCCAGGGCACAGGGGAAGGCGTTCTAAGTTATGCCCTAAGGGCTTGTATTGTTCTTATGAAAGGGATGCTCGTATAAACTTCATAGAGGACTTATTCGATTGGAAATTGAAAGTTCTGGTTTACTTTTTAAGAGTGAAGAGAGTTAAACTAGCTCCCCACGTTTTTTTCCCCAAACCCTCCGCTACAAATTTTGAGATAGCCAGTCTTTTGGATTTTTCAAAAATAGATAACAAAAACGTCGCCCAGAGCCCGGGGGATAGGCGTTGTAAGAGTTGTCCTGGGGGCGTATAGGGTTCTTATGACAGAGATGCTCGTATAAACTTCAGAGGGGGCTCATTTGATTGGAAACTGAAAAATTCTAGTTCAGTTTTTAAGAGTAAAAAATATTCGAGGGAAACTAACCCCCCACACACTCAACCCTTTTTTTTTCCCAAGCCCATCCGATAAATTTTTTATAATAGCCATTTCATTAAAATAGTTCAAAGGTCAGATCAGAAATATTCCTATGTCGACAGAACCTGTCAGGGCTCGGAGGCAGGCGTTATGAGTAATGGTCTAGGGGCATATATAGTTCTTATGGAAGGAATCTCGTATAAACTTCGGAGAGGGCTCATTTGATTGGAAATTAAAAGTTCTGGTTCACTTTTTAAGAGTCAAAAGAGATCGGAGGGCAACTGGCCCCCCCCCCCCTCCTCCACGCCCTAAATGAATGAGATAAAAATTTTGAGATAGACATTTTTAAAAAAAAAATAGTTCAAAGTTCTGATAACAAAAAACTTCGGTGTCGACACAGCACCCCAGGGCTCGGGGGTAGGCGTTGTAAGTTATGCCCTGGGGGCATATATGGTTGTTATGGAAGGGAAGCTTGCATAAATTTTCTATATGGCTCATTTGATTGGAAATTGAAAGTTGTGTAATTCACTTTTTAAGAGTCAAAAGTGATTGGAGGGCAGCTAGCCTCCCCCCACACTCCATTTATTTTCTTCCCAGAGGCCCTTCATGTAGAAGGGGTCGTCGTATAAATTTCAAAGGGGGCTCGTTTGATTGGAAATTGAGACTTCTAGTGCCCTTTTTAAGAGTCAAAAGTGATCAGAGGGCAACTGGCCCCCCTAGCCCTTTTCCCCCTAATACATCTGATAAGAAATTTGAGGTAGTCATTTTGTTAAAAAAATAGTTCAAAGGTCAGATAAGAAAAAACTCATGTGTCGACATAGCCCCCCCCCCAGGGCTGGG
This sequence comes from Artemia sinica, assembly GCA_027921565.1. Classification (NCBI taxonomy): domain Eukaryota; kingdom Metazoa; phylum Arthropoda; class Branchiopoda; order Anostraca; family Artemiidae; genus Artemia; species Artemia sinica. The sequence goes on along the minus strand of CM051264.1, from coordinate 19,648,782 downwards.
GCAGGTGCTGTAGTATTGCTCTGGGGGCATATATGGTTCTTATGGAAGGTTTGCTCGTATAAACTTCAGAGAGGGTTCATTTGAATGGAAATTGAAAGTTGTAGTTCATTTTATCCGAGTGAAAAAAAGATCGGATGGCAACTATCCCTTCTTGCCCTCCACGCCTTTGAGTGTATTGGATGGATAAACCCATCCGATAGAAATTTCTGGTGACCTTTTCGTTAAAAATAGTTCAACCATCAAATATTAAAACTCCAGGGTCAACATAACCCCCCAGGGCCCAGGGACAGGCGTTGTAAGTTATACTTTGGGGATACATATGGTTCTTATTGAAGGGATACTCATATAAACTTCAGATTGGGCTCATTTGATTGAAAATAAAAAGATATAGTTTAATTTTAAAGAGTCAAAAGAGACCGAAGCTTAATCTAGTCTCCCCCACGCCCTTTTTCCCCAAACCCATCCGATAAAAATTTTGATAATGTCTGATAATGTTACTTTGATATCAGTTTTGATACTTTGATGAATATTTGATTTTTTTTTTAAGTTTGGTTTTGAAATAAAGAATTTTTAAAAACTTGAAATTTTTTCAATCAGAAGCGAACATAAATTAATTAAAAAAAAACTTTCCGAAAAGTAAGTTTTTCAAAAAAACGTATAGGGCATTTTAAACTAAGCTCAGCAGATATAAATACCTTTTTATATTCAAACTCAAAACGACCAGAAACTACTATTAAAGAATAAGTGAAACCCAAAACGAACAGTAATTAAATAAACAATCATATTAAAAACATACAACAAGTAATAATATAAATGAATAAATAGATCTTAAAGCGAGTAATGCTTAGATTGAATATGAAACCAAGCTTAAAACGGACAAAAAGTTTTTCCTATTGAAGTATAAATGAAACTTAAAACGAACAGAAATTAAAAAACAATCAATGCAAACAAACATACAATAGATATTAATGTAAATTAATAAATAAATCTTAAAACGAGTGAAACTTAAACTGAATATGCAAATCAAGCTTGAAACGAACAAAAATCACCACATACAAGAGTTTGGGTATGACCTCCTTCCCTCACTGTAAAAGTCTAAAACCTACTGCGTCATTGGCGCATTACTGAAAAATCAATTTTATGACAAATATTTCCTTTTGTACTTAATATTGAAAGTAAACATTAAAATTATAGTAACATTTTGAACGGATGAGCTTTCAGCAATTAATATCATTATACATAAAATATTCAGTTTGATTTATTAGCTCTTTTTAAAGTTGTTAAAAAAAGAATATAGTTTCCCTACAAACAAGAGTTTGGACACTGCCTCCATTCCTAACTGTAAATAATAACCAAAAGCCTACTGCGTCATAGGCGCTTAACCGTAAACGGATTATATTACAAATATTTTCTTTTCCAGTTCTTACAGCATTGAAAATAAAAATACTATTACAGTGAAATAATTCTTGAACTGATGATCTTTCAACAATTAATATCACTATACAACAAATATTCAATTTCATGTTGTTTATACTTTCCAAGACTGTTCAAGACGCATATAGTTTTCAGTAAAGCGCCAATGACGCAGTAGGTTTTAGACTTTTACAGTGAGAGAAGGAAGTCATACCCAAACTCTTGTTTGTGGTGACTTTTGTTGGCTTCAAGCTTGATTTGCATATTCAATTTAAGTTTCACTCGTTTTAAAATTTATTTATTAATTTACATTAATATCTATTGTAAGTTTGTTTGCATTGATTGTTTATTTAATTTCTGTTCGTTTTAGGTTTCATTTATGCTTCAATAGGAAAATATTTTTTTTTTTTTCGTTTTAAGTTGATTTTCATATTAAATCTAAGCATTACTCGCTTTAAGATCTATTTATTCATTTATATTATTAAAGGTTGCACGTTTTTTGCTATGATTGTTTATTTAATTTCTGTTCGTTTTGGGTTCATTTATTCTTTAATAGTAGTTTCTGGTTGTTTTGAGTATGAATTTTAAAAGGTATTTTTATCTGCTTAGCTTAAGGTTAAAATGGCCTTTACTTTTCTTTGAAAAACGTATTTTCGGAAAGTTTTTTTTTTAATTAATTTGTAGAGACATCCATGAGGGGACAGTATGTTTTTTCACTGGGATCGTATCTTGGAAACTGACCCAAGTGGACAACAAACCGGTGAAAAAATTCGGATACAGTTTTCTAAATATGGATTGGGGGCCTTATCAAATGAATACACTTTGGGGGCCTTATCAGTAAATTTATCAATCATGAGAATATTGCCAATGATAAAAAACTACTTTTGCTTCAAAGTGCACTTCAACGAAAGGACAAACAGAAACCCTATCACGTGAGACCGGTCAATGAAAGTGTCATTAATAAAAAGGAAACGCGCCCCCAAGATTCTGGAACAACAACAACAACACAACCAAAGGAGGAAGATTCAACATTGTCAAATGTTTTGTCAAGTGTTAGAGACCTACGGCCAACTCATGTCGTGAGTAAAGTAAAAGACTTTTGAAATATCTCATGGATGGGGAACATATTCGAATCGAATTATAATTCAGGTGAAAAGTTATTATATACTTGATTAATATATGATATGGTTAAAAAAATCTTAAAGGACTTTTATTATTTAGGACTTTTATCATAAAGGACTTTTATGACAATCATCTATACAACTTTTTAATCACATTATACTTCCCGAAAATTCTTATTACCAATAAGCAAATTCTAAAAACATTAATGGAACGTAGCAGCAGCAGTCTAACATTAAAATAAAAAGAGAATTTCAAATCAATCTCGGAAAATACTAGCACAACTACCGCTACTAGTACTAATAGAAACAATGGTTTGATGACGCCAGTGGTGGTGAGCCAAAACGACGATGTCTTGATATCAACTCATCACCATCATCACCACCCACTAGCATGCAAAAGGTTAACGGACACTACGCTACGGGTTTTTGTGTTCAAAATGGTTAAAGTTTTGAAACGTGATTATGAAAGTATTGGTGAAGTGGGAAGTCTAAGTTCCACCACCACATTTTCTCAAGTCACTGGATTTCAAAAAGGCTTAGCGAGGGAGTATCTACAAAATGAACCAAGTTACACTATACATCGAAATCATAGGGTTCGTGGTAATCATTATCGAAAAACTAAAGTGTTTTTTCAAACTGCATGTAATGCAAGCAGATCTTTCAACGCTAGATGATATTCAAAGGGTCACTATATACCCTATAAGTATATTTCACTTGAAATCGGTTTCTGCAGTCGCGACGCATATGCTATTCCATTGCGGACAAAGAGAAGTTTTGAAGTTTCAAAACCTATAGAAAGTATTCTTGAGCAAGGTTGTTATACAAAAATTCAAAGCGATCGATGTAGTGAATTTGTTAATTCACTACTAGGACTCTTGTCTGATGATGAGTGAGTAGTAGTCCAGATTGCATACCTGGCAGACAGTTTGTCTCTGTTAAATGAACAACAAAACATATCTTTGCATACATGAGTTTACATTATGAGGAAAAATAGATGCTTTTCGACAGAAAATATCACCGTAGCCAACGCGGTTGGCAGATGGAGATCAACAAATGTTAAAAAAAATGTTGATGAATATATAGGAAGAGAGGATCTCATCCATCAAGGGGTATCCATGAGCATGCAACAGCACCTTCAGTAACTGATAGATTTTAATTTGTATTGCGCAAGGGAAGAAGATCCCATAAATTTAAATATGTAGATAATAGATCCATTTGTATCTAACTTATAACATTGAAGAGACAAACTAAGCATAAAGGAAACAGAAAGCCTCACTGAACTTTCTTATGATGATAGTCTCAATATACAATTCAGGTCCTCTTTATTAAGAGCTCATTTATAGGTATCTCTCAATAATGACTACCCATTACTGAGTGAGAGAGCTAAGAAAACTTTGATTGAAGTTTCAGGCTACATATTTATTTGACAAAACCCATTTATCTAAGACCGTAATTAAAACTCGGTACTGCTCTCAGCTTGAAATAGATGCAGCTCTTCATCCTGCAGTAAAGTAATATATATGTATAATATTAAAAAATTTTGACTATTAAAAAGGACACTAGTCGTTTGAATTTCCAATCGAATGAGCCCTTTTTGAAGTTTCTACGACAAAGCTTTCCATAAAAACCTTATATGCCCCCAGGGCATAACTTAGAACCCTTGCCCTGAGGGCTGTGGGGAAGTGTCCTCCTCAAAGACATAATTTAAATCTGGAAATCAACTACGCATAACAAAATGGCTATCTCAAGATTTTTGATTGGATGTCTTTGGTGAAATGGTGGACGTAGAAGGAGTGTTAGTTGCCTTCCAATCACTTTCGATTATTGAAAAGGCCACAAGCCACTCCAATTTTCTATCGAATGATCCCTTTTTGGAGTTTCTATGACAACTCCTTCGATATGAAGCGCCCTGGTCCAAAAACCAAAAAAATAATACATTTTGCTAACATCGTTCTTTACTTAGGCAGCGCTATTGTGCTGCTTATGATTCCAAATATATAATTCAAAATCCATTTCTTTTCCAAATCCATATTAGTGGTCAAACAAATAAAAATGATATACTTAGTGGTCCTTGCACTCTTAAAGGTTTGCGACCGCTGGTTTAGAGTGCACCTTTGCCAAGCCATTGGCAGAAAGTATTGTATTAATCTTATAAAATGAATTTTAAACTTACTGGGAAATAACTCCCGAAGGCAGTTTTCTACTAGACCTCACACCATGAACACAAATCAATTAATCCACGTATTTAATATGGATCTGTACATGTCCAAATACAAATCCTATTGTATACCATTGATTTCCTTGAACAAATTGAAAGTTTTAACAATACCCTTATCATTGTTAATAGCAGTCCATCGAACATAAAGACGGGCCATTGGCTATGCATCTTTCAAACGGCGAAAAATATAGATTTTTTTTTATTCTCATGGCCTACCATAACACATTGTACACTCCACATATCAAAAACTTTATTGAAAGCAGTGGGAAATCTATTGCTCAAAACCAGAAGCGAGTGTAGGATTTAAAGACTAAAAGCTGTGGTTTTCATTCACTGTTATATTTCATTTTCAGATGTCTTGGATATACTTACAATGACTTTCTCAACATTTACGTAGACAATCCTCGCCTGAATATCTTCCTTGCGGAGAATACACTTTCATACCTGTATAAAATTGATTTCAGTGCCCTACAAATGAATTGTTCAAAAATTTTTGTAAATTTGTTTATTAATACCTATATATATATATACATATATAAAAATGGCCATTTTGTCGTCTTTAGATTTTTCCTTCTACGTATAGGGAGCTGTTGAGAACAACTAATGGCGGCAGATCATCTGAATTCACTATGTATTGATCTTGATGTACAAAGTCAGGGTCACATTTTCTAATGTACAATGTAACTTCACTCTTATTGTATCTCTTTGTGAAGTCAATGATACTTTCTTCATTCATATTGTTAAATTGGCGTGTTTCAATTTGCTTATTTGAAGCAATATCATATAGAGTGTTTTCAAAAGAAGAATCACTTTCTGTAACACCCAAGTTAAAATGAGAAGGCTTATAATCATATTAGCCATTGTCTCCAGAACGATGACGTAGAAATCAAATTCTCTTATGATTTGGAGCATAGGAATCCTCTAGTGCGAGAGTAACGAATCTCTTCAATACAGGAATGATAGTCTTTAATTTTTACTTCATACCATCTATGTAATTTACATGGATTGTATAATCTATACTTTTCATCATACTCGTCAACACTTGCACAATTCTCAAAGGATGACGAGCTGCCCTAGGTATACATGTATTGTGGACATGTATAGAAATTTTTTCTCCAAAATTTCTTCTTTTACCATACAGTCAGGCTACAATAGACCATATGGTTACATTCTATTGTATCTCAATCACAATACACCCGAGAATTTACGCGTAGTTGGAGATATTTTTTGACAGTGAAATAACCATTTATTTTCCAGTGAAGAGTAAAAAAAGGTTATTAGTTGCATGATGACACTGAAGAAACTACTCAAAAAAAGACACTTATTTTCCTTCCTAAGCAGTTCAAAACCGGCACTTAGGAAAGACATACTTATTTTACAGACATAGCAACATTGTTCAATTGTACGTGTTCCATTGTACATCAGCTTTTTAATCATATTAAGCTTCCCGAAAATTCTTATTACCAAAAAGCAAATTCTAAAAAAAAATTAATGGAACGTAGCAGCAGCAGTCTAACGTTAAAAGAAAAAAAGGATTTTAAATCAATCTCGGAATATACTAGCACACTTACCGCTACTAGTACTAATAGAAACAATGATTTGATGACGCCAGTGGTGGTGAGCCAAAAGCGAAGACGTCTTGATATAAACTCATCACCATCATCACCGCCCACTAAGATGCAAAAGGCTAGCGGACACTACACTACGTGTTTTGTGTTTAAAAGGGTTAAAATTTTGAAACGTGTTTATGAACGTATTGGTGAAGTGGGAAGTCTAAGTTCCACCACCAAATTTTCTCATGTCACTGGATTTCCAAAAGGCTTAGCGAGGGAGTATCTACAAAATGAACCAAGTTACACTATACATTGAAATCATAGGATTCGTGGTAATCATTATCGAAAAACTAAAGTATTTTTCCAACTGCATGTAATGCAAGCAGATCTTTCAACGCAAGATGATATTCCAAGGGGTCACAATATACCCTACAAATATACTCTACTTGAAATCAGTTTCTTCAGTTGTCATGCATAGGCTATTCCATTGCGGACAAAGAGAAGTTTTGAAGTTGCTAAAGCTATACAAAGTATTCTTGAACAAGGTTGTTATACAAAAATTCAAAGGGATTGAGGTAGTTAATTTGTTAATTCACTACTAGGACTCTTGTCTGATGATGAGTGAGTAGCCAAGATGGCATACCTGGCAGATAGTTTGTCTCTGTAAAATGAACAAAAAACATATCTTTCCAAAAGACGAGTTTACATTATGAGGAAAATTAGATGCTTTTCGACAGAAAATCACACCGTAGCCAACGCGGTTGGCAGATGGATATCTAAAAATGTTAAAAAATGTTGATGAATATATAGGAGAGAAGGATAAACCATCAAGGGGTATCCATGAGTATGCAACAGCACCTTCAGTAACTGAAATAAAATTTTAATTTGGATTATCCAAGGGAAGAAGATCCCATAAATTTAAATATGTAGATAATACATCCATTTGTATATAAACATATAACATTGAAGAGACAAACTAAGCATTAAGAAACAGAAAGCCTCCCTGATCTTTTTTAGTATGATAGTCTCAAATAAAAATTCAAGTCCTCTTTATTAAGAGCTCATTTTTGGGTATCTCTCAATAATGACTACCCATTACTGAGTGAGAGAGCCATGAAAACTTTGATTGAAGTTTCAGGCTACATATTTATTTGACAAAACACCTTTATCTGAGACCGTAAATAAAACTCGGTACTGCTCTCGGCTTTAAATAGATGCAGCTCTTCATCTTGCAGTAACGTAATATATATATATATATATATATATATATATATATATATTATATATATATATATATATATATATATATATATATATATATATATATATATATATATATATATATATATATATATATATATATATATATATATATATATATATATATATATATATATATATATATATATATATATATATATATATATATATATATATATATATATATATATATATATATATATACATATATATATATATTATATATATATTTTAAAACTTTCGACCATTAAAAAGGACACTAGCCCTTTGAATTTCCAACCGAATGAGCCCTTTTTGAAGTTTCTACGACAAAATATTCTATAAAAAACCTTATATGCCCCCAGGACATAACTTACAACCCATGCTCTGAGGGCTGTGGGGGAGTTTCCTCCTTCAAAATACACTTTTAATCGAGAAATCAACTACGCAGAACAAAATGGCTATCTCTAGATTTTGATTGGGTGTATTTGGTGAAATGGAGGGCGTTGAAGGGTGTTAGTTGCCTTCCAATCACTTTCGACTATCACAAGGGCACAATCCACTCCAATTTCCTATCGAACGAGCCCTTTTTGGAGTTTCTACGACAACTCCTTTGACATGAAGTGCCCTTGTCTAAAACCAAAAAAAAATAATACATTTTGCTAACATCGTTCTTTACTTGGGTAGGGCCATTGCACTGCCTATAATTCCAAATATATAAATAAAATCTATTTCTTTTCCAAAACCATATTAGTGGTTCACCAAATAAAAATGATATACTTAGCGGTCCATGCACTTCTAAAGATTTGTGATCGCTTGTTTAGAGTGCACCTTTGCCGAGCCATTGGCAGAAAGTATTGTATTAATCTTAAAAAATGAAGTTTAAACTTAATGGGAAATCACTCCAGAAGGCAGTTTTCTACTAGACCTCGTACCTCGAACACAAATGAATTAATCCACGTAATTAATATGGATCCGTACATGTCCAAATAAAAATCCTATTGTATACCATCGGATTTCCTTGAACAAATTGAAAGTGTAAACAATACCCTTATGATTATTAATAGCAGTCCATCGAACGTAAAGACGGGTCATTGGCTATGCATCTTTCAAACAGCGAAAATATAGAATTTTTTGATCCTCTTGGCCTACCATACACATTCTACACTCCGCATATCAGCAACTTTATTGAAAGCAGTGAAAAATCTATTGTTCAAAAACCAGAAGCGAGTGCTGGAGTTAAAGACTAAAAACTGTGGTTTTCATTCACTATTATATTTCATTTTCCGATGTCATGGATATACTTTAAATGACTTTCTCAGCATTTACGTAGACATTCCTCGCCTGAATGTCTTCCTAGCGGAGAACACACTTTAATACGTGTCTAAAATTGTTTTCAGTGCCCTACAAATAAATTGTTTTAATTTTTTTGAATTTGTTTATTAATACATATGTATATACATATAAAAATGGCCATTTTCTTGTCTTTAGATTTTTCCTTCTACGTATAGGTAGCTGTCGATAACAACTAATGGCGGCAGATCATCTGAATTCACTATGTTTTGATCTTGATATACAAAGTCAGGGGTCACATTTTTTAATGTACAATGTAACTTCACTCTAATTGTATCTCTTTGTGAAGTCAATGATACTTTCTTGTTTCATATTGTTAAATTGACGTGTTTCAGTTTGCTCGTTTGAAGCAATATTATATAGAGTGTTTTCAGAAGAAGAATCACTTTCTCTAAAACCCAACTTAAAATCAGTAGGCTTATAATTATATTAGCCATTGTCTCCAGAACGATGACGTAGAAATCAAATTCTCTTGTTATTACAGATGTGGAAGCGTAGATCTGATTCATCCTCCCAAAACAATTTAAAACCACGATGACACCAATCTCTTAGAAATAAACTAAAGTCTCGTTTAGGGTTGTTTCCTATCATACCAGGATAGGTTTTCACCCACTGATCAAATTTATCAGATTAACATTTGGAGCATAGGAATCCTCTAGTGTGAGAGTAACAAATCTCTTCAATACAGGAGTTACAGTCTTTAATTTTTACTGCGTATCCTCTATGTAGTTTACATGGATTGTAAAATATACACTTTTCATCATACTCGTCAACATTTGCACAATTCTCACAGGATGACAAGCTGCACTATGTATGCATGTATAGTGGACATATATAGAACTTTTTCTCCAAAATTTCTCTTTTTGACTCTCTTACTGCCAAAAAGAAACTGACATGCAATCAATAAATAGAGTGTTCTTTTCTATTTCTAGAGAAATTGGAGGAGTAATTGAGTGACATAACACTTCAAGTAAATTAAATCTGTTTGGACAGGATCTTCTAAACTGTCGACATATGTGTTGTTCTTATGGAAAAATATAGACTGAAAAATATTTTGGATAGAGTATTAAATCATCATTGAATTTCTAATTTAGTGTTCAAAAGCAAACCCCCAATACTATTTGGTTTTGTTTCGATTAGTATGCCAATAAATTGAGTAACTGCGTTTGGGCCACGACTCACAAGCATCATAAAATAATTTAAAGTTAGAGATTCATCTTCAATGATATCGTCAAGTATTCTTTGACAGAACATTTTCTTTTGCACTGATAACTTTTGAAATTAATAATTTAGGTTCAAGTATTTTTCCAAAACCTCAAGATTCCGCATGATTTTATGTTTTATAAATCCATCCATTTCTAAATTCTAACAATCTCATTGCTGATTAGAGGTTAATTAACAAATCCAAAGATTCTTTCTACTTCGAGCATCCCTAGAGAGAGAACGGTAGCCTACTATAAAAAATCTAACAAGAAAAATAGTTCGATTTATAAGGTTATCTTATGAAAATTTTGAAATCTTTGTTTTGTTCAGTATAGTTGTAAGATAAATGATCTATGTTTTTAGGTGTAAAATGACCCCCCCCCCCCCCCCCCCCCCCCCAGTGCGTGGGGAGAGGCGTGTAAGTTATGAAATTTTCCCATTGTATACGTATAGTATTTGTTATTGGGAAGTTTACAGACATTTTTCAGGGGGGAGGGAATGTGTGCGCTTGGGGTAGACTTCTTGTGAGAGAAGTTTTCGTGGGGTGAACTTTTTTAGGGAATGTTACACCAGGGGGATTTGACAGAATTACTATATGAAACTCTTTTTAATTGTCTTACATTCTCTTTCCAAAATTTTAAATGTGAAGATTTTCTGGAAGATAAATCTGGGGGCTATTTGCGGCGTGTTTTGATTTCCGGGAAATACAATCCACGAAAGGGGGCATTTCTGGAGTGATCGAGAAAACGAGATTAAAATCCTATTCAAATGGATGCAAGAATGCTAAGGAGAATTTTTCAGGCTCAATCTTCCGCAGGCAATTTTACGGCGAGGGGGGATTTGCAGTGAAGATGGAACTGTCCGGAGGAAATTTGATGGGGAGGGGGGTATATTTTACGTTGGATGATTCATAGAGGGTGAGCCAGATTTACCGGTATTTTTAAAAAACAATACGAAATAAAAAAAACAATAAAAAAACAAACAAATTTTTTAACTTAAAGTAAGGAAAAACATTAAAACTCAAAACGAAAAGAAATTGTTCCATATATGAAGGGTTTCTCTCCCTCTTCAATACCTTGTTCTTTACGCTAAAGTTTGACTGTTTTTCCAATTTTTAAGAGCGGCTACTGAATCACGGGGGCCGTTTAACTGGAATATGAAGCTTTTGTTGAAAGTACTAGCAGCTTTCGAGTAAAGAACAACGTATTGAGGAGGGGGGCAACCCTTCATATACGGAATAAATCTGCCAAAATTACTATGCAAATTTCGTTTTAATTTTTAATGTACTGTGAGCTAAATTCGAACCTGCCTTAGTTGAAAAATATTCAGAAATTAAATAAAAACACAGTTTTTGCAAGTAAAAGTGAGGAGCGACAGTAAAACATAAAAAACAGGAAATATTCCGTATATGGAAGTGGCTGTCCCCTTCTCAATGTCTCGCTTTTTACGCTAAAATTTGAATCTTTGTAAAAACTCTACTTTTTAAAGTAATCAAAAACTTTTAGATTTTTCATAGACCAGAGTTTATTTTTTTCTTAATGACATTCTACTAGCATGAAAGAGAACGTCTATTGAATGCCTCACTGTTTACGCTAGGAGGTGAAACCAAGACCAAAGGAGGTAAAAAACCCCACCTCTTTATTTTTTCGTTTATTTAACTGTAAAGTAAACAGCTACAGTAAGACTAAAAACGAACTGAAGTTGTTTTGTATATGCGAAATCAACTTCTACTTACTGCCTCGCTGTTTACGCTAAGAGGTGAAACTAAGACCAGAGGAGTTTATTTTAGATTTTTCATAGGCCAGAGTTTATTTTTCATAATGAAATTCTAAATAGCATGAGTTTGAAGATTTTTCATACACCAGAGTTTATGTTTTTATTGACATCCTAATATCATGGAAAAATGATTATTGAATGCCTCGGTGTTTAAGTTAAGAGATGGAGCCGAGACCAGAGGAGTTTTGGAGATTAGATTTTTCATAGGCCAAAGTTTATTTTCCTAAATGACATTCTAATAGTATGAAAAGGAACGACTATTGACTGCCTCGCTGTTGACGCTAAGACATGAGACCAAGACCAGAGGAGTTATTTTTTTAGATTTTTCATAGGTCAGAGTTTATATTTCTTAATGACATTTTATTACCATGGAAAAGAACAAGAATTTTCCCAAAAAAGAGAAATATTCAACTTCTGATCTGCATTTATTCAAAATACATTTTGATTTTTAAGATAAAAAATAGTTTTTGATTATTTTTTGTTTGCGAGATGAAATACTTCGCTCACGTCCCTATTGCTGTCATCTATTAATTTACAGTCATAGATAGCACCATTTTTATTTTTTTCTACCCAAGCGCTACCATTTTTTTTCACAAAAATTATAGATGGCACCAGAACTGGTTTTATCACTGGGTTACATTATATTAGCTGATTTTGAGTTAGGTTGGTTTGGACTCAGTGAACCATAGTGGTTAGGTTCGAGTTAGGCTCGAGTTAGGTTCGTTACTGAGCCCAAACGAACCTAACTCAAAATCAGTTAACATAATAAAAAGGGTCCCATTGTTGCATCTCTGACCTATGAAAAATCTAAAAAAATCCCCTGATTTCACCTCTTAGCGTAAACGGCGAGGCAATAAGCACAGGTTAATTTTAAGAAGTTTGATTTTAAACTAAAATCAAGTAGTTGTCACATCAAGCCATGGCTAATTGTAGAAAAAAGCCAAAACAGATAGTCCGAGAGAGTGAGACGCAAATATGGCATAAGCCCCTTCTTAGGATTGTATCAAAATGATGTCATTTCACTTGCTGACAGATAAGTCTATGATCCATTCGTCCATATGTCATTCCTAGAGCGGAACAAAGGTGGGTAGTCATAGAACCAAGGGGATCAAATATTGGATTAATTTTGGATTTACGCGTGACGAACAATTTCCGCTGAAATTGTATGCAAAATCTGGGACTAAATTTGCTTGAACTCCTTTGTTCTTGGTTCACCTCTTAGCGTGAAGAGCGAGGCAATAAGTAGAAGTTTGCTTCCTCATATACGGAACCAATTCTATTCGGTTTTAATCCCAATGTAGCTCCTTACTTATAGTTGAGTAAACGAAAAATTGAAAAGAATTGTCGCATTGTTGCATATCTAACCTATCAAAAATCTAGAAAAAAAACCTCTGGTCTTGATTTCACCTCTTAGATTAAACAGCGAGGTATTCAGAAGTTGTTCTTTTCCATGTTAATAGAATGTCATTAAGAAAAATAAGCTCTGGTCTATGAAAAATCTCAAAAAACTCCTCCGGTCTTGGTTTCAACTCTTATAGTAAACAACGAGACAGTAAGCAGAGGTTTGATTCCTCATATACAGAAAAAAAATCTGTTCGTTTTTAGTCTTAATGTAGCTTCTTACTTTATGGTTGAATAAACGAAAAAAATAAAGAAGTGCCCTATTTTTGCACCTCTAGCCTATGAAAAATCTAAAAAAAAAAACTCTCCGGTCTTGGTTTACCTCTTAGCGTAAAGAGCGAGGCATTTATAGTCGTTCTTTTCCATGCTATTAGAATGTCATTAAGAAAAAAAATAAAACCCTTGCCTATGAAAAATCTAAAAAAAAAAAACTCATCTGGTCTTGGTTTCACCTCTTATCAAAAACAGCGAGGCAGTTAGTAGAGGTTTACTTCCTCATATATGCAACAACTTCTGTTTTGTTTTTAGTCTTAATTTAGCTTCTTGCTTTATAGTTGATAAACGAAAAAATAAAAGAAGTATCCAATTTTTGCATCTCTGACCTATTAAAAATCTCAGAAACTCCTCTGGTCTTGGTTTCACCTCTTAGCATAAACAGGTAATTAATAGTCATTCTTTTCCAAGCTACTAGAATTTTATTAAGAAAAATAAACTCTGGTCTATGAAAAATCTAAAAAAAACTCCTCCGTTTTTGGTTTTTACTCTTAGCTTAAGCAGTGAGGCATTCAACAGTCGTTCTATCCCATGCTACTAGAATGTCATTAAGAAAAATAAACTCTGGCCCATGAAAAATCTCAAAAACTACTCTCGTCTTGGTTTCACCTCTTAGCGTAAACAGCGACGCAATAAGTAGAGGTTAGCTTCCTCATATACGGACCAACTTCTGTTCGTTTTTAATCTTAATGTAGCTCCTTACTTTATAGTTAAATAAACGAAAAAAAAATAAAAGAAATGTCCCATTGTCGCATCTCTGGCCTATAAAAAACCTCAAAAAACTCTTTTGGTCTTGGTTTCATCACTTAGCGTAAACAGCAATGAATCAATAGTCGTTCTTTTCCTTGCTATTAGAATGTGATTAACAAAAAATAAACACTGGCCTATGAAAAATTTAAAAGAAAACTACTCTGGTCTTGGTTATCGTAACCAAGCCTAATCGTAACTCCAATCGTAAACAGCGAGGCAGTTGGTAGAGGTTTGCTTCCGCATACATAGTACAACTTCTGATTGATTTTAGTCTTAATGTAGCTTCTGACTTTATAGTTGAATAAACGAAAAAATAAAAGAAGTATCCGATTGTTGTATCTCTGACCTATAAAAATCTCAAAAACTTCTATGGTTTTGGTTTCACCTCTTAGCGTGAACAGCAAGACTTTCAATAGTCGTTCTTTTCCATGCTACTAGAATGTCATTAGCAAAAAATAACCTCTAGTCTATGAAAATTCTCAAAAGAACTCCTCAGGTCATCGTTCCAACTCTTAGCGTAAACAGCGAGTCATGCAATAGTCGTTCTTTTCCATGCTGTCAGAGTGTCTGTTAAACTTGTCTATTAAATATTCTTTTCACTGCTATTAAACATTGGTCTATACAAAATCTAGAAAAAAAACTGCTCTAGTCTTGGTTTCATCTTTTAGCGTAAACAGCGAGGTAATAAGAAGAGGTTTGCTTCCTCATATATGGAACAAATTTTGCTCATTTTTACTCATAATGTAGCTCCTTACTTTATAGTTAAATAAATGAAAAAATAAAAGAAGATTCACATTGTTGCACATCTGACCTATGAAAAAACTCAAAAACTTTTCTGGTCTTGGTTTCACCTCTTAGTGTATTTATTATAAATGGGAAGTATGTAAGTTTCATCAGAAATTGCTGACATATAACAAGGTTTTGAAATTATCTTTAAATTTATTTACAATTTATAAAAAGGCTGGATCATTGGATAAAGCTGAAACCTAGTAAAAGGACAATGCATGGCACATAGTAACTAAAAGTGAAGACAATATAAAGCACCTTTTTAAAAGTTTACATCAAACAGTTCGTGGTAACGAAGTATATAGTAATAATGAACTAGATCGATCCTTTATGTATGATGAGTAAGAGTAAATGATGAAACTTAGTTGATGACTTAACTAATGAGTTGATAAAACTTACATATTTGCAGTCAGCATAAAAATCCGATTCTTTTGATGTATCAATTGATATTAGAATTCCGTTTTTTTAGAGTTTCGGTTACTGTTGAGACGGGTCGCTCTTACTATACAGTTCGTTACCACGAACTTTTTGATTACAAACAGGAAAAGCTTATGGCTTTTTCTTAATTGGAATAGTAAGAGACAACCTGAATACAACCTACGATTATGATACCATTGATCAAACTTTGATTCCTTGTGTAATTATCATAAAAAAAATACAGAATTCCACACTTTTGCAGATAGGAGCTTGAAGCTTCTACAGTAAGGTTCTCTGATACTTTGAATCGGATGGTGTGATTTTCATTAAGATTCTATGATTTTTAGGGGGTGCTTTCTCCTTTTTTCCAATGTGAGGCAAATTTTCTCAGGCTCGTAACTTTTGAGGGGTAAGAGTAAAGATGACACTTACACAGTTAAAAATCCGATTCTTTTGATGTGTCTATTGGTATTAAAACTCTTTTTTTAGAGTTTCGGTTACTATTGAGACGAGTCGCTCTCACTATAACAGTTTGTTACCAAGAAATATTTTATTCGCTTCTTATTGTAACATTTGCTTGAACATCTAAAGGTAGATATACAATTTTTCTTTTAAGAGCCTCTGTCAATTCGTTTGCAGGTCTTTTTGATGCCATGATTTGTCCAAGCATAAACAACAGTTAGAGATGGCATGACAAATCTTATCATTGCCAGTTCAAATTTATTCAAATTCTTGATGCAATCAGGAGTTGCTTGGACATTAAGATTATTTCCAACAGAATGGACATTTTCTTTATTAGAGAGAGCATTTTTCCTGCACAATATTCGCACAATTTGAATGTTTCTAATAAGTAAGCCATCCAGTCAAATTGACACATCGAGATCATTTTTCTCTTCCTTAGGCACATACTTATAAGTCTCCTCTTGAAAAATTTGGGTCATAATATTGAAGCCTTTTCGCCTTGAAAAAGAGCCAAGAGGTATTACATCATTTAGCAGTTTTTACTGCTCGCAACAATCACAAGGAACTGATGGGTATTCGTCACTTATCTCAGCTACTTTTGTTAGATTATTCCCAAAGATATTCATAATATTCAATAGATACCTGAGAACGCCTAGGCTCCAGAAAACTTGTAAAGTTTTTCATCCTCAGTTTCGAAATCGCAGCTCCTACAATGGATCTTAATTGAGCAATTCTACCTTTGCCTTATTTTTTTGTACATCTCTAATGATTCTGCATCTTTCTACTGCCTTGCATTGTATAAGCTTCTAACAAAGTTTTGTAGAACAGGAAAATGTGGCGCCAATGCTCGTAGAGTACGAATAGGTGTAACATCCATTGCGTGGATTAAAATAAATTGAATGTCCCGTTTTGTCAGGCCGAATTGACTCGTTTGCGTAATAATTGAATTTATCCAAATACAATTCTACAGTTCTATCCATTGACCAATCTGCTTTCATCTTGGAAATTATGCAAAAGAGTATCTGACACATTTCTGTGTCAATGGGCTTATATTTGCAGAGATCTCGATGACATTTCCATTGAATTTGGTGAGTTTTCTCTGCCAACCGGCTTTTTATAATAGAATTTATGTTGGCGGTTATACTTTCTAACGCATTTTCATTCAAATCCTGCATTTTATATTGCTGACATATCTCGCTGAGAATTTTACTTTGTATCTTAGTAATCCATTCTTCATAATCAAACTTGGTAGAAGAATGCGCTTCTGATCCTTCTACTAACCTTTTGAGAAAAAAAAGATACAAAATTAGTAAAGCTGTGCCCAGTTTCATTATCTTGCTGGTTTTGTGTTGTCCTCATACACAAGCATCTATTACCAACTTCTACAGCTTGATTATTTCCATAGTAAAAAAATATGGCTTTTCCGTCCTCGTCAATCGGAATTGCAGCGTAAAGGTCACCACTGTGACCACATCTCAAGCAATGGTTGACACCAAAGATTTTATACACGGATTCGAGATGATATGCTTCGTTATACATAAAATGTTCCCTGACATTTCCCATTGCAAGGGTGAATTCTTCAACATCAGGGACATAATCTGTTTTTGGTTGATGCTCCAAAAAAACTTTGAACACTACTTTTGGATGCTTGCATGTAGCTTTGCTAGTGAATTTGAAGCTATGTAAATGACCGCGTTAGCTTTTTCTAGTAGTAGTTTAATTTCAATGGTTGAATGCTTACTATTATCTTTTTTTGTACACATCAAAGATAGTAATTAAGTTTTTCTAAGTATTACTTCATACTTGCAACAGTCCTGGGCCTATATACCCTTTTTTTGATAATTTCTTACAAATAAAGTGGATTGCCTCTTATTAGCCAGAGTCTGTGCTTGGACTGGCTTATGAATCAGGATTGTGAATTTTTCGTCAACCTGCGGCTTCAATTAAAAGTCTTGTACAATCTAATGACTTTTTTTATGTTTTTCTCATCTGTTTCTAACGAGGAGAAAAATCAGCCCCTTTGTATCTATTCAACATATTGTAAACACTACCCTTTTCAATATGATTTCTGCGATACAAATCATCAATTGTGTATTTGTTTCTTTGTTTCCAAGAGACAAATTTGATGTAGTTTTGACGATACTCTTCATTATCTCTGTATTAAATGTTTCTTCGGATTGATGCAGACTTATTAGTATTCAGACGATAAGCCTCATGATTTCTGTATTTGATTGATGCATACTTGATAATATTCAGACGCTACGCCTCATCATTTCTGTATTTGATTGACGCAGACTTGATAGGGTTCAGACAATAAGCCTCATCATTTCTGTATCATAGGCAGCACAATCGCGCTGCTTAAGTAAAGAACGATGTTGGCACAATTATTTATTTATTTTTATTTTTTTCATACCAGGGCATTTCGTATCGAAGGAGTTGTCGTAGAAACTTGGAAAAGGGCTCATTCAATTAGAAATTGGGATGGCTAGTGCCCTTTTTAATAGTCAAAAGTGATTGGAAGGCAACTAATACCCCTTCCACGTCCACCATTTCCTCAAACACATCCAATCAAAATTTTGAGATAGCCATTTTGTTCAGCATAGTTGATTGCCAGATAGATAACATATTTTTTAGGAGGTCACTCCCCCTCAACCCTCTGGGCAAGGGTTTTAAGTTATGCCCTGGGGGCATACATATATATATGCATGCGTGTATTTAAAAACAGATGCCATATACACAAAAACAAATAAACAAAAAACAATAAGGAAAGAATAATAACACTCAACAAATTTAAACTACAGCTTCTTTCCGCGCCATCAGACTATTCTCTATAAAACAACCTAACGCAATAATTAGGTCCCTCGAAGTAGTCCCCAAAACAACCAGTAGCAGCGGTACATCCCCATGAAAAAATTTATCCTTAAAATTCGCCAAACTTTGGCATCTACTCAGAAAATGGTCCATCCCATCCCCAAACTCCCCACAGAGAGGACAGGCACGCCTACTTCCCGAGCCATCTTCATCATATGACTCCCAGTATCCTTTACGCAGTGGGTATGCAATTTGCCCGCGCCTGCAACCTATACTTAAGGGTTCTCCACGGTAGGTTCAGCTTCAAATAAAACTCCTCCCCATACACATCTTTAATCTGTCTATAAAAATGCAGGCTACTAGACTTTTCCAGACCCGTTAGCCAAACTGAATCTCTTGGTCCCGAAGGCCCGATGCAAACTTACCAAGGAAATCTTCAGGTTTGCCTAGAGGACCCTGCCCCTCATTCCATACCCATGATAACCAGCATTATCCTTCAGTGCTTTAACCAGCATTATCGTTTTGGCCGTCCTGCCTTTTTGTAAAGCTCAACATTTCTGTGTAGGCCACTTTCGCCAGGCGGTTATCAGTCTCTATGTCTCCGTTTTCTGTCTCTATGTGTTTGCCAAGTCCAGGCAGTAATTTTGGTCTTTTTTGGCGACCTATGCGGTAGCCCAAACTTAATCATTTGTATGGTCCTCATATGACGTAGATCCTGCAAACCCAAATCACCCTTTAGGACCAAACTACTAAAATTATTTTGGAGGCCTATAAGTCTTTTAAAATACATAACCTGCAGAGATTCCAGTTTGTTTTACCGTAGTAGTCCCCCACAACTCACATTCATAATGAGGAACAGGTAGGACTTTAGTCATAAAAAGGTGCTTGTGCATCTTCATATTTTGATTCCCATGATATGTTTTTGTCGAAGTAGAGCACATGCAGCTGCCTTACCACGTGAAATCATCAACTTAATGTGCTCGGTCCAATTCCCATTTGCTGCGACCACGAATCCCAGGTATTTATACTCTGGGGTCACTTTTATTGCCTCATCTTTATAAGTGAAGGAATAATCCTGAGGTACATCGGGCTTCCTACTTCGGAAAATGACAATCTCTGTCTAAGATGCGTTCAGTTTCAACTTCTTCGATTCTAAGTAAGATTCAGTTAAATTCAGAAGAGTTTGGAGTTCCTCGGCTGATTCGGCCACTAAAGCTGTGTCGTCAACGAACAGCAAAAAAGAAAATAGGGTATTCGCTAGTGATACAACTGGGGCCCATCTCATTTCAACGAGCTCTGCGAAATCATTGATATACAGACTAAAAAGTTTTCGGTGACAACGTGGATCCTTGGCAAACTCCTCTGAAGGTTCTGAATGGCCTAAATATACCTTTTTTAACTATAAAACCACACACATAAAGTTATCTCATACATGTTAATTAATAACATAATAAAAGGCCTGGGTAGGCCTATCTTAACAAGATAACGGAATAAAATAGGTATATCAATGCTATCAAATGCCTTTTCAAAGTCCAAAAACGTGACAAAAAGCCTACCATTTCCCTGCAATATTTTCAAATAAGAGCCTGGAGTATAAATACACGATCTATAGTTGAATAATCCTTTCGGCATCCTCCTTGGGTCTCACTGACAATATTTTCATTTTCTAGCCACATCCCTAATCTACCATCTAGAACCTTTTCCAGAAATTTACTAATTGTTGGTACTAAACTAATTGGGTGATAGTTACCATGCTTCTTCTGGTCACCCTTTTTAAATAACGGCATTATAACGGACATATTCCATGCTGTTGGCCAACTACATGAAACCAGGACCGCATTATACAAAGTTAATAGAACTGGCAACAGGGGATCGATTAATTTCTTATACATTGTTGACGAAATTCCATCAATACACGGCGAAGATCCTCCACGGTGGCTCTTGATGAATTGTTTTAGCTCACTCTCTGATATTTTCTGAATTAGCTGGTAAGAATGCTCTGGGAGGGGGAATTCACTGACCACTGCATCTATCGGCTCACTATACACTTGCGGGTTGATGGGTGCCTGGCCAGCTGAGTTTCTATGATTCTCCAGGTCTTCAAAATAAGTCGGCCAAGAGTTAACTTCTGGGATCATTTTTTGATTGGTCACGTGACCCACGTAAATACTTCCAGAATTCCTTCATGCTGGCCGATCTATAAGTTTGAAAACACTTGTCTTGCTCTTTAATTTCATATAATGCTTTCTTCCTCCTTACTAAAGCCTTGTGTTCTTTTGTAGTTAATCTAAATGTTGATAGGGCTTCTTGTCGTTGCTAAGGGCCATTGACATTTTTTTTACCGTATTTAATAAGCTAAATAGGCACAACTTACTAAGTTTGCAATCACTATCAAAAGGACCCCCTTTAACTTATCCAAAATCTCTTCCGAGCAAAACCTATCTTTCAGCGTTTTTGTTTCTTCATCAGTCCAATCTTGTCGTAACCGCTTTATAGCTTGAGCTCGGGATATACGGCTAGAATAAGGGAGAGAAGGAACATTAAACATCCCAGAAAGTTGGAGAGAAAGTTTTATAGGAAAATGATCCGAACCCAGCACGTGGAGAACCTCAAAATCAACAACACAGGCAGCGAACTCCACACCCACCAACGCGTAAGCTATAACACTGGGATTTGGCCCGGAAAAGCATTCGTACTCACCTCTACCTCTGTCCTTACCAAATCTTCCATTACAAATTGCTAAACCATTCTCCTTGCAGTATGCCAATAAATTTCTCCCCCAAATATTCATTCTACTAGACTGATCGTCACTGCTCCGTGGCATCTCAAAGACCTCAGGAAGGACCTCCGCATTATCATCTGAAAAAAAAAAAAATCAGGAGTTATCTCTAATACATTCGAAGTATAGGCATTAAAATCCCCTACTACAACCAGACGGTCCCCTGGAAAATTCAGTTGAATCAATCGCGTTTCTTCCTGTAGTATAGTCCACGTGTCTTCAGACCAGTAAGAACTATTTTGTGGTGCTAGATATACAGAATCTACAATTAAAAAAATACTCCCACACTTAATTCTACCCACACTATAATCTCTGATTGAGTCGCGAGTCTCACTTCAGAAGGAAATGACGTTAGGCTAAAATACATAACCACACCACCGTAATACGATTATTCTTAGAAACTTTTCTATTCACTGCATAAAAGGAATAATTATGTAAAGGGGGGCATTGCAGATCATCCTCAGAGTTATGCCAAGACTCAACCACACAAAATATATATCCAGATCCCTCAATAATGCTAATGATGTTTTTTCTCTTTAAAACCTTGAATGTTCCAGCATCCTATCCTAAGTTCGCGATAAACAAACAAAGGTATATGGCCACACCGGTCCTAATCCTCGTTCTTGTCACTCATATTCTCAGAGGAGTCACCAGCCCCTTCTTTTAGGGTTGAATTCAAACCATTCGACTTGTCGGCTGATGCAGTTTCACTGCAGCTCTCAGGCGTGCTGTTTTTACGGACACATCGACTTCCGGTTTTATGGGCATCTTCGGGACTAATGATGGTTTCCAATCTCCTCTTTGCTTTCCCACGAGTAACCATTTTTGTGCTTTTGTTAAGGCCAAGCCGCGTTTTGGTTAGTGCTGTCTCCGGAATTTACAGTTTGAGAATTTTGAATTTTCGGGGCTTTGGGGTTAACTTGCTGAGTCTCCGAATTGGGCACAGTACTAAGTTAAGCAGCCAATATTTCCACCTTGCCTGTGACTTGATCATAATAAAATGTTTGGCCCTCAATCAAAAAGGCGTGTTCCTCTCAATTTGGCGTCTTGTCCACGTGACAAAGCCTCATTCAGCACTGGTTTAAGCTCTTGGAAAAATTTACGTTCCAAATAGGTATACTCCGGGGCTACTGAAATATAAAACTTTTTCAAAACCCGGCCACACTACGTAGGATTATGCCGCAAAGTTCCTGATTATTAAATTTCACCAAAATAGGGCGCACCCCACCCCACCTGGCTTACTTTTTCCCAAGAGAAACACATCCTTCAAATCACGCCTGGTCAAACTAAGCTGGGGTAAATAGCGGTTTATTGCCACCATAATTTCTTCTACTAGACTGCTTGAGAGTGGGTTTACTGACTTCAAATTATAAATGATCAGATTTTTGCTGTTTAATTTCTCTTTCAAGTTGCTCCGACCTTTTCTTTTCTTCAAATAGTAGGTTCCGCAGCTGGTCGATTTCGGATTTTACTGCATCATCCCGTCTACTTGTCTCAGTCTTGAGGGTCGCTAATTCCAATTCGATCGCAGAAACGCTATTGGCAACATTTTGAATCTTATTTAATTTAGCATCCATTTGCGATAAGTTTTTAAGGATTGCTGCGATCCCGGTTGATTCAGCCATTTCCAAAATTATCGTTCGACCCCTTTTAAAAATAATATGTTAAAAAGTAAGAGCAGGAAACAAAAAACTTACTCGCAAGGGGGCAATTAAATACCCCCGCTTTCTAACAATGTCTTGCAATAATTACGTCCACCAATGCTATAATGCTTATCCAAAAAACGAAAAGCCACTTGCAACTTTAATCCTCTACTAGACACTTTTGCAATCACCGAATTAATTATGTTTTCAAACAATCCAGGTCAACTATTTCACATAGATGTTTATGATTTGAAATCTAGTTCAAGACTGATAGATGATATGTTTTTTGAGGAGGTCACTCCCGCACAACCCTCAGGGCAGGGCAAAATTTTCATATAGCTATTTTCTCCAGCGTAGTTGATTTCCACATAGAAATTATGTTTTGAGGAGGACACTCCCCTAAAGCCCTAGAGCAAGGGTTGTAAGTTATGCCCTGGGGGCATATAAGGTATTTATAGAAAGCGTTGTCGGTAAACTTCAAAAAGGAATAATTCGATTGGAAGTTGAAACGGCTAGTGCCCTTTTTAATAGTCAAAAGTGAATGGAAGGAAACACCCCTTCCACGGCCACCATTTCCACAAAACACATCCAATCAAAATTTTGAGATAGCCATTTTGTTCCACGCAGTTTAAAGTTCAGGAAATTATACCTTTGAGCAGGACACTCCCCCCACAGTCTTCAGGGCAAGGGTTATAAGCTAAGCCCCAGGGGTATATAAGTTTTTTTTGAAATCTTTGTCATAGAAACTTGAAAAAAAAAAAGCTCATTTGATTGGAAATTCAAAGGTCTAGTGCCCTTTTTAATAGTCGAAAGTGATTTGAGGGCAACTAACGCCCCTCTCACGCCCACCATTTCCCCAAACACATCCAATCAAAATTTTTAGATAGCCATTTTGTTCAGCGTAGTTTATTTCCAGATGGAAATTATGTTTTTGAGGAGAGGAAAACTCCACCACAGCCCTCAGGTCAAGGGTTGTAAGTTATGCACTGGGAGTATATAAGGTTTTTATAGAATGCGTTGTCGTAGAAACTTCGAAAAGGGCTCATTTGATTGGAAATCGAAAGACCTTGTGCCCTGTTTAATAGTCGATAGTGATTGGAAAGGCTTAACATTTTTATAGTAAAGATCGATTTGGGTATAATGTGTTATTATTTTTGTTGTTGTTGTTGTTTAGACCAGGGCACTTTGTATCGACTGAGTTGTCGTAGGAACTTCGAAACGGGCTCATTCGATTGAAAATAGAAAAGACTGATGCCCCTTTTAATAGTCGATAGTGATTGGAGGGCAACTAATCCCCCTCCCATTTGCCTTTTTAACACCCCTTCCACGCCCACCATTTCCCCAAACACATCCAATCAAAATTTTGAGATTTTGTTCCATGCAGTCTAAAGTTCAGGAAATTATACCTTTAATTAGAACACTTTTCCCACAGTCTTCAGGGCGAGGGTTATACATTATGCCCTGGGGGCATACAAGTTTTTGTTAAAATCTTTGTCGTAGAAACTTAAAAAAGGCCTCATTCGATTGGAAATTCAAAGGGCTAGTGCCCTTTTTAAATAGTCTCGAAAGTGATTTGAGGGCAATTAGCCCCCTCTCACGCCCACCTTTTCCCCAAACACATCCAATCAAAATTTTTAGATAACCATTTTATTCAACGTAGTTGAAAGTTTGGAAATTAGGTCTTTCAAGATGAAAACCCCTCCCCCCCCCACAGCCCTCAGGGCAAGGGTTGTAAGTTATGCCCTGGGGGAAATAAGGTTTTTATAGATAGTGATTTTGTAGAAAGTTCAAAAAGGGCTCATTAAATTGGAAATTGAAAGAGCTAGTGCCCTTTTAATATTCGAAAGTGATTGAAGGGCAACTAACCCCCCTCTCACGCCCACCATTTCCCCAAACACATCCAATCAAAATTTTGAGATATCCATTTTGTTCAACGTAGTCAAAAGTTCTGGAAATTAGGTATTTTAGGATGATAACCTCATCAGGTTCCTCCGTGCAAGGATTGTAAGTTATGACCTGGGGGCATATAAGGTTTATATAGAAAGTTGTTATAGAAATTTCAAAAAGGGCTCATTTGATTGGAAATTGAAATTGCCCTTTTTAATAGTCGAAAGTGAGTGGAGAGTAATTAACCCCCTCTCTCACGCCCACCATTCCCCCAAACACATCCAATCAAAATTTTCAGATAGCCGTTTTGTTCAACACAGCAGAAAGTTCTGGAAATTAGGTATTTGAGGATGACAACCGCACCCCCCCCAGCTCTCAGGGCAAGGGTTGTAAGTTATGCCCTGGGTGCAGATAAGGTTTATATTGAAAGTGTTGTCGTAAAAACTTCAAAAGGGCTCATTTGATTGGAAATTGAAAGGACTAGTGCCTTTTTTAGTAGTTGAAATTGATTGGAGAGCGACTAATACCCCTCTCCCGCCCATAATTTTCCCCAAACATATCCAACCAAAATTTTGAGATTGTCATTTTGTTTAACATAGTTGAAAGCTCTGAAATTAGGTCTCAGAGAATGAATATCACCCTCACAGTCTTTAGGGTAAGGGTTGTAATTTATGCCCTAGGGTAATTTATGCTTAGGTGTTTATAGAAGGCGTTGTCGTAGAAACTCAAAAAGGGCTCATGCGATTGGAAATCGAAAGACCTTGTGCCCTGTTTAATAGTCCAGAGTGATTGGAAGGCTTGACATTTTTATAGTAAAGATCGATGTGGGTATAATGTATTATTATTTTTTGTTTGTTGTTGTTTAGACCAGGGCACTTCGTATCGAATGAGTTGTCGTAGGATCTTCGAAAAAGGGCTAATTCAATTGAAAATAGAAAGGACTGATGCTCCTTTTAATAGTCGAAAGTGATTGGAGGGCTACTAATCCCCCTCCCACGCCTACCCTCCCATTTGGCTTTATGTTTAAAAACTAAATGTTGCCTTAAGATTAAATCAAAATGCACTGTGATAATACTAATTCCAAATAAGGCATTTCAGCAGTATCCCAAGAACGACTGAGGGTATTATGTTCAAACTTAAAATTATGTTCAAACTTAAGAGCTACTTCTGCTCTTAAAATTTAACCAAATCAAAATAGCGTAAGTGTATCCAAGCTATCAAAGAAAGTAAACAGATTATTTTGCGAATGGTATCAAGTTTTCCATTTCAGGTCAACTAGAGGAGGTATGAAACTAAATTAAACATTACTATTTGTGTTCAGATTTTTAAAAGGGAGTATGTTGTTAAAAATTTCTGAAAATTTTTCTTCGGCATACAAAATAGCAGGCCAAACTATAAAGTCTTAAAAAAAACGAAAAAGATTTAAAGTATTATTTTCGATTTCCCTGAAAAGACTATGTCAATATAAAACGAACAGAAATTATTTTTAAAAAAATTGTTTCCACAAAATAAGTATTGCCCGTAGAATTTAGAGTATTATTGAAATAAAAAGAACTGTCAAAAGGATTTAAAATATCCGTTAAATATAGGATATGGATTATGGAAATTATATAAAGCTACTCCTTGTAACGTAACCGCACACCAACTTAAAGTGGTAATAATTTGTGATTGTGTTTTTTTATCCGAAAAAAAAGAAGAGTTCAGAATGTTCGAAAGGTTCAAGTTTTCATAAGTCGTATTTTCCACATAGAGAACGGGTACAAGTTTTTTTCCTTGTAGAATATATTTTTATTTGCCTTTGGTTTCTCAAGTCTTCTATTGTTACTGAGCCTTTTGGCACCTTTAAATACTCTTTTAAGGATTCACTTATAATTTGGAAATAAATGTCTCTAATATCCTCACCAAAGTACAGTCATAACTGTCGATAAAAGGCAAGAGTTATGACTGAGCCGTCATTTTACTTGATAACGCAACGCTTGAATTACAAAAGCAAAAAGAAAACCTGAAACTTCTGAAGCATAGTTTGAAAAGCTTATATTAAGACCAAGTTGTACTCAAGTATTTTTTATATAACTTTTACCCAGATTCAGGATAAAAGACTAAAACGCTCTAGTACATTTCGGAAGACAAAATTTAATATTTAGTTTTTATTTACTTTCCGAATAGGGTTAGTTCAACCATTGGCCGTTGACTTTTGGACGTTGACTTTTAATATTTTTACACTCTTTATTTCTATAATAGGACTTCTTTCAACAGGACTGACATTCAAAAAAATTAATAAAATTATCGACAGATTATCGAGACCAAAAGTCTCGGGGGTTTCATATAGAAGTAGTACAAGGAGAAATTGAGTTACAATGATTCTTAGTAAATGTCGTCGCCTGAAAGCGGTTTTGCCGAATCTGTTTTTCCAAAAACGGGAGAAAAACGAGTTTGAAAATTTTGACATTTGTATCTCAGAATCGGCAATAGCTAGAGCGTTGATTTTTGTTTCAAAATTAAGAAGAAAAATCGCTTATATCGTTGTGCTTATTTTTATTGGTCTAAGGTGAGCCTTTCCTGAGATAAAACGGAATGAATATCAGTTTCGGCAAAACCGCCTGAAAATTTCGGAACATAGGTAAGATATGGCAAAACGGAATCGGCTCAGCATGAATTAGAAATGCGACTTTTGGCAAAACATATTTCATCTGATAGACAAATTTTAATTTCGACAATTAACTGGGAGTTTTACAATAAAATGTAACAAAAGATCAGTGGGAGGTCTCACTTAGCAACAAGCTTATTGGAATTTCTGTTTTTAACCTTCGGAACATTAACGGCAGAGGCTGCTTCGGGACACGCTGTGATTTCAGCTGAAGTACTAGGTAACTCAGCTCTGTTACAACTTCTAATAAGACTTTTCACATATGCCACATCTACTGCTGGCATGAAACGGTAAAGCGATTCTACGTCTTTTATTTTTGCTGTTGGTAACTCAACTACTGTACAGAAGGTACAGGAGGCAGCAACCTTTCCACAACATTCACTGCTGACACATTGGGCAATGGCCTCCTTGGGCTAGCCTCTGGTGCAATCAGCGCTACAGAAGGAGTAGTATCCGCAAACGAAGTTTTGTAGAACACCCTTTTGCATAGTCCTTGCTTAAACTGTAGTAACTTCACCTTTGAAAATGGCACTAAGCTATACTTATAGCATTTGGACGTTTTGGCGTAATCAAAAAACTTCTGTTTGGTCATTTGAATAATGACAAACGGGTCACGGGGCCGAACAATCAAAAGCTTTTTTGTCAAGTCTAGTAGCGAAAAGACTTCCTTGTGCTTCAAAGACCTCTCAATGACGCTGTGAACAGCATCGACCTCCTGAATCGTGGAGTGCCCAGGCTCGGAATACTTCATCGTTATACTCTGGACGTGTGAATGCTTCTTCAGGATGTCTTGCATCATGTAGCTCATTATTTGATTACGATTTTGAGGCACACATGAATCTGACCATGTAACCAACTTTCTAATGTCAGGATAGGTAGTAAAAACCTTATCAAGGATAGCACGAAGACCACTGGCAATATCATTTCCACTTCTACCAGCAAGACATTCTGACCACAAACAACAATAAACTTTCTTGATTAGCTCTCCTGTCTGTCTGTGAAAGGTAAGAATAGCAGTTAAGTTAAAGCAAGTGATCTTCCTTTTGTAAAAAAAGGATGAAACATCCCCTTTTGGCAAAGAAAAAACGTTTTCCATATCAAAACACAATACGGGGTCATCCGAAGCCCTGTCCTTATCTCTTTCTTCTTTGCTTTCTAGTTTTACTTTCACATGTTTTGCTTGAGAGGTTTTGACCTCCTCAGATAATTCAGTACCATTTTGTTCAGCCACCTTTTTTTCTTCACAAACAACGCATCTGTCAGTTTTAGGAACATGAAATGCAAGATTAAATTCACAATTGAAAACTTTTCTGTACATGTGTTCCTTGAGAGGCAACTTACCATCTTCCGCACACTTACTTTCATACAATGAATGCATTTTGCTTATATTGAGTGAAGGGTCGAGGAGCTTTCTGTTGGTTTTGGCACGACAGTAATGAGATTCAATGGTTGGGAAGCTTTCAATGTGCTTTCTTATGTATGCGAGATCCTCTTCTTTACTTTTATTCACAGGATTCTGTGGTACACAAACAGGAGGTACTCCACCACTTGATAACTTATGGGCATAATGTATCCGCTTATCATCCACGTCTAGGGTAGCAAAATAAAATCCTTTGCAGACCTCCACAGTTTTCTTATGAACTGACAGGTAATAGTGGAATGTATGCTTCCGCCAAGTCTCTCTTTTTTTGTTCCTTTTTTTAGGTAAAAGTTTTGTTGTTTTCAAATAGTACATCCTTTTGGAATCTTTTGACAATGCCCAAAAGTTTTTAAACACAATTTGACGATCAGTCTCCGAGAAACGTTCAAAACATCTGAAAGGACACGAATGAGGGCAATTAAAGGGTTTCACTTCCTTCTCCTTTCCATGTACTTTTTTGGTAACAGGGTTCAGATAAACATTTCCAGAGTTTACTGCATTCTTTATCTGATTTTTCACCCACTTTTCCTTGTTATTTAACCTCTTTCTGACTTTTTTGGATGCATTATTTCTCGTTTCTGTACCATCATTTCCTTCTGTGGTTGGAGACATGCTAGCAGAAGCTGTTTCACTGATTTCTCTGGTAGCCTCTGGTTTCACTTTCTGTTCTATTACTTGTCCGAGTAGTAGGAGAGCTGGACTGGCCAGCATCTTCGCAGAGTGCAGTACTTTCGACTTCTGATGAAGATCCCTTACTGGGTGGAGATTCTGGATCACTTTCCACTTGTGGGAAATACGTCGGGTCAGAATCTTCATCTGAAGACAAATCTTCGGGGCTAAAAAAGAAAGCTTTATATTCACCCATGTTACTGGAACATTTTCTAAGAATGATTTTAGTGACACAAACTAGTTCCGCACCCTTTCATTAGCCTACACACAGACAGGTCAAAGAGCAACCACCTCATCTGTTTCCTTGACTGAAATCTTTGACCCAGCTTTTTCTGCCAGTCTAGAACACTAATGTGTTTCCTACTTGGGGAGCTAGTCCTGATTCAGCTGGCAAACATCTTCCTAAGTGGGATGTTCATGTCAATATTGCATTCATGTGTCTTCCTAACTCTGATGAACACCCCAGACAGGCACTGTGATCCAAAAATGCATTAAACCATGATAGGGGTTTGTGACTTCTTTTTTTATACTGGTTTACCACGAAGATGCCAGCATCTTCGCAGAGTGCAGTACTTTCGACTTCTGATCAAGATCCCTTACTGGGTGGAGATTCTGGATCACTTTCCACTTGCGGGAAATACGTCAGCGCAGAATCTTCATCTGAAGACAAATCTTTGGGGCTAAAAAAGAAAGCTTTATATTCACCCATGTTACTGGAACATTTTCTAAGAATGATTTTAGTGACACAAACTAGTTCCGCACCCTTTCATTAGCCTACACACAGACAAGTCAAAGAGCAACCACCTCATCTGTTTCCTTGACTGAAATCTTTGACCCAGCTTTTTCTGCCAGTCTAGAACACTAATGTGTTTCCTACTTGGGGAGCTAGTCCTGATTCAGCTGGCAAACATCTTCCTAAATGGGATGTTCATGTCAATATTGCATTCATGTGTCTTCCTAACTCAGATGAACACCCCAAATAGGCACTGTGATCCAAAATGCATTAAACCATGATAGGGGTTTGTGACTTCTTTTTTATACTGGTTTACCACAGGAAATTGTTATTGCAAGTGGCTCCCCAAAGTTTTCTTTAACTGAAAGCATGAAAAAACAATAAGTTCTATTTTCTATTCAATCTTATTTTTAGAGAGCCACTTGCAATAACAGTTTCCTGTGGTAAACCAGTATAAAAAAGAAGTCATTAACCCCTGCCACGGTTTTAATACATTTAGGATCACAGTGCCTATCTGGGGTGTTCATCAGAGTTAGGAAGACACATGAATGCAATATTGACATGAACATCCCATTCAGGAAGATGTTTGCCAGCTGAATCAGGACTAGCTCCCCAAGTAGGAAACAGATTAGTGTTCTAGACTGTTTTCTGCCCATGAACCTTCATTAGCACCTCCTTTAGAACTGTGGAAGCAAACTCCAATTAATGCTGCTATACATACTTCTGTCTCAAAATATCTAATTCTTACCTGTCTGTTTTAAAAAACGACATTTATGATATCTTCTTCTTCTTCTATGTAACAGCAGGCGGGCTTTTCAGTAAAACTATTTAGCCCTTTTCCTTCACTCTGTGGGCTACAGAGCTACTGGCTTGATTGCCTCATATTTATTAGATATATTCAGATATCTTTCAGCAGATCTTTCGACTCTAGGAGTTCAAACATAAGATGATAGATGTCGATTTCTATGCTCTGTGTGCAGGTATAGTTGGCTAGGCTCTTGGCTGATAGTGGGATTTTGTGGTGTTTAAAGTATTTTAAACAGTTTAGAAAGCAAGGTATGTTGTGCAGACGTCAGCATATTACATTCAAACAGGCAATGGTCAATTGTTTCATTATTCATATTACAATGCCTGCAAAGAGGGGACAGGGGAATTGAACCACTTGAATTAGAAAGCTTATATGAGAATGCAAGGAAATTTAGTCCATTTGTTCCAGAACGAATTCTATGATAAAATTTAGAAAGATACTTATTGGGAAAGGGGGAAAGGATAGGATTAATCTTATTGAAATTAATATCTGATAGCCTCCATCGGTAAATATCTCTAATTGGGATTGGTCTCCCACTTGGCTGGTCAATATTTATAGCATTTTTTGCTATTTCATCAACCTGATGATTACCACTTATGCCAGAGTGGCTAGGAATGTACTGAAAGTAAGTTTTTATGCCACTTGAAGCAAGATTATCAATAATACTGTGACAATGATAAGTGTCAATGTCCAACTTATATTGAGGAGCTGAGGCCAGCAACTTAAGGCTTGATAAAGAGTCGGAATAGATGATAATATTATTCGAATTTTCAATCAAAGGTTGGTTTTGCTTAAGGTGTTCTAATGCCATGATTATGGCATTTAACTCAGCAGACATTATAGATAAATTATTAAATAATCTCTCGCCCACTGCAATTTTCAGGTGAGGAAGGAAAACACCACTTGCAACCTTCTCATTCATTTTTGACCCATCAACAAATATTTGGAAGTGATTTTTATAGGTAATTGTATTAAGTTCTGCAAATTTTTTCTGGACAAAAGCAATGGGGGTTAAATCTTTATTCCATTTTGAAAATTCAGTATTTATTATGGGAAATGACCAATTCCATGGAGGGGATTGGGGGAAAGTAGGTGCAATAGACTTTGCTGGTACAGGGAACTTCTTTTGAATATTGGCATACTCATCTGCAATACCTCTATACATCGCTGGATTTCTTAACCAATTATGTAATGTGTGTGAGCTATTTGATTCAATTTTTGTAAGATGTTTTATCAAGAGAAAGCTACGTCTCTCCCTTATTGTTGTTAATCCACTCTCCATAAGCAGAAACTTGGTGCTTGTGGGTTTCCTAAGACCAAATATGAGACGTATTATATCATTTTGTGTTGTTTCAATTTTTTGCATCTGGGTCTTTGCACATGCACCATAGACAATGAGCCCATAGTCAATATGGGGTCTTATATGTGATTTATAAAACTGGAGTAAGGTTTTCTCCTTACAACCCCAGGGTAGGGAAAGAAGTCTTTTTAGTATATTTGCTTTTCTATAACATTTTTTTATTGTTTTTGAAATGTGGAGGTGGAAATTAAGTTTTTGGTCAAGCATGAGACCTAGGTAATTAATATTATTATCTTCTGGAATAGTTGTTTTATTTAGAGTTAGTTTTGCATTAACATGGTTTCGCTTCTGGTGAAATTGGATTATTTTTGACTTGGTGGGTGCAATGGGTAAATCTGAATGTTGAGAGAATTTTTCAAACTGGAAAAGTGACTTTTGCAGATTTGACTGTGCTATCTGAAAGGTGTTGCCAGATGACCATAGCACCAGATCATCAGCATATTGTAGATTCGTGTGGGGTAGGTTCATGTCCCAGAGATATGGGGCAAAAAGGAGGCAACTGAGGACTGCTCCCTGAGGTAGGCCTTTGGATATTGTCTTTTGGGGTGAAGAGGCTGAACCAACACAAACAATGAAACTTCGCACTTCTATGAAGGATTTAATAAAGGATACTAGCTTAGGAGGTACTCCAAGGTTTGCAAGTTTATTTAAAAGGATTTGGTGGTTCACATTGTCATAAGCTCCTTCAAAATCTAGGAAAGCTGCCACTAGGATATTATTTTTTGAGAAAGATTCATTTATTGCATTTGTTAGCAAAATGAAAGCATCTGTTGAGGAGTGGTATTTCCTGAATCCAGTTTGAGTGTGTGGGATCATGTTATTTTTCTCAACAAACCAGAGGAGTCTGTGATAAATCATTTTCTCCATTATTTTCCCCATCACAGGTGTAATCATTATGGGCCTATAAGACTCAGGGTTATCTTTTGGTTTATTTTTCTTTAGGATTGGTAGGAGGGAAGAACATTTCCATATATTGGGGAACCTAGAAGATGAATAAATTGATGTAAGGGGCAAAATGTACCTATTGATTCAAAAAAAAAAAAAAAAAAAAAAAAAAAAAAAAAAAAAAATAGAATGTGAAAGTAGTCATAAAAAATTGAGCCGTGGAAGGCAAGTTTGAGAAAAATCAGTTTGACACATTTCTACTTCAAATTTATGCGCCGAAGATAACATAGAAACAAACAAAAATCCATTTATTGAACACTTGTTAGTTCATGTAAATCCATTATTGAATTGAACACTTATAAATCCATTTATTGGATGCTTTGTTAATTTATTTCTCGAATTAGTTTGAAGATCTTGATACAAAATTACGTGAATACATAATCCATTTATTAACAAAGAAGATGACGAATTTGAATTAGTAAGTAATGAGAAAACCTCATTGAATTAGCTTGTAATAATTCTTTAACACACAATTTTCAGAATGCATCTCTAATTCAACTTGGCTAGAAATTACGAGTGGATGTATTAGCTGAAATGAAACCGAAATATCGTGTTCGTTTTGTTGTAGAAAAGAAGCTTCGTGCAGTCATTTCATCATTGACTCCAAGATTTTATAAACTTTGTGGTAATTATAGGCAAGCACATCCATCTTTGTTTTTTTTTCTAAGAGTTTTTCTTAGTAAATTTAGTATGTTATAAAAATTTTTCATGTCTGTATTATTTTATAAAATGGAAAGGAGGCGTCCCACAACCAAAGATTTTTAAGGGAACCCCGGTAAAGTAAAGTTTGGAAACCACTGGTCAACTCTATATTTCATTTTTTTTAATGAAGACACAAAAGCGATATTCTCAAAATCTAGTGGGGTATTTGTGATAAAAAAAAATCACACACAAAAATGTGTTCCTCTAAATAAAAAGCGGAAAGTTACCCATGCAAAATTGGCTGTCCTACTAAGTTCCCTTCATCAACAGCTTCTAACTCTAGCAAATCATTGACTCTGGACTTTCAAATTGATGTAAATGAGGTTTTAGCAAAATTTAAATTATCTTCATCGATAACAAAGATCAAGATAACTCTACTCTCACCAGCTCGTTTAAACACCCTTACAGAAACTTTTCAAACGAAAGTTGGAGATTTTTTTTCTTAATGAACAAGGACTAGGATATAAAATTTAAATTCAACGGTTCATTTCGTCCGAATGACTCCTTTCACTGCTTTCTTCCAGATTTTGTCGCTTCTTTGGTCTGCTGCTTATTGGCTCGAGTAGTTGAGTGTCCAGGCTCTAAAATAAAAAAGAACAGTCATTTGCGTTTCAACTGAAACATTTTTAGAAGTTCTTTCGTATTTCTTTTTGATAAAAAAAATCATGATTATGCTACAAATATCTTTAGTTGATGGCACTATGTACAAATGGAAGGGGAGATGGGAGACAGCTCACCCTAAACTTAGGCCAGGTGAACCTTGCCTAAAGGAAATCATAATTCTAAAATACACGTTGTATAGTCCCTTCCTTTCTATGGAGGAAATCGCCTGATGTCGTTCCATAAAGGTTAGATATCTGCGTACCTATGATTTGGGGAGGGGGTAGACATAGAAAACATAGTAGTAATGTTTGGCATTTTTTTCAAAATTTGCATGAAATCACGATGTCAAACAGAAGAATAAACGGTTTGGAAACTCTCAGCGACTCTGGAAAAATCCCTGTGTTCGTGACCTTGATCTAAAATTAGCTGAGCGGGAGGCAGCTAAGCTAAGAGGTGAGCAGACGTGTTTGGGTCTATCTCTCTCTCTCAAAATTTTCCTAATTTTCCTAGAGCATATTGTATTTTTTTTTTTTAATTATACTGTGTACACACCTAAATGGAAAATGAATTAAGGCAAGAAAT
Source organism: Artemia sinica (assembly GCA_027921565.1). Taxonomy (NCBI): domain Eukaryota; kingdom Metazoa; phylum Arthropoda; class Branchiopoda; order Anostraca; family Artemiidae; genus Artemia; species Artemia sinica. The sequence continues at coordinate 19,613,228 of CM051264.1, read as the reverse complement.
TTGAGACGAGTTGTTCAAACACTAATTCAACTATTAGCTTGCAAACATATTTGGGATTGTTAGTTTGAACCCACAGTGCTACTTTTTATGTTCTCATAAGCACTGTGCTATTAATGGTCCGTTCTAGTTGAAAAGGATATGCCACAAGATCATCTATTTGGTTAGTTATAGCCTAATCTAAGAGAATTATCTTGGCATGAATTTCTACTACTACTATCACTAACAGCTCAAAGTGAAACCAAGCCGTATGAGAACAACATATCGGTGGACGCTACTTATCCATTCAATATACGCAAAACTTCAGTCTTCACCCCCTCCCCCGTAGTTCTGGTTTCCTTTAAATCTTTACTTAAACCTGTTTTCATCCCACTTGGGGACAACCTGCTTTTCGTTAGGATATGACTTGGCCCAGGAAAGTGGGACCGAACCAAATTATTCAGAAAAGCAAAATAACTTGTTTCTACGCCATAAAAAGTAATAGAAACCCCATGCTATCCAATATTTTTTAAAGATCTTCTACAACAAATTATTTTATTAATTCCAGGCAAATATTTCCAGACAATTTTTTTGCAGCAGATTCTTTTGTCAGTTTGTCAAATTCTTTTAGCAGAAAACTCCTCTATTCTACTTTTACTAAACCAGTTTCAGGCTGTTCAATTTTTTCTTTTCCCGCTCAATTGGTAAGTTTTAGAGCAATGTTTACTAGCTAACACTTCTGCTTCGCAACCTAACAGAAAATTGTCAGCCGACAGTGTTAGTCAACTATGGCACAGAGAAAAACTACTACTACTACTAACAACTCACCGCAGCACCAAGCCGCCTGAGGCCAACACAGCTACACACGCTCTCCTCCTCCATCCCAATCTATTCAAAGCCTCCCTTTTCAAGCCCGCCCATGAAGTTCCCATTTCCTTTAAATCTTCCTTTATGACGTCCTCCCACCCCAGACGAGGACGACCTGCTTTCTGTTTAGCCCTAGACGGTTGGCCGAAAAGAAATCTTCGGCAATCTGTCATCCTTCATCCGCACAACGTGCCCTAGCCACCTCAACCTTTCTTTCATTATAGCCCTAGAGAGCGGTATTGAACCACATTTTTTCGTATAGCTTATTGTTTGAAATACGGTCATTCAGCCGGGTACCCAGAATAATCCTTAAGCAATTTCTCTGGAAAACATCTAGCAAATCTTCATCCGCTTTTCGGAGCGACCATGCTTCAGAGCCATATTTGACCATTGTCATCACTGTAGCTTCTAATATTCTAATCTTGGTTTGCAGACTTATCTTCCTATTTTTCCAAACTTTTTTTAACTGTGAAAAAACACCCTGAGCCTTGGCTATTCTACTTTTGACATCTTCACTGCTCCAACCATCTTTACTAATAATACTACTAAGGTAAGTGAAGCTGTCCACCTGATCAATCTTTTCATTACCCAACTTCACCTTTTCATCTTTACTTATTCCTAGGCTTAGTGACTTAGTCTTTTTAACATTAATTTTCAAACCTATTCTAGCACCATGAACTCGCAAAACCTCTAAAACTTCGATCATTTTGCTCACACATTCCTCTAGGATGCTTAAATCATCAGCATAATATAAGTCCAGGAGACTTTTTCCTCCCCATTTGATTCCGTGGTCTCCCATTGCCTTTCCTGTGCTCCTTAAGACAAAGTCCATCAAAATAATCCATATAAAGGGGGATAGAAGACAACCCTGCTCAACTCCTGATTCAATACAAAACCAGCTGCTAACCTCATTTCCTACCTTAACCGCAGCAGTGTTATTCTCGTACATAGCACTAATCACTTTAATGTATTTGTCTGGTATACCATACAAGGATAAAACCTTTACTAAAGCTCTTCTATCAATGAAATGAACGCTCGCTCATAATCTATAAAACTGAGGACCAAAGGTGTTTGAAAACTCAGGCACTTCTCGATTATTAACCTAAGAATGAAAATTAGGTCGACACATCCTCTACCTTTTCTAAAACCGCACTGTTCTTCTCTTAAAACTTTGTCTACGGCACCTCTCAGTTTAAAAAGAATCATATTAGTAAGTAATTTACTACCTACAGAGACCAGACTAATCCCTCGATAATTACCACACTCACTTTTATCACCTTTCTTATAAAGTGGTTTAATTAAGGTTTTCCTAAAATCGTTAGGTACTTCCCCTTTTTCAAAAACCAATCAGACACATGTTTACATAATTACTTAATCACTCGGTCTACCACAGAATATTTCTCTTTGGGCCTATTCAGCCAACCTGAAACCACTAAAATGATTATTTTTAAGTTAAAACCTCATGAAGTACGTTTCTTACCGTTATTACAAGAATTTAGCCACAAGAGTTAACAGTAGTATCATACCCACGAAGGTTAATAAAGTACAGAAATATCCAGACAGTTCTTTAGAAAAAAGCACTTCAACGAGCATTACAACATTCAAGTTTTATTATACGTATTCCAACTTATAATACTTTTAACACGGGCGAGTTATTTTTATTGCGCTTAACAAGCTGTACATAACTATTTTATTTAACTGTCAACAATTAAAAAGTATATTCAAAACTATGGCTTCATTTAATTCAATGCTTAAAGTTAATTTACAACGTAATACCGGTCTTACCTTTTCAACTATAAATCCTTTCTCCCTAAGTCAGCTTCCAAATTTTTTAATTCTGGAACAACAAAATCTTTCTGATTATCATCCTTTATTCGATAAACTGCTTCTTTCATAGCTTTCATTGCTTCAGGGACCACTTCAGTAGGTATATCCCTGAACAGGTCTCGTTTTACTATTCGTAATGCTTCTTCTGGGCGATCCATGCTGCTGTAAGCTAAGATCTAAAACGGAAGGCGCCATTAAAGTGGCTCTCACACTAAGTGCGTACTTTTCTACGTTAAGGGTTTTAACCACTTAACTACGGTAAGTGGTTTAACCAGTGGTTAAGTTACGTTATGTTTAACCATAGCCTCTTACACTAAAACAAGTTTTTTAACACTAAGCTGACATAAAAATCCATAAAAATAATAATAATCATCATTTCATACCATCAAAATCATCGTTATTTAAAAATTAAAAACAATAAACTTATTTTAATAAATTGTTGGTAATTTTTATTGTTTTTAAGTTAAAACTAATATATGAGTTTATTTCTTTGCTTTTTACATTTCTTTGAAAAGTTCTTTTTTTGGAAAAACCTTTTTTCTTTTAGTTAATACAAAGAAAGGGCTGAAATTTAATGTTAATACTGTTTAAACACCTATTTTGATTATTTTGTCATAATTAACCTTTTATTTATTGCCATCCACATCCTCTTTTATATATATATATATATATATATATATATATATATATATATATATATATATATATATATATATATATATATATATATATATATATATATATATATATATATATATATATATATATATATATATATATATATATATATATATATATATATATATATATATATATATATATATATTTATATATATACTGATATTTATTCCTGAAATGTATTGTATTTTGTTTTAATAAGGAAGCTTTATTTCAATTCATGCCAAACTTTCTATGTTTTATTACGGAATGTTGTTAACTTCGGTTAACCAACCATGGATTCGCACATATCCCATTAATTGCAAAACATCATAAAAGGAACCATAGACTTAAAAATTGCATTTTAAAGCAACAATTATTAGGGGAAGGGTGTTACGCAGGCGTATTTTTCGCATTCAATTTGAAGTAGCGATAATCTTCAAAAAGTAAACTCTTGTCTACATAATGAAATATGAAAAGGAAGCTTGCAGCATTATACCTTCTTCATAAAATATTATAAATATCCAAAGGGTATGCATTATAAATGTTCGCAAAGATCCGCAATATCCGTCAATATCCGTAAAATTACGATAAATATCGTGAAATGCCGGATGTGGGCTAGATAAATGATACTTTTAAGAATGGGCAGAACCTAAATAACGTCCTGGGAAGGATTTTGAAGTTTTTGACTCCACCCTTCCCCGTCCAATGGGATCTGACCTTTCATAAACGCGGCTCAATTCTGTGTTATAAAAATAGGACATTTATGCATAAATGTGCACCACAAATTAGAGTAAAATTTCGATTGTTTCAATTATTTTACTATCGAAAAGACTATCTAATATAATACTCAATGCGCCTTCTAATATTCATTATAAATTTCTAAATATGCTAATCGCTACCCTCTTCAATGCACCTCAGCCTCCCTCTCTTTATTAGAACCAGGCGCAACCAAAGAATACCTACAAAATTTGCTGATTTTGTTCATTAGCATTATTCTTTATGCTTCTTTCTATTCAATGGTTGGTTTATAGTGTCAAATGCAGCTAATTTGAAAAAAAAATTAACAAATTGAGAAGAATTTGTCAATAGCCTAGAAATAGGCCTATATCTGGATAAGTTAGGGGAGGGGCTTGGATGTACTTGTAATTGCAGTAAGTATTATATTTTGAAGTAGCATTGAATAAGGAGTTGAACGGTATACTTTTTTTTTATATATAATTTCTGTCCTAAGTTATAAACATTATTAACAGATTAAAGCAGTGCTTTCCAACCAATTTCAGGCCATTTCTAAAATCCTGACTCCCTCGTGATATTCAAAGTTTTTATTCAACATTTTACGTGTATCCACTGGAAGGAAACTTAAAAGACCATTAAGTTGGTTTTTTTTTGGGAGTTGTTGTTATTTTTTGGGCATATTTAACGCTAATGAAAAATATTATCTGTATAGAACACCTTTTATATAACACATGACGTTGTTGCAGTTTATTATGTATCTTTTTTGCTCTTTAGAAAGTTTCAGTGTCAGGAGCAGCACATGCCCTATTCTAGTCTAGAATTTTATTACTATACCCAGTAAAAGCCTTTTTACTGTGCTGCTCAAAACAACTTGAATATCCCTCCTTCGTGACATTCAAAATTTTACGTCCATTCACTGGAAGGAAGCTTAAAAAACTATTAATCTTTTTTTTTTGGGGGGGGGGGGGGGGGGGCGAGGTCGTTTGTTTTTTTAGGCATATTTTTGCTAATAAAAAGAAGACCTGCCGTTAGAAGACCTGCGACAACGAGGATCAAAGCGAACGAAAAACGAAAGTGAAGAACATAGAATTTTGCAAATAGAAGACATGCAACAGTGATTATCAGAATGTGCCAAAAAATGAAAATGAGGAACAAGGAATTGTGTGGCTAGAAGACTTGTGACAACGAGGATCAAAACGAATGAAAAATGGAAGTAAAGAATATAGAACTGTGCAAATAGATGACATATGACAGCAAGTCTCAGAACGTGTCAAAAATGAAAATAAGAACATAAAATTTGCGGTTAACATGTGACAGCGAGTATCAAAACGAGTTCTGATATTGTGGTTGAAAAATGAAATGGTGGTTGTAGCAGTAGAGAAATTATATTGCGGTTGCAGCAGTGGCTGCTACATAGTACAAGATCATATTAAAGAACGAACTATATATCTCAGGAAAGGCTAAGGTTAAAACGTTAAAACTACCAGGAAATGTTCATGGGGATCAACGTTGATGAGGGTCGGTATAGTTCATTCTAAATAGAGATTATGTAAGATTCATCGTTATCATAGTTATAAAGATAGCGCAAACAAAGTAAAGAACAATCCACGGTCCATAGAAACTAAAAGCTAATATAATACAAGCATCTTTTGAAAAGTTGTTTTTCTTAAGCATAAGCTTTTTCCTGTTTGTAATTATCTTAAAAAAAAAAAAAATGTGTCTCTTCAAGCATTACTATACGTTATTCTGACTATGGGACTCTCCTCTAGAGAAAGAGGATAGAAGTTCAAGTCACAGCGTTATTTTATCAGTTTTAACAAATAGTAATCATTTATTTGTTTATTTATGTTTACATTTTTTTTTTTCTCGAAAACTGTTCCATTTCTTTTGAAAATTTAGCATCCTGAGATTTTCTTGCCTGAAAAAACGATTTAGATAGGTCACAAGATAAGTTACGTTAGGAGCCTTAATTTTTGGGAAAAAAAAAAAATATACGTTAGTGATGGCATGTTTATATAATCAGTATTGTAATGACGTGTGCTAATATAAAAGGCTGCATTCATGTTACATCCGTAAATGACGTCATGTTAATAAGTCCAAGAGAACGACCCGAACAACATAAATTCACAATGGGTGAAAATGAACGGCCTGGGCCATCATCCAGGTTGCAGCGGTAGCTAAAAACCTAGTAATAGATGATCACGTCCCATACTAAAGCCCGTAACTCCTAAAAAAAAAGAGTCAGATCAAGACACAAAGTGTACTATTAGAATCGCCCTGTCCGAAACCGCTATGTAGGAAACTTACAACTCCTTGGCTTTAACAACAAAGAAATTCCATTGGCTGAAAAAAATAAGCTAAGTTGCTTGAACTGCGAAATTTTGCATCAACGGCATCGTTTTTTTCAATTTTTTCTCCGCGGCTAGCGGGGCACTGGAAAATCATAGAGAGCTGTATGATGTCTCATGTGAAAGTAAATTGCCACATCTAATGTCTTTTGTAATAAAAAAAATATATTTAAAATAAAATATTTTACAAAAAAACTGCATATGTACAAGCTTGATAAATGATGTCATAACTGTAGATTGTAACCACATATGACGCAATAAGTGTGAATGCAATATTTATAGACGGTTATCTTTTGACAAGATGCGAGACAAGGCGAATCAGAGTAGCTAAAACCAATGACAGTGAAATAATAAAATCCAATATAAAGAAGAAAGAATTGTGCGGTTAGAAGACATGCGACAGCGAATATCAAAACAAGTAAAATATTTCTTGTCAAAAGATAGAGCTGTTTAAGGGCTTCTTTTAAATTATACTAAATAATAAAAACCTTTTCCCAGAAAAAACGGAAATATCAAATAGCTCGCCATGAGCATGGTTTCCTCCACTGCTAGCGGGCATTGGAACTTCATAGAAGGGTTCATCTCGTTCTAAAGAAAATTGTTATATTTAGTGTTTAAGCTTAGTTGATTCAATATCGGCCAAACTTGATGAGATTTTGCAGCCAATGTCTTAGTTTATGTTTTATTGGCCTTGGACTCAGCTGGTCTCTGTGGAGTAGAAAGGTTGGTGATGAGAGTAAATTAGGTTTCAGTCAAATTCTACCTTAAGTAACAGTTAATATCCTTGTTATTTCTTTTTGAAGTCCATTATCGACTTAACATCAATGGAAGGGGAGAAAACACGACCTTTGAAATCTTGTAAGCACAATTACTAGTAAATAACGTCACGTCATAAATAAAATCACCGAAAATTGATCTGAAACCATTCAATTACTCTACGGGACCGCAACTAAATTTAGATGGGATTATTACTAGGTGTTTCACTGCATGTTGATAGATGTAAGTCCAACCTTTTACATCGTCACTCGGGTTCACCCCAACTGTGATTCATAGATCACTTCAAGTAACTTTGATCCCGTTACCTTACGTAGACTTAATATTATGAATGATGTTTCCTTGTGTGTGAATGTCCATTTGTTTAATTAATTTAAAGCTTTTCAAATAATTAATTAATCTAATTAGTTGTGTTTTTGACGATTATATGCGAACACTCAACTAAGTGAAGGGTAGTTTAATCATTAATAAAAATCTACGGAAAAGTAATCCAAATGAAAGCATGACTATGGTGTCTTCGACAATTTAATCATGAAAAGGCAAATGAAACCACAAGATTAGGGAAGTAGATATCGGTTCTGTAAATGAGGAGCTGTATCCTAGGGTGAGATCCAAAGAGAATGGGTAACTAATATGAGTTACTTCAAGTAATCTTCAGAGCGTAAAACTACCACAAATCACCATCAATAAATAAATGAAACCCAAAACGACCAGAAAATACAATAAATAACCGAGTCATACTCAAAATGAGCAAAAATTTAAGATGAGAAGAGGTGACAACCCCCATGCTTCTTAAGAACAGAACATTATTTGCACTTTACTGAAAACAAGATACATTTTAAATGATTTCAACTTTTATACTTTAATAGATAAAGAATTTATGAAGACTTCAAGGAATAAATATCAGTATACGAATAATAAACTGAATATTCACTGTCATTTATTTTTTTTTTCGATAAAGTGCAAATTATGATCTGGTTTTTAGAAGGCATGGGTTTTGAAAGCTCTACTCATGTTCATTTTTACTTTAATTATTGTCATTTCTGTTAGATTTGGGTTTTTATTATTTATTTATGGCGATTTGCGGTAGTTTTACGCTTGAAAAATTATTTGAACTTATTTCGGCTCATTTTTGGTTTAATGGGGCTCTTTACTTTTCTTTGAAAAAATTTGTTTTGTGGAAAATTTGTTTTAATTAATGCCTTACAAGGATAGGACTTTTGCTAAAAATTCTCTATCAGCTGAATCTAACGCTTGCTTTTAATCTATAACACAAATATACCAGTACAATATTTTACAACTATGCCGTCAGGCTGAAACTTCCAGATCTTCAGCAATTTTATCTAAGGCCTCTACTTCACACCTCCTTAATTCATATTTTAATGCTTTCTCCCCCTCTTTTTTTTCATATGATCTATCACTCAAATAATTATTGTACAGACCCTTCCTCTTCACTATTAAAAATAAAGCATTTTCACAAATATTCCTAGCTGCGTTTCTAACTTTCTTCCATAAGACAGTATCAGAGACTTCACAAACGATTTTCCTAAAATTATTCCATCCAGCTTCTACATTGTCAAATTTTAAACTCTGCAGTTTAGTATTAGGTGTTCCTGGACAGTGTATATCAAATTCTCATCCTGGAGTCTACCAACATCACAACTTCCCGGAAGGTAGTTACCCTTCCTAAATTTCACCTTTAAATTAACCCTAAATACTACTAATGATATTTACTTTTAACATCAATAACAGCACTCCTATATACCCTAGTATCATACATTGATCCTTGGTTTACAAAACATAATCCAAGCCAGTCTTTGGTTTACAAAACATAATCCATAAGGTTAGCTGTCTTACCAGTAGTGTTACTTATGGGCCATTTTATATCCAAATACTATATTGCTTACAACTAGATTGTTACACCTACAAAATTACAGCACTCTGTAGCCATAACTGTTTTTTTTTCCTACACTAAATTCACCGAGGCTAGGATACCATCTATCCTATTTCTACAAAAACTGGGCATTAAAATCCTTTAATAAAAATACCATTTTGCTACGTGAGACCCTGTCTATTTGTTCCTGTAGCTGTAAAGACATTCTAACCATCCGTATAATCTAAGACTATGAGAATTTTACCCTTCCGCTAGATTGCATGCTCTCCCATAGCCTTTTTTTTTAGAAAACAATCCATCAAAATATTTGTAATAAATGCGGACAGGACACATCCCTGCTTAGCTCCTGACTTAACACCAAACCAACTACTAACCTCACTTCCTACCTAAACCGCAACAATATTATTCTCATATACAGCACTGATAATTCGCGACACTTCTCAATTATTAATGTGAGAGTGACAATTTGGTCAAAGTATCCTCTCCCCTTCCTAAATCACTGGTTCTTCTCGTTATTCATTGTTCAACTTTGTCTAAACTATTTCTCATTCTATTGAGTATTATCATGCCAAGTATATTTGCTTCCTACAGAAATCAGGCTAATGCCTCTGTAATAATCATGCTAATCCTTAAAACCTTCCTTAAAAGGGGGTTTAATTAAAGTTTTCCTAAAATCACCAGGTACTTTCCCTTTCTTCAAACATTATACTAATGGTCTTCTTCAGTAATTTATCTCTAACCTCTTAACCAACCTATTTTAAACACTCATTTACATCACTGTCAACACCTGAGGCACTATTATTTTTCTATTTTTTTTAGTACCCTCTCTGACTCATCTTCGCAAGATCAATGTTTCCTAACTTCCAAATTGTCGAAAAATTTTCATTCATTTCTGTATCATTTCCAACAAAAGTATCATGGCTTAATATATTCTCAACATGTTCTCTCTTTAGCATTCTCCCTATCACTCCCAGCACTAATATATATATATATATATATATATATATATATATATATATATATATATATATATATATATATATATATATATATATATATATATATATATATATATATATATATATATATATATATATATATATATATATATATTATATATATATATATATATATATATATATATATATATATATATATATATATATATATATATATATATATATATATATATATATATAGATATATATATATATATATAGGACAATTAGTGTAAATTTAAAGTTCAAACGTTAATTAAGTACCATCAAACTAAACCTATATAAATAAAAATGGTCAAGATAACTGATTCTGGCAAGTGAACTGCACAATTCTTCAATTGTCCAAATTCAAAATTCCTACCTTAAATTCCTGGTGATTAGATTATTTGAAAAGTCAATTGCAGTCAGAAGTTCTAAAGCGAGACCAGGATCCCTCTGTTTTAAACGCAGCAGCTGCCGCAATTTCAACTCCCCTTCTCGTTACATGCTCCCTATCTTGTCGACATATCTCCATGGCCAACTTGTAGCTTTCCGGTGTATTCTTATAGAAATAGAAACGAATAAACAAACACATAGATTGAGCTAAACCTACGATTATGGCAAATTTACCAAACCTTATAAACCCTGAATACATTCTAAGACCACACTGGCTATACATGACAAATGAAACTCAGAGAGGAAAGAAAATAACAAAATGAAAAATAAAATCAAAAAAGGTGAAAAACGAGGATTTTGTCAGCCAGTGGCGAACCATGAAAAAGAAGAACTAAGCAAATATTTCGAAAAGGACCTCCACCGAGTCGTCCTCAGTGCTAAACAAAAAAGAAAGAAAAGAAAAAAAAAACAATGAAAATCGAATTGGTTGCTTTTTCTTTTCTTTTTTGGTTTAGAACTGAGGACGACATAGCGGAGGTCCTTGTCGAAATATTTGCTTAGTTCTTCTTTTTCATGGTTCGCCACTGGCTGCCAAAATCCTCGTTTTTTCACCTTTTTTGATTTTATTTTTCATTTTGTTATTTTCTTTCCTCTCTGAGTTTCATTTCTTATAAATCCTACCAAGAAAGGTGGTACCGGATTAGAACTTCCTTTTATGTTTTTTCTATAAGAAGATCTTAATAAGAGCAAATTGTACAGTCAGCATGTTTTGTCACCAATTTGTCTTGAATTTTGCCCTTTAATGTTATTATTCATTTTTGTCAACTGGCTCATATAACATTAAATTTCTAAATTTCTGCTTGACGGAAAAAATCGAGAAATTCCATTGGAAAGCCAGTTTTGGGGCAATATTCAGTACCTAAACAGCATAATTTTCGATTTTTTTTTTGCTAAAATTTTCCTCTTTTGGTGAAAATTTCAAAGAAAACTAAGAGCCATATTAAAACTTAAAATAATAAGGAATAAAGTCATAAAAATAAACGTAATTAGTCAAACTTAAAACGCACGGAAATTACCAGGAATGAATAAACTAAACATAAATAAATACAATTACGAATAATCACATCAACTGCAAAAACAACAGGTATTACTATGGATGAAACGTAAAACGAATACACATTAAAATTAAAAATAAAAAAGTCAAACTAGAAAACGAAAAATAGCTAGACATCTGATGACAAGGCCCCGTGGAGTGTTGCAGCAATTCGTACTGAACTAGCGCTCGTAAAGGCAAGACATAATTTTTACTTCGTGTTAGTTCTCAACTGTGATATCCAGTTTTAATTCAATTATTGCACTGTTGATTCTGGGGCCCCTTATATTTGGATTTTAGAAGAAAGGGGCCCACGCCCGTAAGTTTTTTTGAAATGTCATTTTGATGAGTTGAGGAAAGAAGCGAGCGTACTGTATATTTAGCGATATATTAATTACCGATACAATATAATTAGCGATGTCTCTCACGAAAAAATATTTTGATGAACGTATGGACAACTTAAAACAACTGGTAGAAAATCTTCGTACGGAGAATGCAGCGTTGAAACAAGAGAACACTGGCTTGAAATCTGCTCTTGTGGCAGTTAAAAATCAGGTTTAAGAACTGAATTGTATGTTAAACGCAAGAATCTTCTTATCCATGGAATTCCTAACAAGGAAAATGAAAAAATATTGAAAAACGTTAATGATTTTTTGTCAAAATGTCGGTACGGAACTACAGGGATATTAAGTTCACGGCCATCTATAGACTTAGAAGCAAGGCTAAAAGTCCCAGGAAACAAAAGTCACATCCGGCATCGGACCCTATTCTTGTATCTGTTCTAAATCTTCGACATAAGGACAATATTATGGCTTGTGTTGGTAATCTAAGAAATACAGGGAAAAGCGTCAGTATTGACCTTCCATTCGAGCTGGCTAAACGTCGGAAAGAACTTTTGAGTACGGGTTATAATTTAAGAAATTGTAAAGTTGCCTCCGATAAAGTGTCTCATACCAAAGTGGTTCAAAAGGGGACTAGGTTATGGCTAGAATCTAAAAAGACTTCTAGTTTCTAACTGGATCAAGGTTGATGACGCATGCTACGACCCACTTACCCTAGTTTTCCCCTCGGTCAATTCTGATGTCGATTCTGACGCATGATTATTAGTGAGTGCTCGCTTCCGCTTAATATACTATATCTTCAAAAAATGTGCTGTTCGTTAATGTTATTTGTCTTTTTGTATTTTTTTCCCTTTTATTTGTGTTTTCTATACCCTCAGTATTTACACCTTCCTGTGCTATTTTACTTGTTATTTTTTTTTTTTTCAGAGCAAAATAATCAAGTTCATGTCATAGCCTTTTTAATTCGGATTAAGAGGTTGACGTCACTGGTGTTCACGCGACTACAGCATGGCTCTCTGTCACCTGCATGGGTAAGTAATTATGGTTGAGACTAATTCTCTATTGGGGATTAACGCTAACATAACACTAGGGAAATTAAATGATTATGAATGTGGGAGAGTTAATTTTAATGAAATTATAATAATCCGGTTGGTAAAGCCCCGAATATGAATTTATATGAAAATTTTGAGAATATTATTGATAGTGTGTTTGTGGAGGAGCTGAGATTTTGGGACTCCGGAGCTCGGTGGGTTGATGCACTCCCGGTTGTGCATCTAAACGTTCAGGGCCTAAATTGCTCGTTTGATGATATTCAATTATTATGTAGGATTCGTGCCCTGCAATTATCGGTCTCTGTGAAACATTTTTGACCGAGAAAAATCAGGTGCTTTTGGATATTCCCGGTTATATGTCGATATTTCTTAACCGCAAGACGGCCCAAAAAGGTGGACTCGGATTTTACATCCGAAATAATTTTCATGCTGTACTAAGACAGGATTTATGTACAAATAATGAAAAGGTATTTGAGTCACTTTTTATAGAAGTCCCAATCAACGCTAAGGAAAGGATAAAAATAGGCGAAGTATATCGTTCTCCAAGTGGTCTATAACCCAATTTATGGAAACATTAGAAGATGTTCTTGGAAAAGTTTTTTCTGAAAAATCCGAAGTTGTATTAATGGGCGACTTTAACATCGACCTTGCGGACCGTCATTTAGACAGGCTTCTGATCTTTTGTCTTTACTAATTTCGTATGGATTAGCTCCTTGTATAAACATACCGACAAGGATTTCTAACCAGACAGCAACATTAATTGACAATATTTTTTCATCACTACACTCCATTAAGAATGAAGTACTGCTTTCTGATACTTCCGACCATTTGCCAGTTGCAGCCTTGTTTCCAATCCTCCAAAATCCACAAAGATTAGTCCCCCAAGATACACCGAGATTATGTTGCTCACCAGTGGAGCTGGATAAACTGAAAGAAGATCTGAGTATATCTTCATGGGACTTTTCATTACCAGAAAATATTAATTTGGGCAATTATAACGATATATTTGGCCAGTTTTATGACACTGTTAAGGAAAATTCGCGGCTTATTGTCTAAAAGCTCCTTTAAGGAATCCTCGATCAAGAAGATCAACACCCATAGCTCCCTGGCTAACACCGGGAGTCCTCAAGTCAATAAATAGGAAGCAGAACCTTTGGAAAGAGTACAAAAACAGACCAAGTGATGCTAAATTAGAAGCATTTAAGTTGTACCGTAATATGCTGAAATCAATTATTCGGAGAACAAAAACAGTGTATTATACTAAGAGATTTGATGATTGCGGTAGAAATATAAAGAAGACGTGGACGTGATTAAGGAATTTAGTCGGCCATCGAAAAAAAACTAGAAGGTCTCCCTAAGTCTCTTATGGTAGACGATCAACTTATCACAGAAAAAGGCCAAGTACGACATCATATGAACAAATTCTTCGCGGAGATAGGGAAATCAACTGCTAATAGTGTTTCTCACTGCTCGGTGTCTCAGACTTGGAAGCAGTTCCTAGGCCCCCCGTGCTTGAAATCAATGGCTCTTGAGGACGTTACAGTGCAGGAAATTACAAATATTGTTTTGTCCTTAAAGAATTCTTCAACAGGTTTTGACAAAATTTCTGCTAAAGTAATTAAACATATCCTTCCGTCGATTATCACCCCACTTTGTTGGGCCATTTGATTAATAGGTCATTTCAACTAGGAGTATTTCCTCAACGTCTTAAATTGTCGCGTGTGATAGCTCTCTTTAAAGGAGGTGACCGTGAGGATCCTGGGAATTATAGGCCGATCTCTCTTTTGTCAGTGTTCTCTAAGATATTTGAAAGGCCAATGCTCAAACGTCTGGTAAGGTTTCTTGAAGCTAAATCTTTTTTCATAAGCATCAGTTTGGGTTTCGCGCAAAGTACTCTACAGAACATGCTTGTAATAAACTTCTTCAGTTTATACGACAATCTTTAGACTCTAATCTTATTCCTGCAGCCATTTTTCTTGATGTAAAGAAAGCTTTTGACAGCCTTACACACAAAAGATTCTCATTGGTAAACTTTCTCATCATGGTGTGCGTGGGGAAGCATTGTCTTGGCTCTCTTCATACCTTACTGACAGATCTATTGCCATGGAAAATACAGACAAGGAAGTTCCAATTGAATACGGAGTACCCCAAGGTTCTATTCTTGGGCCACCCCTATTCCTGATATATGTGAACGACCTCTACCGACTTCTAAACACCCCAATTCCCAATGTCTGCTGTGGATTGTGTCACAAATGTTACTCTCAGACTATGTCGGCGTCCACATCTGATAGTCGAGAAGAACTGGTATCATTTGCAGATACACTACTCTAGGTGCTGCAGCTCCGGATGAGTCATCCCTTATTCTAAAGCTTCAAGCAATGACTGAAAAGATACTCAATTGGTTTGACATAAATCACTAGCTTTAAATGTAAAAAAATCGTACTTCTTATTTTTTCCCGTACAGGTGTGAGCTGCCCCACAATTACTGAGCTTCCTACACAAGAGGCTCCATAAGTCGCCCCCCAGATCGATATGTGCGATTCCTGGAGTTCTTTTGGATGAAAATTTATCGTTTAAGTTGCACGTTCAAGTAATAAGAGTGAAAATTTCCCGTGGACTTGGAATCATCCGTAAACTAAAGCGTTTATATTTCCTTTTCCTATACTCCGTCTTTTATATTTCTCTCTCATTTTCCCTTATATATGTTACTGTTCGTCTGTGTGGATGTCTACATTTTCTTCTGTACTTGCTCCTGTTCATATTCTTCATGAGAAAGCGGTAACAGTTCTCCAGTCGACTACACACTCTCCTGTTAATCTCCTTAAGATTAGAGATATTTATGTTATATCTCTAGCTTCGTTGGCATATCAATTCTTCCACGGAGATCTCCCATTTTGTTTTTTTTCTGGACTACTTAAGCCAGTAGGGGAAGTAAATTTTTACTCAGTTCGAAACAGGGAGGATGTTATGATTCCGGCTACTCCCTCGGTTCGTTCAGACTTTGGTCTGGTCGTGACTGTGGGACGTGCTTGGAACTTGGTTCCTGCTGAGATTCGTCAGTCACAAACACTTGGCTCCTTTAAAAGACAGATGAAAAGTTTCTTATTAAAGCTAAATAGTAATTAGTTTATAGTTGTTGTATTGTTTTTTTTTTTTTTTTGTTGGCGTTGGATCCTCGATGATGTAGAGAATTTTTTTCATTTTTGATTTATTTAATTTTTGTCGGGTGATAGGAGGGTCGCTGTTTCGTGTGGACTGTCGGTGAGTTGACTTCTTTTCCTTATAGATTTATAAGTTAAATACTGTTTAGTATTGTTTATGCCAAGTTTTATTATTAGTCATTTATTCTGTGTCGTTTCCCAAATAACGGGCCATTGAGCCCTTTGGGATATTGTTTTTGTTATTGTTATTTATGGAAATAAATGGAACTTGAACTTGAACAGTTGTGGAGCAACACATGTAACTAAATTTCACGGGTGATAAAATGCATATAGTTAACAAAGTACTAATTCGAATTAATTCCAATGCTTGTGTATATACCGTGTTTTATTTTTCGTAAGTGACTTTTAAGTTTTGACCAATGTTTTTTTTTTTTTTGTTCTATCTAAGCTTTATGACTTCTGGTCAATGTATAAGTCTTTTTAAGTATTAATGCTAATTTCAGTGTGCAAAGACTAATGCGATTAAAAGCCAACCAGAAACAGAATGTTTCTATATTAGCGGCAAATTGTGGTCGAACTGGCGATTGAAATAGGCTCTCGCTTAACACAAAAAAAGAATGTATATACAAATTTAGTATTTTTTGTTTTGTTTTGTTGTTTTTTTCTGTTATGTGTGCAAACGTTGATGCTTTATTTGTATATTGATATCAAAAATTTCCTTCAGACCATCCTAACCCCGGAATATAAATATTAAATCAACCACATTATCCAAGAATTAAATTGTTTAAGGGGAATTAAACTTGAACTCAAATTAATCATATAGTTTCAAATATAACTTCAAATCTAATTTAAGTAAAAAAAAAAACTGATATAAATGCTTAAGTCATTGTGGGTCAAACTAAAAGAAAAGATGCATATTAGAAAGGATAGGAAAAGAGAAGTTTATAGTCTTCAAAAGAAAAAGAGAGAAAAGAGTAACAAGGATGAATCCAAAACAAAAAATTGACATCCCTGAAATCAGACATGGCATGACACTTGGCCATAAAACATAACCTTAAAGAAACCAATTGAGGTTGTATGCACAGAGTGACCCATAAATAATGGCAGAATAAGAAGCATATTCAAAGTACTTGAAATTTGATGTCCAAAAGTAAATATTTAGAGTTGGGGAAAACTCTGCTAAAGGAGAGAGTACTGTGGTAACCATATAATTAAGCAGAAATAATTTAATATGAAATAAAAAATTTAAAACGCAAAAAATACAGATTGCTAAGTTTCGAAATGCCAATGTTTTACTAAGATAAGAAAAAAGCAGCTTTATGTGAGGTTTGAAAAGGAAATTACTACTAACCACTTTCGTGGCTAAGTACGTAAATTGGTAGCTTTTGATGTAGTTGACTTTTGGTATATAACGTTAGATTTTTGGGACTGAGGGCACACTAATCTATTTGCCGGGGTAACCTCTGTCCGTTTATTTTAGGAACACCTTGGAATATTGTATGTGTTCTAGTATCTTATTGTATTGTACTTTATCGTAGATTGCTTATAATTTTTGATACCAATAGAAATCTACTTTATAACAGCTCATAACAGCTGGTGGCAACCATAAATTTACTTTACGAGACGTGGTGGCCCTGTTTTCGCTAATCTTAGTGCACAACTAAAAAAACATAAATATACTTTAAGAGACGTGGTGGCCCTGTTTTCGCTAATCTTAGTGCACAACTAAAAAAACAGTAAAACATCAAAACCTTATTGCCTTTATGACCTTTAGTTTTCTGTTGTCTAAAACTTGGTAGCAGAAAAAAATAATCATAAAAAACTAAAATAACTTTACATAAGTGATAACCACTCATAGGCAAATAGGCTATATAAAGCTATCCTCAGATCTGCGCTGCAGATGTGAGGATATTAGGGGGGTCGGATTTAATACTACGGTGTGTGTCATTTGAATCCCCTCCATAGTTTATACGACCATCTCTTCCATTAAAACCATATATGTCCCCGCAGTAAAAGGTACAGCCCTTCCCCCAGACTCTGGGGGGGGGGGAGTTAAGTTATGCGTTGAGAGCATTCTTCGTTCTTCGACAGACACTTCGTATCGAAGGAGTTATCGTAAAAACTTAAAAAGGGCTCATTCGATTGGAAATTGGGGTTGCTAGTGCCCTTTCTAATAGTCGAAAGTAATTGTAGGGCAACTAGCCCCCCCCCCACGGCCATCATTCCCCCAAACACATCCAATAACAATTTTGAGATAGCCATTTTGTTCAGCGTAGTTGATTTCCAGATAGAAAATATCTTTTTGAGGAAGACACTCCCCCACTACCCTCGGGGCAAGGGTTTGAAGTTATACCCTGAGGGCATGTGAGGTTTTAATAGAAGGCGTTGTTGTAGAAACTTTAAAACAGGTTCATTCGATTAGAAATTCAAAGGGCTAGTGCCCTTTTTAATAGTCGAAAGTAATTGAAGGGCAACTAGCCCCCCCCCCACACCCATTATTCCCCCAAACACATCCAATCAAAATTTTGAGATAGCCATTTTGTTCAGCGTAGTTGATTTCCAGACAGAAAATATGTTTTTGAGGAGGAGACTCCCCAACACCCTCAGGGCAAGGGTTTTAAGTTATGCCCTGGGAGCATATAAGGTTTTTATAGAAGGCGTTGTCTTAGAAACTTCATTCGATTGGAAATTCAAAGGCCTAGTGCCCTTTTTTAATAGTCAAAAGTGATTGGAGGGCAACTAGCCCCCCGCCCATCATTCCCCCAAACACATCCAATCAAAATTTTGAGATAGTCATTTTGTTCAGCGTAGTTAATTTCCAAATAGAAAATATGTTTTTGAGGAGGATACTCCCCCGCAGCCATCAGGGCGAGGGTTTAAAGTTATGCCCTGGGGGCATATAAGGTTTTTATAGAAGGCGTTGTCGTAGAAACTTCAAAAAAAGCTCATTCGATTGGAGATTCAAAGGGCTAGTACCCTTTTTGATAGTGGCAAGTGATTGGAGGGCAACTACCCCCCCCCCCCCCCACGCCCATCATTCCCCCAAACACATCCAATAAAAATTTTGAGATAGCCATTTTGTTCAGCGTAGTTGATTTCCAGATAGAAAATATGTTTTTGAGGAGGACACTCCCCCACAACCCTCGGGGCAAGGGTTTTAAGTTATGCCCTGAGGGCATATAAGTTTTTATAGAAGGCGTTGTCGTAGAAACTTCAAAACAGGCTCATTCAATTGGAAATTCAAAGGGATAGTGCCCTTTTTAATAGTCGAAAGTGATTGGAGGGCAACTAGCCCCCCCCCCCCCCAAAACCCATCATTCTCGCACACATCCAATCAAAATTTTGAGATAACCATTTTGTTCAGCGTAGTTGATTTCCACATATAAAATAAGTTTATGAGGAGGACACTCCCCCATAACCCTAAGGGCAAGTTTTTTAAGTTATGCCCTGGGGGCATATAAGGTTTTTATAGAAGGCGTTGTCGTAGAAACTTCAAAACAGGCTCATTCGATTGGAAATTCAAAGGGCTAGTGCCCTTTTTAATAGTCGAAAGTGCTTGGAGGGCACCTAGCCCCCCCCCCCCCCCCACGCCCATCATTCCCCCAAACACATCCAATCTAAATTTTGAGATAGCCATTTTGTTCAGCGTAGGCTAGTTGATTTCCAGATAGAAAATATATTTTTGAGGAGGAAACTCCCCCACTTCCCTCAGGGCAAGGGTTTTAATTTATGCCCTGGGGGCATATAAGGTTTTTTATAGAAGGCATTGTCGTAGAAACTTCAAAACAGGCTCATTTGATTGGAAATTCAAAGGGCTAGTGCCCTTTTTAATAGTCAAAAGTGATTGGAGGGCAACTAGCCCCCCCCCCATGCCCATCATTCCCCCAAACACATCCAATCAAAATTTTGAGACAGCCATTTTGTTCAGCTTAGTTGATTTCCAGATAGAAAATATGTTTTTGAGGAGGACGCTCCCCCCAAAACCCTCAGGGCAAGGGTTTTAAGTTATGCTCTGGGGGCATATAAGGTTTTATAGAAGGCGTTGTCTTAGATATAAGGTTTCTATAGAAGGCGTTGTCGTAGAAACTTCAAAAAAAAAGCTCATTCGATTGGAGATTCAAAGGGCTAGTGCCCTTTTTTAATAGTGGAAAGTGATTGGAGGGCAACTAGCCCCCCCCCCACGCCCTTCATTCCCCCAACACATCCAATAAAAATTTTGAGATAGACATTTTGTTCCGCGTAGTTGATTTTCAGATATAAAATATGTTTTTGAGAAGGATAATCCCCCATAACCCTCAGGGCAAGACTTATAAGTTATGCCCTGAGGGCATATCAGGTTTTTATTGAAATCCTTGTCGTAGAAACTTGAAAAAGGGTTCATTCGATTTGAAATTCAAAGGGCTAGTACCATTTTTAATAGTCGAAAGTGATTAGTGATATTTTGTTGTTGTTGTTTAGACCAGGGCACTTCGTACAGAAGGAGTTGTCGTGGGAACTTCGAAAGGGGCTCATTCGATTGAAAATAGAAAGGGCTGATGCCCTTTTTAATAGTCGAAAGTGATTGGAGGGCAACTAATCCCCCTTCCACTCCCTCCCTCCCACGCCCACCCTCCCATTTTCCCATTATGTTTAAGAACAAAATGTTGCCTTAAGATTAAATCAAAATGCACTGTGATATTGTTAATTCCAAATAAGGCATCTCAGCAGTATCCCACGAACGACTGAGGGTATTATGTTCAAACTTTCGGGGCTACTTCTGCTCTTAAAATTTAACCAAATCAAAATAGCGTAAGTGTATCCATGCTATCAAAGAAAGTAAACAGATTTTTTTGCGAATGGTATCAAGTTTTCCATTTCAGGTCAACTAGAGGAGGTATGAAACTAAATTAAACAGTACTGTTTGTGTCCAGGTTTTTAAAAGGGTGTATGTTGTTAAAAATTGCTGAAAATTTTTCTCCACCATACAAATAGAAGGCCAAACTATAAAGTCTTAAAAAACGAAAAGATTTAAACTGTTATTTTCTTTTTCCCTGAAAAGACAATGTCAATATAAAACGAACAAAAATTAATTAAAAAAAACTTTTCCCACAAAATAAGTTTTTCAAAGAAAAGTAAAGAACTCCATTAAACAAAAATGAGCAAAAATAAAATCAAATAATCTACCAAGCGTGAAACTATCACAAATCAGCATCGATAAATAAATGAAACCCAAAACGAATAGAAATTACAATAAATAACCGAGTCAAACTCAAAACGAGCAGAAATTAACATAAGTTGGGCGCAAAACTCCTATGCTTTCCCAAGGCCAGAACAAAATTTGCACTTTACTGAAATAATACAAATGAATGTGCATTGTCAGTATAATATACATATACTGATATTTAGTAATCAAAATGTTAATATTACTTGATTTATTAAATTTATAAAAGCAAAAACATTTATATTTTTTTCAGTAAAGTGCAAATTTTGTTCTGGCCTTGGGAAGGCAACTATTTTTAACAAAATGGCTATCTCAAAATTTTTATCGGATGGACATGGGGGGAAAGGGCGTTAGGGGGGGGGGGGGTTCTAATTGCTCTTCAATCTTTTTTGACAGTTTAAAAGTGAACTAGAACTTTCAATTTTAAAGCAAATGAGCAATCTCTGAGGTTTATGTGAGCATCCCTTCTAAAAGAACCACATATGCCCCCAGGGCATAACTTACAACACCTGTCCCTGGGCCCTGGGGGGTGTTTGACCCTGGAGTTTTAATATCTGATGTTTGAACTAAATTTATAGCCATCTTAAATTTTTTATCGGATGGGTTTGGGGAAAAAAAGGCGTGGAGGGGGCAGGGGCTAGTTACCCTCCGATCTCTTTTGACTCTAAAAAGGGAACTAGAACTTTTAATTTCCAATCTAGCCCTCTCTGAAGTTTATGAGTCCCTCTCTGAAGTTTATACGAACTCCATAAGTCCCAACTCCCCATAAGAACCATATGTGCCCCACGACATAACTTAAGATCACTAACCCCGGGCCCTGAGGAGTTGTGTCAACACCGGAGTTTTTGTTATCTGATATTTGAACCATTTTTTTTTCAAAAATGGCTACCTCAGAATTTTTATCGGATGAGTATGGGGCAAAAGGGCGTTGGGGCTAGTTGCCTTTGATCTCTTTTGACTCTTAAAAAGTAAACTAGAAATTTCAATTTCCAATCAACTAAGCCCTCTCTGAAGTTTATACAAGCATCCCTTCCATAAGAACCAAATATGCCCCCACGGCATAACTTACAAAAGACTGCCCCCCGGACCTGGGTGGTTGTGTCAAAAACCAGTTTTGTTATCTGACCTTATAACTATTTTTAACAAAATAGCTATTTCAAAATTTTTACATGATGCATTTGGGAAAAAAGGGCGTGGGGGGGGGGGGCTAGTTGCCCTACGATCTCTCTTAAAAAACTTCACTTCTGAAGTTTATACGACCTCTCCTTACATAAAAACCTTATATATCCCAGGGCATAACTTAAAACACTTGCCCAGGGCTCTGGGAGTTTGTGTCAACTTAAGTTTTTATTATCTGATGTTTGAACTATTTTTAACAAAATGGCTATCTCAAAATTTTTATCGGATGGACTTGGGGGGAAAGGGCGTGAGGGGGGGGGGCTAATTGCTCTTAGATCTCTTTTGACAGTTTAAACGTGAACTAGAACTTTCAATTTTAAAGCAAATGAGCAATCTCTGAGGTTTATGTGAGCATCCCTTCTAAAAGAACCATACATGCCCCCAGGGCATAACTTACAACACCTGTCCCTGGGCCCTGGGGGTTGTGTTGACCCCGGAGTTTTAATATCTGATGTTTGAACTATTTTTTGACAAAATAGCCATCTTAAAATTTTTATCGGATGGGTTTGGGGGAAAAAATGCGTGGAGGGGGCAGGGGCTAGTTACCCTCCGATCTCTTTTGACTCTAAAAAAGGGAACTAGAACTTTTAATTTCCAATCTAATGAGCCCTCTCTGAAGTTTATACGAGCATCCCTTCCATAAGAACCATATGTGCCCCCAGGACATAACTTAAGATCACTAACCCCGGGCCCTGGGGAGTTGTGTCAACACCGGAGTTTTTGTTATCTGATATTTGAACCGTTTTTTTTTTCAAAAATGGCTACCTCAGAATTTTTATCGGATGGGTATGGGGAAAAGGACGTTGGGGCTAGTTGCCTTTGATCTCTTTTGACTCTTAAAAAGTAAACTCGAAATTTCAATTTCCAATCAACTAAGCCCTCTCTGAAGTTTATACAAATATCTCTTCCATAAGAACTAAATATACCCCCACGGCATAACTTACAAAGACTGCCCCCGGACCTGGATGGTTGAGTCGAAACCAGTTTTATTATCTGACCTTATAACTATTTTTAACATAAATAGCTATCTCAAAATTTTTACTTGATGCATTTGGGAAAAAAAGGGCGTGGGGGGGGGGGGCTAGTTCCCCTATGATCTCTCTTAAAAAGTGAATAAGGACTTTCACTTTCCAAACAAATTAGTCCTCACTGAAATATATACAAGTATCCCTTTGATAGGAACCATATATGCCCCCAGGGTATAACTTAAAACACCCACCCTCAAGCCCTGGGGCGTTGTGCCAACACTAGAGTTTTTGTTATCTAACCTTTTAACTATTTTTGACAAAATGGCTATCTCAAAATGTTTATCTGATGTATTTGGGAGAAAAACGGCGTGAAAAGAGGAGGGGGGGGGGGGGGGGGGAAAAAACCCCCCGATCTCTTTTGAATCTTAAAAAGTGAACTATTGGAGGTTTATTGTGCGGGGTCACCACTTTTAAAGGCAAAAATGGCGCAAAGAGTTGCTATGCCACATACTGGAGGGGGACGGTCCCTCTTGGGCCCAAATTAGTGGGATTTCCACGGTTACTCCAACGGTTCCTTTATACTAACGTGATCGGGTGGTCTATGGCCACATTTAGAGCCAAAGTTTACCGATAAGATTTTCTAATTAACCCTTTAGTCTCGGCCTAAGCTGAAAAGTAAAATAGGTACATAGAAAAATTCTTACTATATTCACAGTTGCACGTATAAAAAGAACTGAAAACAAAAAGGGACAAATTCTCCCAGCCCGCTAACCGCAGCACGCAGTGGGGTTACTAGGGGTGGTAAAGACACTTTCCAGCCAATCCCAGGGCTCCTAATATACTGGCCAATCTCCCTAACTGCGCACTTTTTTCCCTCGTGGTCAATTAAACACGTACGCAGTTAAGAAGACCCAAAATGGCGTCGAAAAAAATAAAATAGGAAAATTAACATTTATTACTTAAAGAAGGAAATAATGAAGGGGCCCCAAAGAAATGAATCTGGGAGGGACATTTATCTGACAAAACTGGGACCAAGGGTTCCAACACCTCCCCCCTAAGATAAATGGCCCACATCCCCGTTGGATTGGCTGGAAATTCAAACACAATGTCATAACACTAAACTCAAAATCATTAGACTTGTATCTTCTCTTCTACCTATGCCTGTGCTTCCTCTGGTCTTCCAGGTCTTCCAGGTTTATTTCTTCCTGAGAGCTCCTGCCGTGCGAGGGTTTCTGCCTTGCCGAGTAGTATGGGGTATTTTGAAGTTTTCCTCATCTTTCAGCATCCTCTCTTCCTCCTCCGTTGGAAATACTATAACTGTCTATACTGAACTATAACTGTCACTTTCCAAAACAAATGAGCCCTCTCTGAAGTTTATACGAGGATCCCTTCCATAAGAACCATATATACCCCGAGTTATAACTTACAACGCCAGCCCCTGCGCCCTGAGGGGTTGTGTCGACGCAAGAAATTTTGTTATCTGACACTTGAACAATTTTAAACCAAATGGCTATCTCATAATCTTATGTGATGCATATGGGGGGGGGGGAGCTAGCTGCCCTCCCATCACTTTTGACTCTTAAAAAGTGAAATAAAACTTTCAATTTCCAATCAAACGAGCCCTCAATGAAGTTCATATGAGCATCCCTTCCATAAGAACCATATATGCCCCCAGGGCATAACTTACAGCCCTTACCACCGGGCACGGAGGGCTGTGTCGACACCGGAATTTTTGATATCTGACCTTTGAAATATTTTTTAAAAAATGGCTATCTCAAAATTTTATCTGATGTATTTGGGGAAAAAGAGCGGGGCAGGGGGGGGGGGGCTAGCTGCCCTCCGATCACTTTTGATCACTTTTGACTCTTAACAAGTGAACTAGAACTTTCAATTTCCAATCAAATGAGCGCTCTCTGAAATTTATACGATCAGCCCTTCCATAAGAACCTTATATGCCCCCAGAGCATAACTTATAACGCCTGTCCCCAGACCCTGGGGGGGGGGGGGTTGTGTGGACATCGGAATTTTTTTTATTTGACTGTTGAACTATTTTTAACAAAATGGCTATCTAAAAAATTTTTATGTGATGCAATTGGGGAAAAAAGGGCGTGGGGGGGGGGGGCTAGTTGCCCTCCAATCACTTTTGACTCTTAAAAAGGACATTAGAACTCTTGATTTCCAATCGAATGAGCCCCATTTGAAGTTTATGCAACAACCCCTTCCATATGAAGTGCCTATGGAAAAAAATTAGCAATAAAACATTGGAGCCGTATGGGCTTTTCTATAGGCAACGTTATAGCATTGCCTCTGATAAGACAGAGCCAAGATTACTGGCCAGACTATTTTTCTGTCAGGAGAATAATCTGTCTACAAAACTATTTTCATTCAAGCCTATTTTCACAAGGCAATTTCTATACAGACAATTTCTGGCTGAACAACTTCATCAAAAGTTCTTGATTCATTAAATCCTGTCTAGCGACAGAAATTGATTGCTGAATATTTTGCAATGGCATTTCGAAAGACAAAGAAATTTTTAGATTCATAAAAATTAAGTTTTATTTTATTTCAAATAGTGCAAAATATTATGTAATGGCTTTTCAGAGAACAAAAAAATTCTTCAAAATTAGAAAATTTAAATTCTCTTTTAGTGAAAATGATTTACCATAGACCACATTCCGGTTCTAGACAATAGTCCATTATTGATCAGAAAAAAATACCGAATTAAATGGTTTAATTGAATTCTTAGTAATTTAAATCATCTACACATTCAATTATCAAAAAAAATAATTGTATTAATTATTTTTCTTTAGTCTTGTGATTTTTGGACGATTTCTCTAGCTATTTTTACTGGAACAGTGGCAGCCATGGCAGTCACCACCGCTGATTTTTATGCATAATGATATGTTTAAATTATATTTGACAAAAAAAAAAATTTTTAGCGCCCAAGTTTTTCAAATGCTTGGAACAAATTAATATTTTGTCAGCTCTCATACTCACCATAGGATAATAATTTGACATATTTTTTCGTCTTTTGGAAACTACCAACACAATTCTATATAAGATTTAGATACATACAAACATATATACAAACATATTCGTACATCAGAGGAAACTCCTCAACTTGGTGTCAGCCAGATTGAGCAATAATAAACATTTTTTTTTTTTTTAACTTGCACCAGGTTTTAATTAATACTGACTATAAGTGACTATCAGTCACCGCTCCTCATTGTTTTCTTCGAAAACGGGAGCTGGTTATCAAACCCCCTTTCCAAATCTCCAAAGGCGGGACTAGAAGGTATTTACATTCATAATTTACCCCCCCCCCCCCATGAGTCCATCATGGTCAGACGCCAAGCAAAAAATACGTGGTAGGGTTGTCACTGATGTTTTTTTAATCAATCTCGATATTTAAATATTTAGTAAATTCTGAGAATCTTCTTACCTGTTTATAACAAGACGCTAAAACAATATTTGACAGAGTCTTGACAAAAACAGGATTACTAAATTTCTTCGATTTGATTACTTCGAAGACATCTTTAATTTCGCTATGCATATTGTGCTCGTACAATAAGGACATCAGTAATTTTAGGCTAGATAAATCTTCAAACAATCCGTCCAAATCTGGGTCGCAAAATGTCTAAAAAAGATAATTTTGTATAGGAAAGACATGGAAAACAGAACAGGACTTTACCGAAGGAGACAAACCCAGAGAAGCGCCAGGAGCACGTGCCCAAAATTGCATCGAAGAATTGCAAAAGTTTTGTTTATTAAACCTGAATTCAAAGCATTTGTGAAATACTTCAGACACAACTTTTATGTTGCAAAGAGAGATTTGCAGAGGCCGGGCAATCTAACATAACAAAGTTTTTAATTAAACAGAGAAGGAAAAAAGCGAGAGACAGAGATTTTTCAATTCAAAAAACTTAGACAGAGAGAGAGAAACAGAAAAAGAGAGGGATTAAGACAGAAAGAGATAAAGGGAGGGGGAGATAGAGAAAGAGGAGAGAAGAATAGAGACAGATAAAGAGCTACAACCCTAAAGAGCGAACAATATTTTTCGAATTTATTACAAATGAAATATATATATATATATATATATATATATATATATATATATATATATATATATATCTATATATATATATATATATATATAGTATATATATATATATATATATATATATATATATATAGATATATATATATATATATATATATATATATATATATATATATATACATATATATATATATACATATATACATATATACATATATATATATATATATATGTATATTACATATACATATACATATATATATATATATATATATATATATATATATATATATATATATATATATATATATATATATATATATATATATATATATATATATATATATATATATATATATATATATATATATATATATATATATATATATATATATATATATATATATATATATATATATATATATATATATATATATATATATATATATATATATATAGAGTATATATATATATATATATATATATATATAATCAGAAATCAAAGAATCAAGGTTTGCCTGTAAAGTAGAAAGGCTTGAACTGATAAGCAGGATACCATCTGCGTAGCGAATCAAGCTAAAATCCCAAATTTCACTATAAATTCCACCATTAATTGTCCAAGTTACAGTGGTCGTAAGAATTTTAAACATAGTAGGACTTATAATAGAACCTTGCTTGAGTCCTCTAATAAGACGAATAGGTCAAGTTAAAAGACCTTTTTCAAGTTTGACCATAACATAACTATGACTATACCAATATGAAAGCAACGCAACTATATGGGGCGTAACTCCAAAATCAAGCAGAGTCAAAAATACTTATGATTGGACTACAGAATCGAATCCTCCTTTTATATCCACACTACAAAAATTTACAGGAATTTTCAAATTCTCAACTTTACTGCGGATGCGCTTCAATAGGTGTTGAGCAAACGTAAAATTCAGATGCTTACGAAAAAACCAAACTGTCTATAATCTAGCACGCATTTACGTATCAATTCTGGTAGGTTCAGACTTTCTAGAACCTTGCTTAAAAACACCCGAAACAATAATAGGCTGGTAACTACAACAAAAATTAGCATTCTTTCCTTTTTTAAAATATTCGTTATTGTGCCAAAACTAAATAAATTAGGTATTTGACCTGTATCAATGCACTTTTAAAACAAAAGTGTCAGACGCTCAATCAGTAGTGCACTTGCGTTTTCAAGCTGGTGGGGTGTGATACCGTCAAAACCAGGAGCTTTACGACGCATCAAAATTAGGATTACCTGCACAATGTCACTTTTAGAAAAAAGAAACATGCTACGTTTACGCAATAGAGGGCCAACCCTACTTTTTAATACGGCATCGCTTCCATTTTCTGAATCATTGGAGCCAAACACAGCAGAATAATGGCAAAGCCATTGCTCTTCAGGAATACCGACACTCACTTTACTACGACCGCTCTGAATATTTCTATACTTTTTCCACATCAAGTTTGGATTTTTAAGAGCCTCAGCAGAGGCACGCTCAGCTTCCCTGCTTTAAGGTCACTGACACACTGGGAATATTCCTTTTTTGTCTTTCTGAAAAGCTGGAAGAGAAACCCAGATCTTGGCTTATCTCGATCACAGCAAATGCAATACCTTACTTTTGAACGTCTTTTAGTTGCGCTTAAGCTGGGACTATGACTCCAGCCGAACTTACAGGTACCTCGCTTCATTTTAGCTACCCGGACGCATTGTTGAAATTGTTCATAGCCTGAACAATTTCAGCAGCATATATATATAACATAACGCCATGAATTAAAAGCTGGAACGACACTTCAATTTTCATTAGTATCTCATCTAGTCTATCTTGATAGTGAATCTGATCAACCTTTTCCCACTCTGTCTTATAGAAATACTGCGGAGGATTTGTCCTAGTATTAGGCAAATAACTAATTTTAAATGACAAGCTGAGATGATCGCTGAATGTGGGCTGAGAATCCACTGTAACATTCGAAGCAAGAGTAAAGTTAGAGAAACACGATCTATATTGGAGGTGTTACCTGATCACCTTTTCCACAAACAACCGCATCACTCGTCAATCATGTTTGCACGAAATCAAAAAGTTTTCCATTCTTAGTTAGGTCGCATTGGAAAGCATGACAGATTACGTAACAAGTATTACCCAAACAAAGCTAAAGTCTACGAAGGCGACTGCATGCTTCTGCAAAACGTTTTTCACTCTCGATAGATCACGGATGCGTGTTTATTTGTTTTTTTTCCCAGGGGTGATTGCATCAAACCAATAGTCCTAGAATATTGACAAAGGGCTCATTTAAACGGAAGTTCAAAGTTCTAGTGCCCTTTTTAAGTGACCAAAAAGATTTTAGGGCAACTAGCCCCCTCCCACGCCCCCTTTTTCCTCAAATCGTCTGATCAAAATTTTGAGATAGTCATTTTGTTCAGCACAGCTGAAAAGTCACGAAATTATGGCTTTTGAGAAAACATTACCCCCCCCCAGCCCCTGGGGATAGGTGTTTTAAGTTGTTTAATTTGTCCATTGTTTAAGTATAGTATTTGTTATTTGCAAGTATAACAACATTTTTCAGGGCGAGGGAGGGATTTTGTGATCGAGGTGGGTTTCCTTTGAAATAATGTTCCGTCTGGAGGGAGATTTACGGGGGTGAACTTTCCAGGAAAAAAACTTTACACAGAGGGGATTTGACAGAATTCCTATAACAAATGCTTTTTATTTGTCTTAATTTCGCTTTGCCTACTCTCTTAACCATATTACGGAGGATTTGTCCTAGTATTAGGCAAACAAATAATTTTAAACGAGAAGACGAGATGATCGCTGAATGAATGCTGAGAATCCACTGCAACATTCAAAGTAAGAGTAAAGTTAGAGAAACAAGATCTATACTGGAAGTGCTATCTGATCACTTTTTAAAAGATCAAGAACAACGGTGTGGTCGCTATAATACACAAGTGCCAAATTCGGCTGTCCACCGACAAAACCTAGTATCTACATCTGAGTAAGTCCCGAGAAAAAACGCAAAAATGTTGTTTTGCTCTATGCATTTTTACCGTCTTTATTTAAAAAATGAAGTGATGATGCTCATTGCA
This sequence comes from Artemia sinica, assembly GCA_027921565.1. NCBI lineage: Eukaryota > Metazoa > Arthropoda > Branchiopoda > Anostraca > Artemiidae > Artemia > Artemia sinica. Next base: position 19,582,632 of record CM051264.1, on the reverse strand, counting down.
TAGTGCTGCTGATTGTTTTCACTGATAAAGTGTAATTTCTCAGATACTAGATTTTGGCGTAAAAGTCGATTTCTAGTATGTACATGCTAGGTATGACACGAAAACTAAGCTGAGCTCCTGTGTAGATACTAGGTAATATCAACGAAACTAAGCATCGAAGAATAATTTCGCTTGCACCATTGGATTCCTCGTGGTCTAATTAGGCGGGATCCACTCTTAACTAAATTTCTAGTTCTTTGTAGATACTAGGTTTTGTCAGAGGACAGCCGAATTGACCGCTGAAAAGGCACTCTCGGTACAAGAAGAAGACCCCAAAAAAACCTATTTTTCAGTAAAAAAACTATTTAATTTTCATACAGACGATTTCTGGCTAGAACTCCCTTGAAAATTCTTAATCCATTCAATCCTGTCAAACGACAGAAATTGACTGTTAATATTCCCAATGGTCAAGGAGGCACACTTGTGCCTCTTTAATGAGGCAACCCACCACAATGTTAAGCGATTTCCGGTTCTAGCGGTCGCAGAAAGACGGCGGTGATCGCATTTTGTAGCCTAAGCTCAAACTAAGAAACATGCAAAATTCCACCCCCCCCCCTCCGACTTTATCTTCATGGGGGAAAGTGGGTCGGAAGTTTCGACCCTCCCACCACAACCCCCCTTTAACGTTGTCCGATCGGGCTGAAATTTCAAGGATAAGCTTTGCTATGGCCTGGAAGCTTATCCTCAAAATTTCAACTCAATCCGATCACTCCTTCCCTGTTTTCCAAAAACTAAATATAGCCACTTAATGTTCATCAAACTATTTTTTTTTATCAGCCACGCCTACAGGCCACAGTTGGCAACGGATCCGGTGTGAATGATGCCTCATTCGAACCGGAATTCGACCTGTTAGGGCCTTTTGATATTTTCAGACCGAAAAAAATTATCCCCCGAACTTACATTTACGAAAAACCTCGTTTTCCCATAAGAGCCCATGTTAATTTTTGAAATTCCTAAAAGCATAGTATTTCATTATTAAATTAGATCAAAATAGTGCTCTTAACCTGACAAGACCGACTGCAAGCTTCCAAAAATTCCAGCTCTTTCCCAGAATATTTTTTTGTCAAACAACGAAAATCTTACTTTGTATTTGCTTGGGTTGAAACTAGATTGCAGAGACTTTGACAAAAAAACCGTCGGGTTTTTTCTGTTGCCGAGCCAATAAAAATGACTAAACAAGAGTCTCTAATACTACAGTGGTCACTATTCCTATCTGTCATGCGGAAGACCCGGGTTCGATTCCCCGTCAGAGTAAATTTTTAAAATATTGAATTTAAAGTAGTATCTCTTAAATTTAAAGTTTAAAAAAGAAACTCAGTTTCTTTTTAAATCCAATCTATTAAATCCTTCGGCTCAACAGGCATCTCCAGAAGAATATCACAGTCGGCCTTCAGCTTACAGGTAAGTCTCCACTGCTTTGATAACATGCCGTATACCCGCATGCTCGAAGAAAAGTTGAAAAAAGAAAATCTTACTGTGCATTTGATTTAAGTATTCAGGAATTAAAAGCCTTAACACAAGAATCTTCAAAAGCGGAGGGTTTGGGGGGCGGCAACCCCCCACTTTAACTCCTGACACGATCAGCTAACAGTTAGTCAAGCAATAATAAATAATAAACTGTACAAAAACGTGCAGAAATTATTTGAAAAAAAATACGTTTTCTAAAGAGTTAAAGAGGCTGAGTCACAAGTTCGAATCTTAAAACGTACAGGGATTAGGAGGTACAGTTGGGGGGCTGCCGCCCCCAAACCCCCCGCTTTTCCACCCCTCTTTTGTTAAGGTTTTTTAAGTCCCAACACGAATCTATTTTTTGTACTTCCTGGTTTGGGAGTCATTGAAAGATAAATCTAAGAGGTAGAATTGGGTTTTCGAATGGTTTTAGAATTAGGATGTAGCTGATTGGCTGGGCCAAGCGAAAGTCCACCCCTATGAACAATTGTGTGAAAAATATTATTTTGTTTTAGTGTGCGCTTAGACCCCGTTCGGGGATATAGATTTATGTGGGATTATTGTGACCCTTTTGGAAGAATACAAGTAAGGTATTTTCTACAAACTGTGTACTAACTTCCGTAACCCAGGCAGGGTAGGAATAGAGCTACGAGGTACCGTCATTATTATATTGACAGGGAGGTTTGTTACCTCCAAGGAGAGAGTTAAGAGATTTTTCTAGCCGTAACCAGGGCGGGTACATTTGGCTTTAGAAAGTGGCCATTTGAACACTCGATCGCGTTATCATACCCTGAGACAGGGTATACTGTAAATCGGGTAGTACCAAACCCGATATTTGCAGAACCGTTGGGGTAAGAGCGGGAATTCCACTAACATTTGGGCCGACAAGGGTTTCTCCCCTTCGAGTAAGTGGCATAGCAACCTTTTTGTGCCATTTTTTGCATCAATAAGTGGCGACACCCGTACTTACACCCCAATACTGAGCCCTTCTTCTGTTTCCTATTTTTTTCGTTCAAAATTGTTAAGTTCATCACATTATAGCTTGTTATCGGTTAGGGAAAAAATCTCCTGTAAAAAATCCAGCAAACAGGCTCAGTACTGTTTCTAATCAAAGAGATGCAATAGGATGTTCTTACGGTAAAAAATTCAAGCAGACTTCGTTCATGTTGCAAAGCATTTCTTTGCAAGGGAAAAAGCGGGGGTTTTGGGGGGCGGCAGCCCCCCAACTGTACCTCCTAAGCCCTGTACGTTTTAAGGTTCGAACTTGTGACTCAGCCTCTTTAACTCTTTAGAAAACGTAGTTTTTTTCAAATAATTATTCAGAAGAAGACGAGATCTTCAGATATAGAAAAATTAAATTCTGTTTTTATTTCAAATAGTGCAAAATATTCTGTGATCAATATTAAGAAGACAAAAAAATCGTCAGAACTAGAAAAACGCAAACTCTCTTTTGAAGTAAATGAGTCACACAGATCATATTCCGGTTCTAGAAATTGGTCTACACTATTGGTCAGAAAATTCTGCAATGACTTTAAAAAAAAAAATAAAAATTAGAAACAGGAAATTTTGTTTAATTATGATTCTGTTTATTCTGAATGTTATTAAGTACTTTGAAATGGCATTTGAAAAAAAAAGATTACCAGAATTAAAAAAAAAGAGATAAAGATCCTCCAGAGCCATTGCTGGCGCATAGGGCTTCGAATCGACGTTTCAGTTCCTGGGTCTTTTTACAGGAACAGGAAAAGCCTTATCACCAAACCTTGTGGCAGCGGGAATCAAAACCCGGGCCCAGATTACCAAATAGAGCATCAATCTATTGTGCTACCATAGGGTCATCCTCAGAATAAGAAATAGCGTATTGTATTATACAAGGAGCAGAGTCTATCGGAGAAGAGACATAAAAAAAGTGTACTTTTATGACGAATAAAGTAAAAATATTCTACCCCCCCCCCCTCCTCCCCCCCAAAAAAAGATAAAGAAAAAAACAAAATTTTGAAGTCCCCTTAATCCCCGCCCCAGAAAAAAATTACAGTTTCAACTGCCCCTCCCCCACCGTGACACAAAAACAGGCTAGTTTCCCAAAACCAAGTTTGAAATCAGCAACAGACGCAGTAGTCTTAATAATGAAATCTACTGATCGCATAATGAGAAGTTCTCGCTTGGTTCTATGCTTCAGGTACTCGTTATGGAACGTTGTATGATTAACTTCAGAGCTGAGATTAATGAATATTAACCAATTGCTGTATTTTATCACTATTTTGAACATTACTAATATTCATAATAATTTCTAAACGGAAAAGGAGATAACCAGATTTTGAAAAAAAAAAAATCTGTTTTAGAGTAACCGGGTTACTACCGACCACATTTCAGCCCAGAGCCAACATCTGGATTAATCACAACTAATTCTCCTTCCAAATTACAATCACTGATTAGATAGATTTTATGACCTTATGCGACCAATTGACAATCACATGTCTAAACACAAATATTTCTTTAAAGAAAAATTTGGGTTCAACTCATGAATTGCCTTACAGTCTGAAATTTCGGTTAAAGATATTTTACAATTCCTTAAGGTGGTGACAAAAATTGGAGAGAGGAGAAACTAAACCAAAAACCTGCTACCTAAGCCCCAAAATAGCCTTTTAGACCCATGTTTTCAAAATTCTTATGGTATGTGCTTCATATTAGTTAAATGAATATTCAGATGAATACGGATTAAACAGAAAATATTTGATTATATATTTATATATATATATATATATATATATATATATATATATATATATATATATATATATAATATATATATATATATATATATATATATACTATATATATATATATATATACTATAAAAGATGAGTGCTGAGGGGCTGGAAGCTCCCTCTTATTGCATACCCTGTAGTTCATTTAATTACGCTTAATTTCAAAAAGCAAATATATATAGTTTATTAACCCATCAAAACAAAGGCAGATGGAGCAAAACAAAAAGAAAACAAAAGAAAACATCACTTCAAAATAAATAACGCAAATATAAAAAGCCATACAAAGCAAACAAGACAAAAGTTGACAGTCCATTACTGTCGTAGCAATTCAGCCCACGGGTGGCCACAAATACACAAATTAAAACGCCGGATTTGCGCTCCTATAGCATCCTCTGGGTCAATTATATTAAACCTCCTAGACATGTACCGATTGCTCGTCCACAGGGGCACCCACACCAAAAACTTTGCAAACCTATAATATGTAGCTTTAAGATTACGCCTATCATTCAGAGTAAAAATTCACCAGCACGGGTTCAAGTACAGCAAATGAGGGAGCACCATAGCGTTATAAAGTCGTGATACAATTTGGCGATCAAGTTTCCACTTATTTGCCACAATACGGCTTTAGGTGTTTGACACGCGTTTGTTGAAGTGAGCCATAAGAAGCCAACGGGTTTCAGTAATTGAACGGCCGAACGGAAAACCTAGATACACAGCAGAATTAACTAGCTCAACTTCGGCATTACCCAATCGAACTGGTGCGTGCTCACTTTCTTTTGAATTAAACAACAACAAAGAAGATTTATCAGCGTTAAACTGGAGGCCTATTTTATGATACGCGCACTGGAGTTGCAGAAAATTTTCTTCCAGGCAAAGCAGAAAACGACTTAGATTAAAGACGTCGTCCGCGTAACCAATCAGGAAGACGTCGATCCCAAGAAGAATACATGTAGTCAGGGCATTAGACCGAGGTTTAACAATGCTATTGTTAAATGCAGTCGGTGAAGTAATAGCACCCTGCCTTACTCCTTTTTTTACTGGCAACATAGGGTTGCCACGTGGTGACAACTCAATGGCACAGTCAATTAATGGGATCTGTCCTGCGCCGATGGCCACAGGAAGCAAAAGCTCAGCTTTTAAATGAACATACATATCATACAGTGGCGCCAAAAAACCAGGATCAACACCTCTAAAACCCATATCAAGTATTATACCTTCATGTATCAACGAATCGAAAGCACGTCTGACGTCACGGGATGCTAGTGCTAGGATTTCACCACAATTTCCGCATCAATTAGACCCGAAATAAGAGCGCTAAGTGCATGTCCACATTCAAGGTAAGTTTGAAAGCCAAACTGGTGGTCCTGGACAGTGCACCTTGATTGTAACTCATCTATAATCAACAACTCAAAAAGCTTGCAACGGTAATCGGGTGGTATGAAGAGCACTATGACGATGCTTTACCCTTTTTCAAAATTGGCATCAGGGAACCTATACAAAAAGAATCAGGTACCATTCCTAGGTTAAAAACCATTTGAAAAAGTAGAACAAGGTGCTCAAAAAATAAATCGATGCACAAAAATAAACGCTGAGCCGAAATCTGATCAAACCCATTCGATTTCTTTTTCTTCAGCTTTTTAACAACAGAATATAACATAACCTTCTTAATAGTAGCACCGGGACTTCTTGCACGCGAAAAAAAAAATCATCAAGAAGAGTTTTAAAACCATCCTGAAGCTGTGGGTCTGGTGGCGAGAATTCATTTTGATAAGGTTCAATCCATGATAGTAGAGGAATTTGCGAAGGTGGATCTTCGCGAGAATCCTTAGATAATGCCGACCAAAGCTTATTCGGATTCGAACGAACCGCTTCAGAATTTGCCAATTAAAGACCACGATGCAAAGAAAGCTCCTTTGCAAATCGTCATTTCGTAAGAATCCGAACCTTATTCAGCCAACCATCCCGCGGTGAACCGGCTTCCCGCCAGATACAGGAAGCCTCAACTTAGTAGAATTACAAGCATTCTGTAAACTGATATTAGACGACCAGCCAGAAATTTCTGTATCAGTCTTTACTTTTCTAGCAGGTACAGCTGCCTTTTCAGCAACACGCAATGCGTGAGTTAGCTCACTGCAATACGTGTTGAGTCAAAGTCGAGACTCAAGTGGACTCTAATTTTATCTAGTATACTGTCACTTACACTCTGGAAATAATCCCTAGAAGCACGCTCCCAATCATAAACAAAATAAAAAGGTTTCACCCCCCGGATTAGGTGACGAACTTGCAGGGCTAACATTTACATTAAATACAAAAGAAAGCGAAAAATGATCCGACATAAAACAAGAGTCCGATACGGTTACTTCAGAAACAGAGACCGACGGGGTATGAACAACATGGTTTATATTAGATGTACTTCCACTATTGCGGATCTAAGAAAAGTCCTTATTTTTTGATGCGAGTATAAATTCACTGTCAAGCAAACCTTAAAGTAGGGTCACGCGACTCGATGCAGTTTCATTTTTCTTTGTCAAGTCACAGTTGAAATCACCCGCTATAACACAAGAAAGTCCCAGTTTTTTCACATTTTCGAGACATTTAGCAAGCCGAGCCACAGTAATTGCAAACAGTCTCTCCGATTTCTCATCTCGATAATCCATAGTAAGATAAACACTAATTAAAACCACATTATTAATCCTCACTGCAAGAAAATCACTTCCAGAGTCAAAGCTAGAGCACGGGAGGGAAGATTTCACAAAAACGGCCAACCCTTAGATTAAATATGAATAAGATCTTTTGCTCACAGTATTGCCCCACAAAAGTTAAACTTCTATTTAAAGGCACATAGACAAAGATAGAGGAGGGGGTCCAAGCCTACACTAAGCTAAAATATTAAGGTTATTAAGGCTATTGCCAACATTTCCTATGTCATTCCCCTATTTTACATGTTTTTTTACAAATTACCCTGGACCACCCTAGTCAATACCGGTATGCTTGCCTTTAATCAGAAATGGCATGAGTCCTGAAAAGAAAAACACTACTATTAATGGTCAAGAGCCCATATTTCATTGATAGGTCTGCACAACTGGAAAAAAAAAACCGAGGACAAAGAGTTTTAAATAAAAGCAGCAAACAACAGAAATAATTAACGGCACACCAGGATTGGCTTACGTTGAAGTTTTTAGAAAGCTTATTTTTTACTCTTACCTTCAAAGCTTCAACAGGTTGTCCATTAGAGTAGTAGTAACGCATCACAATAGGGCCAAAACGAAATGGACTTTTTGTTTTTTGTGAATGATACCTAGAGAAACAGACAAAATAAGAAAGAGAGCAGGCCTAAAAGCTTTAGTAGCATTAGTGCAATACACAACAACAAAAAAGAATAGCTACGAAAATCATGTTCTGTTTCTCGAAACAATAAAAACAATAGGTCCATTATGGCCCAGAGACTGGATGAAAAATTAATTCAAGCTTCCCAAAGTCAGATTTCACGTCATATAAAGTGGTACTCTGTTTCCCCAGAAAAGCATCATAGCTTTTACAAATGCAGTAAGATTCAGACTTTTTGTGTATTTTTGGTTCACCATATACACCATATGTACACTGATGGTAGCTTATTGCACCATCCTATAAACGTAAGTAAAGTACCTACATGATCGATTTGTGAAGTGACATAAAAAAAAGTGTCCTGACAAATATAAAAAATCACAAATCCCAATTTAAACAAGAGCTACTAGATGCCATAGTAGATTTATAAAAATAAAATACGCTAAATATACTATTTTTCAAGCAAAAATGAACCAAACGTGCAACTAAAAAAGAATCATTTGAAAAATGCACTGAAGTGAAAAAATTAAACCCTAAAAAGTACCCAATGATGATTTCTTGTGAAGAAGAAGAGTGATTAAAATTTAGCCATAAGTTCTCCTATAATAAAAAACGCATATGTGTACTTTTGGCTTTAGAAGGTTGTGATAGTGATGCATCTTGTTGTATCAAAGTAAATATCATTTTTTATGAAGGCATATTTTCTCCAAAGAAGATTGCTATCTTTAGTTTGTAGGCCACAGCTACATGATATTTTTTATACAAGTTTGCAAATACACAGCATGGAAAAGAAGAAAGAAATTCTTTGATTTATTAATGTTTATTAACAAAAACTGTTTAAGATTGTTTAGAGTTTTCACAAATTGCCTAATATTTCTTAAGCATGATCCAAGAAGAAGGGCGAAGCACATGTGCGATGCTGCTGTGTTTAAGTTTTGCTGTCTTCTGGAACAACAATTTTATTGACTTCCCCTATTCAGGATAGATTACGAAACTTCAGTTTTTGCTTACAAGATGTCTAAAAAATTATCCACATTCTTGTTCTAAATTTCATAGCACTGTTGTATAACTATACATTGCCAGTCTTAGTAATAGCTAACTTTAAATATTTGCTAAGTGTTCTTTTAAAGCCTCCATGAGTATTTTCTTTTGGGATAACCTCTGCTGAGAGGTCATCCCACATGACAACAGTGCATCAAACTATGATGCATCATTGGTTATGAGGTATTCTGTGTGAGTTTCCTGCCATAGGTGGTCCTGAAAAGCAACACTATGGCAAGTCAATTTCACTGGCTTAACTTTGGCAGCTTCTCAAATGGTAGATAGCACATATGTTTTTTGAGCATATACATAAAAGCACAAGGATGATTAACATATTTGCCAGATGTTGTCACTCTGATAGATCTGTTTAGAATTTGCTGAAGGTTAACACTACAGGTTTGTTGGGTCCTGGCAAAAATAGGATTTGTATATTCAAAAAAAAGGCAAGATGTGAAAGTTTGTTGCAGAGAAGTATAAATCCTGTCTTGTAAAAGCAGGATGATCTTACTTTACCAGGGAGAAGCCATAATTTAAATTTAGCATACCTATTCACACTTTACCTCTTTAGTAGGGAATGTAGCGCCTGTGAGTCTTCAGCACTAGCAAGATGAACAAAATTAAAAACATCTTCTTTTGATGCAAACATTTTTCTACTAGATTCAACAGATTTGATAACTCTGTCTTTAAATTTTTCTATGATAGGAGCACCTAGGTACAAGTTGGATATTTCTGTTCTTGTTGTTCATATTTTGGAATGCCAAGGTTTTCAGCAGTGTAAATAGTTCTAATTCCTAGAAAAGATATGCATAAGAATCTGAAAAGGAAATACAATAAAGTATTATGACACAACTGTGTAAGTTTAAGCTATTATAGAAATAACCACAATCATACCTCTATGCATAGGAGAAAGGGAGGAGGGGTGTCCAAAACACAAAAGTGAATCTTTAGTCATTTATGCTTAGTTTTGTTTTTACCAGAAGAGGAGGGTTTTTTAGACCAATTTTACAGAGGAAGTCCTCATATGTGTAGGCACAATGCAGCCAAACTCAGCATGATATATAACTCCAAATCTTAATCTAAAATTCTCTTTACAAAACAAAAACTGTTTGATATACCTATCTTGTCCATCATAATTTTTTTAATTCAACATTATATTTCCACCATAGTGAATGAATCTTAATAATTGAGTGCTGGATTGGGATATATGATTATAAATCATCATTTATAACCATTCTCCCTCCTATATCTGCACATAGAGCAGGTTGTCCCATAACTTGTTCTAATGACCCCTCCACCAAAAAAAAAAACAACAACTTACAAACAACAATCTAAACATATGTTTGCAGTTTGACTCCTAAACTAAGAAAAATTTTCTGATCCCCCCCCCCTTATATGGTCCAGCTTTTTATATATATGATCTTTTTTATATAAGACCTGATTTTAAAAGGTTTAATACTGCAGTGCTATTTTGTAAGGTGATTTTTTTGGTTAGTGTGAATAGGTATATTGATACTTTGATGATACAGGCAATATCTGACATCCATAATACAGCAAGATCCTTGACATGTCTCTTTGAAAGAACACACCCGCTTTTCCTTTTCTCAGCAGGAGCTGAGACATGAGATGTATACAGGGGCCTTGAAGCCACTCCCTCCATACCACATAGAAATAATTGCAATACACAGTCCATCTGTTTTTTGGTCTACTAATTGATAAGTTCTCCTCCTCAAATAAAAAAAAAATCTCAGAGCATGGCCCTTAACTGAGCCTTATCATTTTGCCTCAGTAGAATTTGAACATACCAAAAGAAAATCCTTACTAATTGGTAGAATACTTTCAAGATTTCTTTTTGGTAGAATATCAGCTTTACAAGCAGCATTTTGGAGGTGGTTCTTATATCTGATCCTCTCAGAGTTGGATCCTAAGTTTGAATGACCCTAGGGCAAATAAAATGTCTAACTTCATTTTCACTAGATATAAGAGGTATCTTTTACCAATCAATTAGTCAGACTTTATTATTTAAAAAAAAATATGCATTTCAGAAGAGCCCAAAACTTAACAAACATACCATTTGATTTGCAGAATTCCAAAAACATATCACAGTTGTTTTATTTTTTTTCAACTGAAATTCTTTCACATTGATTTGTTTGAATTATATTAATAATTACATTTTCTGTGCAAGTCAATTTTAGCATTCAAGACTAGATGCAAAAATGAAAAAATACAAAAATAATCAAGGAACGAAAATAAGGGTGATCCTCAGCCAGTTGAAAAGAAACAATAATAAGATAAAGCAAATACTTCAGCAAAGACATCTTCAGCAATAAAAACAATTTTTTTTTTTCTTTGTGTTTATTTGATTGAACTTCATGTCTAGCCAGTGTGGTCTTAGAACACATTTAAGCCAATATTAAGCATTTCAAACTGTTTTGTTAGTAAAGATCATTTAAACCATACAAAAACAAACAGAAACAGATTCATTGCCTCCAACTGGGTGAACCCCCTTTCCAAAAATTTTAACAGGTTACTGTTTTAATATTACTAAATTTGAAACTTAATTATCTATCCTCCTGCATAATTCTTTCAAATTAAGCATGAAGGACTTTTGAATTAGGACTGCCACTGAAAATTTAACAATTTCCTAATATTTAGCTGATTGTTTGTAACATTTTTTTCTATGCCATCTATTTTTTTATTTATGGGTAAATATATGTATGCATTCATTCATCCATGTGCTATACAAGTTCTTTGAGGGTAAGGTTGCACTTTTAAGCACAGAGCTAGTAATCACACAGGACAAGTGGAGGTAAACCAGAAGGCAAAGATGTACATGAATTTCCAAACAGTCATATATGTAAGTTTGTGGGCTGGTCCAGTCCCTCTGGCTGAGTCCACCCCTACAGCCGTACATAAGGCCCAGTCACAGCTAAGTTAATCCCCCCACTCCCATCCACCAAAATCAAAGCTTTCTTTGACCTTATCTTGGCTACTGAAGCAATGAGTGATGAACATTGTTGAGGCCTATATCAAGTGGTTGGCCACTTCTGAATGAACTTTTCTAAACAAATAAAAGTAGCACAAACTAACAATCAAACCCTTCTCCCTGATGGTCCCATATATAGCCATAATAATATATTTATCTATTAATTGAATGTTTTCATATGTAACAGATTCTTTGTTGACGCAGGTTTTCTGTAGTCTTGACTTGATGTAATCTAGCTTTGTCTAGGATTGTTAACAATATTTACCAAAATATTACCTGAGACCCTTTTCAAAAAGGCTAACAATGGAAAATAATGTGATAATCTGACTATTAGAAACATGCCATTTATCATAAAGTAAGAATTTCATTGGTTTTAATGTTTTCTTTTTTTATGTGTTAGGGTTACACATGGTATCATCAAGGGGGAGTGAGTTTTATTGCTAGAAAACTGACCAAGATATTAAGAAATACCATAAAACAAGAAAAATCTAATTTGACCATAGATAGGTATGATACAGAGATCATTCTTCTGTGATTTAAGGTAGCCACCAATGCAAAACATTACTTTGGGATAGAGTGTATAAGTTGCTTAGATGTGACAAGCAGCATCAGCATCATAGCTCAATTCCTTTGTTCATGTATTTTAACCCCTAAACATAATTGATGGGCAGTCTCAGTTTTATCTTGAAGGTCTACCCTCCCAGTCTTTGTTGAGCCTCCTTTTGAAAACTTTGGCTGATGCCAAAGACATGGTCTCCTCACATAAACAGTTCTAGTAATTGATAACCCTTTGGCCAAGAAAATCTTGTCTAATTCTATAGTTAACTGAAGGCTTATGAAGCTTCTTAGAGTGACCTAACATTTGTCTTTCATTGGTTAGTTGAGTTAGCTGAGTAAAGAGCTGGTTTGGGGTTAGGCAGCATATTTTCATGTTTGTAGCATGTTGCTGCACCTGCAATAAAAAGTCAAAGATGGTAGCTTTAGGGTAGATTGCCTTTCACTAAATGGTTTCTTGCCAAGTCCAGAAAATACATTTACTGACCCTCCTTTGCACACCTTCAATAAGCTGTAGGCTATATCACTTTTGTAAAATGGACCAGCAAGGCAGGTTCTGCAGACCAAAACTGGTCTCATAATTGTGTTGTACAGCTTCAGAAACATTCTTGTTTTAATAAGTCCAAGGCTTGAATCTGCTCTGGACACAGTTAGTGCAGAATATTTGTTGAGCTTTAAGAGAATATCTACAGTTACTTCCAGGTTTTTACCACTGGTACAAATTAGGAGTAAAATAAGGGAGGATCTCTGGTTATCATTCATAGTGTGCTGGTACTAAAAATGACTGTGGTCAAAATAAATGGTGACACATTTGGATAAACTAAAAGAGAGAAGCCACCTGTCTGTCAATGTCTGTATGGGATCAAGTTCAGATTGTTTAGATGATCTGTCAGATACACTATATAGTTTTGAGTCATTAGCTTAGAGATTTAACTGGTTGCTGACTTTGAGGATTATGTCATTAATATGACGAAGAAACAGTATTTGCCCAAGAACAGTTCCCTGAGGAATTCCACTTAGGACTTAGCAAGGTTGCAAGTAAGTACAGTCACTGGTTGTTTTCAAAAGTTGTACCATTTGAAATCTAAGGCCAGGAAGTCTATTAGCCAACCTACTAATTCTTATTTGACTCCTGCTTTTAACTTAGAACAAAGCCAATTGTATAGGACCTTGCCAAATACTTTGGCTAGGTCTAAAAGAATCAAGCCACTGGAAAGCCCTTTGTCCAGTAAATGGGTAATCTGTCTGTAAGAATCTAAAGGGTTGGTTTCTACAGATTTTATTGGGGGAAAACCATGTTGCTTGTTGGAGATGATACCACTGTTGACAAGGTGTTGAAGAAGCACATCATTAACAATCATCTCAAAGACTTTTGTAACATCCCCAACAAAAATAGTAGTTTATAATGTTCCCCCCAGAAATACCCATTCAGGAGTTAAAGAAGGGCTCTCAGATAGGGCTGGCAACACAATCCCAGTTGAAGATGTTACCCAACTGGTAAACCTAACTCTAATGGCCTAAAAACAAGTAGATCTTTCTTATTTACACTGAAGGAAAAAATTAAAATCCCAGAAAAGTTATTCCTATTTGGGCAAATCAAACCGCACAAGGAATACAAACCAAAGCCCATCCAGTGTCAGAAGTGTCTCAAACTGGGACACACAACAAACATGTGCAATGAAATTCTCCTAGCGGGTAGTAATTGTAAAGCATCCCATCCTAAAGAGTTGACGACTTGCAACAACACTCAGCCAACATGTATCAATTGCAAAGGCCCACATGAATCTACCAATAAATCACTATGCCCTGCATATAAGAAAAGAGCAAAAACACTCCAAATAGCAACTGAGAAGGCCATTCCATACCCCTTTGCAGCTATGGAAGCAAATGCTGCCCAACCATACCAAATAAAGCCCATAATGAAACCAACCAAAACCCCAAGTCAAATGCCCCCAATGCATCAAGTACCCCGTATAAAACAGCATCTCCTTAGCCCCCTAGCTCTCATCCCTATCAGAAAGAATCACCAAGTCAACAAGCCTCCTTGCCCAGTGAGATGAGGTCAGCCTGGCCCCCCTCCCAAGAAGAAACAAACCAGAAACACTACCAGGAATTAATCCCTTAACTGACAAACAGGATGCACAACTAAAGATGCAATCCCCAAATATATGCTTATTCATTCTAAACTGTTATGCAGTTCAGGCCATGAATATACATCAACTACAGAAAACAAAAATCATTGCAGAATTGGCAAAAATCGGCATCCCTTATGATATGCTCATTCAAGCAAAAAAAAATCTTGCTTTACTATTAACAAAGCTGAACATTGACACACAGTCATATGAAAATATAAATCAACAACACAACACATATCAATACTCCAGTGGAACGCAAGCTCACTCACAGAAAATCAGCTAAATGAACTAATATCTTTTATGAATAAATAATTCCATCAATATTGCTTGCCTCCAGGAAACTCATTTAACCCAAAATCAACAAATTAAGTCTCTGGGATATACTATCCTGAGAAAGGATAGATCATCAGAGAGAAAAGGAGGTGGAGTAGCTTTAATAGTTAAAAATAATATAAAATTCTGTGGCATCAACTTTCCAGATTTTGTAAATGATGTTGATGCAATTGGTATCAGTGTTTGGCTGAATAATGCAAAAACTTACATAATAAGCTTTTATAACCCTAATGGCCAAACTACAGATGCCATGGATTTCTTTAGCTATATAAATAATTCTAATATGTTAAAAAATATCATTATTTGTGGAGACTTCAATGTCCACAGCCTTTTGTGGGGGAATAAACCAGCAAATAAAGCTGGTAAGTTCATTGAGCTTATGACTTCAAATAATATGGAATTAGCTGTTGCTATCCCTCCAAACCTGAATACATATTTCAACCCCAAAAGTGGAGCTTCTCTAATATTGACCAACAAATTGTGTCATTAAATATTTTGAATAAAATTTATATAAATAAAATTGATAGTCTATGTACTGACCACTTTGCTATAGTTTGCTCCCTAAACGAACCTGCTGAAACCCTATCACATACCTCCAAATATATCAACACTAAAGCAAATTGGCCTATGTTCCAAAATAAGCTAAATAATGAAATTATAAGTTTTACCCAAAATTCATACATTTCAAACACAACAGTTGACAAACAAGCTGAAGTTTTGGCATCATCCTTACTAATAAATACAGCTAATCATGCTATCCCCAGGACAACACCCAAGAAAACCTTCCCTAAACACATTCCCAAAGCATGGTGGACAAATGAGTGCCAAAATAAATGGAGAACAAAACAGGCAGCTAGGAGAACATTCATAAAAAAAAAACCATCACCTACTACATATTAAAAAAATTACAACCAGAATCTAATCTAAAAAGGACTATAATAAATGCTAAATATAACTACTGGAATGATTTTGCAAATAATCTCTCGAGAGAAACACATGAGCCAATTATACATAAAGTCATAAGCCACATCTGTGGGAAAAAGAAGTCCCCCAACCCACTCCTGTATCAGCTTATACATAATAATACCCATTATGACAATGATAATGAAAAAGCTAAGCTATTTGCCTCTCTTTTTGTTAATAAGCTAACATCAAATAATTGCAGCAAAATGTCCCCAATTCCTATGAACCCAAGTTACCAACCACGCCCAGGATCCGAGTATATAAACCAGCCCATTTTCAATCCAGGAAATGAATAATGCAATACATCATACTAGGACCACGACTAGCGGCAGCTATGACAATATACACCCTACATGGATAAAGAATCTCACCCCTTCATACAAACAGGAACTTCTAAATTGTTATAATCATGCTTAGGCATCTTCTATGTTCCCCAATATATGGAAATGTTCGTCCCTTCTACCAATCCTAAAGAAAAATAAACCCAAAAATAACCGTGAGTCTTATAGGCCCATAATGATTACTCCTGTGATGGGGAAAATAATGGAGAAAATGATATATTACCGACTCCTCTGGTTTGTTGAAAAAAATAATATGATCCCTCACACTCAAACTGGTTTCAGGAAACAACACTCCTCAACAGATGCTTTCATATTGTTAACAAATACAATAAATGAATCATTCTCAAAAAATAATGTCCTAGTTGCAGCTTTCCTAGATTTTGAAGGGGCATATGACAATGTGAACCACCAAATCCTTTTAAATAAACTTGCAAACCTTGGACTACCCCCCAGGCTAGTATCTTTCATAAAATCTTTCATAGAATTGCGAAGTTTTATTGTTTGTGTAGGTTCAGCCTCTTCACCACAAAAGACAATAACCAAAGGCCTTCCTCAGGGAGCAGTCCTCAGCTGCCTCCTCTTTGCCTTATATCTCTGGGACATGAACCTCCCCCACACGAATCTACAATATGCTGACGATCTGGTGCTATGGTCATCTGGCAACACCTTTGAGATAGCACAGTCAAAAGCTGCAAAAGTCACTTTTCCAATTTGAAAAAATTCTCTCAACATTCAGATTTACCCATTGCACCTACCAAGTCAAAAATAATACGATTTCACCGAAAGCGAAATCATGTTAATGCAAGACTAATTCTAAATGGAACAACTATTCCAGAAGATAATCATATTAATTACCTAGGTCTCATGCTCGACCAAAAACTTAATTTCCACCTCCACATTTCAAACACAATAAAAAAATGCTATACAAAAAAAATATACTAAAAAGACTTCTTTCCACACCCTGGGGCTGTAAGGAGAAAACCTTACTCCAGTTTTATAAATCACATATAAGACCCATATTGACTATGGGCTCATTGTCTATGGTGCATGTGCAAAGACCCAGATGCAAAAATTGAAACAATACAAAATGATATAATGCGTCTCATATTTGGTCTTAGGAAACCCACAAGCACCAAGTTTCTGCTTATGGAGAGTTGATTAACAACAATAAGGGAGAGACGTAGCTTTCTCTTGACAAAATATCTTACAAAAATTGAATCAAATAGCTCATACACCCTACATAATTGGTTAAGAAATCCAGCCATGTATAGAGGCATTGCAGATGAGTATGCCAATATTGAAGAAGTTCCCTGTACCGGCAAAGTCTATTGCACGTACTTTCCCCCAATCCCCTCCATGGAATTGGTCAATTCCCATAATAAATACTGATTTCTCAAAGTAGAATAAAGATTTAACCCCCATTGCTTTTGTCCAAAAAAAAATTGCTGAAATTAATACAATTACTTATAAAAACCACTTCCAAATATTATAATATATATATATAAATATTGACCAGCCAAGTGGGAGACCAATCCCCATTACAGATATTTACCGATGGAGACTATCAGATATTACATTTAATAAAAATAATCCTATCATTTCCCCCTTTCCCAATAAGTATTTTTCTAAAATTTATCATAGAATTTGGTCTGGACCAAATGGACCAAACTTTCTTGCATTCTTGTACCAGTTTCCTAATTCAAGTGGTTCAGTTCCACTGTCCCCTCATTGCAGGTATTGTAATATGAATAATGAAACAATTGACCACTGCCTATTTGAATGTAATATGCTGATGTCTGCACAACATACCTTGCTTTGTAAACTGTTAAAATGCTTCAAACACCACACAAATCTCACTATCAGCCAAGAGCTTAGCCAACTATACCTGCACACAGAGCATAGAAATCGACATCTATCATCTTATATTTGAACTCCTTGAGTCGAAAGATCTACTGAAAGATATCTGAAAATATCTAATAAATAAGAGGCAATCAAGCCAGTAGCTCTGTAGCCCACAGAGTGAAGCAAAAGGAAAAGGGCTAAATAGCATTACTGAAAAGCCCGCCTGCGGTGAAATAGAAGAAGAAGAAGAGAACACAACAGAAATGAGGTCTATACTATCCTGAGAAAGGATAGATCTTCAGAGAGAAAAGGAGGTGGTGTAGCTTTATTAGTTAATAATAATATAAAATTTTGTGGCATCAATTTTCCAGATTTTGAAAATGATGTTGATGTAATTGGTATAAGTGTTTGGCTGAATAATTTAAAAATCTACATAATAAGCTTTTATAACCCTAATGGCCAAACTACAGATGCCAAGGATTTCTTTAATTATATAAATAATTCTAATATGTTAAAAAACATCATTATTTGTGGTGATTTCAATGCCCACAGCCTTTTGTGGGGGAATAAACCAGCAAATAAAGCTGGTAAAAATATTGAGCATATGACTTCAAATAATAATGAATTAGTTGTTGCTACCCCCCCCCCCCCCCCCCCCCAAACCTGAATACTTATTTCAACCCCAAAAGGGGCAATTTCTCCACAATTGACCTACAAATTGTGTCTTTAAATTTTTTGAACAAAATTTACATAAATAAAATTGATAGTCTATGTACAGACCACTTTGCTATAGTTTGCTCCCTAAATGAACCTGCTGAAACTTCATCTCATACATCCAAATATATCAACACTAAAGCAAATTGGTCTATTTTCAAAATAAGCTAAATGATGAAATTACAAGTTTCACCCAAAGTTCATGCATTTCTAACACAACAGTTGACACATATGCTGAAGCGTTGACATCTTTACTAATAATACAGCTAATCATGCTATCCCCAAGACAACACCTAAGAAAACATTCCCTAAACAAATTCCTAAAGCATGGTGGACAAATGAGTGCCTAAATAAATGGAGGATAAAAAAGGCAGCTAGGACAGAATTCATAAAAAAACCAACACCTACTACATATTTAAAAAAATTACAAGCAGAATCTAATCTAAAAAGGACTATAATAGATGCTAAATATAAATACTGGAATAATTTTGCAAATAATCTCTCCAGAGAAACAAATGAGCCAATTATACATAAAGTCATAAGCCACATATGTGGGAAAAAGACTTCTCCCAACCCACTCCTGTATGAGCTTATACATAATAATACCCATTATGACAATGATAATGAAAAGGCTAACCTATTTGCAACTCTTTTTGTTAATAAGCTAACATCAAATAATCAAAGCAAACTGTCCACAATTCCTATGAACCCTAGTTACCAACCACGCCCAGGATCCGGGTACATAACTAATCCATTTTCAATCCAGGAATTGAATAATGCAATACATCATATTAGGTCCAAAACTAGCAGTAGCTATGACAATATACACCCTACATGGATAAAGAATCTCACACCTTCATACAAAAAAGAACTGCTAAATTGTTATAATCACGCTTGGGCATCTTCTAGGTTCCCCAATATATGGAAATGTTCGTCCCTCCTACCAATCCTAAAGAAAAATAAACCAAAAGATAACCCTGAGTCTTATAGGCCCATAATGATTACACCTGTGATGGGGAAAAATAATGGAGAAAATGATTTATCACAGACTCCTCTGGTTTGTTGAGAAAAATAACATGATCCCACACACTCAAACTGGATTCAGGAAATACCACTCCTCAACAGATGCTTTCATTTTGCTAACAAATGCAATAAATGAATCTTTCTCAAAAAATAATATCCTAGTGGCAGCTTTCCTAGATTTTGAAGGAGCTTATGACAATGTGAACCACCAAATTCTTTTAAATAAACTTGCAAACCTCGGAGTACCTCCTAAGCTAGTATCCTTTATTAATCCTTCATAGAAGTGCGAAGTTTCATTGTTTGTGTTGGTTCAGCCTCTTCACCCCAAAAGACAATATCCAAAGGCCTACCTCAGGGAGCAGTCCTCAGTTGCCTCCTTTTTGCCCTATATCTCTGGGACATGAACCTACCCCACACGAATCTACAATATGCTGATGATCTGGTGCTATGGTCATCTGGCAACACTTTTCAGATAGCACAGTCAAATCTGCAAAAGTCACTTTTCCAGTTTGAAAAATTCTCTCAACATTCAGATTTACCCATTGCACCCACCAAGTCAAAAATAATCCAATTTCACCGGAAGCGAAACCATGTTAATGCAAAACTAACTCTAAATAAAACAACTATTCCAGAAGATAATAATATTAATTACCTAGGTCTCATGCTTGACCAAAAACTTAATTTCCACCTCCACATTTCAAACACAATAAAAAAATGTTATAGAAAAGCAAATATACTAAAAAGACTTCTTTCCACACCCTGGGGTTGTAAGGAGAAAACCTTACTCCAGTTTTATAAATCACATATAAGACCCCATATTGACTATGGGCTCATTGTCTATGGTGCATGTGCAAAGACCCAGATGCAAAAAATTGAAAACAACACAAAATGATATAATACGTCTCATATTTGGTCTTAGGAAACCCACAAGCACCAAGTTTCTGCTCATGGAGTGTGGATTAACAACAATAAGGGAGAGACGTAGCTTTCTCTTGATAAAACATCTTACAAAAATTGAATCAAATAGCTCACACACATTACATAATTGGTTAAGAAATCCAGCCATGTATAGAGGTATTGCAGATGAGTATGCCAATATTCAAAAGAAGTTCCCTGTACCAGCAAAGTCTATTGCACCTACTTTCCCCCAATCCCCCCCATGGAATTGGTCATTTCCATAATAAATACTGAATTTTCAAAATGGAATAAAGATTTAACCCCCATTGCTTTTGTCCAGAAAAAAATTGCAGAACTTAATACAATTACCTATAAAAATCACTTCCAAATATTTGTTGATGGGTCAAAAATGAATGAGAAGGTTGCAAGTGGTGTTTTCCTTCCTCACCTGAAAATTGCAATGGGCGAGAGATTATTTAATAATTTATCTATAATGTCTGCTGAGTTAAATGCCATAATCATGGCATTAGAACACCTTAAGCAAAACCAGCCTTTGATTGAAAATTCGAATAATATTATCATCTATTCCGACTCTTTATCAAGCCTTGAGTTGCTGGCCTCAGCTCCTCAATATAAGTTGGACATTGACACTTATCATTGTCACAGTATTATTGATAATCTTGCTTCAAGTGGCATAAAAACTTACTTTCAGTACATTCCTAGCCACTCTGGCATAAGTGGTAATCATCAGGTTGATGAAATAGCAAAAAATGCTATAAATATTGACCAGCCAAGTGGGAGACCAATCCCAATTAGAGATATTTACCGATGGAGGCTATCAGATATTAATTTTAATAAGATTAATCCTATCCTTCCCCCTTTCCCAATAAGTATCTTTCTAAAATTTATCATAGAATCGTTCTGGAACAAATGGACTAAATTTCCTTGCATTCTCATATAAGCTTTCTAATTCAAGTGGTTCAATTCCCCTGTCCCCTCTTTGCAGGCATTGTAATATGAATAATGAAACAATTGACCATTGCCTATTTGAATGTAATATGCTGACGTCTGCACACACATACCTTGCTTTTAAACTGTTAAAATACTTCAAACACCACAAAATCCCACTATCAGCCAAGAGCCTAGCCAACTATACCTGCACACAGAGCATAGAAATCGACATCTATCATCTTATATTTGAACTCCTAGAGTCGAAAGATCTGCTGAAAGATATCTGAATATATCTAATAAATATGAGGCAATCAAGCCAGTAGCTCTGTAGCCCACAGAGTGAAGCAAAAGGAAAAGGGCTAAATAGTTTTACTGAAAAGCCCGCCTGCTGTTAAATAGAAGAAGAAGAGGTCTGTCATTTTCTGCTTTGCATGCAACAACCTTTTTAAAGATAGATGTGCTGTAAGCTAGTTTCCATTGAGGTGGAACTTTCTTATGATCATGACTGTTGGAAAAGCATAGCAAGTACTGGGACAACTTCATTAACAGCTTATTTTAGTAGGTGAGGATGAATGTTGTAAGGACCAGCAGTCTTATTGGTGTCAAGGCTTTTGAGTCAATTTTCAACCATAGATGTAGCAAGGGTAATATCGCTCATTTGCTTATAGATCTTGTACTTCAAGTTGGAAGGAGGAACATTTCCTGGTGAAGGCAAAACCAAATTGCTATTTAAGAAGATTGGCTATACTTAAATACATAGTTTCAGGATTTTTTTAGATTCAACTTACTTTGGTCAGTGCAATATTTGGTAGATAAATCTTTATTTAAAACCCAGGCACCTAAATAAGGTGACAAATCACACTGCAGTGTGATTTGTCACCTTAATTAGGTGCAGTGTAAGTCACCTTATTTAGGTACACTGCAGTGTGATTTGTCACCTTATTTAGGAGCCTGGGTTTTAAATAAAGATTTATCTACCAAATATTACAGTCAGCAAGTCTCATTTTAAGAACCTAAAGTGATAATAGTATCAAAAAATTTACTAAAATTGCTTAAACAGCATTGTTTTCAAAAACCAAGAATTTTGCTAACTCATTTGAACAAAGAATAGGCTAGCCTACATGATGCATCATAAGATGATAAACAATGAAGAGGTATATTGTTTAGAGAATCCATAGAAATAAGACCAATGTGGTGTAAAAGGCATTTTCAGGGTAATGATTCAATTATTATATTGAAAAGGACCATAGGCTAAAACAAGAAATGTTGCCTAACTGTACTAGACTACTTGGTAAAAATTAAGAATTATGACTTCTGATAAGGAGACATGTTAAAAAACAATTCTTACTTTAAAATATGCATAATGATCCTAGTTAACAAATTATTTAAGGGGAGAATCTTTTTCATCAAGTTTTTTCCTCCTTTTCCAACTTATAAGAAAACAATTTAAATTTTCTCCACTCTAAAATGCAATGCAAACATCTTTTGAAATTGCTGCTAAAAATTGCCAAGTAAATTGCTCTTATAGATAGCATTATTCAGTTTTTATTTAATGATAGATAAAGCAGTGGCAAAAATACAAAGTCTTAACATAACCTAACCTAGCCCAACCTCAATTCAAAATCAAAGGACTCAGTCAGGAACTTGTCCTTTGAACTCAGCCAGGATGAATGCTATCCTTTAGAACAATTTATTTGGCAATTTATAGCTGCAATACCAAAAGATTTACACATTGCATTCTAGCATGGAGAAAATTGATTTTTTTTTTCTTTCTTATAAGTTGGAAAAAAAAGGAGAAAGGGGGAAAGACTTGATCACCTACCTTCTCAACAGCAGCAGCAACAGGGTGGTGTGAAATTGAATAAAGGATTGTTGGCCAATTTTGTGAGAAAGATCATTTATTTCTACCCATATTTTACCTTATCTGCTTATATTTGTGCCTAGGTGTCATTTTAAGTGGCTTCCCTTGGCGTGTCACTTTATTACCTGCTTTTTGAAGTTATAAATTTTTTATTCTAATTCCCAAGGGACTTATCCTTTGTCTGCTAATTCATTATTAAAACAGCTGATTAAACAGCTGTGGCTTCTTCTTCTTTCTTCTTTTTCTATTTCACAGCAGGCGGGCTTTTCAGTAGATAAAAGAAAAGGGCTAAATAGTATCGACTGAAAAGCCCGCCTGCTGTGATATAGAAGAAGAAGAAGAAGATACTATTTAGCCCTTTTCCTTTTGCATATGACTGTGTATCAATGTTCAGCTTTGTTAATAGTAAAGCAAGATCTTTTTTTGCTTGAATGAGCATATGATTAGGGATATAGATTTTTGCCAATTCAGCAATTATTTTTGTTTTCTGTTGTTGTTGTATATTCATGGCCTGAACTGCATTGCAGTTTAGAATGAATAAGCATATATTTGGGGTTTGCATGTTTGGTTGTGCATCCAGTTTGTCAGTTAAGGGATTAATTCCTAGTAGTGTTTCTGGTTTGTTTCTTGTTGGGAGGGGGTGCCAGGCCGACCTCATCTCACTAGGCAAGGAGGCTTCTTGGCTTGGTGATTCTTTCTGATAGAGATGTGAGCTAGAGGGCTTAATGGATGGTGTTTTGTAAGGAGTACTTGATGCATTGGGAGTGTTTAACTTGGGAGTTTTATTTGATTTCAATATGGGTTTTATTTGGGGTGATTGGGCAGCATTTGCTTCCATAGCTGCAAAAGGGTATGGAATGGCCTTCTCTGTTGCTATTTGGATTGTTAGTGCTCTTTCCTTATATGCAGGGCATTGTGATTTAGTGGTGGATTCATGTGGGCCTTTACAATTGATACATGTAGGCTGAGTGTGTTGTTTGCAAGTTGTCAACTCTTTAGGATGGGACCCTTTACAATTACTACAGGCTAGGAGAACTTCATTGCATTTATTTGTTGTGTGTCCTATATACTACTATTTTTGTTGGGAATTGTTTTGGGTTCCATTTAGATGAATTAATTGGGGTATTCAGAAGATATTTTAGATTAGTATTATATCTGCTGATTTCTGATCTTGGACAGCTATTAGCAAAGATCCATCACGGTGAATGTTAAGAGAAAATATTGATTTTAACATTTGAAAATTGCAACCCTTATTGTAGTAATCTTTCTTATTTCAAAGGGTGTATTAGGAGTAATTTTGAAGTAAATGCCTAAGTTTTGGGAAGGAGAAACTTGGACAGGGGGAGGGGAAATACTTTTGATTGGGGATGTTTTTTTCCTTCTTTTGGAGCTCCTAGAAAGGACCTCTTGAAATCCATTATCATCTATGGTGACATTAGCTCCAACACTGATCACTGTCCTATTCTCAGAATTTGAGCTTTCATGTGAGCTTTGTGAATGAGAGCTTGACCAGCAAAAAATGGATAAATTTCATTAGTATTTGGGGTGGGATCCGGGGGGACTTTTTTTAGGGGGAGTTCTTTCCATTGCCTATTGGAATAAGCTTTAAGCTAAACTAGAAAAGGATACCACTATGATACCAGACCGTCTGCACTCTACTGTGGTGAAAACTTGACCATCCACAAAGAAAACACCACTGTATGGCCCTGAGGAGGGTTTTGAGCACGATTGGTTCGGTACACTTCTTCTTCTTCTATTTAAAAGCAGGTGGGCTTTTCGGTAATACTATTTAGCCCTTTTCCTTTTGATTCGCTCTGTGGGCTACAGAGCTACTGGCTTGATTGCCTCATAATATCTGCCTCATCATATCATCATAATGATAATTTCAGATATCTTTCAGTAGATCTTTCGACTCTAGGCGTTCAAATATAAGATGATAGATGTCGATTTCTATGCTCTGTGTGCAGGTATAGTTGGCTAGGCTCTTGGCTGATAGTGAGATTTTGTGGTGTTTGAAGCATTTTAGCAGTTTACAAAGCATGGTTCGTTGTGCAGACGTCAGCATATTAATTCAAATAGGCAATGGTCAATTGTTTCATTATTCATATTACAATGCCTGCAAAGAGGGGACAGGGGATTTGAACCACTTGAATTAGAAAACTTATACGAGAATGCAAGAAAATTTAGTCCATTTGTCCCAGAACGAATTCTATGATAAATTTAAGAAAAATACTTATTGGGAAAGGGGGAAAGGATAGGATTAATCTTATTAAAATTAATATCTGATAGTCTCCATCGGTAAATATCTCTAATCAGGATTGGTCTCCCACTTGGCTGGTCAATATTTATAGCATTTTTTGCTATTTCATCAACCTGATGATTACCACTTATACCAGAGTGGCTAGGAATGTACTGAAAATAAGTTCTTATGCCACTTGAAGCAAGATTATCTATAATACTGAGACAATGATAAGTGTCAATGTCCAACCTATACTGAGGAGCTGAGGCCAGCAACTCAAGGCTTGATAAAGAGTCGGAATATACAATAATATTATTTGAATTTGCAATCAAAGGTTGGTTTTCCTTAAGGTGTTCTAATGCCATGATTATGGCATTTAACTCAGCAGACATTATAGATAAATTATTATATAATCTCTCGCCCATTGCAATTTTCAGGTGAGGCAGGAAAGCACCACTTGCTACCTTCTCATTCATTTTTGACCCATCAACAAATATTTGGAAGTGGTTTTTATAGGTAATTGTATTAAGTTCAGCAAATTTTTTCTGGACGCAAGCAATGGGGTTAAATCTTTATTCCACTTTGAGAAATCAGTATTTATTATGGGAATTGACCAATTCCATGGAGGGGAATGGGGGAAAGCAGGTGCAATAGACTTTGCCGGTACGGGGAACTTCTTCTGAATATTGGCATACTCATTTGCAATGCCTCTATACATGGCTGGATTTCTTAACCAATTATGTAGGGTGTGTGAGCTATTTGATTCAATTTTTGTAAGATGTTTTGTCAAGAGAAAGCTACGTCTCTCCCTTATTGTTGTTGATCCACTCTCCATAAGCAGAAACTTGGTGCTTGTGGGTTTCCTAAGACCAAATATGAGACGTATTATATCATTTTGTGTTGTTTCAATTTTTTCATCTGGGTCTTTGCACATGCACCATAGACGATGAGCCCATAGTCAATATGGGGTCTTGTATGTGATTTATAAAACTGGAGTAAGGTTTTCTCCTTAAATCCCCAGGGTGTGGAAAGAAGTCTTTTTAGTATATTTGTTTTTCTATAGCATTTTTTTATTGTCTTTGAAATGTGGAGGTGAAAATTAAGTTTTTGGGTCAAGCATGAGACCTAAGTAATTAATATGATTATCTTCTGGAATAGTTGTTCCATTTAGAGTTAGTTTTGCATTAACATGGTTTCGCTTTCGGTGGAATTGGATTATTTTTGACTTGGTAGGTGCAATGGGTAAATCTGAGTTTTGAGAGAATTTTTCAAATTGAGAAAGTGACTTTGCAGATTTGACTGTGCTATCTCAAAGGTGTTGCCAGATGACCATAGCACCAGATCGTCTGCATATTGTAGATTCGTGCGGGGGAGGTTCATGTCCCAGAGATATAAGGCAAAGAGGAGGCAACTGAGGACTGCTCCCTGAGGTAGGCCTTTGGTTATTGTCTTTTGGGGTGAAGAGGCTGAACCAACACAAACAATGAAACTTCGCAACTCTATGAACGATTTTATAAAAGATACTAACTTGGGGGGTAGTCCAAGGTTTGCAAGTTTGTTTAAAAGGATTTGGTGGTTCACATTGTCATATGCCCCTTCAAAATCTAGGAAAGCTGCAACTAGGACATTATTTTTTGAGAATGATTCATTTATTGCATTTGTTAGCAAAATGAAAGCATCTGTTGAGGAGTGGTGTTTCCTGAATCCAGTTTGAGTGTGAGGGATCATGTTATTTTTTTCAACAAACCAGAGGAGTCGGTAATAGATCATTTTCTCCATTATTTTTCCCCATCACAGAAGTAATCATTATGGGCCTATAGGACTCAGAGTTATCTTTGGGTATATTTTTCTTTAGGATTGGTAGGAGGGACGAACATTTCCATATATTGGGGAACATAGAAGATGCCCAAGCGTGATTATAACAATTTAGCAGTTCCTGTTTGCATGAAAGGGTGAGATTCTTTATCCATGTAGGGTGTATATTGTCATAGCTGCCACTAGTTTTAGTCCATATATGATGTATTGCATTATTCATTTCCTGGATTGAAAATGGACTAGTTATATACTCGGATCCTGGGCGTGGTTGGTAACTTGGGTTCATAGGAATTGGGGACATTTTGCTTCGATTATTTAATGTTAGCTTATTAACAAAAAGAGTTGCAAATAGTTTAGCTTTTTCATTATCATTGTCATAATGGGTATTATTATGTATAAGTTCAAACAGGAGTGGGTTGGGGGAAGTCTTTTTCCCACAGATGTGGCTTATGACTTTATGTATAATTGGCTCATGTGTTTCTCTGGAGAGATTATTTGCAAAATTATTCCAGTATTTATATTTAGCATCTATTATAGTCCTTTTTAGATTAGATTCTGCTTGTAATTTTTTTAAATATGTAGTAGGTGATGGTTTTTTTATGAATGTTCTCCTAGCTTCCTTTTTTGTTCTCTATTTGTTTAGGCACTCATTTGTCCACCATGCTTTAGGAATGTGTTTAGGGAAGGTTTTCTTGGGTGTTGTCCTGGGGATAGCATGTGTGTCAACTGTTGTGTTTGAAATGCATGAATTTTGGGTGAAACTTGTAATTTCATCATTTAGCTTATTTTGGAACATAGACCAATTTGCTTTAGTGTTGATACATTTGGACGTATGTGATAAGAGTTTCAGCAGGTTCATTTAGAGAGCAAACTATAGCAAAGTGGTCAGTACATAGACTATCAATTTTATTTATATAAATTTTATTCAAAATTTTTAATGACACAATTTGAAGGTTAATTGTGGAGAATCTGCCACTTTTGGGGTTGAAATATGTATTCAGGTTTGGAGGGTAGTAACAGCTAATTCATTATTATTTGAAGTCATATGCTCTATCAATTTACCAGCTTTATTTGCTGGTTTATTCCCCCACAAAAGGCTGTGGGCATTGAAATCTCCACAAATAAATGATATTTTTTAACATATTAGAATTATTTATATATTTAAAGAAATCCATGGCATCTGTAGTTTGGCCATTAGGGTTATAAAAGCTTATTATTTAGGATTTTGTATTATTCAGCCAAACACTGATAGCAATTGCATCAACATCATTTGCAAAATCTGGAAAATTGATGCCACAGAATTTTATATTATTTTTAACTATTAAAGCTACATCACCTCCTTTTCTCTCTGATGATCTATCCTTTCTCAGGATAGTGTATCCCAGAGACTTAATTTGTTGATTTTGGGTTAAATGAGTTTCCTGGAGGCAAGCAATATTAATGGAATTATTATTCATAGAAGATATTAGTTCATATAACTTATTTTCTGTGAGTGATCTTATGTTCCACTGGAGTATTGATATGTGTTGTGTTGTTAATTTATTTTTCCTATGACTGTGTATCAATGTTGCGCTTTGTTAAAAGTAAAGCAAGATCTTTTTTTGCTTGAATGAGCATATCATCAGGAATGTAGATTTTTGCCAATTCTGCAATGATTTTTGTTTTCTGTAGTTGATGTATGTTCCTGGCCTGAACTGCATTACAGTTTAGAATGAATAAGCATATATTAGGGAATTGCATGTTTGGCTGTGCATCCTGTATGTCAGTTAAGGGATTAATTCCTGGTAGTGTTTCTGGTTTGTTTCTTCTTGGGAGGGGGGGGGCCAGGCTGACCTCATCTCACCGGACAAGGAGGCTTGTTGACTTGGTGATTCCTTCTGATAGGGATGTGAGCTAAGGGGCTTAGAGGATGGTGTTTTATACGGGGTACTTGATGCATTGGGGGTGTTTGACTTGGGGGTTTTAGTTGGTTTCATTACGGGCTTTATTTGGTATTGTTGGGCAGCATTTGCTTCCATTGCTGCAAAGGGGTATGGAAAGGCCTTCTCTGTTGCTATTTGGAGTGTTAGTGCTCTTTTCATATATACAGGGCATAGTGATTTATTTGTAGATTCATGTGGGCCTTTGCACTTGATTCATGTAGGCTGAGTGTTGTTGCAAGTAGTCAACTCTTTAGGATGGAATGCTTTATAATTACTACACTCTAGAACAATTTCATTGCATTTTTTTTTGTTGTGTGTCCCAGTTTGAGACACTTCTGACACTGGATAGGCTTTTGTTTGTATTCCTTGTGTGGTTTCATTTGCCCAAATAGGAATAACTTTTCTGGGATGTTAATTTTTTCCTTCAGTGTAAATAAGAAGGATCTACTTGTTTTTAGGCCATTAGAGTTAGGTTTACCAAGTTGGGAAACATCTTCAACTGGGATTGTGTTTCCAGCCCTATCTGAGAGCCCTTCTTTTAACTCCTGAGTTGGTATTTCTGGGGGAACATTATAAACTACTATTTTTGTTGGGGATTGTTTTGGGTTCCATTTAGATGCATTAATTGGGGTATTCAGAAGGGATTTTAGGTTAATTATTGTTTCTGCTGACTTCTGATCTTGAACAGCTATAACCAGAGATCCATCAAGGTGAATATTAAGAGAGAACATTTATTTTTTAGCAATTTTAAAATTGCAACTCTTATTGCAGTAATCTTTTTTATTTCAAAGGGGGTAATAGGATAAATTTTAAGGTAAATTCTTAAGTTTTGGGAGGGAGGATCTTGGGCGGGGAGAGGGGAAATGCTTTTGATTGGGGAGATTTTTTTCCTTTTTTTACAGCTTCTAGAAAGGACCTCTTGAAACCCATTATCATCATTTATAGTGACATTAGCCCCTACACTGATCATTGTCCTATTCTCAGAATTGGAGCTATCATGTGAACTTTGTGATAGATTGCTTGACCAGCCAAGATGGGTATCAATTTAACTACTGATAACTACTCGATTTAACTTCTTCTTCTTCTTCTTCTAATTCACAGCAGGCGGGCTATTCAGTTGGTACTATTTAGCCCTCTTCTTTTTGCTTCACTCATTGGGCTACAGAGCTACTGTCTTGGTTGTCTCTTATTATTAGATATTCTCAGATATCTTTCAGTAGATCTTTTGACTCAAGGAGTTCAAATATAAGATGAAAGGTATCGATTTCTGTGCTCTGTGTGCAGGTATAGTTGGCTAGGCTCTTGGCTGATAGCGAGATTTTGTGGTGTTTGAAGCATTTTAACAGTTTACAAAGCAAGGTATGTTGTGCAGACGTCAGCATATTACATTCAAATAGGCAATGGTCAATTGTTTCATTATTCATATTACAATGCCTGCAAAGAGGGGACAGGGGAATTTAACCACTTGAATTAGAAAACTTATATGAGAATGCAAGGAAATTTAGTCCATTTGTTCCAGAACGAATTCTATGATAAATTTTAGAAAGATACTTATTGGGAAAGGGGGAAAGGATAGGATTAATCTTATTAAAATTAATATCTGATAGCCTCCATTGGTAAATATCTCTAATTGGGATTGGTCTCCCACTTGGCTGGTCAATATTTATAGCATTTTTTGCTATTTCATTAACCTGATGATTACCACTTATGCCAGAGTGGCTAGGAATGTACTGAAAATAAGTTTTTATGCCACTTGAAGCAAGATTATCAATAATACTGAGACAATGATAAGTGTCAATGTCCAACTTATATTGAGGAGCTGATGCCAGCAACTCAAGGCTTGACAGAGAGTCGGAATATATGATAATATTATTTGAATTTGCAATCAAAGGTTGGTTTTCTTTAAGGTGTTCTAATAACATGATTATGGCATTTAACTCAGCAGACATTATAGATAAATTATTATATAATCTCTCGCCCACTGCAATTTTCAGGTGAGGAAGGAAAACACCACTTGCAACCTTCTCATTCATTTTTGACCCATCAACAAATATTTGGAAGTGATTTTTATAGGTAATTGTATTAAGTTCTGCAAATTTTTTCTGGACAAAAGCAATGGGGGTTAAATCTTTATTCCACTTTCAGAACTCATTATTTATTATGGGACTTGACCAATTCCATGGGGGTGATCGGGGGAAAGTGGGTGCAATAGACTTTGCTGGTATGGGGAACTTCTTCTGAATATTGGCATACTCATCTGCAATGCCTCTATACATGGCTGGATTTCTTAACCAATTATGTAGTGTGTGTGAGCTATTTGATTCAATTTTTGTAAGATGTTTTTGTCAAGAGAAAGCTACGTCTCTCCCTTATTGTTGTTAATCCACTCTCCATAAGCAGAAACTTGGTGCTTGTGGGTTTCCTAAGACCAAATATGAGACGTATTATACCATTTTGTGTTGTTTCAATTTTTTGCATCTGGGTCTTTGCACATGCGCCATAGACGATGAGCCCATAGTCAATATGGGGTCTTATATGTAATTTATAAAACTGGAGTAAGGTTTTCTCCTTACAACCCCAGGGTGTGGAAAGAAGTCTTTTTAGTTTGCTTTTCTATAGCATTTTTTTATTGTGTTTGAAATGTGGAGGTGGAAATTAAGTTTTTGGTCAAGCATGAGACCTAGGTAATTAATATGATTATCTTCTGGAATACTTGTTTTATTTAGAGTTAGTTTTGCATTAACATGGTTTCGCTTCCGGTGAAATTGGATTATTTTGACTTGGTGGGTGCAATGGGTAAATCTGAATGTTGAGAGAATTTTTCAAACTGGAAAAGTGACTTTTGCAGATTTGACTGTGCTATCTGGAAGGTGTTGCCAGATGACCATAGCACCAGATCATCAGCATATTGTGAATTCGTGTGGGGTATGTTCATGTCCCAGAGATATAGGGTAAATAGGAGGCAACTGAGGACTGCTCCCTGAGGTAGGCCTTTGGTTATTGTCTTTTGGGGTGAAGAGGCTGAACCAACACAAACGATGAAACTTCGCACTTCTATGAAGGATTTAATAAAAGATA
This sequence comes from Artemia sinica, assembly GCA_027921565.1. Classification (NCBI taxonomy): domain Eukaryota; kingdom Metazoa; phylum Arthropoda; class Branchiopoda; order Anostraca; family Artemiidae; genus Artemia; species Artemia sinica. The sequence goes on along the minus strand of CM051264.1, from coordinate 19,550,362 downwards.
CTAGCTTAGGGGTACTCCAAGGTTTGCAAGTTTGTTTAAAAGGATTTGGTCGTTCACATTGTCATATGCCCCTTCAAAAAATCTAGGAAAGCTGCAACTAGGACATTATTTTTTGAGAAAGATTCATTTATTGCATTTGTTAGCAAAATGAAAGCATCTGTTGAGGAGTGGTGTTTCCTGAATCCTGTTTTGAGCGTGATTTAACTACTGATAAATCGAGATAATTCTTCTTCTTTCATTTCTATTTCACAGCAGGCGGGCTTTTCAGTTGATACTATTTAGCCCTTTTCCTTTTCCTTCACTCTGTGGGCTACAGAGCTACTGGCTTGGTTGTCTCTTATTTATTAGATATTCTCAGATATCTTTCAGTAGATCTTTCGACTCAAGGAGTTCAAATATAAGATGATAGATATCGATTTCTGTGCTCTGTGTGCAGGTATAGTCGGCTAGGCTCTTGGCTAATAGTGAGATTTTGTGGTGTTTGAAGCACTTTAACAGTTTACAATGCAAAGTATGCTGTGCAGACGTCAGCATATTACATTCAAATAGGCAGTGGTCAATTGTTTCATTATTTATAATACAATACCTGCAAAGAGGGGACAGGGGAACTGAACCCTGATTCTGATTAGGAAACTGATACGAGAATGCAAGAAAGTTTAGTCCATTTGTTCCAGAAACGATTTCTATGATAAATTTTAGAAAAATACTTATTGGGAAAGGGGGAAAGAATAGGATTTTTCTTATTAAACATAACATCTGATAGTCTCCATCGGTAAATATCTCTAATGGGGATTGGTCTCCCACTTGGCTGGTCAATATTTATAGCATTTTTTGCTATTTCATCAACCTGATGATTACCACTTATACCAGAGTGGCTAGGAATATACTGAAGATAAGTTCTTATGCCACTTGAAGCAAGATTATCTATAATACTAAGACAATGATAAGTGTCAATATCCACCTTATACTGAGGAGCTGAAGACAGCAACTCAAGGCTTGATAAAGAGTCAGAATAAACTATAAAGTTATTTGAATTAGCAATCAAGGTTTATTTTTTCATAAGGTGTTCTAATGCCATGATTATGGCATTTAACTCTGCAGACATTATAGATACATTATTATACAGTCTCTCACCCATTGCAATTTTCAGGTGAGGAAGGAACCACTTGCTACCTTCTCATTCATTTTGGACCCATCAACAAAGATTAGGAAATGGTTTTTATAAGTAATTGTATTAAGTTTAGCAAATTTTTTCTGAACATAAGTGATGGGGGTTAAATCTTTATTCCACTTTGAGAAATTAGTATTTATTATGGGGATTGACCAATTCTATGGAGGGGATTGGGGGAAATTAGGTGCAATAGACTTTGCGGGTACAGGGAACTTCTTCTGAATATTGGCATACTCATCTGCAATGCCTCTATACATGGCTGGATTTCTTAACCAATTATGTAGTGTGTGTGAGCTATTTGATTCAATTTTTGTAAGATGTTTTTGTCAAGAGAAAGCTACGTCTCTCCCTTATTGTTGTTAATCCTCTCTCCATAAGCAGAAACTTGGTGCTTGTGGGTTTCCTAAGACCAAATATGACACGTATTATACCATTTTGTATTGTTTCAATTTTTTGCATCTGGGTCTTTACACATGCACCATAGAAGATGAGCCCATAGTCAATATGGGGTCTTATATGTGATTTATAGAACTGGAGTAAGGTTTTCTCTCTTACATCTCCAGGGTGTGGAAAGAAGTCTTTTTAGTATATTTGTTTTTCTATGGAATTTTTTATTGGGTTTGAAATGTGGAGGTGGAAATTGAGTTTTTGGTCAAGCCAATGTAATTAATATGATTATCTTCTGGAATAGTTGTTCCATTTGAAAAATACTTTGGGGAAAGGGGGAAAGAATAGGATTTTTTTTTATTAAACATAATATCTGATAGTCTCCATCGGTAAATATCTCTAATGGGGATTGGTCTCCCACTTGGCTGGTCAATATTTATAGCATTTTTTGCTATTTCATCAACCTGATGATTACCACTTATACCAGAGTGGCTAGGAATATACTGAAGATAAGTTCTTATGCCACTTGAAGCAAGATTATCTATAATACTAAGACAATGATAAGTGTCAATATCCACCTTATACTGAGGAGCTAAAGACAGCAACTCAAGGCTTGATAAAGAGTCAGAATAAACTATAATATTATTTGAATTAGCAATCAAGGGTTTATTTTTCATAAGGTGTTCTAATGCCATGATTATGGCATTTAACTCTGCAGACATTATAGATACATTATCATACAGTCTCTCACCCATTGCAATTTTCAGGTGAGGAAGGAAGGCACCACTTGCTACCTTCTCATTCATTTTGGACCCATCAACAAAGATTAGGAAATGGTTTTTATAAGTAATTGTATTAAGTTTAGTAAATTTTTTCTGAACATAAGTGATGGGGGTTAAATCTTTATTCCACTTTGAGAAATTAGTATTTATTATGGGGATTGACCAATTCTATGGAGGGGATTGGGGGAATTAGGTGCAATAGACTTTGCGGGTACAGGGAAACTTCTTCTGAATATTGGCATACTCATCTGCAATGCCTCTATACATGGCTGGATCTTAACCAATTATGTAGGGTGTGTGAGCTATTTGATTCAATTTTAGTAAGATGTTTTATCAATAGAAAGCTACGTCTCTCCCTTATTGTTGTTAATCCACTCTCCATAAGCAGAAACTTGGTGCTTGTGGGTTTCCTAAGACCAAATATGAGACGTATTATATCGTTTTGTATTGTTTCAATTTTTTGCATCTGGGTCTTTGCACATGCACCATAGAAGATGAGCCCATAGTCAATATGAGGTCTTATATGTGACTTATAGAACTGGAGTAAGGTTTTCTCCTTACATCTCCAGGGTGTGGAAAGAAGTCTTTTTAGTATATTTGTTTTTCTATGGAATTTTTTATTGGATTTGAAATGTGGAGGTGGAAATTGAGTTTTTGGTCAAGCATGAGACCAATGTAATTAATATGATTATCTTCTGGAATAGTTGTTCCATTTAGAGTTAGTCTTGCCTTATTATGATTTCGCTTTCGGTGAAATTGGATATTTTTGACTTGGTAGGTGCAATGGGTAAATCTGAATGTTGAGAGAATTTTCAAATTGGAAAAGTGACTTTTGCAGCTTTGACTGTGCAATCTCAAAGGTGTTGCCAGATGACTATAGTACCAGATCGTCAGCATATTGTAGATTCGTGTGGGGGAGGTTCATGTCCCAGAGATATAGGGCAAAGATGAGGCAGCTGAGGACTGCTCCGTGAGGAAGGCCTTTGGTTATTGTCTTTTGGGGTGAAAAGGCTGAACCTACACAAACAATGAAACTTCGCAATTCTATGAAAGATTTTATAAAAGATACTAGCTTGGGGGGTAGTCCAAGATTTGCAAGTTTAATTATAAGGATTTGGTGGTTCACATTGTCAAATGCCCCTTCAAAATCTAGGAAAGCTGCAACTAGGACATTATTTTTTGAGAATGATTCATTTATTGCATTTGTTAACAGTATGAAAGCATCTGTTGAGGAATGGTGTTTCCTGAAGCCAGTTTGAGTGTGAGGGATCATATTATTTTTTTCAACAAACCAGAGGAGTCGGTAATAGATCATTTTCTCCCTTATTTTCCCCATCACAGGAGTAATCATTATGGGCCTATAAGACTCAGGGTTATTTTTTGGGTTTATTTTTCTTTAGGATTGGCAGGAGGGACGAACATTTCCAGATATTGGGGAACATAGATGAAGCCCAAGCATGATTATAACAATTTAGAAGTTCCTGTTTGTATGAAGGGGTGAGATTCTTTATCCATGTAGGGTGTATATTGTCATAGCTGAAGCTAGTCTTGGTCCTAAAATGATGTTTTGCATTATTCATTTCCTGGATTGAAAAATGGCTGGTTATATACTCGGATCCTGGGCAAGGTTGGTAACTTGGGTTCATAGGAATTGGGGGCATTTTGCTACAATTATTTGATGTTAGCTTATTAACAAAAAGAGTCGCAAATAGCTTAGCTTTTTCATTATCATTATCATAATGGGTATTATTATGTATAAGCTCGAGCAGGAGTGGGTTGGGGGAAGTCTTTTTCCCACAGATGTGGCTTATGACTTTATGTATAATTGGCTCATGTGGTTCTCTGGAGAGATTATTTGCAAAATTATTCCAGTAGTTATATTTAGCATTTATTATGGTCCTTTTTAGATTAGATTCTGCTTGTAATTTTTTTAAATATGTAGTAGGTGATCGTTTTTTTTTAAGAATGTTCTCCTAGCTGCCTTTTTTGTTCTCCATTTATTTTGGCACTCATTTGTCCACCATGCTTTGGGAATATGTTTAGGGAAGGTTTTCCTGGGTGTTGTCCTGGGGATAGCTTGATTAGCTGTATATATTAGTAAAGATGCCAAAACTTCAGCATGTGTGGCAACTGTTGCGTTTGAATTGCATGAATTTTGGGTGAAACTTGTAATTTCATCATTTAGCTTATTTTGGAACATAGGCCAATTTGCTTTAGTGTTGATATATTTGGAGGTATGTGATAGGGTTTCAGCAGGTTCGTTTAGGGAGCAAACTATGGCAAAGTGGTCAGTAAATAGACTATCAATTTTATTTATATAAATTTTATTCAAGATATTAAAGACACAATTTGTAGGTCAATTGTAGAGAAACTGCCACTTTGGGGGTTGAAATATGTATTCAGGTTTGGAGGGGTAGCAACAGCTAGTTTATTATTGTTTGAAATCATACGCTCAATGAACTTACCAGCTTTATTTGCTGGTTTATTCCCCCACAAAAGGCTGTGGGCATTAAAGTCTCCATAAATAATGATATTTTTCAACATATTAGAACTATTTATATAGCTGAAGAAATCAATGGCATCTGTAGTTTGGCCACTAGGGTTATAAAAGCTTAATATGTAAGTTTTTTGTATTATTCAGCCAAACACTGATACCAATTGCATTCAACATCATTTACAAAATCTGGAAAGTTGATGCCACAGAATTTTATATTATTTTTAACTATTAAAGCTACTCCACTTCCTTTTCTCTCTGATGATCTATCCTTTGTCAGGATAGTGTATCCCCGAGACTTAATTTGTTGATTTTGGGTTAAATGAGTTTTCCTGGAGGCAAGCAATATTGATGGAATTATTATTCATAAAAGATATTAGTTCATTTAACTTATTTTCTGTAAGTGATCTTACGTTCCACTGGAGTATTGATATGTGTTGTTGATTTATTTTTCATATGACTGTGTATCAATGTTCAGCTTTGTTAATAGTAAAGCAAGATCTTTTTTTGCTTGAATGAGCATGTGATTAGGGATGTAGATTTTCGCCAATTCAGCAATGATTTTGGTTTTCTGTTGTTGTTGCATATTCATGGCCTGAACTGCATTGCAGTTTAGAATGAATAAGCATATATTTGGGGTTTGCATGTTTTGTTGTGCATCAGGTTTGTCAGTTAAGGATTAATTCCTTGTAGTGTTTCTGGTTTGTTTCTTGTTGGGAGGGGGTGCCAGGCCGACCTCATCTCACTAGGCAAGGAGGCTTGTTGGCTTGTTGATTCTTTCTGATACAGATGTGAGCTAGGGGGCTTAAAGGATGGTGCTTTGTAAGAGTACTTGATGCATTGGGAGAGTTTGACTTGGGACTTTTATTTGATTTCAATATAGGTTTTATTTGGTGTGATTGGGCAGCATTTGCTTCCATAGCTGCAAAAGGGTATGGAATGGCCTTCTCTGTTTCTATTTGGAGTGTTAGTGCTCTTTTCTTATATGCAGGGCATTGTTATTTATTGGTCGACATCTATCATCTTATATTTGAACTCCTAGTGTCGAAAGATCTACTGAAAGATATCTGAAAATATCTAATAAATAAGAGGCAATCAAGCGAGTAGCTCTGTAGCCCACAGAGTGAAGCAAAAGGAAAAGGGCTAAATAGCATTACTGAAAAGCCCGCCTACGTCTCTTCCTTATTGTTGTTAATCCACAATCCATAAGCAGAAACTTGGTGCTTGTGGGTTTCCTAAGACCAAATACGAGACGTATTATATCATTTTGTATTGTTTCAATTTTTTGCATCTGGGTCTTTGCACATGCACCATAGACGATGAGCCCATAGTCAATGTGGGGTCTTATATGTGATTTATAAAACTGGAGTAAGGTTTTCTCCTTACAGCCCCAGGGCGTGGAAAGAAGTCTTTTTAGTATATTTGTTTTTCTATAGTATTTTTTTTATTGTGTTTGTAATTTGGAGGTGGAAATTAAGTTTTTGGTCGAGCATGACTTACTGACTTAAGTCCCATCCGTCCTTGAAGGTCGTCTTGGGGCCTCTTTCTTCGTAACGGCGTGGATGTGCCTTCTGTATGCTTCACGGTCTTTTGCTAGGCGAAGAAGGTCCGAGAGGCGGTGAGGTGCAAAGTTTTCCTTCCACCTTTTTGGGGGACGACCACGAGGACGAGAACCGTGAATTTGGCCTTCGAAGGTAATTTTTGGGAGACGGGACCGACTCATCCGTTGTACGTGACCGAGCCATCGAAGTTGCTGGAGCTGGATCTTCATGAGAATTGTTTGTTGTACTTTAAGGCGCTCGAGAAGTTCGAAATTTAAGATTCTATAAGGTAAGTGATCCCGCCGATGCGGCGGAGGCACTTAGTTTCAAATGCTGCAAGTCGACGGTTGTCATTTACCTTCAGTGTCCATGTTTCACATGAGTAGATTGCGATGGGGATGATCAGGGTATCAAAAAGTCGTGTCTTAAGCCGCAGAGACAAATCCTTGCTTCGCCATATGGGCATAAGGGCCTTGAAACTGGAACTCGCGAGGGCGAGACGTCTTTTGATGTCTTTTGATGGACTGTTGTCGCTGGTGATCAGACTACCGAGGTAAGGGAACTCGTCAACCCACTGGATACTCTCTCCATTAATTTTCAGGTCTGGCTTAACTGTATCCTGTGGCTTTCGTGAGCAGCACATAGCCTTTGTTTTTGATACATTTATGATCATTCCAAAAGAACTAGTGGCTTCGAAGACGTCGTTAAGAACGGCTTGTAGATCCTCGGGTGTTTCAGCCATTTCGTTGATATCGTCGGCGTAGGCTAGCTTATCTATCTGAACACCCCCTATATGTGCGCCACGAGTTGTCTCCACCAGGGATAAGACTGCTGTGAGGAAAAGGTTGAACAGCTCTGGAGACAAAATGCATCCTTGAAGGACACCTGCGGAAGTCTGGAAACTGTCAGTGAGACCTTCACTAGTCATCACACGACTCCCAAATTTTGAGTACATATCCTTGATAAGATCTACTAGGTTTCGTGGGATTCCGTAATGGAGAAGGATATGCCATAGGCCATTCCTCCAAATAAGGTCAAATGCTTGCCTAAAGTCGATGAAGAGCTGATACAGGCCGCGACCGAATTCCAGATATTTCTCTAAAATTTGGCGAACAGTGAAAATTTGATCAACGGTCGATCTCCCAGGGCGAAAACCGGCTTGGTATTCTTGGATGACTAAGGATGACACGGCTCTGATCCGTTGGAGTATAATTCGGGTGAAGATCTTGGCAGTTTGACTTGTTAGGCTAATAGGACGGTAATTATCACATATTGCCTTTGACCCCTTCTTGTGTAGTGGAACAATTGTGGCTTCGCACCAAGAAGTTGGGAAATGACTCTTTTGCCAGGCACCGGATACAATCTTGTGGAAAAGATCTATAAGTGGTTCACACCGGACTTTCAGCAGTTCTGCCTGTATCCCGTCCGGGCCAGGGGCCTTGTTAGTCTTCAGCGCTTGGATGGCATCTTCGACCTCAGAACGGAGAGGAGGTGGGCTGGGATCTGAGACAGTAACGGGCAAGAGGTCCAGGACAGCAGAGTTTGGAAAGATATCAGGATTAAGCTTTTCTTTGAAATGCTCCATCCATCTCGATCGGATACCTTCTGTGCTTTGTATCTGAGAGCCATTTTTATCAAGCAGTGTACAAGAACTGAGGCTTTTCTTGCTTGTTAGCTCACGAACTCTCTTATACATGAAGTATGAATCGCCTCTCTTAAAATCAGCCTCACACTGTTCACATTTGTCTTTAATGTAGGTGCGATGGGCTCTACGGGTGGCTTTTTTCTACAGCACGCTTCAACTGCTTATATCTGTCCCTGCTCTCTCTGTCTGACCTGTTATTGTGTTTTCGTTTCTCAGTACATAATAAAATAATTTCATTTGTTATCCAAGGCTTTTTATCACCCTTTTTGGTTCCTAGGGCGGACATCGCTACTTTGCTGATGATCTTAGAGGAGTCAGTGACCAGTTTATCGATATCCTCTTTAGATAGAGTTACAGGAATATTAGAAAGAAGGTCCGATATTTGAGTAGACAGTTCATCGATGTAGGTTTGGCAAATTTGAGGGTCTTTTGAGAAGATGTGTGTTGAAACGAGCGGGTCTATTATTCAGCTTTGAGGAAGATTTCAGGCGTATCTTTAGTGCAGACATGACCAGGGAATGGTCGCTGTCGAAATCGCCACCTGCGAGGGTGACAGTATCTAGCACAGATGATTTCCACCGCCTAGAGACGAGCACGTAATCAATAAGATTACGGGTTTTTTTCCATCCGGCGAAGTCCATGTCGCCTTACGACGTTCTCTATGTTTGAAGAGAGTATTGGTAATGGCTAGATCACTGTCTCTGCAAAATTCAATGATGCGTTCGCCCCTCTTGTTAAGTCGTCCAAGGCCAAATTTACCCATAACATCTTCATTTCGAGCAGAATCGTTACCAACAATAGCATTGAAGTCGCCAATGACAACAATAAGGTCTTTTTTAGGAACTGCGTCAATTAAGCTTTGCAGTTGAAGTAGAAATTGTCAGACTCTTCATCTGGTTTGCTGCAGTCAGGAGCGTAGACTTGTATGATCGTGATGTTGATCGGGGATCCCTTCATTCGTATCATAATCAACCGTTCTGACACAGGCGTTACGGAAATCAGGGATCTTCGTGCCTTAGTCGACATCAAAAAGCCAACACCTTGGCGATGGACGCCATCGGTTCTCCCAGACACTATCAGACTAGTGTTGCCGATCCTTTCTTCGCCGGTGCTAGGGAGATGTGTTTCTGAAAGTCCCACAATATCCCATTTATATCGGTTTAGTTCATTTAGGACAAGATCTATTTTGCCTTGTTTAGCAAGCGTCCTAACGTTCAGGGTTCCAACAGATAAAATAAATTTAGGAGAAAGCATAGCATCTGGGTTTGGAGTTGTCAACACTGTTAAAGGGAGATTCTGGGTCGTCAGTTCGTCGGTTGTCCCGGACGCGGTAACTTCGTCGGTTGCCCCGGACGCGGTAACTTCGTCGGTTGCCCCGGACGCGGTAACTTCGTCGGTTGCCCCGGACGCGGTAGTATTGGTTCTCGTTCTTGATCGTTTGTACTTCATATTTTATAGGAAAAGAGGTTTCTTGGCTAATTTCAGGACGGCGGTAAGCCACTCCTCTCCATCCCTAGCAGGGGCCGGCTATATCTACTACCGATAATGCGCCCTTCTGGCGTCCTGCATCACCTGCAATTTTCCCATTGCTGGGAGAAGGTTTGTGACTGGCGGGACGTATCCATACGCCGATGGGCCCTGCCCAGTGCACATCAGAGGGTCCTTCAACCTCCTCCGCCTGAACTTATGGCCCCCAGACGTGGGTGCTCCAGCTATATTTCAAGACCCCCAGAGACCGAGTCCTCCCTTGGTCCGCGCCTCCCTACCGGGAGGTGCCCTGCATATCTACAGGACGTTCCCCTATCCGCCACCTGGGGACGCGCTGAGTGGCCCTGGGGCATGAGAACTAGGTAATTAATATGACTATCTTCTGGAATAGTTGTTCCATTTAGAGTTAGTCTTGCATTAACATGATTTCGCTTTCGGTGAAATTGGATTATTTTTGACTTGTAGGTGCAATGGGTAAATCTGAATGTTGAGAGAATTTTTCAAATTGGAAAAGTGACTTTTGCAGCTTTGACTGTGCTATCTCAAAGGTGTTGCCAGATGACCATAGCACCAGATCCTCAGCATATTGTAGATTCGTGTGGGGGAGGTTCATGTCCCAGAGATGTACGGCAAAGAGGAGGCAGCTGAGGACTGCTCCCTGAGGAAGGCCTTTTGTTATTGTCTTTTGGAGTGAAGAGGCTGAACCTACACAAACAATGAAACTTCTCAATTCTATGAAAGTTTTTATGAAAGATACTAGCTTGGGGGGTAATCCAAGGTTTGAAAGTTTGTTTTAAAAGGATTTGGTGGTTCACATTGTCATATGTCCCTTCAAAATCTAGGAAAGCTGCAACTAGGACATTATTTTTTGAGAATCATTCATTTATTGCATTTGTTAACAATATGGAAGCATCTGTTGAGGAGTGGTGTTTCCTGAAACCAGTTTGAGTGCGAGGGATCATATTATTTTTTTCAACAAAAACCAGAGGAGTCAATAATATATCATTTTCTCCATTATTTTCCCCATCACAGGAGTAATCAATATGGGCCTATAAGACTCGAGATTATTTTTGGGTTTATTTTTCTTTAGGATTGGTAGGAGGGATGAACATTTCCATATATTGGGGAACATAGAAGATGCCCAAGCGTGATTATAACAATTTAGAAGTTCCTGTACGAAGGGGTGAGATTCTTTTATCCATGTAGGGTGTATATTGTCATAGCTGCAGCTAGTCTTGGTCCTAATATGATGTATTGCATTATTCATTTCCTGGATTGAAAATGGGCTGGTTATATACTCGGATCCTGGGCGTGTTTGGTAACTTGGGTTCATAGGAATTGGGGACATTTTGCTGCAATTATTTGATGTTAGCTTATTAACAAAAAGAGAGGCAAATAGCTTAGCTTTTTCATTATCATTGTCATAATGGGTATTATTATGTATAAGCTGATACAGGAGTGGGTCGGGGGACTTCTTTTTCCTACAGATGTGGCTTATGACTTTATGTATAATTGGCTCATGTGTTTCTCTGGAGAGATTATTTGCAAAATTATTCCAGTAGTTATAATTAGCATTTATTATAGTCCTTTTTAGGTTAGATTCTGCTTGTAATTTTTTTCAAATATGTAGTAGGTGATGGTTTTTTATGAATGTTCTCCTTGCTGCCTTTTTTTGTTCTCCATTTATTTTGGCACTCATTTGTCCACCATGCTTTGGGAATGTGTTTAGGGAAAGTTTTCTTGGGTTTTGTCCTGGGGATATCATGATTAGCTGTATTTATTAGTAAGGATGCCAAAACTTCAGCATGTGTGTCAACTGTTGTGTTTGAAATGCATGAATTTTGGGTCAAACTTGTAATTTCATCATTTAGCTTATTTTGGAACATAGGCCAATTTGCTTTAGTGTTGATATATTTGGAGGTATGTGATAGGGTTTCAGCAGGTTCGTTTAGGGAGCAAACTATGGCAAAGTGTTCAGTACATAGACTATCAATTTTATTTATATAAATTTCATTCAAAATATTTAATGACACAATTTGTAGGTCAATTGTAGAGAAGCTGCCACTTTTGGGGTTGAAATATGTATTCAGGTTTGGAGGGGTAGCAACAGCTAATTCAATATTATTTGAAGTCATAAGCTCAATGAACTTACCAGCTTTATTTGCTGGTTTATTCCCCCACAAAAGGCTGTGGGCATTGAAGTCTCCACAAATAATGATATTTTTTAACATATTAGAATTATATAGATAGTTAAAGAAATCCATTGCATCTGTAGTTTGGCCATTAGGGCTATAAAAGCTTATTATGTAAGTTTTTGTATTATTCAGCCAAACACTGATACCAATTGCAGCAATATCATTTACAAAATCTGGAAAGTTGATGCCACAGAATTTTATATTATTTTTAACTATTAAAGCTACTCCACTTCCTTTTCTCTCTGATGATCTATCCTTTCTCAGGATAGTATATCCCAGAGACTTAAATTGTTGATTTTGGGTTAAATGAGTTTCCTGGAGGCAAGCAATATTGTTGGAATTATTATTCATAAAAGATATTGGTTCATTTAGCTTATTTTCTGTGAGTGATCTTACGTTCCACTGGAGTATTGATATGTGTTGTGTTGTTGATTTATTTTTCATATGACTGTGTATCAATGTTCAGCTTTGTTAATAGTAAAGCAAGATCTTTTTTTTGCTTGAATGAGCATATCATCAGGGATGTAGATTTTTGCCAATTCTGCAATGATTTTTGTTTTCTGTAGTTGATGTATATTCATGGCCTGAACTGCATTACAGTTTAGAATGAATAAGCATATATTTGGGGATTGCATGTTTAGTTGTGCATCCTGTTTGTCAGTAAAGGGATTAGTTCCTGGTAGTGTTTCTTCTTGGGAGGGGGGCCAGGCTGACCTCATCTCACTGGACAAGGAGGCTTGTTGACTTGGTGATTCTTTCTGATAGGGATGTGAGCTAGGGGGCTTAGAGGATGGTTTTTTATACGGGGTACTTGATGCATTGGGGGCGTTTGACTTTGGGTTTTGGTTGGTTTCATTATGGGCTTTATTTGGTATGGTTGGGCAGCATTTGCTTCCATAGCTGCAAAGGGGTATGGAATGGCCTTCTCAGTTGCTATTTGGAGTGTTAGTGCTCTTTTCTTATATGCAGGGCATAGTGATTTATTGGTAGATTCATGTGGGCCTTTGCAATTGATACATGTAGGCTGAGTGTTGTTGCAAGTTGTCAACTCTTTAGGATGGGATGCTTTACAATTACTACACGCTAGGAGAATTTCATTGCATTTGTTTGTTGTGTGTCCCAGTTTGAGACACTTCTGACATTGGATGGGCTTTGGTTTGTATTCCTTGTGCGGTTTGATTTGCCCAAATAGGAATAACTTTTCTGAGATATTAATTTTTTCCTTCAGCGTAAATACGAAAGATCTACTTGTTTTTAGGCCATTAGAGTTAGGTTTACCAAGTTGGGTAACATCTTCAACTGGGATTGTGTTGCCAGCCCTATCTGAGAGCCCTTCTTTTAACTCCTGAATGGGTATTTCTGGGGGAACATTATAAACTACTATTTTTGTTGGGGATTGTTTTGTGTTCCATTTAGATGCATTAATTGGGATATTCAGAAGGGATTTTAGATTAATTGTTGTGTCTGCTGATTTCTGATCTTGAACAGCTATTAGCAGAGATCCATCATGGTGAATATTAAGAGAGAACATTGATTTTAGCAATTTGAAAATTGCAACTCTTATTGCAGTAATCTATTTTATTTCAAAGGGGGTATTAGGAGAAATTTTAAGGTAAATTCCTAAGTTTTTGGAGGGAGGATCTTGGGTGGGGAGAGGGGAAGTACTTTTGATTGGGGAGATTTTTTTCCTTTTCTTAGAGCTTCTAGAAAGCACCTCTTGAAACCCATTGTCATCATTTATAGTGACATTAGCCCCTACACTGATAATTGTCCTATTCTCAGAATTGGAGCTATCATGTGAAATTTGTGATAATGAGCTTGACCAGCCAAGATGGGTATCAATTTCACTGGTATTGGGGTGGGATCTGGGGGACTTTGTTTTGGAGGAGTTCTATGTATTGCCTATTGGAATAAGCTTTAAACTAAAACAAAGAAAGGATAATACTATGATAACAGACTGTCTGCACGCTACTGTGGGGAAAACTTCACCATCCACAAAAGAAACACCACAGTATGGCCCTGAGGAGGATTTTGAGCACGATTGGTTCAGTACAACTACTGATAAATCGAGATAATAACTCACAAGCAATTTATTTTAAATTTCTTAAAATGTTGCTGCTGTTGATACTCAGCATTGGCTGATACAATACATTGGCTTCTTCTTCTTCTATTTAACAGCAGGCGGGCTTTTCAGTAAAACTATTTAGCCCTTTTCCTTTTGCTTCACTCTGTGGGCTACAGAGCTACTGGCTTGATTGCCTCATATTTATTAGATATATTCAGATATCTTTCAGCAGATCTTTCGACTCTAGGAGTTCAAATATAAGATGATAGATGTCAATTTCTATGCTCTGTGTGCAGGTATAGTTGGCTAGGCTCTTGGCTGATAGTGGGATTTTGTGGTGTTTGAAGTATTTTAACAGTTTACAAAGCAAGGTATGTTGTGCAGACGTCAGCATATTACATTCAAATAGGCAATGGTCAATTGTTTCATTATTCATATTACAATGCCTGCAAAGAGGGGACAGGGGAATTGAACCACTTGAATTAGAAAGCTTATATGAGAATGCAAGGAAATTTAGTCCATTTGTTCCAGAACGAATTCTATGATAAATTTTAGAAAGATACTTATTGGGAAAGGGGAAAGGATAGGATTAATCTTATTAAAATTAATATCTGATAGCCTACATTGGTAAATATCTCTAATTGGGATTGGTCTCCCACTTGGCTGGTCAATATTTACAGCATTTTTTGCTATTTCATCAACCTGATGATTACCACTTATGCCAGAGTGGCTAGGAATGTACTGAAAGTAAGTTTTTATGCCACTTGAAGCAAGATTATCAATAATACTGAGACAATGATAAGTGTCAATGTCCAACTTATATTGAGGAGCTGAGGCCAGCAACTCGAGGCTTGATAAAGAGTCGGAATAGATGATAATATTATTCGAATTTTCAATCAAAGGTTGGTTTTGCTTAAGGTGTTCTAATGCCATGATTATGGCATTTAACTCAGCAGACATTATAGATAAATTATTAAATAATCTCTCGCACATTGCAATTTTCAGGTGAGGAAGGAAAACACCACTTGCAACCTTCTCATTCATTTTTGACCCATCAACAAATATTTGGAAGTGATTTTTATAGGTAATTGTATTAAGTTCTGCAAATTTTTCTGGACAAAAGCAATGGGGGTTAAATCTTTATTCCATTTTGAAAATTCAGTATTTATTATGGGAAATGACCAATTCCACGGAGGGGATTGGGGGAAAGTAGGTGCAATAGACTTTGCTAGTACAGGGAACTTCTTTTGAACATTGGCATACTCATCTGCAATACCTCTATACATGGCTGGATTTCTTAACTAATTATGTAATGTGTGTGAGCTATTTGATTCAATTTTTGTAAGATGTTTTATCAAGAGAAAGCTACGTCTCTCCCTTATTGTTGTTAATCCACTCTCCATAAGCAGAAACTTGGTGCTTGTGGGTTTCCTAAGACCAAATATGAGACGTATTATATCATTTTGTGTTGTTTCAATTTTTTGCATCTGGGTCTTTGCACATGCACCATAGACGATGAGCCCATAGTCAATATGGGGTCTTATATGTGATTTATAAAACTGGAGTAAGGTTTTCTCTTTACAACCCCAGGGTGTGGAAAGAAGTCTTTTTAGTATATTTGCTTTTCTATAGCATTTTTTTATTGTGCTTGAAATGTGGAGGTGGAAATTAAGTTTTTGGTCAAGCATGAGACCTAGGTAATTAATATTATTATCTTCTGGAATAGTTGTTTTATTTAGAGTTAGTTTTGCATTAACATGGTTTCGCTTCCGGTGAAATTGGATTATTTTTGACTTGGTGGGTGCAATGGGTAAATCTGAATGTTGAGAGAATTTTTCAAACTGGAAAAGTGACTTTTGCAGATTTGACTGTGCTATCTGAAAGGTGTTGCCAGATGACCATAGCACCAGATCATCAGCATTTGTAGATTTGTGTGGGTAGGTTCATGTCCCAGAGATATAGGGCAAACAGGAGGCAACTGAGGACTGCTCCCTGAGGTAGGCCTTTGGATATTGTCTTTTGGGGTGAAGAGGCTGAACTAACACAAACAATGAAACTTCGCACTTCTATGAAGGATTTAATAAAAGATACTAGCTTAGGGGGTACTCCAAGGTTTGCAAGTTTATTTAAAAGGATTTGGTGGTTCACATTGTCATATGCCCCTTCAAAATCTAGGAAAGCTGCCACTAGGATATTATTTTTTGAGAAAGATTCATTTATTGCATTTGTTAGCAAAATGAAAGCATCTGTTGAGGAGTGGTATTTCCTGAATCCAGTTTGAGTGTGTGGGATCATATTATTTTTTTTCAACAAACTAGAGGAGTCTGTGATAAATCATTTTCTCCATTATTTTCCCCATCACAGGTTTAATCATTATGGGCCTATAAGACTCAGGGTTATCTTTTGGTTTATTTATAGCAATTTGTGCAGAAGGGAGCAATATCAAACAAACAAGAGGCCGAATTGGTACCAGCAGGCTTTTAATCCTTAAACTGCTGGGAATAGGTGATTTGAGTATTGCACTTCCCACATTCTGTCTACCTCAAGAACTTTCAAGGCAACAAGAACTTTCAAATTAGAAAATATACTGGCTGAGAAGTATATTTAGAAAACATTTTGGCCTTCACATGAATTGCATATATTTTTACCAATTATAAACCTGGCTTGGAATAAATATTGAGAAGCAGTGTTGCCAACAATTTGAAATAAATATTCCAAAGCAGCATTGCCAGCAGTTTTTTTTATGCCAACCACAGGATAACGAAAACAGAACCAGATAGACAATTGCATGGTCTCGTAAGCACTGTTGGCAGGACGGCTGCACAAAAAAGGATGCCTCCTAAACGGGATAACAAACGGAAGCTAGTTAGCCCAAAAAAGTCCCTAGATTTCTGTTCTGAATGTAAATGTGGTCTCGAATCGGATCAAAGGCTGTTTTATGTGATGGGTGTGAAAAATGGCTATGTATTGAGTGCCTAAACATGCCCACCATAGAGTACAAACTTTTTACAAAGATGTCAACCATTTGAGACATGCAGTGGTACTGCCCGATCTGTAAGCACTCTGGTACATCAGGAGACCCCCCTCATTAGCTGAAATTTCGAATTTAATATCATCTAAGGTCCCTAGTGCTTCAGCTATTGCGGAAATAGTTAAAGGAGCAGTAGAAGAGCTTAAGCGAGACATTACTGCAAGGATAGATGAAGTCAAAGATTGTGTTAACGATCTTGAGAAAAATGTGGCTGAAAAATGCACTGTCTCAGAAGTTAAAGAACACGTTGGAGCTGCAATGCTGGAGGAAGCATCTAAACTGAAACAAGCCATCAATTCCCACCTCAAAGACGAAATCCAGAGGTTGTTCAGACAGGAGAAAGATAGAGAGCAGAGAAAACTCAATTTGGTTGCATATGGTGTACCACTGCAGCCAGGAGTAAATAATGACCAGACATTCATCAAAAGTCACCTTGCAGAGCAGTACAGGATTACGGGTGCAAACATAAGCAACGTCAGACGCTTATTAGGGCAACCATTGCCAACCAAAAGATCCAGAACCAGCACCCAAGAACCAACCCACAACCAACCCCCTCCAATTCTCTTCTCTGTCCCAAACCTAAACTTGAAATAACGCATTCTACAAAAATCTTACAAGCTTTGCCAGGAAATCCAGTTCAGGGCGGATGCAACCCGGGAAGATTGGGAGAAAAGGAAAGTATTATCTGCTGAACTCAGACATTGGATTGAGCTAGGTGAGCCAAATTTGGCTATCCGCTGTGGAAAAATTGTTCCAAAAAACTCGATTGGTCCAGGTGGGAGCCACCCTCACCAGCCCATGAACTATTAGATACCCCAGCTACCAGCCCTGTACATAGTGTAAATAATGACCCAGAAGTATTTGTGTCACCAGTTAGTGCCTATGAACTTTTCAAGTCATCATCCTACAAGTCCTTTGCAAATGCAAGTCTCAACCAATCAGATGATAGCAGATCCTCCAGCTCTTCCATATCCATTCTGGACAAGCCGGTCCTCAATGTGAATCACTGCCATAAGGAAGTACTCAACCAAAAAAAAGCAGCAAGTAAGTCAAGATGTCTCTGCTCTAATAACAAATGTTGACCAACTCCCAAACAAAATCAATGAGCTGAAATCTTTGATTTATGCAAATGATTATGATATTATACTCCTTACTGAGGTTTGTCCCAAAAATTCAACACACCAGCTCCTAAATTCACATGTTAGCCTGCAAGGCTACCATACTAATCAAACTTGTCATCTAATTATTGCCACCATAGAACACTTGCACTGGTTAAATTCTCTTACACCCATCACCCCAATTGACTACTTCACCAGATGCCCCTATGCTGAAACCATTTTCTTTGATATTTCAGTTCCAGGGAATAAAGACGACCATTCTGTCAGAGTCGACTGTGTATATAGAAGTCCATCAGCACCATCACCAGAGGAAACAGATGGGAAACTAGCAGAGCTCATTCACAAGATTGCAGACACCCACCAAGGCGATCTTCTAATTGCAGGTGACTTCAACCTGCCTAACATCACCTGGAAAGACCAGTTTCCCTACGTATCATCTGGTCCTACAAGCCCAATCATTGACATTATTCATGATACCCTTCTCCACCAAATTTTTGACCAGCCAACACATTTTAGGGAGGGACAGCAACCAAACCTTTTCAACCTGGTATTTCTCAGGAGACTAGAAACTCTCCTCTCTACCTCTTACATGCCCCAAATTGGAAAGAGTGATCATGTCACCATAGACATTAGAACAACATTCCTCAAAGTAACAAATTGCTACATCAAGAAGACCTTTATTAACTATGAGAAGATTAGAATGGATCTCAACAACATTAGATGGGACAATGTCTTATCTGGTTCTCTAGAACAGCAATAGCAGTGCTTCAAAGAATTACTGATAAGCAAAGCAAATCAGTACACCTTGAGCAAGCTTGTCCCCAAACCAAGAACACTTCTGATAATGACAAGAGATTAAGAGGGAAATCAACTGTAAAAGCAGACAATGGAAGAAATATAAAAAACACCACTCCCCTGAAAATAGAGACAAATATTCCAAAAGCCAGAACAAACTTAAAACTTGACATGGGCCTTGTACACAAGCTTTGAATCCAAGCTGATGAAGCCAAGACAAACCCAAAGAAGTTTTGTATCAAAAAACTGATAATAGAGCAAGGTGAAGAAACTACAGACACTAACAAGCTTGCTGACTTACTGAACCTACAACTTGTCTCAGTTTTCACCACTGAACCAGATGGCCCTTTACCTTCCCCACCAAAATAAAATGTAAAAGCCCCAATGGAGAGCACCACAGTATCATCTACAGATGTCCTTAAACTTCTACTGAAACTAGATGCTAACAAGTAGCCAGGGCCCAATAATATACATCCCAGACTATTAAAAGAAACCACAGAAATGATAGCAGAGCCCCTCAAGAGAATCTTCCAGATGTCACTTATCTCTAGAGAGCTACCAGCAGACTGGAAAGTAGCCAACATAACGCCAGTATTCAAAAAAGGTGATCAAATCTGAACCAAATCTGAAAATTATCGACCTATTAGCCTAACTTCAGCTGTTGTTAAGATACTTGAATGTATAGTCAACAATTCAATTCTGAACATTTAACCAAAAACAAGATCTTGTCGCCCAAGCAGCATGGATTCCAGTCAGGAAAATCAATCAAAACAAACCTATTGGAATTATACAAAGAAATTACAAATCTGATTGACCAAGGACATCCAGTTGTCCTACTGCTGCTGGACTTTGCCAAGGCTTTTGACAAGGTACTGCACATTTGATTGCACTCCAAATTATCTGCCTCCAGCATCCATTCAGCTGTGATATAGACTGGCTAATGAATTTTCTCACCAACCACAAGCAGAAAGTCTGCTTATTTGAGATGGGTGGCCAGCCAATCTACTCCCATGAGGCCATGGTAATGAGCAGGGTACCACAGGGAACTGTACTAGGCCCAACCCTTTTCTTGATGTACATCAACAACATTTTCAATCATGTAGATAATAGTATGCATTTGTTTGCTGATGATGCCAAACTGTTTGGCATTGCAAATCCACAGACCATCCAACATGACATAGACAGGCTACAGGATTGGACTCAAGACTGGCTCCTTCAATTCAATACAATCAAATGCTGTATTTTGCACCTTGGACCTAACAACCTAATGGCTACCTACTCAATTTACAATCCCATCACAAAAACAATTGAGCATCTAGAGAATAGAGAGGAAGAAAAGGACCTTGGTGTCATCATCAACAACAAGTTGAAGTTCCACAGCCACTTCTAGCATGTTGTTTCCCATGCAAATTCCAGCCTTGGCCTATTAAAACAGACCATCAGTATCTGAGAGGCAACAATATTCATAAAATTATATAAAGCTCTTGTCAGACCCCATCTTAATTTTGGCATGTGCCTTGCAGGTTCTTCTTATCAGCAAGATGTAAGGCTCATCAAAAATGTTCAGAGGCAAGCAACAAAGTGCATGAAAAGCCTAAAATCAACTTCATATGAGGACTGCCTCAAGCAACTTAAGCTATCTACCCTTGTCTACAGATGCATGCATAGCAATATGATGCTGACTTACAAACTTTGAGAAGAAAACTCTACCATCTTCACCCAGCAGTCATAGCATAAGCCATCATTACACAAGAGGACACTCTAAGAAGCTGCCAAAGTTAAGCTCCCAATTGAGAACCCATCAAATGTACTTCTCAAGAAGAGTCATAAACCACTCAAATCAATTGAAGGACTCAACTGTCAGCACTCCCTCAATCTAGTCATTCAAATGCCACCTTGACAAGGAGGGGGAGAAGAGGCAGTGGAGGTTCAATTGGGAGTTGTTGACTCAAGAGCACTACAGGCCTGGAGGACCTTAAAGCTCTCAAATGGATTAAGGTGATTAAGGTAAGGTTTTATTTATACCACCTACTTTTATTGTCATTGCTCACCCAAAGTACAAAAAAGAATTAAAGTTGGCTATGACACAACTTAAGGACTTTTTGTTTGGATTGGCCTCATAAATGAAATGATTGCTAGGCTATAGCCTAATTAGAAGTAGCATAATAAAGACACTGAGAGATGTGTTAACCATGTCTCTATCCAAGTAATGTAATTCAAATTCAAGCATATATATATAACTCAAGGTATGTTTTTGCACATTGGGGGGGGGGGGGGGGGGGGGGGGGGGGGGGGTAAATTCATTTCCAATACAAATAAATTATATTTGGATTTTTCATAAACTTCTGAGGCTACTAAAGGTAGCCAAGGCCTGTTTCTTAGCTATCTTATTACTCTATTAGTCAGAAAATGTGACTAAGTTCTACTGGCTGATATACAAGTTTTTACCTTCATTCATAAGGCTTATCTATAATAGGCTACTTATAAGAACAGACCACAAGCTGAATAAAAGCTTATATATAGCCTAAGCATAAGATAATGATGTTAAAATCATATTTAAAGAAGACACTGAAAGGTGTGTTAACCATGTCTCTATCCAAGTAATGTAATTCAAATTCAAGCATATATATAACTCAAGGTATGTTTTTGTACATTGGGGGGGGGGGGTAAATTCATTTCCAATACAAATAAATTATATTTGGATTTTGCATAAACTTCTGAGGCTACTAAAGTAGCCAAGGCCTGTTTGTTAGCTATCTCATTACTCTATTAGTCAGAAAATGTGACTAAGTTCTACTGGCTGATATACGAGTTTTTTACCTTCATTCATAAGGCTTATCTATAATATGCTACTTATAAGAACAGACCACAAGCTGAATAAAAGCTTATAGCCTAAGCATAAGATAATGATGTTAAAATCATATTTAAAGACGAAATTTAGAGTTAATATTGACTTTTTAAACTGTTAGTTTAACACCAGGACAATTACATACCTTCATTAAGTCTTATCTTTCTTAAAAAGATCCTTACACCATAAGAGCCCGACATTTTTTGAAATTTATGCGAAATTCGATCGATGCTGCCTAAGTTTTTCGGGAATACCAAAGATGAAGATCATAGTTCAAAGATTTCACTTTTAAAAGCGTTTTTCTGACAAAAGATGTAAGATCCTAGCATATTGATGAGTGAAAAAACGGCCCTTTGTGATTCTGTTTAGGAAAGATAAATCTTGATCAAAATAATTGTTTGAGTACTGGGGGTCTTATCCTATAGCCTTGGACTATATCTGATCCCATAAGGGAAGGGGATAGGTAATAATTGTGATAAATTATAGCCTAAATGCCTGGCACATGGGTTTAGATAATTAGGACAAGGCTAAGGTTTAAACAGGACCAAAAAATTTCGTAACGTCCAACTCTTAAAAACCGTAACTTTTTCGTAACTTTTTGATAGGAAAGTCTCTTTTCAAGGGAGGGTGCCATAATTTTACTATCAAGAGCCGTACTTAAAGGTGAGAGGCAACATTTGTTGCCTGTATAATTTGAACAAAATATTTTTATGTAATTTCATTAAAAATCCTCCCTCCAACTTTTAAAAGGTTTCTAAAAAGTATATAATAATCACAGTTCGTGCTTCTTCACCTTAAGGAAATTTCTTTTTATTCAACTGTAAGTGCTGCTTCTAGTTTACCTGCGCAGCAGAAGGACACTCCTTCAATGCGCGTATATAACCCCAGGCTACTATTTTTCTTATGATGTTGTTGCTGTTTTTGATTGCCATGAATGGTGTTCTAAACAAAAGTTGATGACTAATACGTACAAGATCAAAGGCAAATAAATAAGCACAGGACAATTTAGAGTTTTTCAGAAAAGAAGATAACTAGATTTTTTTTTGTTAAATTTCAATAATAACGATCTTAATAAATCCAGCTTCTTAAAAAACCCCAAAAAATAATTGTAATTGCTCTCTTCCCGTCTAATATTTTAGACTGGCTCGGTCTCAGTCTCACCTCTTAAAACTTCAAATTTGCATCACTCCAAAATGAAGATTTGAGCAATTCCGAGTGACAGATTTTGTTTTTTGTTTGTATTTTATCGAACAAAATTATTTCAATATTTATTTCAAAATTATTTCAGTTTGTATACGGAACAGCAGTTATGTTACATAAAATGCCTTTTTCCGTTTGTAATTTGAATCGTAACTCCCAACCAAAAGAAAGCAAGAAATAAAAGAAGAATTCACACAATTCAACCCCAAGAATGTTATCCTAAAGCTGTTTTGAGGGGTCTCCCTAGTCCAGGCACGTACAAAGAATTTTTAGGGGAGGAGGTCAAATAATAAAAAACTTAAACTGATTTTTTAAAATTAACTAAAAAGTAGAGATTTTTTTTCTCAAGAATACATGAATATAATTGAACATGAGGGGCATAAAAAGCATCGGGTTTTGCATAACATAAAGACCAAATTCACTTAGGTTTTAAATGCATAAACGGAATTTTATAGAAGGCGTTGTCGTAGAAATTTCAAAACATGCTCATTGGATTGGAAATTTCAAAGGGCTAGTAGCCTTTTTAATAGTCAAAAATTATTGGAGGGGCATCTAGCCCCCCCCCCCCACGCCCATCATTCTCCTAAACACATCCAATCAAAATTTTGAGATAGTCATTTTGTTCAGGGTAGTTGATTTTCATATAGAAAATATATTTTGAGGAGGACACTCCCCACACAACCCTCAGGGCAAGGGTTTTAAGTTTGCCCTTGGGCATATCAGTTTTTATAAAAGGCATTGTCGTAGAAACTTCAAAACAGGCTCATTCGATTGGAAATTAAAGGGCTAGTGCCCTTTTTAATAGTCGAAAGTGATTGGAGTGTAACTAGCCCCCCCCCCCCCCCAACTCCCATCATTTCCCCAAACACATCCAATAAAAATTTCGAGATAGCAATTTTGTTCAGCGTTGTTGATTTCCAGATAGAAAATATGTTTTTGAGGAGGACACTCCCCCAGAACCTTCAGGGCAAGGGTTTTAAGATATGCCCTGGGGGCATATTAGGTTTTTATAGAAGCCGTTGTCGTAGAATCTTCAAAAAAGGCTCATTCGATTCGAATTCAAAGGGATAGTGCCCTTTTTAATAGTCGAAAGTGATTGGAGGGCAACTAGCCCCCCCCCCCCCACGCCCATCATTCCCCCAAACACATCCAATCAAAATTTTGAGACAGCCATTTTGTTCAGCGTAGTTGATTTCCAGATAGAAAATATATTTTGTGGAGGATACTCCCCCACAACCCTCAAGGCAAGGGTTTTAAGTTATGCCCTGGGGGCATATAATGTTTTTATAAACAGGTGTTGTCGTAGAAACTTCAAAAACATGCTCATTCGATTGGAATTAAAGGGCTAGTGCCCTTTTTAATAGTCGAAAGTGATTGGAGTGTAACTAGCCCCCTCCCCCACCCCCCACCCCCACCCCCCGCCACGCCCATCATTTCCCCAAACATATCCAATCAAAATTTTCAGATAGCCATTTTGTTCAGCATAGTTGATTTCCAGATAGAAAATATATTTCTGAGGAGGACACTTCCCCACAACCCTCAGGGCAAGGTTTTAAGTTATGCCCTGGGGGCATATAAGGTTTTTATAGAAGGCGTTGTCGTAGAAACTTCAAAACAGGCTCATTCGATTTGAAATTAAAAGGGTAGTGCCCTTTTTAATAGTCGAAAGTGATTGGAGTGCAACTAGCCCCCCACCCCCACGCCCATCATTTTCCCCAAACACATCCAATCAACATTTTGAGATAGCCATTTTGTTCAGCGTAGTTGATTTCCAGATAGAAAATATGTTTTTTGAGGAGGACACTCCCCAGAACCTTCAGGGCAAGGGTTTTAAGATATGCCCTGGGGCATATAAGGTTTTTATAGAAGGCGTTGTCGTAGAAACTAAAAAAGCTCATTCGATTGGAAATTCAAAGGGATAGTGCCCTTTTTAATAGTCGAAAGTGATTGAAGGGCAACTAGCCCCCCCCCCATGCCCATCATTCCCCCAAGCACATCCAATCAAAATTTTAAGATAGCCATTTTGTTCAGCGTAGTTGATTTCCAGATGGAAAATATGTTTTTGAGGAGGACACTCCCCAGAACCTTCAGGGCAAGGGTTTTAAGATATGCCCTGGGGGAATATAAGGTTTTTATAGAAAGCGTTGTCGTAGAAACTTCAAAAAAGGCTCATTCGATTGGAAATTCAAAGAGATAGTGCCCTTTTTTTAATAGTCGAAAGTGATTGGAGGGCAACTAGCCCCCCCCCCAAGCCCACCATTCCTCCAAACACATCCAATCAAAATTTTGAGATAGCCATTTTGTTCAGCGTAGTTGATTTTCAGATAGAAAACATGTTTCTGAGGAGGAAAATCCCCCACAACCCTTAGGCAGGGTTTTAAGTCATGACCTGGGGCATATAAGGTTTTTATAGAAGACGTTGTCATAGAAACTTCATAAAAAGGCTCATTTGATTGGATATTCAAAGGGATAGTGCCCTTTTTAATTGTCAAAAGTGATTGGAGGACTACTAGCCCCCCCCCCCCTAAGCCCATCATTCGCCCAAACACATCCAATCAAAATTTTGAGATAGCCATTTTGTCAGCGTAGTTGATTTCCACATTGAAAATATATTTTTGAGAGGACACTCCCCCACAACCCTCAGGGCAAGGGTTTTAAGTTTTGCCCTGGGGGCATATAAGGTTTTTAATGAAGGCGTTGTCGTAGAAAATTCAAAACAGGCTCATTCGATTGGAAATTAAAGGCTAGTACCCTTTTTAAATATTCGAAAGTGATTGGAGGGCAACTAGCCCCCACCCTCCCCACACCCATCATTTCCCCAAACACATCCTATCAAAATTTTGAGATAGCCATTTTGTTCAGTTTAGTTGATTTCCAGATAGAAAATATGTTTTTGAGGAGGACACTCCCACAACCCTCAGGGCAAGAGTTTTAAGTTATGCCCTGGGGGCATATAAGGGTTTTTCCAGAAGGTGTTGTCGTAGAAACTTCAAAACAGGCACATTCAATTTGAAATTCAAAGGGCTAGTGCCCTTTTTAATTGTCGAAAGTGATTGAAGGGCAACTAGCCCCACCCCCCCCACTTCCATCATTACCCCAAACACATCCAATCAAAATTTTGAGATATCCATTTTGTTCAGCGTAGTTGATTTCCTGATAGAAAATATGTCTTTGAGGAGGACAATCCCTCACAACCCTCAGGGCAAGGGTTTTAAGTTATGCCCTGGGGGCATATAAGGTTTTTATAGAAGGCGGTGTCGCAAAAAACTTCAAAAAAGGCTCATTCGATTGAAAATTCCGAGGGCTAGTGCCCTTTGTAATAGTCGAAAGTGATTTGAGGGCAACTAACCCCCCTCTCACGCCCACCTTTTCCCCAAACACATCCAATCAAAATTTTAACGACAGTCATTTTATTAAACTTAGTTTTAAGTCCTGGAAATTAGGTCTTTGAGGATTACAACTCCCCCAAAGCCCTCAGGGCAAGGGTTTTAATTTAAGGATTCTTCGAATCCTTCATATTATTTCTTATGGAAGGGAGTCTCGTATAAACTTTAGAGAGGGCTCATTTGCTTGAAAACTGAAAGTTCTTGTTCACTTTTTAAAAGTCAAAAGAGATTGAAGGGCAACTAGCCCCTCTCTCCTCCTCCACGCCCAAAATGCATCAGGTAAAAATTTTGAGATATACATTTTGTTAAAATAGTTCAAAGTTCTAATAACAAAAAAAAAACCCCGGTGTCAAGAGAGCCCACCAGGGCCCAGGGTTAGGCGTTGTAAGTTATGCCCTGGGGCATAACTTATTAAGGGGGGTTTGTAACAGTAGAGATGACCCTAAAGGCCCCACGCGACACCCCTGCTGCCACCTACAACTTTTTTGCACCCCAAATATGGGCTTAGAGTCCCTAAAGAGAACATTTGGTTAATGGGGTCAATGACCTCTTTCTCCAGGTGTGTTTTTGGCACGCTCGAGGCGAATGTTATGATCTAGGAAAGAGTATTTGCTGTTGTTGTTTTTGGCCAAGTGCCCGCTAGGGAAGAATGTTATGATCCAGAAATAGTATTTGTTGTTGTTGTTGTTTTGGACTTCCCCTTTCTTGACAGTTCAATCAACCAATGACATCATCTGTCTGACCTTAAAAATTTTCGCCTAGAAACGATTCTCCAGGAATAGATCCAAGTCATTAATGTCTTTGCCTCGGAAACAGTTCTACTGGTCGAACTCCAAAAGATATTAATAACCAAACGCCATGGAAACAATTCTCCAAGAAACATCTTAGCGATGAATTGTTTTAGCGCGGGAATCAGGTTTCTTAGTAATTTGAAATGCGTCAGCGCAGAGATGCCAAAAACAAAAGGAACACGCTGAAATTACGTTTAGGGATTATTTGGGCGAAACTGTTTTAGACAGGTTATGGAATTATTTCGGCGAAACAGTTAGAGACATTTTAAAAGATGATTTTAAAAGATGATTTTAGAAGAGGATTTGAGGGTGAAACTCTGTGGTCGTTATACTACACAAGTTCCATTTGAACAGTGTTGTGAGGTCCTCTACCCCAAACCCCGAAGGGTTCCGATCCCCCTACCCCAACCCCGAAGGAAGCCCCCGGTCCTCAAAGGTCCCCCGGGCTCCAAAAGGACCACCCGGCCCTCAAGGGTCCCCCAGAACCCCAAGGACCCCCCGGGCCCCAAAGGGCCCCTCCCCCCTTGGCCCCCAAAGGGCCCCTCCCCTCCCTCTCCCTCCCTCTACTCCCCCCTCCTCAGCGTCCCCTCCCCCCCCGTCCCCCTCCCCCTACTCCCCCTCCCCCATCCCCTCCTCCCCTGTAAGCTATGCCCTGGGGCATAACTTATTAAGGGGGGTTTATAACAGTAGAGATGACCCTAAAGGCCCCACGCGACACCCCTGCTGCCACCTACAACTTTTTTGCACCCCAAATATGGGCTTAGAGTCCCTAAAGAGAACATGTGGTTAATGGGGTCAATGACCTCTTTCTCCAGGTGTGTTTTTGGCACGCTCGAGGCGAATGTTATGATCTAGGAAAGAGTATTTGTTGTTGTTGTTTTTGGCCAAGTGCCCGCTAGGAAGAATGTTATGATCCAGAAATAGTATTGTTGTTGTTGTTGTTTTGGACTTCCCCTTTCTTGACAGTTCAATCAACCAATGACATCATCTGTCTGACCTTAAAAATTTTCGCCTAGAAACGATTCTCCAGGAATAGATCCAAGTCATTAATGTCTTTGCCTCGGAAACAGTTCTACTGGTCGAACTCCAAAAGATATTAATAACCAAACGCCATGGAAACAATTCTCCAAGAAACATCTTAGCGATGAATTGTTTTAGCGCGGGAATCAGGTTTCTTAGTAATTTGAAATGCGCCAGCGCAGAGATGCCAAAAACAAAAGGAACACGCTGAAATTACGTTTAGGGATTATTTGGGCGAAACTGTTTTAGACAGGTTATGGAATTATTTCGGCGAAACAGTTAGAGACATTTTAAAAGATGATTTTAAAAGATGATTTTAGAAGAGGATTCGAGGGTGAAACTCTGTGGTTGTTATACTACACAAGTTCCATTTGAACAGTGTTGTGAGGTCCTCTACCCCAACCCCGAAGGGTTCCGATCCCCCTACCCCAACCCCGAAGGAAGCCCCCGGTCCTCAAAGGTCCCCCGGGCTCCCAAAGGACCACCCGGCCCTCAAGGGTCCCCCAGACCCCCAAAGGACCCCCCGGGCCCCAAAGGGCCCCTCCCCCCTTGGCCCCCAAAGGGCCCCTCCTCCCTCTCCCTCCCTCTCCTCCCCCCCTCCTCCGCCCCCTCCACCATCCCCTCCTCCCCTCCCCCATTTTTAATATTTTTTTGTGCATTGAGACACAGAAGGGCCCCCCCTCCCCCCCCCCCCCCCGAGCCCCCCAAAGGGCCCCCGGCGCCCCAAAGGCTCCTGAGCCCCCATTTTAATACTTCTTTAAGGTTTATTATATCTTTTCAGAACAAATTATTATTTTAGGGAATTATCTCGGCGAAACGGTTAGAGACATTTTAAAAGGTGATTTTTGAAGATGTTTTAGAAGAGGATTTGAGGGTGAAACTCTGTGGTCGTTATAATACACTATAGTCTTTCATAGGTATGTGTTGTCTGAAACCTATGATTTGGGATGTGTGGGTTGCTATTTTTTGACTTTTCATAGCCAGATTTCTTAGTCTTTCGTGTGTGTATGTTGTCTGAAACCTATGATTTGGATTGTGTGGATTGCTATTTTTTGACTTTTCTGAGCTGGATTTCATAGCCTTTCGTAGGGATGTGTTGACTGAAACCTATGATTTGGGATGAGTGGTTTGCTTTTTGGACTTTTCAGAGCTGGATTTCTTAGCCGTTCATAGGTGAGTGTTGTCTGAAACCTATGATTTGGGATGGTTAATTTGCTATTTTTGACTTTTCTGAGCTAGATTTCTTAGCCTTTCATAGGTGTGTGTTGTCAGAAAATTATGATTTGGGATGTGTAGTTTGCTATTTCAGGCTTTTCTGAGCTAAGGTTTCCTAGTATTTCCTAGTGAGTGTTGTCTGAAACCAATAGTTTGGGATGAGTAGTTTGCTATTTCAGGCTTTTATGAGCTAGGTTTCTTAGCCTTTCGTAGGTGTGTGTTGACTGAAACTTATGATTTGGGATATGTAATTTGCTATTTGCGACTTTTCATAACCGGATTTCTTAGTCTTTCGTAGGTGTGTGGTGTCTGAAACCTATGATTTGGGATGTGTGGGTTGCTATTTTTTGACTTTTCTGAGCTGGATTTCTTTGCCTTTCGTTGGTGTGTGTTGACTGAAACCTATGATTTGGGATGGTTAATTTGCTATTTTTGACTTTTCTGAGCTAGATTTCTTAGCCTTTCATTGGTGTGTGCTTTCAGAAAATTATGATTTGGGAGGTGTAGTTTGCTTTTTGGACTTTTCAGAGCTAGGATTCTTAGTCACTCATAGGTGTTTGTTGTCTGAAACTTCGAGTTTGGGATGAGTAGTTGGCTATTTCAGACTTTTCTGAGCTAAGGTTTCTTAGTATTTCGTAGGTGAATGTTGTCTGAAACTTATGATTTGGGATATGTAAATTACTATTTCGGGCTTTTCTGAGTTGGATTTCTTAGTCTTTCATAGGTGTGTGGTGTCTGAAACCTATGATTTGGGATGAGTGGTTTGCTTTTTGGACTTTTCTGAGCTGGATTTCTGAGCCTTTCGTAGGTGTGTGTTGACTGAAACCTATGATTTGGGATGTGTAGTTTGCTATTTTTGACTTTTCTGAGCTAGGTTTCTTAGCCTTTCATAGGTATGTGTTTAAGTCTACATGTTTAAGTTAGGTTAGGTTAGGTTAACTTATCATGAGTGCTCAGGATAAGTTAACCTAACCTTTTCCGGCGAGTATGGTTAGGTTAGGTTTAGACTAGATTAGTTAGGTTAGATTAGGTTAGGTTAGGTTAGCCTACGTACGCTTCA
Source organism: Artemia sinica (assembly GCA_027921565.1). NCBI lineage: Eukaryota > Metazoa > Arthropoda > Branchiopoda > Anostraca > Artemiidae > Artemia > Artemia sinica. The sequence goes on along the minus strand of CM051264.1, from coordinate 19,520,130 downwards.
CTTAGGTTAGCTTAGGTTAGGTGAGGGACATGCAAAAGTTAGGTGTATGATTAGGTTAGGTTAGGTTAGATTAAGTTAGGTTAGGTTAAGTTAGGTTAGGCTAGGGTAGCCTACGTACGCGCGCGTACGTAGGCTAACCTAGCCTAACCTAACTTAACCTAACCTAACTTAATCTAACCTAACCTAATCAAATAGAACTCGAATATTCACGATCAAAGTATAACTTTTTCTATCTTCTATGAAAAATTTGGAACAGAACTTTAAATTTCTCATCTCTCTTTGAGAAAAAAATCTGAACTGAAGTGGAAATTTTTATATTATTTTGGGAAAATAGATTTGATCAATAACTTATTTCATTTTCATTGAGAAAATTCAGAATCAAGGTTGAACTTTTCTTCTTCCGGGAAAATATTTGGAACAGAACTTTAATTTTTTTCATCTCTTTGAGAAAGGTCGGAATTGAATTTAAGAAAATTTAGAATTAAAGTGAAACTTTTTATCTTCATGGAAAATAATCACAATCATAGTATAACTTTTCCTATCTTCTACGGAAAAAAACTACACATTTAGAAGTGTCGTCCAACTCAGAAAAGCCCGAAATAGTAATTTACATATCCCAAATCATAAGTTTCAGACAACACACACCTATGAACGGCTAAGAAGTCTAGCTCAGAAAAGCCTGAAATAGCAAACTACTCATCCCAAAACTATTGGTTTCAGACAACAAACACCTATGATGGACTAAGAATCCTAGCTCTGAAAGGTCCAAATAGCAAACTACACATCCCAAATCATAATATTCTGACAACACACACCTATGAAAGGCTAAGAAACCTAGCTAATAAAAGCCGGAAATAGCAAATTAACCATCCCAAATCTTAAGTTTCAGACAGCACTCACCTATGAACGGCTAGAAATCCAGCTCGGAAAAGTAAAAAAATAGCAACCCACACATCCCAAATCATAGGTTTCAGACAACACATACCTATGAAAGACTAAGAAAACCAACTCAGAAAAGCCCGAAATAGTAATTTCCATATCCCAAATCATAGGTTTCAGACAACACTCACCTATGAACGGCTAAGAAACCTAGCTCAGAAAAGTCAAAAATAGCAAACTAGTCATCCCAAACTATAGGTTTCAGACAACAAACACCTATGAAAGGCTAAGAAATCCAGCTCAGAAAAGTCAAAAGTAGCAATCCACCCATCCCAAATCATAGGTTTCAGACAACACACACCAACGAAAGACTAAGAAATCCAACTCAGAAAAGCCCGAAATAGTAATTTACATATCCCAAATCATAGGTTTCAGACAACACTCACCTATGAACGGCTAAGAAACCTAGCTCAGAAAAGTCAAAAATAGCAAACTAGTCATCCCAAACTATAGGTTTCAGACAACAAACACCTATGAAAGGCTAAGAAATCCAGCTCAGAAAAGTAAAAAGTAGCAATCCACCCATCCCAAATCATAGGTTTCAGACAACACGCACCAACGAAAGACTAAGAAATCTAGCTTAGAAAAGCCCGAAATAGTAATTTACATATCCCCAAATCATAGGTTTCAGACAACATTCACCTATGAAAGACTAAGAAACCTTAGCTCAGAAAAGCCTGAAATAGCGAAACTACTCATCCCAAACTAGAAGTTTCAGACAACAAACGCCTATGATGGACTAAGAATCATAGCTCTGAAAAGTTCAAATAGCAAACTACACATCCCAATCTTAATTTTCTGACAACACATACCTATGAAAGGCTAAGAAAACTAGCTCAGAAAAGACAAAAATAGAAAACCACTCATCCCAATCATAGGTTTCAGTCAACACACACCTATGAAAGGCTAATAAATCCAGCTCAGAAAAGTCAAAAAATAGCAAACTACATATCCCAAATCATAGGTTTCAGTCAACACACACCAACGAAAGACTAAGAAACCTAGCTCAGAAAAGTCAAAAATAGCAAACTACTCATCCCAAACTATTGGTTTCAGACAACATTCACCTACGAAATACTAGAAAACCCTTAGCTCAGAAAAGCCTGAAATAGCAAACTACACATCCCAAATCATAATTTTCTGACAAACACATACCTATGAAAGGCTAAGAAACCTAGCTCAGAAAAGTCAAAAATAGCAAACTACACATCCCAAATCATAGGTTTCAGTCAACACACACCTACGAAAGGCTCAGAAATCCAGCTCAGAAAAGTCCAAAAAGCAAACCACTCATCCCAAATCATAGGTTTCAGACACCACACACCTATGAAAGACTAAGAAATCCAACTCAGAAAAACCCCGAAAATAGTAATTTACATATCCCAAATCATAAGTTTCAGACAACATTCACCTACGAAATACTAAGAAACCTTAGCTCAGAAAAGTCTGAAATAGCCAATTACTCATCCCAAACTCGAAGTTTCAGACAACAAACACCTATGAGTGACTAAGAATCCTAGCTCTGAAAAGTCCAAAAAGCAAACTACACCTCCAAAATCATAATTTTCTGAAAGCACACACCTATGAAAGGCTAAGAAATCTAGCTCAGAAAAGTCAAAAATAGAAAATTAACCATCCCAAATCATAGGTTTCAGTCAACACACACCAACGAAAGGCAAAGAAATCCAGCTCAGAAAAGTCAAAAAATAGCAACCCACACATCCCAAATCATAGGTTTCAGACACCACACACCTACGAAAGACTAAGAAATCCGGTTATGAAAAGTCGGAAATAGCAAATTACATATCCCAAATCATAAGTTTCAGTCAACACACACCTACGAAAGGCTAAGAAACCTAGCTCATAAAAGCCTGAAATAGCAAACTACTCATCCCAAACTATTGGTTTCAGACAACATTCACCTAGGAAATACTAGAAACCTTAGCTCAGAAAAGCCTGAAATAGCAAACTACACATCCCAAATCATAATTTTCTGACAACACAAACCTATGAAAGGCTAAGAAATCTAGCTCAGAAAAGTCAAAAAATAGCAAAATTAACCCATCCCAAATCCTAGGTTTCAGACAACACTCACCTATGAACGGCTAAGAAATCCAGCTCTGAAAAGTCCAAAAAGCAAACCACTCATCCCAAATCATAGGTTTCAGTCAACACATCCCTACGAAAGGCTATGAAATCCAGCTCAGAAAAGTCAAAAATAGCAATCCACACAATCCAAATCATAGGTTTCAGACAACACACACCTACGAAAGACTAAGAAATCTGGCTATGAAAAGTCAAAAAATAGCAACCCACACATCCCAAATCATAGGTTTCAGACAACACATACCTATGAAAGACTAAGAAATCCAACTCAGAAAAGCCCGAAATAGTAATTTACATATCCCAAATCATAGGTTTCAGACAACACTCACCTATGAACGGCTAAGAAACCTAACTCAGAAAAGTCAAAAATAGCAAAATAACCATCCCAAATCATAAGTTTCAGACAACACACACCTATGAACGGCTAAGAAATCCAGCTCAGAAAAGTCAAAAATAGCAATCCACCCATCCCAAATCATAGGTTTCAGACAATACACACCAACGAAAGACTAAGAAATCTAGCTTAGAAAAGTCCGAAATAGTAATTTACATATCCCAAATCATAAGTTTCAGACAACATTCACCTACGAAATACTAGGAAACCTTAGCTCAGAAAAGCCTGAAATAGCAAACTATTCATCCCAAACTAAAGTTTCAGACAACAAACGCCTATGAGAGACTAAGAATCATAGCTCTGAAAAGTCCAACTTGCAAACTACACATCTCAAATCATAAGTTTCAGACAACACACTCCTATGAACGGCTCAGAAATCCAGCTCAGAAAAGTCAAAAATTGCAATCCATCCATCCCAAATCATAGGTTTCAGACAACACACACCAACGAAAGACTAAGAAATCTAGCTCAGAAAAGTCCGAAATAGTAATTTACATATCTCAAACATAAGTTTCAGACAACACACATCAACGAAAGACGGGGCTCGGGGAGAGCCTTTGAGGGTCTGTGGGTCCCTTGAGGGCCGGGTGGTCCTTTGGGAGCTTGGGTACCTTTGAGGACCGTGCGCTTCCTTCGGGGTTGGGGTGGTGGGGATCGGAACCCTTTGGGGTTGGGGTAGAGGACCTCACGACACTGATCAAATGGAACTTGTGTATTATAACGACCACAGAGTTTCACCCTCAAATCCTCTTCTAAAACATCTTCAAAAATCATCTTTTAAAATGTCTCTAACCGTTTCGCCGAAATAATTCCCTAAAATAATAATTTGTTCTGAAAAGATATAATAAAACCTTAAAAAAGTATTAAAATGGGGGCTCAGGAGCCTTTTGGGTGCCGGGGACCCTTTGGGGGGCTCGGGGGGGAGGGGGCCCTTCTGTGTCTCAATACACAAAAAAATATTAAAAAATGGGGGAGGGGGAGGAGGAGGGGAGGGGGAGGAGGGGATGGGGAGGGTGAGGGAGGTGAGGAGGGTGGGGAGGGGTGGTGTGAGGAAGGGTGGAGAGGGAGGTAGAGGGGGAGAGGGGCCCTTTGGGGGCCAGGGGGAGGGGCCCTTTGGGGCCCGGGGGGGTCCTTTGGGGGTCTGGGGGACCCTTGAGGGCCGGGTGGTCCTTTGTGAGCCCGGGGGACCTTTCAGGACCGGGGGCTTCCTTCGGGGTTGGGGTAGGGGGATCGGAACCCTTCGGGTTGGGGTAGAGGACCTCACAACACTGTTCAAATGGAACTTGTGTAGTATAACGACCACAGAGTTTCACCCTCAAATCCTCTTCTAAAATCATCTTTTAAAATCATCTTTTAAAATGTCTCTAACTGTTTCGCCGAAATAATAACATAACCTGTCTAAAACAGTTTCGCCAAAATAATCCCTAAACGTAATTTCAGCGTGTTCCTTTTGTTTTTGGCATCTCTGCGCTGACGCATTTCAAATTACTAAGAAACCTGATTCCCGCGCTAAAACAATTCATCGCTAAGATGTTTCTTGGAGAATTGTTTCCATGGCGTTCGGTTTATTAATATCTTTTGGAGTTCGACCAGACTACCTTGTAGAGTCAGGTAGCAAATTACCATTCAAAAGTTGATTTTATAGAGAATTGTTCAGTGGCTCATTTTAAAGGAAATTTATTGGGTAAAAAACCTTTTGGAACTAAAACAAATTATTTTTAAAAACAGAATAAATTTTTCAACTAAAAACTGCATTTTTGATGTCTTTTCATACTGCAGTCTTTTCAAAGATACTTGGTTTTTGAAGTAATCAAACAGTTCGTGGTAAAGTTATATTAAAACTTTATATTCCATAGATCCGGGTTGACTTTCAAATCAAGAAAATTGACTTTAACCATTCTCCACATACGGTGTCTTTTTTCTTTCTGTTTGATTTTTCCCTTCAGCTAGCTAGGCTCTGGAAAACCTTAGAGAGCTGTATAATGGCTTATTTTAAAAGAAATTGCTACATATAATCTCTTTTGTAATTAAAAATAAAAGAGTGTTTAAAGCAGAATCAATTTTGTCAAAAAAAAAACTGCATTTTCATGTACAAGCTTGATGAATGTACATAAAGAACCGATATAGGTCATCATAAATGGTATTTGTCAACTAGTATGATTAAAAGCAACACGTGTCAATAGTAACCGAAATCCGGGTTTTGCGGTAGCTAGCGACTCGGGTTACAGCGGTAGCTAGCAACCTAGTAAGAGATCCGGGTTGCAGCAGTAGCTAACAAACCTCAATATAGAAATCTCATAATCGCTTAGCTTGAAGAACAGGGAAAATATATTGGCTTGAGAATCAAGAAAAGTGGCTGAAACCACACTATTTTCCACATAAGGCATGTTTCTGTTTTTTTTTTCTCCTCATTACATTAGAAGACGATTATTGGAATAACAAAACTATTGCATTTCATTGAAACCAGTTAACTACTTGAATATTTCATGTTTTTTCTCTTTCATCCAATAGTTCGTGGTAACGAACTGCATAGTAAGAGCGACTCGTCTGAATAGTAACCGAAACTCTAAAAAACGGAATTTTGATATTAATAGATACATCAAAGAATTGGATTTTAATGCTGATTTTAAGTTTATAAGTTTATTCAAGTTTAGTTTTACCCTTCAAAAGTTATAAGCCTGAGAAATCAACATATCAGAGAACGTTATTGTAGAGGTTTCAAGCTCCCATCTTTAAAATTCTTGAATTTATTATTTTTTTGCCAGAAGAAAGATCAAGGGTCTGTGTTTATTTGTTTATTTCTTTTTTCCCCAAGGGTGATCGTATCGACCCAGTGGTCCAAGAATGTCGGAAGGGGGCTCATTCGAATGGAAATTAAAAGTTCTAGTGCTTTTTTTTAATAAAATAAAAATAGAATCACTTTTTGCAAAAAAAAAACAATAATTTTAATGTCTTTTCATACTGCAATCATTTCAGCGATATTTGAATTTGAAGCAATTACATAAGGAATCATGTTAAAGATTAACCAATGATGTCATAATCGTAGGTTGTAGCCAGCTCGGCTCTTACTATTCCAATAAAGAAAAAACATAGGCGTTTTTCTGTTGGTAATCTGGGTTAAAGCGGTAGCTAGCAACTTAGTAGGAAACGATTACGTCCAATGTTAAGAAATATAATACTCCATAATTCCTAAAAAATGAGTCATGTCACAAGAAAAAGTACACCATTAGAACTGCCTTATCCAAAATCCTTCTATAGGAAACTTTCTGTTCCTTGGCTTGGGTTACAGCAGCAGCTAGCAGCCTAGTAAGAGACGACCACGCCCCATAGTAAAAACTGAAGTAACCCATAACTCCTAAATATGGAGTCAGATCAAAACAAGAAGTACAATATTAGAACCACCTTGTCCAAAGCATCTATTTAGAAAACTTATCATCACTTGGCTTGAACAACAGGGAATATATTGACTTGAAAATCAAGTAAAGCGGATTAAACCACGATATTCTTCACAAAAGGTGTTTTTTTTTTCTTTCCTTTTTTTTCTAGTAAGAGACGATCACGCCCCATAGTAAAAATAATATAGCCCATAGCTCCTAAAACTAGAATCACATTAAAAAATCAAGTACACTATTAGAGCCGCATTGTCCAATTTTCAATTATAAGAAACAAACTGTTTCTTGCTTCTAAAATAAGGTAAATATGTTGGTATAATATACCAATTGGTATAATATACCATTGGTATAATATACAAAATATATTGGCAAATCAAGAAATATGGCTAAAATCACGATATTCCGCATCGACAGCAGGTTTGTTTTTTTTTTTTTTTTTTCAGTGCAGCTGGCGGGGCACTATAAATTCTTAGAGAGCTTTTAATGGCTAATTTGAAAGGAATTACATTATAGAACGAATTTTAGTCCATAGTATCCGGGTTGCAGTGGTAGCTAGCAACCTAGTAAGAGATGATAACGCCCCATAGTAAAAAACAAATGTAACCCCTAACTTCTGAAAACAGATTCAGATCAAAACGAAAAGTACACTATTAGAACCGCTTTGTCCAAAACTTCTACATAGCAAACTTACCTGCCCTTGGCTTGAATAACAAAGATAATATATTGGCTTGAAAACTAAGAACATTTACTTTAACGACGATATTCTCCTCATACGGCATCTTTTTTTCTTTCCGATTGATTTTACTCCTCAGCTAGCTGGACACTGAAAAAATCATAGAGAGCTGTATAATGGCTCATTTTTAAAGGAAATTGCTACATCTAGTCACTTTTGTAATTAAAAATAAAATAGTTTTTCAAGTATAATAAATTTTGTAAAAAAAATATATATTCCTGATATATTTTCATGCTGCAGTCTTTTCAAAGATATTTGAATTTTGAAGCAATCAAACAGTTCATGGTAATCAACTCTAAAGTAATAACTACTTGTGTCAATAGTAACCGAAACTCCAAAGAACAAAAACCAATAGATACATCAAAGCAAACAGTTCGTGATAACGATCTGTATCCGAGTTGCAACGGTAGCTACCAACTAGTAAGAGACCATCACGTCCAATATTGAGAAATATAAAAACCCATAACTCCTAAAAAAAAGTCAGATCAAAACAAAAAGTACAGAATTAGAATTGTCTTGTCCGAAACACTCTCTGTCCCTTGACTTGAACAGCAAGGGAAATATACTGACTTTAAAATCAAGAAAAGTGGCAGCTACCGCAGCGTTCTGCCTAAACGGCATTTTTTTTTCACAGATAGCCTGACACTGGAACATCGTAAAGAGTTTTTCAATGGCTCATTTTAAAGGAAATTAATGGGGTTAACAATCTTTTGTAACTAAAACAAATTACTTTTAAAACAGAATATATTTTTCCATTTAAAACTGCATTTTTGATGTCTTTTCATACTGCGGTCTTGTCAAAGATATATGATTTTTGAAGAAATCAAAACAATGCGGGGTAAAGTTATATATTAAAAGACGATCATTAGAAGAACAAACCATTGCACTCATTCGACTTAGTTAGCTGCCCGATTCTTTGTGAGAAGAAAACTCCAAAGAAGAAAAAACCGTAGGCTTTTTCCTGTTTGTAATCCGGGTTGCAATGCTAGCTTGCAACCTAGTAAGAGACGATCACGTCCAATGTTAAGAAATATAAAAAACCCGTAACTCCAAAAACAAGAGTCAGATCATTTATAATAGAGGACGACCTCTAGCCTATATTAATTATATTAAAGTTATTGTGCTTGGCTAGGAGGTAGCTAAACTGAGTATCTTTTTAAATTTTCAATTTAAGAGTTACCCAGGTTGAAGCAGTAGCTAGCAACCTAGAAAGAAACGATGACGTCCAATGTTTAGGAATATAGAAACCCATAACTCCTAAAAAAGAGTCATATTAAAACAAAAAGTACACCATTAGAACCATCTTGTCCTAAACCCCTATGTAGGAAACTTTCTGTCATTTGGCTTGAACAGCAAGGGCAATGTTTTGACTTGAAAATCAGGGAAAGCCGTAGATAAGGCAGCTAACTAAGGCAAAAGCCGTAGGCTTTTTCCTATTTCCGGGTTGCAGCGGTAGCTAGCAACCTAGTAAGAGACGATCACGTCCAATGTTAAGAAATAATAAAAACCCATAGCTCCTAAAAAAGGAGTCAGATCAAATTAAAAAGTACACATTATTAGAACCGCCTTGTCCGAAACCCCTGTATAGGAAACTTTCTGTCCCTTGGCTTGAACAGCAAGGGAAATATATTGGCTTGAAAATCAAGAAAAAATTGACTTTAACCACGTTATTCTCCCCAAACGGGATATTTTTTTCTTTTTTTTTTCTTTTGTATCCAGAGATAGCTTGGCAACTGGAAACATCGTAGAGGGTTGTTCAATAGCTCATTTTAAAGGAAATTAATTGGGTTTAAAAATCTATAGTAACTAAAATAAATTATTTCTAAAAGAGAATAAATTTTTCCAATAAAAACTGTATTTTGATGCAGTGACGTCATAATTACTATATAAGAAACGTCAAAACTGTAAATGGTCTCATTCATGAATACATAATCCGGGTTGCAGCGGTAGCTAGCAACCTAGTAAGAGACGATCACCTCCAATGTCAAGAAATATAAAACCCCCCAACTCCTAAAAAAAGAGTCAGATCAAAACAAAAAGTACACCATTAGAACCGCCTTGTCCGAATCCTCTATAAAGGAAACTTACCGCCCTTTGGCTTGAATAACACAGAAAATATATTGGCTTGAAAATCAAGAAAATTGACTTTTACCACGTTATTCTCACAAACGGGATATTTTTTTCTTTCCGCTTTTTTCTTTCTCCTCAGCTAGCTGGGCACTGGAAAATCATAGGGAGCTGTATAATAGCTCATTTAAAGGAAATTGCTACATCTAGTGCCTTTTGTATTTAAAAATAAAATACTTTTTAAAGTAGAATCAATTTTTTCAAAAAAATTGCATTTTTGATGTATTTCATACTGCAGTCTTTTCAAAGATATTTGAATTTTGAAGCAATCAAACAGTTCATGGTAATTTACAATAAAAAACGATCATTGGAATAACAAAAATTGAATACCTTTGGAATTAGCTAGCTACTTGATTATTTGAGACTCGTCTCTTACTATTTAAAAGAAGAAAAAGCCGTAGGCTTTTTCCTGTGTATTTATAATAAAGATCGAACTCTTCCTATACTAGCTTGCATACGCAACTTCACTATAGTTAATATAGTTAAGATTACAGTATTTATATTATACATCATTATAAATTATAAAAGGTTCAAATATTCGAAGATTTATAGAGTTAAAAATTTTCCCACACCGGGAATCGAACCCGAGCCTGTTTTATAGTAAAGAACGAACTCTTGCCCTTAGTTACCTATGTCTTGTCAAATTAGCCAATTAATTTCACCTGATTTTGTTTTAAAAATAATGTTACATTAAAAGACGATCATTGGGATAAAAAGTTATTGCATGCATTGGACTTAGCTAGCTACTTGATCGTTTGAGTATAATAAAGAACGACCTCTTGCCTATACTAAATTTTATACGCCACTTAATTATAGTATAGGTTAGTAATTCAACAGATAGCATGGCACTGGAACATCGTAGAGAGTTGTTCAATGCTCATTTTAAAGGAAATTAATGGGGTTAAAAACCTTTTGTAATTTAAAACAAATTATTTTTATTGCATTAAGAAATTTTAATTATGTTCCTTAAGAAATAATCATATTTCAATAAAGAACGATCTCTCGCCCATAGTAACTGATATACGGTGGTTCCAGGGGTAGCTACAAGCTATCCAGATTGTTGCGGTATCCAGGTTGCAGCGGCAGCTGTAACCCGGAATCTCTTTGCTTAAAAACTAAAAAAAATATGTCAGCTTGTTATCAAACAAAAACCAAACAAAAAATTAAACTAATTTTAAAATTTTCAGGTATTTTTCCAGTTTTTACATAAGGGATCGATAAAGTTACCATAAATGGTGTCACTCAAGAAGATCTCGTGTAGTAGTTATTAATAGAAGTTATGTTTAGACTGAATAGTACATAATGCGTCGATCCTCGGATAAAGCTGAAACCTAGTAAAGGACAATCCATGCCACATAGTAATAAACAGTGAAGATAATACAAGCATCTTGTATCTGGAATAGAAAACCATTTCATACATCAGACTTAGTTGGCTACTTATTGTTTGAGGTTCGTCTCTTACTATTTAAAAGAAGAAAAAAGCCGTAGGCTTTTTCCTGTTGTAATCATATGGCATAGAACGAACCCCAGTTGCTACTGACGTCATCATAAATTACAGTAAAGAAGCAGAATTACAACGTGCTTGGAAACGCGACAAATTCTCTACAGAAACTGTTTGAACATACGTTATATGGCTCTTTTTGTTCGCCGAGTTTGAAGCAGATTACCTCATGCTTGGAAACACGACTAATTCTCTGCAGGAACTGTTTGAACAACTCTTCAGCAAAATGCTGTTGCTCATATGCTATGGCTCTTTATGTTCACTCTTTATGATAAAGAGTGTTTAGCTCCTCGCCATTAACTATTGAAGCCCGAACCTGGAAGACTTATTTTTACTTATTTTATTACTTTTACTTCACTTAAAATCTCACTTATTTGTTTAATTTCTATTGAAATCATATTTCCATAAAAAACTGATTTAAACAACTTGAGTAACTCCCCTGTTGTGAAGCCACTAACTAAAAAACTCCCCTCTACTATCTGTGGAGCTATGTCGGCAAGAAATCTGTTATATGAAATTTTTTAAGTGGGGAGTTATGGGGGGGGGGGAGAGAGAGTTAGATTGTAGGCAGGTTTTATTACTTTTGAGGATAGGGTTTGATATTGAGCTTTGCCGTTTCTTTATATTTCAGTAAAATATTTCCTTACATTGTTTTCCTTTTTATGTTGTTTAGACTATTATTTTCTTATAAGTTAAGATTTTTGTAATCTTTTTAACTGTTGCGTTAGTGTTATTTATATCAGCATTTCGCTACTATTCTTCCAGTTATAGTTCAAGGATTATATGTGCGTCATTCTAACTGTAATATTTAATTCATTCACGTTTTGATTGTTTGAATAACTTGAATCTGCTATAAGAAACCCTGTGATCGGGTAGCCGACAAGATCTGTCTCATCTTTGGTGACAGATTGAGTCAAATACAAGTCGCTACACTATAATGTGAGGAGGGGGAGGGGGGCTCAGGCATCTCATCGCGAAAATTTCGATCAAAATTTAAACAAAACCAAATTGCTTGTGGGGATTTGCAGAAAGTGTTCTTTTCTCGATTGGCCTAGTCTGTGAGTTACACATATTTATAAGTAGTAGGTTAAATATGTCACTGAGTTATATATTTCTGTATATAACTTATATGCCTAGTCAGTGAGTTACACATATTTATAAGCAGTAGGCTAAATATGTCACTCAGTTATATATTTCTGTATATAACTTATATAGGCCTAGTCAGTGAGTTACACATATTTTAAGTAGTAGGCTAAATATGTCACTCAGTTAAATATTTCTGTATATAACTTAGATAGGCCTAGTCAGTGAGTTACACATATTTATAAGTAGTAGGTTAAATGTGTCACTGAGTTATATATTTCTGTATATAACTTATATGCCTAGTCAGTGAGTTACACATATTTATAAGCAGTAGGCTAAATATGTCACTCAGTTATATATTTTTGTATATAACTTATATAGGCCTAGTCAGTGAGTTATACATATTTTAATATAATAAAGAACGACCTCTTACCTATATTAATTTATATTCTTTATAAATTATATAAATTAATATTCTTATTAGCTTGTGTAAACTGCAAAAATATCCATGGTATCTGAGCATTAGTTTGAATATTTCAATACAAGCTAGAAAAATACCTTAAAATGTTAAAATTAGTTTTTTTTTTTGGTTAGGTTCTAACTACCCGATGTGGGACTGACTATGTAGTTTCAGACCAAAAAATTCCATTTTTTTAATATATCTTATTTTTCAGTTTAGAATTGCTAAAGTTATTATGTAAACTGCAAAAATATTTATGATATCTGAGCAATAATTTTAATCTTTTCATTCAAACTAACAAAATACCTGAAAATTTAAAAATTAGTTTTACTTTTTGTTAGGTTATGGATATTTGATACGAATCATAAGAAGTGTTATGAGTTTTTTATAATAAAGAACGAACTTCAGCCTTTACTAACTAAAAATTTTAATATAAAAATTATAACAAAAGTAATTTTGAAAAGTTGCTTTTCGGTGGTGTAGCACCATTTCTGACTGATTTTGCTATCTGATGTACTATGGTTTATTCATATTTTCTTCATTACTTTTACTAGGAGGTAGCTAAAATGAGTTGGCTAGAGTTATAAACTGCAAAAATATTTATGGTATCTGAGCAACAATTTTAATCTTTTAATTTAAAATAGAAAATACCAAAAGTTTTAAAACTAGTTTTATTTTTTGTTAGGTTTTTGTTACTTGACGCGAGAACTAAACACGAATTGTTTGTTAATATTTATTTCCATAAGATAATTATTTGTTGTGATGGTTTCACAAGTAAGAAAAAAACAAAACTTAAGGATATGGAAAGATATGAAAGTGGAGTTAAACAAGTTGCTGGCATAAAGAAAGAGCGCTATGAGAAAAAAGGACGCTCTCAAATTGATTGCCAAAAACCGATACAAGCAGGATCAGAAAGCAGCACCTCTAAAGCAACGTCGTGTTTTAATCAAACTATTTCAAAAAAATAACTATAATAACATATTATAATAACCTATTATTAGGCTAAGGATTGGACATAAAACCTCACCAATTTGATATAAACCAAAACCTATTCACAAATTTCTGTGAAATATGTCCAAAAAAAAGCATAAGTCTGCATGTAATTCAAGTCTTGCCTTAATCTGAGCAGCAATTGGAATAAGTAACTTGACAATTAGATTTCGTTAAATTTGCGTTATTCTGTTTGCATCCTACCTAAACGTAGAGTGCACTTGCAAAGCCATGCGGAAATAAATTCCTTAAACGGAGAGCGATGCAGAATAGCATTCCATGCGTTAAAGAGGGCTCTTGTCGTTTTGATTTATAGCAACGGCTGAGCCATGGTGATTTTGAATTTTTTTACGGTTCCCGAATTTCCGTAAAATTTAACAAAAAAAAAACGTTCCCGCCCCACGCCTACTTCCTAATTTAACCCGCCTCTGACAACTAAAACAAGCCCATCTGGCTTCATTGGTTTTAGTGTTAATTCTCATTATAATTTTGTCGCTTATGTGTAGGTCCCAAGACAGTGCCCTGAGGAACCTTGGTTTTTACTTAATATTCGCGGGAAATAAACCCATATATAATTATAAAAAAAAGATTGTAGCTCAAAAAAAAATTTTTACAGGCTAATATATATATTTTGTATTAAGGACCAACTAGCTCTGTTCTTTTTTTTTACAGGCTGTAAAGTTTGACAACAAAATCAAATTGTAAGTCTTACGCTCATTTCTGCGGCTGAAAAAAACTATTTAAAAAAAATGAAAACTTTCTGTTTACGCATTAGCGGAAATGTAATATCGGTACTTTTTATAGTAATACTTTTTAGACAATTATTTAAAACACTTATCTAAAATAAATAACAATCACTTTTAGACGGTAAAATCTTTAATAAGACTTTAAAAAATTCACTTTTAATCAAAATTAACAACACAATTTCACTTGACAATGTTGCGTGTACGCTTTTGCTTGACTAGACTCACCTTTCTTTTTCAGGCCTTGCTTTAATCATAAAGTTATGTTGTAAATAATATGTTGCAACTGTACCAAATAACGTGCACCCAAAAATTTGTATGCTAAAATTAACCAAATATATGGTATGTCTTCAGGTTGTATCCATAGGGAAAAAGCTACATTAAGTTTTAGAAGCTAATACAAAGAGTTCGGAGCTGTTTAACAATTATGATGCATAAACCTGCAGCTAAAAACAGATGGAATTTGGGGGATCAAGCAAAATTGTTGTTTTTTTCCGCGAAAACAGAGCAGGATGAACCAAGGGTATGCAAGCAAGGTAAAAGAAGAATTGAATTAGGGGAAAAACTTTATCTAACTTTAGCAAGAAAGAATTATTTTAGTACTATTTCATCATGTGTAACACTGTAGAACGTACTTCAATTTTTAGCACTTCCGTGACCAGGGTTGCCACCGTCAGTAGGATTTTACTAGATCTAGTAAAAAAAAATCTAGTAAATTTAGAGGATCTAGTAAATTTCCCGAAATCTTGTAAAAACTAGTAAAAAGTCATGATTTATAGTAAACAAAACTTTTTTTTTATGAAGTCAGAGAAAAAAAAAATTATTGTAAAAACATGACAATTTACAATTTTTGCTTGTCTGTTTACAATTTACAATTTTGCTTGTCTGTCTCAGAGACAGACAAGCAGTCACCTATTTTCATAAACAGACACTTCACTTCCGGCGTCTAAAGGTCGACAAAATCAGCTTTCTGTGTATCAAATCTTACCAACTAAAAATGAAGCTATAATGACACTTGGATTTGTGATGATTGGGAATCTATTGGAATCAAAACAAAAGCCAACCACCCAAAGTGATTAGGTGAATCTCCTCAGTTTGAAAATTATATTGAGGAAAAATCGATGCTTGACGGTGCGCGTGCGGCGCAGCCACACGCGAAAATTTTTTTTTTAGCATTTAGTAAAAACAGACTCAATCTAGTAAATTTTTCCTCTCCGATTTAGTAAATTATTCCAGGTCAGGGTGGCAACCCTGTCCGTGACACAATTTTTTCCTTTTGCTCAAGGTCGAAATGATGAGGATTTTTTAAAAAGGCAGAGGAATAAAAAAAAAGTGTGAACCGCATTTGTCCGTATTTGTTTCAAAAGATTTGTGCGAAAAATGATTTCACCAGGACCACTTTTTTTTTCATGTTCGTTTCGAAAGATTGGCGCTGAGTTTGAAATAACCGACACAAAAAAATGTGTCTAAAACTAATCCAACTACCCTCAGCGAGCCATGCGCGTGTCGCGGCGCAAGCCGTGACACGCGCAAATTTTAATTTTACATTAGCACCAAAAATTGTTGTGAAACACACAAATTTAGGCAATTTTAGCACTTTAGGAACTGACCATGATGGCAGTCTTGGTTTTCAAAAACTCAGGGGTATTTTCTCTCTCTCTCTACCCGATCAAATGTGCCAAGTGAACACCCCAGTTTCATTATCAAAAATGAAACTATAAAGAGAGTTGACAAACTTCGTCTACTTAGGAATCATTTCTCCAATACTCTCTCTTGGAATAACCGCCTTGATAGGGCGAGAACCTCCTTCGTGAGAAAGCTAGGAGTTATTCTCCGCTGCAAAAACCTTCTTCCGCCCAGCTCGATTATCCCATTCTTCAAGTCTTGCATCAGACCCACAGCTGAATATGGATGCCCACTCTCCGAAAACGTTGTTGGCACCACTCCAAAAGATCAAGAATAGGGAAAATAAGACGGACTGTACTTCTACACATGACTCGCTCCAGCCTCTAAATGAAAGGTTTGATGTGGTGTCGATGGCTGTTTTCTACGCCAACATGAATTTGCCTCCTTCAGACGAAATTTCTCGCATGTCCCCCCCCCCTTTGTCTTATAAGGGTGCTAGCCCTTTTAGTTTCCAATTAAATAAGCCATCCTTGAAATTTCTACAATGACGCTTTATATAAAATCCTTATATGCTCCGAGGGTATAACTTAACACTCTTACCCTGAGGGACGTGGGGGTTGTCATCCACAAAGACCTAACTTTCCGAATTTTCAACTATGTTGAAAAAAAATGGTTATCTCAAAATTTTGGATTGGATGAGTTTGGGGAAATGGTGGGTGTGAGGGGGGTTAGTTGTCCTCCAATTACTTTCTACTAATAAAAAGGGCACTAGCCCTTTCAATTTCCAATCGAATGAGCCATTTTTGAAGTTTCCACGACAACCCTTTTTATTAAAACCTTGTATGCCCCAGGGCATAACACCATGTATGCCCCCAGGACATAACTTGCAACCCTAGCCCGTACGGCTCTGGGTGGCGGGCTGTTATCCTCAAAGACCTCATTTCCAAAACTTTCAACTACGTTGAACAAAATGGCTATCTCAAAATTTTGATTGGATGTGTTTTGGGAAATCAGTGGGCATGAGAGGGGGGTTACTTGCCCTCCAATCGCTTTCAACTATTAAAAAGCGCACTAGTTCTTTCCATTTCCAATCGAATGAGCCCTTTTTGAAATTTCTACGACAACACTTTCTATAAAAACCTTATATGCTACCAGGGCATAACTTACAACCCTTGCCCTGAGGGCTGTGGAGGTGGGGGTTGTCATCCTCAAAGACCTAAATTCCAGAAACTTTTAACTACGTTGAAAAAATGGCTATCTCAATATTTTGATTGAATGTATTTGGGGAAACGGTGGGCGTGAGAGGGGGGTCCCTCTCACGGGACCCCTTATCATTGGAAGGCATATAAGGCAAACTTATATGCCTTCAGGGCATAATAAAAGCTACAGCCCTTGCCCTGAGGGCTTTGGGAGGAGTGTCCTCCTACAAGACATTTTTCCAGATCTTTCAACTACGTTGAACAAAATGGCTATCTCAAAATTATGATTGGGTGTGTTTAGGGAAATGGTGGACCTAGAAGGCGTGTTAGTTGCCTTCCAATTACTTTCGACTGTTAAAAAAGGGAACAAGCCCTTCCAATTTTCAATTGAATGAGCCCTTTTCGAAGTTTCTACAACAACTCCTTCAATACGAAGCGCCCTAGCCTAAAAAAAAAACAACACAAAAATAAATAATAAATCGTGCCAACATTGTTCTTTACTTAGGAAGCGCTGTTATGCTGCCTATGAAAGACAAACTGAAAAAGAAAAAGACAAAATCCATTATTAAATCTTTGTATTCTATTTTTAGAATTTTCTGGAAACCAGCTTTTCAAGTGCCGAAACTGCGCTACATATGTGCACAAGCGCTGTCTGAAATCTAAGCAAGTGTTGTTACGTCAGTGTTCCAAGTCTTTGAAGAAAAAGGTAGTATAATTTGAAAATACATTGCCCTATTTCAATCTGCTAATTTTGGTGATATTGAAAAATTTTTCGAAAATTTTGAATTCAATACCCGCAACCCTGGCAGTACTCGCTACAGAAGTAGTAGTTGTAGTGGTAGTAATAACAACAGTAGTAGTAGTAGTAGTACAATCGTGGAAATGTTACCTTGTTTATTAATTAATCATCCCCCTTACCGTTTCCTGAAAGTTCTAAATTAATACACTCAGGCAATCCTGAGTTACGCCTTTTTGATAATTCATATTGCAAAATGTTTTTTTTTTTATTTAGTTGATCACTCCGCTCAATATTCTCTAAAAGATTAACATGAATCACCTTCGTCGTTTTGGACACTGGAGGTCAAACATGCGGACCCTTCTCAATAGAAAATACTATACGTAAACAAGGGGCACCGTCCCACCTTAACTTCCAGCCCTTGCCTTTAGGGCTATATGTCTGTGCAGGGGGGGGGGCTGTTGTGATTAGCCCAAAAAATAAAGTTTACTGGACTTTGGACTTTTCAACTCTGCTGAATAAAATGGCTATTTAAAATTTTCATTGGATGTGTGTTGAAGAATTGATGTGTGTAGAAGGGGGATGAGGGGGGGGGGGCTGTTTAGTCACTTAAAATATGCACTTTAAAAATGAATTCAAATTTTCAATTTCCAATAGATCATGTAAGGTGAAGGGAAAAAATAGATTGTATAAGGTGAAGATGCAGTACCCAAATGAAATTAATATTGAAAATTTAAAAAAATATAAAAATCGGTTAACTCTTGTTCTCAGAGAAGCGGAAGACAAAATATTATCAAAATTAATTTCGTAAATGTGATTCACTTCGGAAAACATGGAAAATAAATAAATGAAAAAATAAATAATGTTAAAACAAGAAATATTCTATCTTACATTACAAGTCATGAAGGAGTTAAGATAACTGATGAGAGAGGGATGGCAGAAGCATTTGCTGACCATTTTAGAAAAGTTGGACATGGTCTGGTGGATCAAATTTCTGCTGGAACACATAATCATAGAAAATATTTACCAAATAAAGTAGATAAGACTATATTTATGTACCCTATCTGGTTCTCCGAGTACCAAAAAGCCGTTACTAGTTTGAAAAATGGATTTTCGACAGGGTGTGATGGTATATCGACTTCTCTGTTTAAAGAATTAGCTGGTGTACTTTTTCAGCCGCTTTTATATATTTCTAATTCTTGTATAAAAAAATGGATTTTTCCCAGTTTGTCTTAAAGTAGCTAAAATTTTACCTTTGTTTACAAAAGGTGATAAAGATAACCCAAAACAATTATAGGCCTATTACTATTTTATCACCTGTTTCTAAAGTTATTGAAAAGATAATAAAAAAGTAGATTTATTTCCTTTCTGGTAAAGAATAAGTTTTTTTTTCTCCTAATCAGTTTGGTTTTTTGAGTGGTAGATCAACAGAGCAAGCAGTAGCTGCTTTACATTATTTCTTATCAGAGGCTATGGATGATAGTTATTTGTCAGCAACTATATTTTCTCACATAAAAAAAGCTTTTGATACAATAGATCATGCAATTCTTTTTGATAAGTTGGAAAATATAGAAATCCGTGGAATAGCTCTGGATTTAATGAGATCGTATTTATCTGAAAGAAGTTTTAAAGTCTAAGTTTGTGAAGAATCATCTCATATTTTTCCGTTAGAAAATATAGGAGTACCGCAGGGATCTGTATTGGGGCCGATACTTTTTTTTATTTATGTAAATGATCTTCCAAATTGAGTGCCTTCAGGTGATGAGTTACCAATATTGTCTGCGAATGATACAGCAATTAGTTTGAAGGTGGGTAACGAGGAGGACCCTGGAGACTGTTGCTTTGAAAGTAAATTCTTGGTTTCATGATAACCGATTAATACCTAATTTAGAGAAGTCAGAATTTATGGTTTTTGGGAGAAGTTCGAGGTCGGTGAAGCGTGTGTGTCATTTCAAATTATTGATATTGGAGCTTCCATCATAAAAAGAGTGGATGTGTTTAGATATTTAGGTATTTATATTAATTCAACTCTGTCGTTCAAGGTATGTCGTTTCCATACCAAATCATGAGAACTTTATATTTTGTATTAATTAAATGTTATTTCCAGTATTACCCGAGCGTTTGAATGTTGACTTTCCCTTCACATTTACGACGACTCCAAATTGTTCAAAATAAATCAATAAGAATCCTGGACCATTTTTTAGCACACCCTAGGAAGACAGAAGAATTATCTGAAATTAAAACATCTTTTCTATTTCTTGATATTCTTGATTTACAACAAATTTTTCACCTTAATTTGGGCATATGGTTTTTGAAAATCCAACATAAAGATCTTTTTTTTTTAATAGTATGAAACTTTTGGTTGAAAATAAAATAGCCATTTATCAAGAGCTAGGGTTAAGTTTCTTTTCCCGTTTGTTAAAATTGAGAGATCAAGACTAAGTTTAAGATATCAACTTCCTCAGATTGCGAATAAATATAAGTTATTTGAATTAGTAAGTGAATCACCATCACTATACATATATAAAAAGAAATTGAAAAAGGTGGTCCTTTCAGCCTACAGTAGCGGGGATTGATTGTATTATTGATTTATTTATAAATTGTTAAGTAAATCCCATCCCTATCTCCATGAGTCGATAGTTAAGTTTTTTTTTAATTTATTTTAAATTTTGTTATATTCTTATCAATTTTTCTTTTCTTCTTTGAAGTTATGTTAGCGGGAAGTGTAATTTCTTTTTCCCATTATTTTTTGATAAAGGAGACATTACGAGATTCCTCTCTTCTCCTTTCTACAAAATTTATGTATATGTTTTTGTTAAATAAAAGTCAAGTCAATCGAATGAAACCCCTCCAAAGTATATGCAACCCACCATTCCATAAAACATGTGTTAATGGCGGGCAAATAGTAAAACTTAATGGCCTCTCCCAGAGTGCTGGGGGGAAATATCAAACCTGGAACTATATTTATTTTAATTTTGGACTATTGTGAACAACGTAGCTATATCAAAATTTTGATCGGAAGTATTGGCAGAAAAGGCCTTTGGAGGGAGAGGGGGGGGGGTGGCTTGTTGCCTCCTGATAACTTTTGAGTCTTAAGAAGGGGAAAAGGAATTTCAAATTTAATCGAGTGTGCCTCCTCCGAAGTTTCGTAGACCAGCCCATCCATAAGAACCTTATGTGTTAAAGATGAGCAGCTTGCATAACTTACATCGCTTACCCTGGGGGCTGTGGAAGATTTTGTCAACCAAGGAGGTTTATATATCAAATTTTATACTTCCCTAGCAATAGTTAAGCTGTATTTTTCTGAAAACTGTTAGCAAAATTCTCGTAATTTAAAGTCACCCCTACCTCTATCTTAGAACGAAAAATCGTGATTGAAACTGTTCAACACAATAAAAAAATAAAAAATAGCGATACTAAAAACATTTTGGCTGACCGACTACCTGAACATAAATGAAAAAGACAAAAAAAATTTACTCGTCTTCATTGGTTGAAAGATGCACAACCAATGGCCGGTATTCAAAGTCGACGGACTGCTATTAACAATGATTAGGGTATTGTTGACACTTTGAATTTTTCCAAGAAAGTCCGAGGGCAGACAATAGGATCTGTATTTGGACATGTAGGGGTCCATACTAAATACATTGATTATATGACTGGTGTTCATGGTGCAAGGTCTAGTAGAACACTGCCTTCGGGAGTGATTTCCCAATAGGTTTCAAATTGATTTAGCGAGATTAGTGCAATACTCTCAGGCAATGGGTCGGCAAATGTACACTCTAAATGCACATTCTCCGTTCGTACTATACTCATATCCTGGGTACCAGACAGGTCTAGTACAATAATACTCACCAGCAGCAGTTCTGTTCTTGATTTCTTCTACTCATTCTTTTCTGAGTAGCCGGTCTTCTTTTGAGGTATCGGATTAGAAACGAATGTCTCCCTTTTTAATGCAGGACTGTGTTAGGATGTCAATTTTAGTTTTAAAGGAAACTGACTGAGAACAGTAATGGATCTGGTCGATTGAATGAGTTGGAAGCATTTGAGTTGGGGCTAGTGCTTGTCAGCCTTTGCAAATTGGTCACTGAGCCTACATCAATTTGAAACCTGTTTATAAGAAAATTTTGTAAGAACTGCAAGTCGTTGGTTTGGGATGGAACACCATATGCAACTTCATTCATACGTTGTTTCAGTCTGTCATTTTCTTGTAGCACCATCTTTTGAACTTCAGTTTTCAGCTTATCAACAATGGTATGATTACCATTTCCTCAAAATTGGCAATGGACACCTTAGATGAGATAATATTTTCTAGACTCTGAACTCTAGCATTAATACCTTCGAGAGAGGTATGCATTTCATTTTTATAACCAACATACATAGCTTTCATTTCACTACAATGCTCATTAAGAGCTAACTTTAGCAGCTGGGGAAGATCTTGCTGGGCTGAACCTCTAGATTTACACATGGGGCATACCCAGGTGCTACCAAGTCGGTGATTCATTTTTACAAAGATATCATAATCAGAGGAGGACACTGATAGGCATTGCGCACACAACCATTGGCCACATTTATCACACTGTACAGCACAAGAACTGTTGCCAAGCAAACACCCAGCAACAGCGCATTTATCAATGCCTTTTTCAGGAGTAATAGGTTTCTGACGTTTGTTACTTTGTGGAGGGGGCATCACACTGGTAATAGGCTACTAAACTGGCTATAGACTAATTTCGAAACTACCAACAGGTGTGCAGATTCTATAATCAATAAACAAGTATACTTAGGCTACCCAGACTGCTAAGGTGAGGGTAACATAACACAGTAGAAACATACACTTGTATAGTTAGTAGTGCCCAGCTGTCTCAACTGTGGCTACCAGTAAACATAGCCAGCAATAAGTGAGAAATAAAAATCCGAATAAGCTTACTCTATGAAACTAATCAAAATGTAGGAGAGAAAAAAAAAAGCAAACCTTAGCCAATTTTCGTTTGGTAGGCTGTTATTTTTATATAGAGGCTATTAACCGCTTCTCTTTACCTTCTCTTTACCGCTTCTCTTTATTTTTCTTATTAACCGCTTCTCTTATTTATACAATATCATATCTTATAATTTTTTTATATGACATATAAAAAATCTATATGAACTATAAAAAATCTGTCTACAAGATTCTGGTATCCTGCTAGTACCACCACTTGAGAAAGGGCACAAAAAGTGCCACTTTAGTACTATATGGCACTTGCATATGGCAGAATTTACAAAAATCACTTAGATATAAGAAATAGATTTTGATTGAGCTATCAAAAATATCTCTTTGATGTTCTGGTAACCCGCTGGGCCTAAAGAAAAGAATTTCGGTTACTATTGAGTCAAGTCACGCCTTACTTACAGTTTGTTACCACAAAACTGTTTGACAGTAAGTTGGATAATATCTTAAAACAGTGAAATTGGAAAATTAGATATAATAAGGATTTTAATATTGATACAAGTAATACTAGTTGTGATTTTTCATCTATACATAATCCACCTTTGGCTTTTGATTTTTTGACACTGTGTTTTTCTCGGATTATTTCAGCTTCTTGTACTCCAATTTGAGCTGTAAGCTCGACAGCAACGCTAACCTACAACATTATTCTTGTTATTAAGTTTTATTTGTATAATTTTATTGTTGTTGACACTTTTGACCGCTTCACATTTCTGATGGAGACACAGACAGGGCGTCAAGCAGTGACTCCAACCAAGACAAGTAGGAGGCTAGTCGTTACATTTCTTCAGTGCTTGAATGAATTGCTGCTTAAAAATGACTGCTCTCCATGCTTAGACTGCAATGATTCAAATCAAGTTTCACAGTATTTTATTGAAGATTAAACGCCAGCGTGCTCAATCTGGATTGTCCCATGTCTAACCCGTTTAAAATGTTACAATAGACCCCATTGTTTACAATGAGAAGTACTAGAGTCATTTTAGTCAAAGAACTGCTTGTATGAAAAATATTTATCACGACCAGTTGAGATAAATCAAGCATCTTTTAAAGTTAAGAAATTATTGTTGTTGACACTTTTATTTTATTGTTGTTGACACTTTTGACCGCTTCACATTTCTGATGGAGACACAGACAGGGCGTCAAGCAGTGACTCCAACCAAGACAAGTAGGAGGCTAGTCGTTACATTTCTTCAGTGCTTGAATGAATTGCTGCTTAAAAATGACTGCTGTCCATGCTTAGACTGCAATGATTCAAATCAAGTTTCACAGTATTTTATTGAAGGATTAAACGCCAGCGTGCTCAATCTGGATTGTCCCATGTCTAACCCGTTTAAAATGTTACAATAGACCCCATTGTTTACAATGAGAACTACTAGAGTCATTTTAGTCAAAGAACTGCTTGTATGAAAAATATTTATCACGACCAGTTGAGATAAATCAAGCATCTTTTAAAGTTAATATATTCCTAGGGCTATATCCAGGGCCATCAGGGGGGTGGGTGTATTTTCAGAAAAGGAACCACGATATTTGGAAATACTATAAAATAAAGAACTGAATGGTACTGCTTTTGTGTGTTTTCTTCAGAAAAGGACAATCACTAAATATTTGGCATTAGAAAAAGACAACTAGACTAGTGCCCATTTTTATAGAGAAAATAAACACTCTTGTATCTGTTAGGGTAGGCTTAAAGTTTACTTAAAGACTGATTCATAGGGACCACGTAGGTTGGGCTGGGGCCCCAAGCACCTGAAAACGTAAATTTCTTCGAATTTCTCGGTATTTCTTTATTAAATTATAGGTTTTTTATTATCCCCTTAATTTTTTAATTAAATAATTTGCAGTTCGTTTTTATTAACTCACTGATCTTTTTGTTCCACTTTCCATTTATTTCTTTGTACCACAATTTTTTTAATTTGTGAATTATTTTTCAACCACTCGCGAATGTTCAGTTACTTTCCACTTTTATCAGTAAAGCACAACGGTAAGAGCACTTCCTGAGGATGTGTTAAACATAGGTTTTAATCTTGGATGAGACACAATATTTTTTTTTTTTTTTTTTACTGGAAAGTAAAAAATTTGAAATTTTTTTTTTTTCCAGAATCTATAAATATAAGTGAAAATCCCGGGCAAAAAATCGATTCGTTTTTGCATAATTTGATTTTTTTTACTTGTTTTCCTCAATTCATCGACTTTTCGTTTATGCATTTAAAACCTAGACAAATTTGGTGTTTATGTTATGTAAAATCCAATGCTTTTTGTGCCCCTCCTGTTCATTTATATTCATATATTCTTGAGAAAAAAAATTCTCTACTTTTTAGTTTATTTTGAAAATGAGTTTAACTTTTTCTTTATTGTTTGACCTCCTCCGCTAAAAATTATTTGTACGTTTGGACCTGTGAAACCCATCAAAACAGCTATAGGCTAATATTCTTGGGGTTGAATTGTGTGGTTGAAGAAATAATCTTCTTGTATTTCTTGCTTTCTTTTGGTTGGGATTTATGATTCAAATTACAAACGGAAAAAAGGCATTTTATGTAAAATAACTGATGTTTCGTTTAGGAACAGAAAACAATGATTGAAATATTTTTTGTTTGATAAAATAAAAACAAAACAAAAATTCTGTCACTCAGAATTCCTCAAATCTTCATGTTGGAGCGATGCAAATTTAAGGCTGGAGGAAGTGAGACTGAGACCAAGCCACTTTAAAAATTAAAACGGGAAGGGAGCAATTAAAATGATTTTTTGGGTCTTTTTTAAGAAGGTGAATTTATGACGATCGGTTTTTATTGAAATTTAACAATAAAAAAAAAAATCTAGTTGGTTATCTTGGTTATCATTGTTGGTTGTCATTTCTAATATGCTTTCAAAATTGCCCTTTTCGGTCTAAAGTACTACTTTTGACAAAAAGTATTGAAAAAGTACTGCTTTTGCAGAAAGTATTCAAGAAGTACTACTTTGATCAAAAAGTACTAAAAGTAGTACTTTGGTACTACCCGTGGCAACTCTGATCTGTTAGTTCTAGCACACCACATTGGTTAAGACTTTAGATCCTATTCCTATTCGGTAGATAAATAGTGTTCGCTCAAGGCGCAAAAACATCTAAGAAAAATCCCCAAGACGTAAACAAAGCTTAAAACTAAAGAACAAATTAAAAGCAGTCATATTTATAAAAAATGAAGAAAATAAAGACATTTGGTTTTGATTTGGAAAAAAATGTCCAAAAAGTGTCCTTTTTTTCAAAAAGCTGCCTTTTTTGACCCAATAGTGTCCCGGTGACCCTCAGAGTAAAAAAGTGTCCAAAAGCCACTAAAAGTGTCCATTTGGCATCCCAGAATGAAACACAAATCCGTAATGCTTTTTCTGGCAAACACTATAAAATTTCATTTTTATAGATAGGAGCTGAATCAGATGACATGATTTTCATTAAAATTTTTGACTTTTATGGGGTTTTTTCACCTTTTTTGAAAATTTGACAAATCTTTTTAGGCCCACTAATGGATAATACTATAGTTAAAAAATATTATATATTTGGAATCAGGAATTGGTTTTTGGTACATCTATTAATATGGAATTGGTTCCAGATCATAAAAATCTAATTTTTTTTTGCAAACTTTCCGTTTTCAGTTAGTAATACTTAATAAATAGGTAGATGCTAAGAGGTAGCGATAAATAATAGGTGTGATAAATAGGTAGCCTGAGTGAAATAGAAGAAGAAAAAGATGTTTTTTCCTGACTTTTGATGTTTTTCCCTGACTATAATCATCAGGTTGACGAAATAGCAAAAAATGCTATAAATATTGACCCGCCAAGTGGGAGACCAATCCCCATTAGAGATATTTACCGATGGAGACTATCAGATATTATGTTTAATAAGGAAAATCCTACTCTTTACCCCCTTTCCCAATAAGTACTTTTCTAAATTTATCATAGAATTTGTTCTGGAACAAATGGACTAAATTTTCTTGCATTCTCGTATCAGTTCCCTAATTCAAGTGGTTCAGTTCTCCTGTCCCCTTTTTGCAGGTATTGTATTATGAATAATGAAACAATTGACCACTGCCTATTTGAATGTAATATGCTGACGTCTGCAGAGCATACCTAGCATTGTAAACTGTTAATGTGCTTCAAATTCCACAAAATCTCACTATGAGCCAAGAGCCTAGTCGACTATACACACAAGAGCTTATGTACACAGAGCACAGAAATCAATATCTATCATCTTATATTTGAACCCCTTGAGTCGAAAGATCTACTGAAAGATATCTGAGAATATCTAATAAATAAGAGACAACCAAGCCAGTAGCTCTGTAGTCCCACAGAGTGAAGCAAAAGGAAAAGGGCTTAAATAGTATCAACTGAAAAGTCCGCCTGCTGTGAAATAGAAGAAGAAGAAAGAAGCCAGTCGTGATTGTTGACTAAAAAAGGGCCTACTTGCCTATTATCTTGACTGTAGTGTAAAAGCAAGGAGAAATAAAATTGTTTAAAGATGAAAGAATAGAGACTTGTAAACAATTTCAAGAGCATTTGCAAATAGTTGTCTGCAGAAAGAGCAAGCAACTCTGAAAAATAATAACGTTTGTAAAAAAAAATAACGTCGGTAAAAAATTAGTAGAAATAAATTGTTGAGTATATTTAGTGCTAGAAAAGTAGTTTTAATGCTGATTTGGTGAAAAATCAAATTTCTTTTACAAAAATATGTATACAGCAGGGAAATATTCTATTTTATGTGATAAATTTGCTACATATGTTCCTTTTATGTCCCAAATTTCTAAAATATGTCCCTTTTATATGTCCTGTTGGCAACCCTGATAGTAAATAACAGACTTTAAAAATTACACGTTGACAGCATCAACTCAGGAAGCAGTTTCATGGGTGCCAAAGCAAAAAAAAACAATCATGGCTAATCTCTTTTTTTTGTAAGTTGAATATGCATTCTTTCATTTTGGAAGAGTTTAGTATTCTTTTCTTGGAAGGAAAAGATTGGTATATAGGTAGTAGAATAGGATTTTGGGTTTATAGGCAAAGCCTATAACAATTAGGGCCAATAAGAAGGAAAGACAAGTAGTTTTAATGCTGATTTGGTGAAAAATCAAACTTTTTTTTACAGAAATATGTATACAGCAGGGAAATATTCTATTTTATGTGATAAATTTGCTACATATGTTCCTTTTATGTCCCAAATTTCTAAAATAGCCTACTACTGTTAGTAGCTTACTACTACAACTAATACTTGCCTAACACATCTACTAGCCTGCTGGATAGGAGGGGATTGTTCAAGACAATTGATTGACTCTGGCAGAGAGGAGAGATTTGGGACTTGTTGTTTTATAAGGAGCTAAAATTTAACAAGCATGCACTAACAGTAGTTGCCAAAGCATCCCAGATCCTTAGCATAATCAAGCATACTGTACACAGCAGATCATCCAAAGTTATGACCAAACTGTACAAGGGTTTTGTGCAACCATTGCTAATAATTTGGAATGTGTGTTGTAGCCTAACACCCCTGAACAAGAGTGATCAGCATAAAATAAAACATGTCCAAAGACAGGCAACAAATGTTGTTGATAGACAATTGAATAAGCTCAAGCTCCCAATACTTGTGTGCAGTGTTGAAGAGGGGATGTCATAATGACATATGAGCTTTTGAATGCTGACTCCTCTGGTCAAAATCTGTCAGTTTGATGAATCCCTGAGGACAAAGGGTATAGTAAGAATTTGTCCCAAAAAAAGGGCAGATACCAGAGTTCACAACCACTACTTTTTCAATAGAGTGATTACCCACTAGAATTATCTTCCTGGTACTGCTGTAATGCTCATCTGTTAATGCCTTTAAGATTGCTGTTGACAAGAGTTGGCACATTAAGCCACAGAAAACAGAGTGGGAGGCAATTGAGTCAATGGCTCCCCATCATCACTAACCAGCAACTCTACAGGATTTTCTTTTTTTTATTTTAGGGCTGTTTTTTCATTCATCAATGTGCTAAGATCTTACATCTTTTGTCAGAAAACTCTTAAAAGTGAAATCTTTGAACTAAGATCTTACATCTTTGGTTGTTTTTATGCAAGCGTCTTTCATCATTCTGTTCTGATGGGTGGTCTGAGAACAATGATGAGTAGATCATCAAAGTTCTCTCATCATTGTTCTATATGGCAGAAAGATGGCATCTTTCACATATTTTGCTAACAACAGCAAGCTGTAAGATCTTAGAACAAAGATGAGTTGAAAAAACAATAATCTTTGCAGAAAGATGAAAGATCTTAGTGCTAAAAAACAGCCCTTTTGTTGGACAATGCAATTTAAAGTAATTACTGTTACTACTCCTACAAATAAGGCAAAAGGTATGAAGGTGAAAAATTGTAAGGGTTGTTGAATCAACCAAAAAGCATGTGCATGAATCAATTGAACCAAATCAAAACATGCTATTAGCATACAGTTTGTTGAAAAGATATATCAAGAACATCTTAGATTGTTAAGTTGAAACTGTCAGAATATGTTGAGGTAGATTTTAACTAACCAGAAGGTACTATTTGCATACTACTTCTACAATTATTGCAACTAGTGAGGCTAATGGTATTAAGACATAGATACCCTCAGTAGGGGGAATGCCTCCCCCTGTGAAGTTTTGGGACTATAAAAGTAATTATAAGGAAATTATTAATCCTATGGTTGGCTGCCTGCCAATAGGTTTTAACCATTGATTAGGGCAATAGTGTAGGTCTCAACTTTTATATGATGGCAAACAGTTTTTTATGATATGGTAAAAAACTGTAACTATATAACACAAAAATTGAGGGTCATTAATAAAGCAGCAAATTGTACACTGATCATTTCAAATGTTGATGTATCCATTTAACTTCTTTGAGATTTAAAATAAATTCTTAAAGAAACATCTTTCTTTGGTTCTGTAAAAACTGAAGAAAGAAAAACTATTTCTTTTAATGATGTGGCAACCTATTATGACCATTGTATTATCCTATTATTATGGACCCATTTTCTGAGTAGATGCCAAAGTTTGGCAAATTTTAGGGATAAAATTTTTCATGGGGATGTACTGCTGCTCCTGGGTGTTTTGGGGACTACTTTGAGGGACCTAATTATTGCATTAGGTTGTTTTATAGAGAATAGTCTGATGGCTTGGAAAGAAGTTGTAGTTTAAATTTGTTGAGGGCTATTGTTCTTTCCTTATTATTTTTATTTATTTGTTTGTGTGTATATGGCCACTGGTTTTTAAATACACGCATGTATGTATGTAAAAAGAAAATATCTAACTGTAGGCTAATTCATCAAAATTTAAAGCTTTTATTTTTTGTTTGAATTTTTTCTGGTGCTTTTCTATCAACTTTGATTTTACAGTCAGAAGCTATTATTTTAAGAATAAACACAATTACTGGTTATCAATTGTCATTGTGAAAGACACTCTATAATTCTTCCTGTTTTTTTAAGCTATAAGCTGAATATTGTGAACAAATGGCAAAATTTCTCCACAAAATTTTCAAAAATCAGGAAAAGAGAACTGAAAGTAGATGCCAGTATTTTTCAGCTGCAGAAAATTTTGAAATTTGGATCCCTGATGATCCTTACCTACATTTTTTTGGGTATTTGGGATGGGGTCACATTCTGCCAACAGCAATAGCAAAAAGTCTTAGCAAATAATTTCTTTTAATCTGCAGCAGATTTGACTTTACATGTTGTTTTAATAATATATTTTCCAAAAGGATAAATTAGATATTTTGACCTCAGGTGCACACAAACATGATGCTACTGCAGTGTTGGGACTTGGGGCTAGTCAAATAAGCTTGAAAATGGATGTGTGATTATGCTCAAATTCACTTAAACACTGCAATACTTCTTAAAACTGGTAAGCATGGCTTAAGCCCATATATCAATTCCAAAGTCCAGGATATGTATTCACAGTCATTCATCTCCATGAAACTTGCTTAAAAGAAAATTGGTCCTATAAATAGTTTCACTTTGGCCTTCAAATAGTTTTATTGCTATCAAACTTGGAAGAATAGTTTTGATGCCTTTTTGTATATGAAAAGGTCCCCCCCCCTCCTCAATACCTTTCTCTTCAGGTTAAAGTCTTTAACAATTTTAAAAGCTTCCTATTCTAATTAAACAACCCTTGTGTTTCAAGAGTTGTTCTTGTAAAAATCAGTACACACATTCAAACTTTAGTGTAAAAAGCAAGGTATTGAGGAGAAGAGCAACCCCTTCATATACGGAATATTTCTGTTTGATTTTAGTTTTGATGCTATTCCCTGCTTTCAATTGGAAAAATAAACTTGTATCATATATTTAATATCTCTTTGTTTTTCCAATTAATCTGGGTCAAATATGGCTACAATCTGGCTCACCCTCAATGAAAAATTCCCTTCCCTTGTGGGAAACTCGTCTGTTGAAAGTCCCTCCCATGTAAAATAGAGATAATTCTATCCAAGCTGAAAATCACCCCTCCATAAATTTTCTTCTGGACAATTTAGATTTAAACATTCTCCTTTGAATACTTTTATTTGAAAAATATTTCAAATTCTAATTGTTTTTACAATCACTCTGGAAATTCCCCCTCCTTGGACATTTTTCATGGAAATCCAAACTCTGAAAATTTCCCTCAGCAAATTTACCCTTAATGTCTATACATCCAAAATTGAATTGGCAAAGAGAAATTCAGACAAATAAAAAGATTTACATATAAAAATTCTGCCACAACCCTCAATGTAAAATATCGCCTGGAAATTTTGAACCCCCCCCCCTCCCGAAATTTCCCTCTTCTCAAAAAATTCTCTTGATGGACATCAACCTAAGTGCAAATCCCCCTCCCAAGTATAAATTACGCTCCAAGCACAAATCCTCCCTCCTGAAAAATGTCTGTAGACTCCCATTAACAAATACTGTACGCAAACAATGGGCAAATTTTCTAACTTACAACCCAATCCCCACGGGCTATGGGGGGCCATGTTACCCTTAAAAGTATAGTTATTGCATTTTTCAACCATGCCGAGCAAAATGGCTATCTCAAAATTTTGATCTCAGGGCTCTTAGAAAAAAGGGGCTTAGAAGAGGTGCTAGTTGCTCTCCAATTATTTTGGTCAACTAAAATTTGCACTAGAACTTTTAATTTCTGTTCGAATGCACCCTCTCTCAATCTGGTTGGACCAGTAGCTTGATCCAGTCACTCGTGGGAAAAAGAGCTAATAAATAACACGCATATAAAACAATAAAACACGCATCCGTTAGCTATCTTCTGGAAAAATATGTAAAATTTTTCATTTTGTTATAGGAAGCTTCAAACTCTGCAGTAAGGTACTCGGATACAGTGAATCTGAGGTGTGATTTTCATCAAGATTTTCTAGCTTTTCCGGGGTGTTTTCCCCCTTTTTCAAAAGTCAGGCAAATTTTTTCAGGCTAGTATCTTTTGATAAGTATTACTAAACTTAATGAATCTTATAGATTTTGAATCAGCATAATAATGTGGTACTTTTGATGTATCTATTGATATCAAAATTCTGTGTTTTAGAGTTTTGATTACTTTTGAGTTGAGTCACTCTTTACTTACAGTTTGTTTCCTTGAACTGTTTGGTAGTAAGTTGGATAATATCATAAAACAGCAAAGTGGGAAAATTAGATGTATTGTTCTTTTTTAAATATTAATATTAAAGTACTATCAAGTAATGGTAGCCATGGATCTTTCATTTATACATTGTGCATATTTTGATTGTTTGACACTGTCTTTTCTTTAAGGCTCTTTCAGCTTGCTGCACTCTAAATTGAGTTGTAAGCTCTAAAGCTACGGTAATCAACAAAATTATTTTTATTATTTAATTTAATCATATAATTTTATTGCTGTTGTCTCTTTTGACCACTTTATTTTTCTGATGGCAACATATTTGAGGTGACAAGTGGCAACTCCAACCAAGACAACTAGAAGACTATTTGTTACATCTGCTCTGTAATTGAATGAACTGCTGCTTAAAAATGACCGCTGTACATGCTTAGACTGCGATGATCCAAATCAAGCTTCAAAGTATGTCACAGGTGGCGAAATAGACCTGCCTAAATAAAGAACAATGTTGCCACAAAGTATTATTATTATGATTATTTTATTTTTTTTTATAGACCAGGATAGGTGTAATCTGATGGAGTGATTTTCATCAAAATTTCTTGACTTTTCAGGAGTATTTTCTCCCTTTTTCCAAAATTAAGCAAAGTTTCTCAGGCTTTTATCTTTTGATAGGTAATGCTACACTTAATGAATCTTAAATAATTGGAATCAGCATAATAAGTTGATTTGTTTCATGTGTCTATTGATATTGAAATTGTGTTATTTAGAATTTTGGTTACTATTGAGTCAAGTCACGCCTTACTTACAGTTTGTTACCACAAAACTGTTTGACAGTAAGTTGGATAATATCTTAAAACAGTGAAATCGGAAAATTAGATATAATAAGGATTTTAATATTGATACAAGTAATACTAGTTGTGATTTTTCATCTATACATAATCCACCTTTGGCTTTTGATTTTTTGACACTGTGTTTTTCTTGGATTATTTCAGCTTCTTGTACTCCAATTCGAGATGTAAGCTCGACAGCAACGCTAACCTACAACATTATGTCGATATAATTGTCGATATGATTGTCGATATAAATCACAATTGTATAATCCAACAAGATACGACTTCACCTCTTGAAAATTGAAAATCGGTTTACCCCAATCAAAAGTACAAAAAATCTTAGTTTTTTTTTAGCGTTACAGAAAGAGTTTTGTGCCAGCGTTTGTTGAAGTCATAAAGTAAATGAAATTAGTAATTTATCATGTTAATGTCTCATGTGTATTTTTAATGTGCTAGTTTTTTTTTGTTTGATTTTTATTTGACATGCCAGTTGGATTCATTACTGTATGTTTTTTATAATGTGCTTGTGTTTTTACTTATCCCCTCATTTTTATTCACTTTTCTTATATTACTTGCATTTTACTTATGCACTTATGTTTGTGTACTTGAGTATTCATTTTTATTCATTTTACTCTATTTACTCATTTATATTTATATTTGAAAGGTCAGTTTGGTTCATTGCTGTAGGCTATCTTGAATATTGCACTTATGTACTTATGTTTTGTTTTGCATACAATCAAGGCTAGCTGCCTCACGGCAACAAGTTCGGCAGTTGTTTATGTTCTGATAGTTTGCTTGATAATGAATATCTTCTATTCATTCATTCATAAACTTTATGCCAGTGATGAGGTAGTATTTTAATACATGTAATTATAATACATATTTTAATGCTTTCCATTTATTTCAAATATAGGTTACAATAAATACATTTCTGGTAGAGAATTTGAAATAAATATGTAAGTGTTTTTTTTTCTTGTTTCCAAACAAAAAAATACTGTGACGAACAGCATCAAATACCCTCCTTTAACTCATCAAAAACTGCATTTGACGAGAAGATATCATGTCATTCTGGACCAATTTGAAAGGAATTTCGGCTTGATGGAATAATGAACATGTTCCACTCGCATTAAAGCACGACGGCAAAAATTTTAGTCCCCACAATCGAAAATAACAAGAGATAGAAAGGAAAAAAAACATCACCTTTGCCTTTTCGTCATTAAAACAACAGTGAATTTACCTAAGACAGTAATATTCTTTAAAACCTTTAGAGTATTTTGTTTCTTTATATGTAAGAGCCCTCCTCAGCATGATACGTATATAAATAAAATAAAACTTACGATAAAATAAACAAAAAGAAAAGAAAATGTAATTCAGCTGAACTTCAGTAACTATAAAATTAAAAAAAAAATAAAGTAAGTAGTATTTCAGTACTACTTTAGCTTTGTTGAATCAATGATTCTTGGACTGTTTTGATTTTTTCAGTTTCAGTTTAAAAGATTCAGTTGTATTGCAAGTTTTATTAGTGTTTTTTTTTTTTTTTTTTTTTTTTTTTTTTTTTTTTTTTTTTTTTTTTTTTTTTTTTTTTTTTTTTTACCAATTGGGTAAATTGTCTGTTGGTTTTTTGTTGTTTTCTTAAAAAAAAAAAAAAAAAAAAAAAAAATCAAAAGTAATATAGCAATGCAGAGGTAGTTTAGGGTAGCATAAAAGCTCCAGGTACAGCTCAATAAGGATTATTATACATCAAACAGTTCATAGTAACAACCTGTAATTAAGGAATTAGAAACTTTTAGAATATCTAAAAAAAATTATTTTAATAACAACTAATCCATGAAAAGAATTGATATTGATTCAACATAATGTAAAAGCCATTAAATTAATGATGCCCATCGAAAGCTAAGAGTTTGAGTAAATTTGACCGATTTAAAAAAAAAACAGGCGACATATTTCTGTAGCCTTTTTCAGTGATTAATTAAAAAAAAACTTTCCGAAAAATAAGTTTTTCAAAGAAAAGTAAAGGCCATTTTAAACTTCAGCTCAGGAGATACAAATACCTTTTACAATTCAAACTCAAAACGACGAGAAATTACTATTAAAGAATAAATGAAACCTGAAACGAACAGAAAACAATCATAGCAAAAAACATACAACAAGTAATAATATAAATGAATAAATAGATCTTAAAGCGAGTAATGCTTAGATTGAATATGAAAATCAAGCTTAAAACGAAAACAAATATTTTGCTATTAAAGTATAAATGAAACTTAAAACGAACAGAAATTAAATAAACAATCAATGAGAACAAACATACAATATATATTAATGTAAATGAATAAATAAATCTTAAAAACGAGTGAAACTTAAATTGAATATGCAAATCAAGTTTGAATCGAATAAAAATAACTACAAACAAGAGTTTGGGTATCGTCTCACTGCAGAAGCCTAAAACCTACAGCGTCATTGGCGCTTTACTGAAAACAATTTTTTGAAATATTTTCACCAACTTCTGGCTTTTAGAAAGCATAGGGGTTTTGAACCCTACTCACATTAATTTATGTTCGTTTTGAGTTGACTCTAATATTTATTTTAATTTTTGTTTGTTTTGGGTTTCATTTATTTATTGATACTGATTTGGGGTAGTTGTATGCTTGGTAGATTATATGATAGTCCGGACGCCAGGTGTTGAAAATGTGAACCATACCACGACGGAATGGGGCTGCTACGAGAATTAGCCTACCCTCCACCCTCTAAATTGACCATGCGGATTCAAAAATATCAGTGGCACTTTCTTGCGAGTGGTGGAACACTCCGAAACTTGACATTTTATTATATTTTGGTGTTTCATGCAAGAAAATGCATGTTCCACAAAGTTTGAGGTGCAGTTTTCCGCTCAAATAGAAATGCCTAGAAGCCATAGAATGTTTTCATAACAAACTAACACGATTAGTTACAAAAAATGGCAGACTTAAGAAAATGGCAAAACTATATGTGTCTTGAACAGTCTTGGAAAGTATAAACAAAATCAAATTGAATATTAGATATATAATGATATTAATTGTTGAAAGATCCATCAGTTCAAGATTTTTTTTCACTGTAATTTTTTTTCATTTTCGGTGCTGTAAGAACTGGAAAATAATAAATTTGTAATATACGAGTAATTCGTCTTCCGTGAAGCACCAATGACGCAGAAGACTTTAGGTTTTTACAGTTAAAGAAGGGGGCAGTATCCAAATTTTGCTTGTAGTGAAACTATTTTTCTTGACCAATCTTGAAAAGAACTAATAAATTAAACTGAATATTTGATGCATAATGATATTAATTGCTAAAAGCTCATCAGTTCAAAATTTTACTATAATTTTAATATTTATTTTCAATATTAAGTACAAAAGAAAACATTTGTGATATAATTCGTTTTCAGTAAAGCGCCAATGACGCAGTAGGTTTTAGGCTTCTGCAGTGAGCCGATACCCAAACTCTTGTTTGTAGTTATTTTTATTCGATTCAAACTTGATTTGCATATTCAATTTAAGATTCACTCGTTTTAAGATTTATTTATTCATTTATATTAATATATATTGTATGTTTGTTCGCATTGATTGTTTATTTGATTTCTGTTCGTTTTAAGTTTCATTTTTACTTTAATAGCAAAATATTTGTTTTCGTTTTAAGCTTGATTTTCATATTCAATCTAAGCATTACTCGCTTAAGATCTATTTGTTCATTTATATTATTACTCGTTGTATGTTTTTTGCTATGATTGTTTATTTAATTTCTGTTCGTTTTGGGTTTCATTTATTCTTTAATAGTAATTTCTGGTCGTTTTGAGTTTGAATTTTAACAGGTATTTGTATCTCCTGAGCTTAAGTTTAAAATGGCCTTTACTTTTCTTTGAAAAACTTATTTTTCGGAAAGTTTTTTTTAATCAATTTTTGTTCGTTTTTGATTGCAAAAAATTTCAAATTTTTATAGCATGGGGAGGGGGTGCTTACTGTCCGATTATTCTTGACTTTAAAAAACGGATCTAGAACTTTCAATTTAAATCGAATGAGGCTTTTTCAAAGTCTATACGATTACCTCTTTGATAAAAAACCTTATATATGAACAATAGACAGCTTGCATAACTTGTGGACAGCGATTGACAACAATGAATGGATTAAAAAAAATAGCTCCAATAAGGGGGTTTAGATCACTTCACTTGCTGACACAAAGGGATCACGACTGTTTGGAATTGACCTTAATAAGAATTTGTGTGCCAAAGCAATTTTGCATCTATCACAGAGTATGTATTTTAACCTTATAATTGGATAATTATAATAGATTTCCTATGTGTTCTTCCCATACAAAACCCTTTCCCATAAGTTATAAACCCCCCTTAATAAGTTATGCCCCAGGGCATAACTTACAACGCCTACCCCTGGGCCCTGGTGGGCTGTTTCGACACCGGAGTTTTTTGTTATCAGAACTTTGAACTATTTTAACAAAATGTCTATCTCAAAATTTTTATCTGATGCATTTAAGGCGTGGAGGAGGGAGAGGGGCTAGTAGCCCTTCAATCTCTTTTGACTCTTAAAAAGTGAAGAAGAACTTTCAATTTTCAATCAAATGAGCCCTCTCTAAAGTTTATACGAGCATCCCTTCCATAAGAAATAATATTAAGGATTCCAAGAATCCTTAAATTACAACCCTTGCCCTGTGGGCTTTGGGGGAGTTGTAATCCTCAAAGACCTAATTTCCAGGACTTAAAACTACGTTTAATAAAATGGCTGTCTTAAAATTTTGATTGAATGTGTTTGAGGAAAAGGTGGGCGTCAGAGGGGGGTTAGTTGCCCTCAAATCACTTTCGACTATTACAAAGGGCACTAGCCCTCGGAATTTCTAATCGAATGAGCCTTTTTTGAAGTTTCTACGACACCGCCTTCTATAAAAACCTTATATGCCCCCAGGGCATAACCTAAAACCCTTGCCCTGAGGGTTGTGGGGGATTGTCCTCCTCAAAAACATATGTAGAAATCAACTACGCTGATCAAAATGGCTATCTCAAAATTTTGATTGGATGTGTTTGGGGAATGATGGTTGTGGGGGGGGGAGGGCTAGTTGCCCTCCAATCACTTTCGACTATTAAAAAGGGCACTAACCCTTTGAATTTCCAATTGAATGTGCCTGTTTGAAGTTTCTATGACAACGCCTTCTATAAAAACCTTATATGCCCCCAGGGCATAACTTAAAACTCTTGCCCTGAGGGTTGTGGGGGAGTGTCCTCCTCAAAAACATATTTTCTATCTGGAAATAAACTACACTGAACAAAATGACTATCTCAAAAGTTTGATTGGATGTGTTTGGGAAATGATAGGCGTGTGGGGGGGGGGGCTAGTTGCCCTCCAATCACTTTTGATTATTAAAAAGGGCACTAGCCCTTTAATTTCCTATCGAATGAGCCTGTTTTGAAGTTTCTACGACAACGCCTTCTATAAAAACCTTATATGCCCCCAGGGCATAACTTAAAACCCTTGCCCTGAGGGTTGTGGGGGAGTGTCCTCCTCAAAAATATATTTTCTATTTGGAAATCAACTACGCTGAACAAAATGGCTATCTCAAAATTTTGATTAGATGTGTTTGGAGAAATGATGGGCATGGGGGGGAGGGGGGCTAGTTACACTCCAATCACTTTCGACTATTAAAAAGGGCACTATCTCTTTAATTTTCCAATCGAATGAGCCTGTTTTGAAGTTTCTACGACAACGCCTTCTATAAAAACCTTATATGCCCCCAGGGCATAACTTAAAAACCCTTGCCCTGAGGGTTGTGGGGGAGTATCCTCCTCAAAAATATATATTTTCTATCTGGAAATCAACTACGCTGAACACAAATGGCTATCTCAAAATTTTGATTGGATGTGTTTGGGGGAATGATGGGCGGGGGGGGGGGGCTAGTTACCCTCCAATCATTTTTTACTATTAAAAAGTGCACTGGAACTCTCGATTTCCAATCGAATGAGCCCCCTTTGAAGCTTCTACGACGACTCCTTCCATATAAAGTGCCTCTGGAAAAAAAAAAACAAAAAAAAAACATTGGATCCGTTTGGCCTTTACTATAGGCAACGCTACAGCGTTGCCTCTGATTGAAAATATTTTGCCATAGGAAAGTGACCTTTTCTGCCATTTGAAGGCACAAAACTGTAATTTTACCAAAAAAGAGGGCCAAATTTGCTGTTGACTCAATCCTGAGATAAAAAATCAATTTATTATTATAACAAAAATATTGCAGAGAAAGTTGTGCTACGCAGTGGAGCATTGTTCCTAAAAAGTCATTTAGTTTAGTCCGAGGAAGATAAATGGTAAACATAAACATTTGTTATCTTAATCCTTTCTCAACTAAGTTGATCTACGTAATTTTTCATTGACATTATTTGACGTGACATATAACTTTTTAAGGCATATGCGGCAATAACTTTTTCTTTTTCAGATTTTTCGGAGAACAATTTACACGGGGATCCAGAAAGAAGAGAAATTAGATATGAAGTTCCAATTAGCGGCGCGTTTGCGTCTTTTTTAAAAAGATATCCTTATAAATTTTTTGGATTTTGTTTGAACAAGGAAGAGCAGGTATGTTACGCTTTCTTTCTGATTAAATTACAATTCTTTAGGAAATTTTTACGCTTAAACGTTTTCTTGCCATAGCACTTAATACTATTATTGCCCTATTACATTCGAGTTTGCACCTTTTTATGACCTTTTGTGATATTGTGATTTGTGATATTTGTATGACATTTTGTGATTTGTGATTGAGATAATTAGATAATGTAAATGAGCATAGTTCAATTGAATTTTCTTCTTAAAACCAAATTCCAATATTTGCCAGAAGTCACTTGATCTTACTTTGTCTCACTGGAGCGGGAATGCGAGCAATATTGATCATGTTCTCGTTAATTTTGCCCCATCTTTTATGGTCAAAGTTATCCCGCATTTTCCAACAAGTGATCATTTTTCCGATTCAATTTTCAACAACGTTTTCTATAATCAATAATTCGGTTTCTGTATCTAATTTTGTTGCTGGTTTTTCGAAATATTTTGATACAGTTACTAGGTATAAATTTTGATACCGGCTTACCAGGATAAAGTTGAATCTTTGGCTTCAAAAGTAGCTATGCCTTTTAATCTGAATTGTCATAATGATAATATAGAGCTTGAGCTTCATTGTACACATTTTCATTGTTACATTGATTAAAATATAGGCTAGAGAAAATTTTTGAGTAAAACGGTGTAAACCGAATATGGAAAAACCTGTTTTATCGTCAAATATGTCTCCTCTACATAACAATCATGCATCTAAATTGGCTTTTCGTTTTAGAAAATCTGCGGAAAGCCGCGGCATGGCAAGTCACTTTTTGTTTACATGCGATTTACCAGTTGGAGCTTCTTCATCATAAAAATATTTTGCTAATGGACACTTTGTTTGAGCTTGACGTGAATAAAAAGAAACTTTGAAAAGCTCTTTGGTTAACAGAAAGAATGAATGAACCTTCCAAAAATAATAGACCTTCGCTTGTTGAGTGGCAAACTCATTTTGGTGACTTTTCGAATTCGTGCGATGATTCTAAACAACTTTTGCATGTTGATCAGATTTTGAATAGTTGTTTTAATTTGATATTTCTATTTTGTTTTATTCTTCATTAGGTGCATGTTATGGAGTAAAAGCCAAATGTTTTAAAGATGAGGATGGGATCCGCTCAAATCCTCTCAAATTGCTTCCCACTTCTTTCCTTCTTCCTCCTCTCATTCTTCAAATCTTATCCTCAACTATGGTAATGTTCTTTCATGTTTTAAGGTTAAAGTGGTAATTCTTATCGCAAAATCTGGTAAAAGAGAAATCCGATCTTGTGAAAATTGGTCTTAATCAAGTAGGCTTCAAAAAAGGAATGAGCCCCCCCCCCCCTTTACATACTTTTAATTAATATAGTAGGAGCCTTTGACAATATTTAACATGCTTGGGCTCTTTCAGCTCTAATTAGTGGTGGGATTCCCCTTTCTGTGGTTAGAGTTATTAGATCCTTCTATTTGGGGCTTAGAATAAAAGTTGCTGCTTCTGATTCTTTTTGTAATTCAATTTCTGTTCATCGTGGAGTTACACAATATGGAGTTTTATTTATTTTTATTTTTTATCTGTGTTTTGGTGGAGTGTCTTTATTCACTATTCACAAACTTTATTTCTTGGAGGTGGGATATCAAATCACTTGTGGTTGGGAGCTTATCTCATTCATTTTTCCCACAGACAGGATCACGTAACGAGGCTGACGGGTTAGCGATAGTGATATTGCTGCGACTACTATTACTGAAGCTGAGAATAAGCAGTTGAAATTTTCAGGGAACTCTATGGGGATGTTGAACTAAAGAAAATACACTATACAAGCAGGTTATCAAAAAGGTTTATCAGTAGAATCCCAGGAGTGGTCTAGAGTATTTAGTTGAAACTGTCAGTATATGCTAGGTAAGATGCTAAACTAGGTAAAAATGCACGATATTCATACTGCTACTTTTGCAACTGTTACTACCGAGTAAAATGCTAGTACTGCTGCAGCTTAGAGTATTATATTGAAACTTTCAGAGGATAGTGAGCTAAATTGAAATGCACTACTTGGATGGAGATTACTAACAAGCCGTAACAGTTACATCTTAGGAATGGCCGAGAATATTAATTTTGAACTTTAAGTGCGTATTAAAGGGAATGTTGAAACAAGGAAAAGGTGTTATTTGTATACCACCCCTACTATTTCTACTATTGCTACTACTAAGACTAATGGCATTGAAGAGATATTTTCAAAAAATGTTGGGGTATGTTAAATTAAAATGAGACACGCTGTACGTATGCAGGTTGTCAAATTTCTGTATCAGCAATTCGTCAAGAGCAGCTTAGAGTACTAGTTCTACTAATACTAACTACTACTACCACTAACCTCTGCTACCAGTGGATTCCCATTGTATTAGAAATATTTTTTTTAGGTTCTCTGAAGAAAAGAACCTGGAACAGGCTATTCGGTGGACTGCACAATAACCTTAGATAATATTCCGTTTGCATCGAAAATGCATATAGTACTTCATTATTGTTTAACAAGAATAGCTCACAATACTTCAGGATTAGAAGTGCTTTATTCCATCCACTTGGCTGAACCTGCTGGTTTCTTGGATCCTTGGAAATTAACTAAGAGTAAGTTGTTTTTTGTTCTTTGTGTGTTTTTCAATTTTTATCTTTGTCCTACTTAAAAAAAAATGCAATATTCTTTAGTTGTGAGTATTTTAGGTTTCCATTTTAAAATATGTCAATTTTTTTTTACCCTTTGATACCTGAATTTTGAAAAAAAGAGGGAAATATTCATTCCTGTTTATGCTTTTTTTAAGATTATTCCGCAACGAAAATGTCAAGAAATTTAAATTGATGAAAAATAAGGAAACCATAGAATGGTTCCCACTGATAGAGCGGAATTTTTGGGATAGAGCTTCGTTAAGTTGTTTGAGGGTGCCTGTATTAGGTGTGGCTGAGGATGGACTAAATATTAAGCCGTATACTATGTTAATTTTCAACCGCAGCGAACGAACAAGAAGAAGGAAATTCTTATTTACCACTTATCTTGAGACTTGAAGTTAATTCTGTACCACTCAATCTGCATATCAGCAAGATCTTCGCCACCCATGAATTGATTGCACTCATTCATACAATGGATCCTCTTCACCTCTGTATGATCTTTTTGATTGCCATCCCACATCTTACAGCTATCTTCAGGATCCTCAGCTTCATAGGTTCAAATCTAGTGAATCAGCTTGTTATCGTACCAATTCACAGCTACATTACTCGACTGCGTTACTACCCTATATGAGCTTCTCCCTCGTACTTTCACTTTGGTGTCTAGTTCTAGAGAGCAGCCTTTTAACATGTTAACTCTAACTGCAGCCGGTATAATTATACTGTGGCTATTTAGGATCGGAGTCATGTAATGTGACGAACACTAATTGTCGTAAAAGAAATTGAGTTCATATGCTTTGGGATTTCCCTTGCAAGCTGGAGGACAAATTTAGCACCAAACTTCAAAATAATTGTATCAACTGATCTCTTGCCATGTATATTTTTAAGTTACATGCAAAACCACTTATTTCTGGTCTGGAAATGAAATTCTATCCCCACTTATATTTGTTTAGATTGCTGTGCTTCAATGATACTCTCTACTTCGTAAGAACTATTTACTCATCACACACCTGATACTATTTTGGATGTTGGCTGGCTCATGGAGTTGACTCAAACCCTCTCTATCAAGGAACAAATTTTATGAATATTATCATTACTTCCTTGAGGCTTCGGGTATCCTTGAGGCTTCGGTGATGTTTTGTCGTCAAAAATACGAACACTTCTTTGTTCTGTCACGTAACATACGAACAGTTCAAATCTGTCACATAACATAGTAGCAGCTATAGTATCACAGGATAACGAGTTTTGTTTCGCCAGTGACTGTGATAGTAGAATATTTTCACTATTCCTATAAACGAGAAGACTCTCAAGGCTGCTCGGCGTCAACCTAAGGATACTGATTTGCTCGAACTTTGGATGATATGCATACTTATTTTTATAGTTAATTGACCAAGACAGAATGATTACAGAGATAGTCAGACCTGTTCACCGTGTTGTAAGGCGAGTTAACCTAAGTTGAAATGTCAGAAGTTGTAATATTTAACAGAGATCCAGTAGTCCAGTGATTCTACGAAACTCTGGGACAAAATTGCAATGTAAAAGATTTTACACCGTCTTGTAGAAAAAAAATTCTCTACAACATATCAAAAGTCCCCAAAAATTCCCTTGGCAGAACAGGGTAAAAAAATGGGGAACGGGGGAAAATTGGAAAAATTCAGGGACAGATTTATTGTGCCCTCGAATTTCACGTCTGCTCTTTTTGTGCGTGGAGAACTCGAAAAAATAAAGTTATATTGTTTTATTGCTGGACTTGGTTCGACTTCCCCCTTAGCGGGGAAGGGGGAGGAGGAAAGCAGTATCCTCGAGAGTTATGGCTGTTCAAAATGTTGCCCTCAAGGTTTTTTTGACTCGATGATTTAAAAAAAACATGGTATTAGATTCGTATCTTGCTTTTCTGCAGTGTTTTCACTGTAGGGGAGACAATGCATCGGGCCTTCGGAGTACGTGGGCAGATTTACTTCGACTATATAATAGAAACATAAGACAAAACTAAATGTAAAAAATGAAACAAATCTGGTAACTTCGGTAATCACAGCAAAATATAATTACGGTTTTGATTGAACTAAAAAGGATAAGATCAAGGATTTGTATT
The DNA here is from genome assembly GCA_027921565.1 of Artemia sinica. Lineage (NCBI taxonomy): Eukaryota > Metazoa > Arthropoda > Branchiopoda > Anostraca > Artemiidae > Artemia > Artemia sinica. The sequence goes on along the minus strand of CM051264.1, from coordinate 19,475,407 downwards.
AAGCATCCTCTTCTTCATCGTTATTAACAAAAACATCTGTATTGGAATACGCAATCCCTTGGCAGTCTTTGCAAGCAAGTGTGCAAGGCAATCCATTTTTTTGGCAACTACATCGTGAACTGTCACAGTTGGAACGCATGCAGCTGCAACGAACCACATTTAGCAGATTAGGCGGAGTAGGTCCGATGTCTGTCATGATTGGAGTGAGGTGTCCGTCACGTAATCGCCAACCCCAATCTTTCGGGTCGAGTTCTGAAGCAGTATAACGCCATTCCGTGACCCTGATAGAAGACTCTACAAGAAGGAAATTTCACAGCCGATGGAGTTGGTGAAAGTCTCTCTGGGTTCACAACAAATGATGTCTTTGAACTGTTCACAGTTTTTTTTTAAGAAAAACACTGTACCTAGCTTCGCTGAGACCCTCCCCTTTCTTAGCCTTATAGAAACACAGCAAAATATTTTCACCGGCTTGCTGGACTTCTTCCTTCGTAGACCGCGGATTTAGGAATACTTTACATTTATTCCTAAATTCTTGATGGCTTTTCGGGAATGGCAGGACAGCCTGCCTTCCTATCCCAAACAAACGGGACGTCGTGTCGCAACCAAGAAAAGCGTGTTCAACAAGAATAGAGTGACTAACCTGTTCCAGCTATCTTTTGATAAAGTTGATGTGCCAATAGTTAGTTGGCAGCGCTCTTAACTTGGTACTGGTTTCGAAGTAGAGATTCCTGGCTTCCGGAAGCAGGTGATGGAGGAGAATGATCAATAAATCAGTGTCATTTCCGACTACTGCGGCTACCCTTCTCTTGGCCGCATTAACACCTGTTAATACAATCAGAATGTCCGCATCTCTCTCTGCATGAAGGACAGTGAGGCTGGCTTGGACAAGCTTCTTACCAATAGCTCAAATAATGTTCTGCTTATTATTGGGATTCTGCAATAAGTTCTCCTTCTTCCTTTGCAGCTTTAAACTCAGTGTGAAAGCTAGGTGACATCTTTGGTAGACGGACCGGAAGTGTAACCATCAAAGACGACGGAAGCATTTGAATACTTCTGTGTCACGAATGAAACTTAACTGTTGTAAATCTGTTCGAAAGTGTTTCCTGTTTTCCATTGAATATGCTGTTGTGGCCATCCACCACCGACACTTATTTTTCCGGCTCTTTTGATAGAACGTTCATAGGTTCTGCCTTTGCTAATTTTTAAATAGCTTTCGCTAGCTCCGTTTTATCTGGCTGTCGAGACAGGCTTGACGATCGGAAAAGAGCAGAAGTATAGCTGGAGATTTCGAATCTGAGTGTTTCTTCCAAATCCCCTCCGGCTGTAGTTGCCGCTGCTGCAAGACGTCAGAACAGAAGACTTGCGTCAATTTGTATATCTTCACCGTCAGCTTCGGAAGTGTTGCCTTGATATGCAATCGTAATCACTTTGCTTTTGCGCTTGAAGATGTAGCGATCGGCATTGACGTCGTCCATTGACTTCAGAATTTCTTTTTTATCGCCTTCCTGCATCCGTGTTGACATCCCTTGCAGCTGTCATACTATTCGATATGTTGCGCAATTGAGTGCAGTTGTTGCATGGACAGGATTGCGTATAAAAGCTACTAAAGCCTTTTCGTCCTTTTTATCTCTTTCTATCCGAGCTGGTCTTGCGGAAACGTGCTGGTCAAATGACACGTACTCAACGCCGGTGAATGATTGCATAAGCTCATTAATTTCAGCTCGCACTGGCATTGACATTGTCCAGATCAACCTTTGTGTCTCACTCATTCCATTTCCTCTCGTGAGTCCCATGCTTGTTTTCAGTGACTTCACCAGTACTTGCTCAATTACTAAGTCAGGAGAGGGCCCAGCCCAACATCTGTCGCTTCTTCGAATGACAAACATCCCATCCGTGACGTCTTTATACAGCATCTGTTTACTTTGTTTCAGCTCTTCCATTTGCTGAAGAAATATTCTCACCGATTTCGTATACAGGTTGTGGCCTGCAGCTGCAAAGTAAGGGAGCATCTCAGAGAGTGCTTGGAGATACTGCACCCAGTTTCCGGTCCGTTCTGCCCTGATGACTTTAAGCAATCCGAAAATTTCCGAATGCTGAAGCCATATTTTTGCACTCCTGTTGTTCTGCAAGGTGTTTTGAAACTCCATCATTCGTGTTTGGATTTGACACACTACGTCTGCGTTGGATGCGTCTTCAAGGGTTACTTCCTCATTCAGTAGAGCTATACATATTGCCGAAGCTTCTGCAAAGTCTAGATGACTCACACGCATGTCATTTGTGCAGTTGAAACCATATGATTTGCAAATGAGAATGATCTGCAATGCTGAATCAATAAGCTTGAGCGCTCTCATGGCTCTGGAAACAGTCTTACCACTAAGGATATGCTTAATGGTGTTACCAGCATATAGGTATTCGAGCACTTCTTTTATTCCTGTTTCCGTCATCAAGTGCCTGATCTCTCCAAGAAAGCTAGTACGGCAATGGAGACCACCGATCATTGGAACTGCTGCCTTGAGGTGACTATCAGCAGGCTCAGCATTGATGATGTTCACTGCTTTCATGTACAAAGGTTGGTCGAAAGTAGCAACTGGTATCATTCCATGCTGGCGTGCTTTATCGGATATAAAACGTAAGGTCGTGTGTACACAAGAAAGATAAGATGTATTATAGTCTATCATAGGCAGAAAAACAATCGACGAAGCGCCTTTGTATGACCCATGGTGAATTGCTTGTATAAATCTACTCCATCCGACACGTTTCGTCTCATGTATCGAACTTGCATGCTAAAGTAGGTCAATGCTATCGATCTTGTCGTCGAAGGTGATGGTCAGGATAGGTTTGTTCACACGACTGTTCTCCTGTTGTTTCTGTTGCAGAAGAAGAAAGGCATTTGTCCAACCTTCTGGAGTACTTCAAGGTTTACGACTGCTCTTGGGATTATAATTGGAAATGTGGGTAGCCTTGGTGTGGCAGCAGCTAGCATGCCCTTCCCAGAGAAAGTAACTTTTGTCGATAGTGCAAATGTTGTGGTTGACATTGTTGCCAATGAATTAGATGAAAGTTTTAGAAGTCATCCCTGGATATTCTGTACCATGAGTTACTGCGGTAGAACGCTCGAATTTAAGCACTTCAGAGTAAGAAGTAGAAAAGCCTAGCCTATTCAGCTGGTCGATGAGAAAACGTGAACCAGATTGCTGGTGTTGCTGGACTCCAAGGTATACTTGTAAAGGAGCGAGCAAATATTGGGGACGGCAAGGCTGCATTATTGCTTGACCGATTGAACCTACCAGTACGTAGTGAATCTCCAGCAAACAGGAAGAGAGAAGCACCAGGGAATAGGATATTAAACTTTTTGTCAAAACGGTGTTAGATGGTTTTAAAATCGAGTTGATAGACATTTGTCTCCTCTCCAAATTCTGTACAGCCGTCTGACTATCTTTTCCCTTTAGAGGATATCTTGGTTTCCCCCTTTTTTTCCTAGTAACTGGAAAACGGGGGGAAAGGCTAATGACAGAGCAATCAAAGTGACATATTCATTCTTCTCGTACTGGGAAACTCAGAAAACAAGTTTTGCAGACTGCTGTACAGGATTAGTGGGACAACGGGGGAACGACTTATTACACAGCAATAAAACAACGCTTATTCGACCTTTTTGGATCCAAGAGCACCAGGAATGCCATTCTGAGCATCAAAAATTACCGGACGTATATTTTCGAGTTTTCCCCTGGATTTCCCCCTTTCCGTCCGTTTTTCACCCTGTTCCACCAAGGGGATTTTTGGGGTCTTTTGGTATGTTGTACAGAATTTTTTTCTTTAGAAAACTGTGTAAAATCATTTATATTGCAATTTTGTCCCAGATCGTCGATTTTTTCCGTAGATTTACTGGACTACAGTCCCTGAAGGATTTAATGTTGATTTCAATGGAGTATTGGATGTCCCTTAACCAAAAATGAATTATCTTGGCCTCCCAATCATTGACTCTTAAAGCAACTAGATAGCTATTATTTCGTCATTTCCAGCGAAAGACGCGTACCCTTAGTACCATAGCATATAACAAACTTTGTTTTAATCACCGGCTAAGTTGTATAACTCATATGCACTTCCAAATTTTTTGTACCTTGCGTCTTTTCGGCTTACCTTCTTGGCAACGGAAATATTGCATCTCGGGCGAATGAAAAACAGTAAATGTATCAAATGTACAGTAAAATGTATGCTTTTATACGATTTTATATTTGCAACGATATACGACTTTTGCAACGATAAAGGACTAATTGTCGCGTATGGGTTTGTCTTACGTCGTACAATGATCTGCTCTTTCAATCGAGCCTTACAAAAAAATGGAAAGAAATAACGCCCTGACCCTGACAACACAAAAAAAAACTCAAAAATGTCAAAGACTAGTTTGAAAATATTTATTTATTTGTGCAGAAAATGAATGCTATACAATTAATACTGTTTTTGGCTATTATATAACAAGGAAATAGACCGAACAAATGTTTATCAACTACCATTGTCACCAACACTTGGCAAAAACAATGTTTTACTTCGCTTAATGCAACAAGTTAATATCCAAATTTGTCTAAGTAAAGAGACAGATAAGTCAAAGTATAGCTACATACTGTGCAACATTACATTGTGACATATTCCCCCTATTTAAATAGTGACCGCATTTCAAATTTGAAAGTATGTGAAAAATAAAGTTAGAATTATTAACTTATCCGTTGGGCATTGTTTTGATAAAGAATATCCCAAACTCTGAACAATTCGTTGTATCATTGCGGCAGAAACCTTAGATAAACTTAGAAACATGGATGATAATCTTATTGAAAATATTCGAGAGTTAAAAGCAAAATCTAGTTTTCAACAATTTTAAAAAGGATGACCTTATGTTGACCTAGTGATAAAAATAGATTTCAATGTTTCAAAGTTGATTTTTCTTTAACGTACTCGGAAAGTTTTGGCCCTTTTAAATTGTCACCTAGTAATTATGTTGCAAAGCAAAGCTCAATTCTATAAAATATGATTGATGATCTAGGAGAAATCCATTAATAAGAAATAATTTTACATTGTTTGCCAAAAACAGTAAATGTATTTTTTTTTTTTTTTTTTTTTTTTTTTTTTTTTTTTTTTTTTTTTTTTTTTTTTTTTTTTTTTTTTTTTGTGCTTGTAACGTGTATAGTGCTTCTGTAATTATTTTACCAAGTAATTATTTTTCTTGTGTGCTTTTATTATTGATTTTGTTTCATTTTCCATTTACTGTCTTTCTTTCTTTTTTCTCAGAATCTGTTTGTTATTACGCTTCAACAGGTCATGAATAAATTCAATTCAATCTCGTATCCAAATCTCATTGGTTACTTTGTTTCAATACTCAAAGCCTTTTGCTCTCTGTATTTTACTTTCTCTTTCTCTTACTCACTTTTCTACTATATTTTCTTAAGAAAAAAAATAACCTAAAGCTCCTAACCCTCGATTAGATAGTAGTATTAGTAGCAGTAGTAGTGGTAGCACTTCCATTTTTCTTTCCTTTCGTGTAATTCTTCCTTTCTAGGCACAGCTAAAGTAATGATTAAGTCAGGTTTGCAGAAGTACTTTGCAGCTCTTAAACGTTACCTCCAACCCAAAGACGATGAAAATGGCAAACAAGAAGGTTAGATTTTTTCTAGATAAAATACTTCCTGGAAACACTTTTTTTTATGACAGACAACATCTTTCAGGGTTCGTGCGGAGTCAATGTTTTGTTGCTTTTTGTCATATCTGAATGGAAAATAACTTTTGTCTTTGCAAATGCTTCAAGCAAGACCTGACTGTAGGTTCGCTATTCTTTGTTGGTTAACTACTGGTGAAAATGGAAGTTCAAAATAAAAAGTAGCGAGAGGTATTGACTGCCCTTGCCTCTGATTTTTAATTTTTTTTTTCTGCACTGTTTGTTTCCTTTCAGCTTATTTTAAATGTGTTGTATTCAAGGCGGATCCTGGGTTTTGACCTGTTTTTGAGGCCTGCCCGAATCTTTCAAAATGTACACCTGCGATTCTTTAGCGACAGGGTGGTTCAGGGATGTGCTCAGGGATCGTTTTTTCGCGGTAGGGAATGATAACAACTTTTATTGGATAATTTAAAGAAAAAAAAAAATTCAAATTCGAGAAAATTTGAGATTGAGGGAGGGTCTCTGATTTACAAGCGAGTCTTCGTCTTGTTAAAACGTAAATAGATATTTAGTGGTTGAATTTACTTTTCTTTCAGAAGAGCAAAATCTAAATATTAACCAAAGATTTTAAACCAGAGAATATTTGTTCGAAAATGTTGAACTATTTACATATAACCAATTTTAAATATTCTGGAAAAAATTTTAATACAGGACATTATTCTAAATAGGACTCAAACAATCTTGAAAATTTACGACAAAAAGAATTTTTCGCAGTAGTGAAAAATATTTAATCTTTTTTGGTTTCCGAACTCCTCATTTGTGTTTTAAGATATTTTCCGTGAATAGGAAAATAGGAGTGTGAAAAAAAAAAATGTCTGCTGGCGAAAATACTGCCTGTCAACTTTAGTTTTAACTGTTAATTAAGGGAAAATATTTTTTATGGACGTGTAAGGTTCATTCAGTCATGTGCCTTAGCGCTAAAGTCTAAAATAGTACTAAAATATATTTAATCCGTTTGGTCTCCAAACTCCTCATTTGTGTTTTAAGAATTTTAAGCGAGTTGTAATCTTTTCTTTTTTACCCGTTTATAGTTATGTCTAATCTTTTGAATGAATATTATCCACAAAAGAAGAATTTAAGCAATAGCAGCATTAAGATATAAAAAAAAGTTTCTAGGCGAAGACTTAAGAGAGAGCACAAAATAAACCTAACATTTTAAAATGCAGGAAAGTATTTTTTTTTTAAGTTAAATAAACAAACAAAAGAATAAAAATGTGCGCTTCAAATTTCTCTCTCTCCCTCCCTTCCTCCTTCCCTCCCCCCCTCTCTCTCTCACTCTCTCTCTCTCTCTCTCTCTCTCTCTCTCTCTCTCTCTCTCTCTCTCTCTCTCTCTCTCTCTCTCTCTTTTTTTTTTGATTTTTGTTGGAGGAGGAGTTACAATCATTTTGTACGGTAACAAGATGATAGACAGCCTTATGAAATTTGGTTGGTACTGTTGTTGCCACGAATCTTTCTATAAGACCAAAAAAAAATAAATATATTTAAAAAGATTGTATCCTAAAATCCCCTCCTCCTTTGGTATGACCCTGTCGATATGCCAGGCAATAAGTGAGTCAAAATCTCATCATCTTAAGATACGTGGCGATAAAAAAATTTTGACCACCATACATTTCCACCTGCGTCATTTGTAACGGTATGCAACAAACTTTATTGCAACACTTAGTTTTATTTTTAATTTTAATTAATTTTTTGTGCCTATTTGGTGACAAATGGAAGTTTGGAATATTATGGGAGATTTGATCTTTATGATATGTCTCAAATATGATTTTATTATTATTATTGTTATTATTATTATTATATTTCTAAATGCTCTTTTTCTCTTTTAATTTTATTCATTTACTATGATTGTTTTTTTTACGGAAATACACTAGCTATTTAGTTGCACCGTAGAAATGTTGTGACATATAGCTAAAACAAAAGGCATATGGTTTGGCACTTGTTCAGGTTTGTTTTGGAATAGTTTTATGGAGCCCTACGTTGAACCGTAGTTCCTCCTGACGCATAGGGCGTCGATAAAACCTCTTCTCTCGTCCCGAAGCGGTGCTACAGTGATGTTGTCTTCCCATTCAGATAATAATGGGGTATCAGCCATCCTTAGTGCTCGTTCAAAAGTTCGCCGCAAGGTGTTCTTTGGACGACCTCGTCTTCTTCTGCCTTTTGGTTTCCAATTTAAGACTGTCGGAGGAAGGCGACTTTCTTTCATGCTGAGTAAAAAACCTAAGCCTGTCAACATCTTTTTCTTTAGAACAACAGTAATAAGAGGCTGGCGCCTTTTACTACGAATTTCAGAGTTACTGTCTTTTGTTGATGCAGATGCGACACCGAGGTAACTTACCAACTCTTAGAATCCCCTACTAGGTTTCAAGGAAAAACTTCATTTGGGTACCCATTGAAACCTTCATATTTCGCAGCTTGTAAAATGAGATTTTGGATAAACACATCTGCTATTTTTTTAGTTGTTTGTCAATTAAGTTGCAGCTCATAGATTAAAATCAGAAGTATCAAGAACTTATAACCTTTAATTATTTTGAATCTTATGCAATGTTTAAGTGTTGGTTCATTTAAAGTTGTCTTTTTGGTGTTGTTGTTATTCTTCCTTACTAGGATGACAGTAATTAATACTTATTTTTATTACATACTTATAATATACAAAAGACTTATAATATGTAAATAAGTGTTTTTTTTTCAGAAAGCATATCATGCCACAGCAGTGATTCGTCAGATGAAGCTCCTGGCACTAAACAACTCCAGTAAGTCCTCACTTTTAGATGCAAAAGAAACTGGAAGTTTTACGTAGGCTTTTTAAATACGTATTTTCTTCTTTTTTCCCTATGCAAATGCCGTCATCTTCTTCTATGCGAAGTTTTAGCTTTCTATTCATATACCTTAGGCTCAGACAGATGCATTTAAGATTTTTCGGCTTGCGTCGCAATGCGTGTTCTTTCTTCTTGTTCATATCAACTGACAAATAATGTGCTCCTAAAAAAAAAAAAAACAGTTAAAATGCGGGTTTGGATAGAAAGCAAAGATTGTCTTTTTCTCTCTTTCGTTTTCTCGAGTAATAACGACTGAAAATGGACAGCTAGTGTCAACTCTTATGTTGGTTCTGTTTTGTATTTTGTTTATCCATCGGCTGCGTTTCGTTAGTTGTAGAAACAATTTTTTATGCGCCTCCTTTTTGTCAGGGACAGGTTGACTCAGGGACATAAGCAGGGATTTTTTTTTTGGGGGGGGGGAAGGATCAGAATAAATCTTTTATTGGATAATTTGAATAAAAAGCACCTAAAAATTAGAGACAATTTGGAATTTGGGGGTGGGGGGTCTTCAAAGCTCCCCTGAGCATGTCCCTGGATTAGCCTTCTAAATTTTGCAGTATGTCGAAAAACGTATGTTTATTTCGTGAAAATGTATCTGTATGACCCTAGGGTTAGTGGTGCAATGTTTGATCAGGTTTGCTCATGTTTTAAACAGAAGTGTTAGAGGTACCTGACAATGTTATAGCTTTATTCTCCTATTCATTTATGTATCTCATAAGTAATCTTCTAAGTAATCTCATAATATGTATCTCATAAGTAATTATGTATCTCATAAGAAATCTTGTGTCATGGAATTTCGAAAAGACTTTTGTTTGTTATTTTATATATCCTAGAGCTCAAAAATAAATTTTCCAAAGTTTTCACAATAAATGTTTTTACGAGGGGTGCCCACTTTCCGCCTCCTATTATGTATTTAAGAATGTCTCGTGTACCGCGCAGGTTCACCACGCTTGGCACGCGTCACATGGTGTGTATGTATTTTGAAAGTGGGGCACCCCCTCGATTGTTTAAGGGGCATTCAAACCTATCGAGTCCTAAACTTTTCTTAAGACAAGTCAGTATGATTTTTGGATTCTTTCTAAGAAACGGGCAATAAATATATACATTTAAGGAAACTTGAAACTAGCATCATCTTGCATTTATCTGATCACCTTATTCATATTTTGAGACAACTTATAAAAGATATACAGATAATCCTTATGAAAATATTGACGTTGTTTTCTTAGGAGGTGTGGTTTAAAAATGTAAAGAAGTATTTAGTTCATGAATTATACAACATTTTCAATTTTTTTTTTCGTGCAGGTTTATTACTGTGAAAGATTTTTCTAATTTTTATGCGAATGGCTGAATGTTCAAAATACCAATTCAGTTTCAGAGTCAACACCCCAGCACTTTCTATTTAAATAGCCATGTGTCTCCCCAGGGGATCTAATTCGGGGGGGGGGGTAATATCCTAAAAAAACTCTATTGCCCCCCCCCCCCCCCCCCCCCCCCCCAGCCTTTAGATTTTGGGAATACCTGTTTTGGTTCTCCCACTGAAGAAAACGACTCCTACTTGGTTTAAAAAAATGCACTTTTTCCCCCCTCTCCCCAAATTGTTGTAAATCGGCGTCCCTGTGTCTCTCATCTTTTTTTTTGTAACTAGATGTCAGATACAGGTACTGAGACGGGATTCAGAAGAGGGGTGGGTTATGTCTAAATAGCAACAACCGGACAAATTTTCTTAAACTATGCAAACATACTAGAACAATCTGGAAACTCGAGATTTTGAGGTGATGGGCCCCTGTCCCTTGACCTCCTGCATACGTGGCCCTTAGATGCTTTATGAGGTCAAAATTCTACTTATTACATAGTCTGTTTCTTAATCTATTCCTTTATTGGTCTCTGCAAAGAAATGTGAGGTCCCCCGCCTCTAATTAACAGTTATATGTTCAACACCAATTTGAAGCTAATTTTTAGGGTGTTTAATAATTCACAAAACTAATTTGAATAAATTGAAACACGATTTAGGTAAGACATGTTTTGTGTATTTAAAAATATTTCACTTGACAAAATTATCTTTCCATAAAATCAATATAACTGAACTTTCAAACTTCTTCCGAAACGATGGCATTTATCCTCATCAATTCGTCTCTTACTTTGTCCCTGTAACTTATATTATTATTAATGATAGAGTGTCCTATGATACTTCTTCAATAGTATCTTGTCTTGTGACCTATGGCTTTTTATCTACTTATATTTAGTTGTAACACTTTCTGATACAAGAAAAGCTGTAACTACTGGTAGAATTGTAAAAAAGAAAAAAAAAATGCAGGAAAATGTTCTATTAGCCTTGCTCAAATACCTCAAGACAGTTAAAATCCTCTAGAATAGTGATAAATAAAGTAACGGAAAGTTAGTTAAAGTCATGTGCTGCGAGAGGGTCTGTCAAAGGGCCAGAAGAGAAAATAACTAAATTAGGAAAGATAGATTCTACACGAGCGTAAAATAAGAACAAATCCAGATCTAAATAATTCGGAACCAAAAGTAAAATTAAAAGTTTGTTCAGATGTGTTGTATCCTGGAAATCCTTTGCGAGAATCATCAGAAACGGAAAGTGATTCGCAGACATCAGGGTCTTTGCATCCTCATTATGGCGCATTGGAATTTTATGTCAGGGCAAAATTGTTTAATTTATTGTTGTCTTTTTTCTTAGTCATTAAATATCCAATATCCTAACAGCTTAAATTATATTAATATGAAAATTGACATAATTGAACTCTAAAATTTCTAAACAAATGTTGGCATTAATCTACATGAATTGCCGTCTCACTTTTTTTCCTATGAATGTTTTAATTAGTTATAGAGTTTTCGATTAGAGTTTCTTTTAATGACCTTTAATTTTTGTCTTCTGACACTTAGTTTGAAGATCTAAAATATTAGACATAAATAAGGACAATGTTCCTTAATGCTCCTAAGACATTGGGAGCATTAAAATGCTCCTAATGTCATTTAAATTTCAAACCACCCACAATTAAGTTTCAACAAAAGTCAATATTTTAGATTTGTCAAAACCTTCAAAGGAAAAACAAGGATCAGCAACACCAAATGGCGCTTTACTTTTTCCCAGTTACCTTTCTTGGAATATTTGTAATCCTTAAATCTTCTCCATTTTGAAATTACTAGTGTTTTGTAGTGACTGATGATATATTGAAATGCAAAACCTAAATCAACCAAATTTATATTTCTATATCAATCGCAATTTAACCTCCAAACTTCTCAAGAAGAGACCGCAATTAACAACATCAATTGGTGTCTACGTTTTTTCAGTTACCCCGTTTTTGAAGCTTCGACATATATAATTACTGTATTTTCCACCTTTGGCTATTCTCAGTGGCTTGTGTTGAAGTACACGCGTCAAACCAGCAAAGTTTATGTTTCTACATAAATAATTATTGAATTTCCAATTTTCTGATGAAACAATGGCAATTACCAATGCTCTGGATTTCTTTTGTGACTAAAAGTGTCTCGCAAAACTTTATATTGAATACTTAACTCATTTTGTAAAAACGTAACAAAAATGGATATAAACAAATATCTGATTCGTTTTTTGAGGGTTTTTGTGTACCCCCCCCCAAAAAAAAGTTCATGTTGTTAACCCCCCCCCCCCCCCCCCCCCAAAAAAAAAAAAATCCTGGATACGGTCCTGCTTTGAGCACTGAAATGTGCTGTGTCATTTATTGTTTATGACAACATATTTGAGCTTTTGTTGTGGCGTTATTCAGTGCGACTCACTGAGCTAACTGTCAATAGAACAATTTTGTAAAGTTAATTTTAGGTCTTTCAGAAAACTAAAAAAAAAAAAAAATGTTTGGTTTTGTTGCGGCGTCCTTTATTTCAGCACTGAGCAAACCGCAATAGAACATTTTTTGTAACATTAATTTTAGATCTTTCGAAAAAATTTGAACACTTTTGGTTTTTCTTGCGGCGTTGTGTTTCTCTGATTTCTTTTTTATGACGAAATTTATTGAAAGAAATATACGGCCAATGGACGTAAACTGCAAGGGTCATCTTAGGTTCACTGAAAAATTGAGTTTTTTTTTAATGTTTGTTTTAATATAATTTTTTATTTAAACTATGTTCATTCCCTTTTCACTTGAATACTTTCCGAAAAACCAGTTCTAAATAGTGTATGAAGAATATTGATTTTTGGAAATGATTACAAGTTAAAATCGAAAGTACGGAAATCGATACTAAACGCGAAACAGCCCTAGTCTCATCTTGTTACCGTACGAAATGATTGAAACTCCTCCTCCAACAAAAATAAAAAAAAAAGAGAGAGAGAGAGAGAGAGGGGGAGAGGGAAGGAGGGAGAGAGAGAAATTTGAAGCGAACATTTTTAAATACAATTACAATAATACAATAAATACAATTACAATAAATACAATTACAATAATATAGTTAATTGTATTATTTAACTTAAAAAAAAAATACTTTCCTGCATTTTAAAATGTTAGGTTTATTTTGTGCTCTCTCTTAAGTCTTCGCCTAAAAACTTTTTTTTATATCTTAATGCTGCTATTGCTTAAATTCTTCTTTTGTTTTGTGGATAATATTCATTCAAAAGATTAGACATAACTATAAACGGGTAAAAAAGAAAAGATTACAACTCGCTTAAAATTCTTAAAACACAAATGAGGAGTTTGGAGACCAAACTGATTACTTATATTTTAGTACTATTTTAGACTTTAGCGCTAAGGCACATGACTGGATGAACCTTACACGTCCATAAAAAATATTTTCCCTTAATTAACAGTTAAAACTAAAGTTGACAGGCAGTATTTTCGCCAGCAGACAAATTTTTTTTTTTCACATTCCTATTTTCCTATTCACTGAAAATATCTTAAAACACAAATGAGGAGTTCGGAAACCAAAAAGATTAAATATTTTTCACTACTACGAAAAATTCTTTTTGTCGTAAATTTTCAAGATTGTTTGAGTCCTATTCAGAATAATGTCCTGTATTAAAATTTTTTCCAGAATATTTAAAATTTGTTATATGTAAATAGTTCAACATTTTCGAACAAATATTCTCTGGTTTAAAATCTTTGGTTAATATTTAGATTTTGCTCTTCTGAAAGAAAAGTAAAATTCAACCACTAAATATCTATTTACGTTTTAAGAAGACGAAGACTCGCTTGTAAATCAGAGACCCTCCCTCAATCTCAAATTTTCTCGAATTTGAATTTTTTTTCTTTAAATTATCCAATAAAAGTTGTTATCATTCCCTACCGCGAAAAAACGATCCCTGAGCACATCCCTGAACCACCCTGTCGCTAAAGAATCGCAGGTGTACATTTTGAAAGATTCGGGTAGGCCTCAAAAACAGGTCAAAACCCAGGATCCGCCCTGAATACAACACATTTAAAATAAGCCGAAAGGAAACAAACAGTTCAGAAAAAAAAAAATTAAAAATCAGAGGCAAGGGTCGTCAATACCTCTCGTTACTTTTACAGTCTCAGTTTATTGCAAGGGTCGTCAATTCGTTACTTTTTATTTTGAACTTCCATTTTCACCAGTAGTTAACCAACAAAGAATAGCGAACTTACAGTCAGGTCTTGCTTGAAGCATTTGCAAAGACAAAATTTATTTTCCATTCAGATATGACAAAAAGCAACAAAACATTGACTCCGCACGGACCCTGAAAGATGTTGCCTATCGTAAAAAAAAAAAGTGTTTCCAGGAAGTATTTTATCTAGAAAAAATCTAACCTTCTTGTTTGCCATTTTCATCGTCTTTGGATTGGAGGTAATGTTTAAGAGCTGCAAAGTACTTCTGTAAATCTGACTGACTCATTCCTTTAGCTGGGCTCTTAGCTAATTTCCAAGGATCCATGAAACCAGCAGGTTCAGCCAAGTGGATGGAATAAAGCACTTCTAATCCTGAAGTATTTGGAGCTATTCTTGTTAAACAATAATGAAGTACTATATGCATTTTCGATGCAAACGGAATATTATCTAAGGTTATTGTGCAGTCCACCGAATAGCCTGTTCCTGGTTCTTTTCTTCGGAGAACCTGCTCTTCCTTGTTCAAACAAAATCCAAAAAATTTATAAGGATATCTTTTTAAAAAAGACGCAAACGCGCCGCTAATTGGAACTTCATATCTAATTTCTCTTCTTTCTGGATCCCCGTGTAAATTGTTCTCCGAAAAATCTTTATACTTCATGACAGCCTTAGTCTCTTTATGTCTAATTGCACTTATTTTACTTTTTTAATACTTTAGAGTTTTATTTGAATTAATTCTGTGTTTTACTATGTATTGATTTATTCCATGATATTTTTAAGCTCTGGTCATTCCATCACTGCTTTCTTCGTCAAGTGCAATATGTTTTTATGAAATACTAGCACTGCGTATTTTGTTTATTTTATTTCAACTGAAATTAAAAGTTGTTGTTCTATGCAAGCCTTCGTTTTAGTTTATGTATCCTATTAGAAAATGTATGCTTGCAAATATCGGCCATTGGAAATCGAAGCATAATTCCACGTATAGAAAATCATTTTACTTAATTATACTTTTAATTGTATCTATTATATCTTTAATTATCCTTCGACATGTATAATTCTTAAGTAAACCCAAGCAAAAATGAGCCAAGTCCATTCAGTGTCTTCTAAGTGCTAGTGTGATTTGGAGTATGGAGTTAAAATTTAAAGGGCTTGTTATAATGGATGCTGAACTAACCAAAATGCAAATATTTGCATGCTACTACTTCTATTTCTACTTCTAGCCATATTTACAGGACATAATTGAGGGAGGGCAGGGTGGATGCAATTGCCCTCATGATCATTTTACCACCACTCCATAAACTTCTAAATACATTTTTTTGGTATTTCATGAACAAATGAATAAACTGTATTCTGCCCCTTCCCTTCCTAAATTTTAGTGTGACGCCCCTGCTTGCAATAAAAGATTTTTCCAATTCCAAAAATCTCCTTAATCAAAATTAGAAATAATTAACTTTATTATATCACAAGCCCTGTTATTTAAATCCCAGGAACGTTTGCATTCAATTCAGCAAACTTGAGGACTGAAATGCAATTTCTCCAGTGTATGGATAGAAATAATACATTCTGGTAAATATGGCTGAATAGTACTTCTATATCTACTTCTTCTGTTACTACTAGCACCGCTACCGCTATTGCTTTTATATTACTGCTTCTACCATTAATATTGCTACAAAAGTTATTGGTATTAAGGGGAGATTTCTAAGGAATATTGAGGCAGTCCTCAACAAAGTCAAAACACACAGCATGTGCAACCATGCTGTTAAAAGGCCTATAAGCTTCTTGTAATTTTTTTAACGTCCAGCTTTTACCAGACACTTCGTAATTAAAAAAAAAACCTCCAAGTAAGGAATTTGCATGTTTTATGATTTTTGTGCTCTGAAATTAAGTCATTTCATAAGGATTTTTTTTTCGTTTTCATTATTTTTATGTGAACTGACCACTTTAAAAAAGGTTTACGAATCCTCTTTTGGTTAAAAAATATTAAAGGTAAAAAAAGCCTCTAGGATTTTATATTTCAAGATGGACACATTTAGCTAAAATATCACACTTTTTGAAGGATCAGAAGACACATTCATGGACCAAAACTTGTCAACCCTGCTCTTTAGTTAATTCTTGACCTTTACTTGGATTCGCACTCTTTTAAGGGTATGCCCCCACCCCCAAAAAAAACTGTAAAAAAATTATAACTTGTTATGCGTAAAAGGTAAATCATCGATATCGTGGTGCAGAAGATTTTTCTTTAAGTGGTACTATGGATGGAGTTTTGTTAGAAACACTAGCATTGGGGTCAACACAATTCACACTATTCAACAAGTAATCTTTATGATTCACACGTCAATGAAACTAAACGCGAATGAATCAATATCAAGTGGATTGTTGTCATACGCACTCTTTACTACAATAGAATGCATTATCTTCCTCAAGCATGTTTCTTCCTTTCTAATGTTAAATGAACCTTAGCTGAAGTAATTTGGAACTCAACATTGAGTTCACTCACTAGGGGCAAGATCTTTTCTGGAAACTGATCAATTTCACCTCTTAGTTCTTCAATCTATTCAACTAAGTATTTGCTGCTAGAATACTGTCTGCTGATCTAGTCTGGGCTGCAAAAATTCATGTGGGAATATGCTTTCTTTACCTGAGAAATATTTCTTAATCGTGTCTCAGGCTCAGTCCCTTGCTAGTACACGTGAGTCATGATCTTTAATTTAGAATTTGTAGCTACAGTGAACCCAAGTCCCAAACAGACAGGCCCAAAATAACGTCTTTCCTATGTGATACAGAATAAGAACACACAAGATATGAAAATCACCGGCGATTTCACCCCATTAAACCTATAATACCAACCATACATGGAATGTGGAACACTTTTGTGGAAAATCACCTAATCGAATGAAAATCGTCTAATTAAAGAAGAAAATCACCAGAAACAAATATCAAAATACAGAGAAAAATCCATTAAAATATTAAGAATTTAGTATGGTTACTTTCTTCACCACGAACTCCAAAATACAGAAAATAGCCGGTTAAAATCCCCAAAACCGTGAAAGGGACCTCCATTGGACGAGCTCCCAAAATCTGAGATGACCCATCCAAATGCATTTGCCCCCTTCACCCAAGATACGCCTTGCTAGTAACACCCCCATAGCGCTTTGCCACTCTGCCTGCTGAAATTTGAATTTTCATGTACTAGACCCATTAAACCCAGGAAAATACTTAAAAAAATATGAAACAAATCGTAAGCTGGAAAATAATTGCTTAAAAACCCTCATAACTTAGTATGGTCACTTTCCCTAGGACGGACGACAAAATACGCAAAATACCAATTAAAATCCTCAGAACCTTGAAATAATTAGATCCCCTAGACGATATCGAAAAATCTGAGACAACTATAGTCCATGTGTATTGGCCTCCCTCCGCTTGTGTAACGCCTGGCTGGTAGATCAAATCTTAAAATAAAGAAAATAATCAGTTAAAATCCTCAAAATCTAAAAGTTTTTTGTTAGATTTAGGAGGAGTACCAAGGAAAAAACTTGTTTGGAGTTAATAAAATAATGTCTCTCGAAACCTCTAATAAAACATTAAAAATGAAACTCTTATTTCTTTAAAAATCCCCCTTATCATCACCTGGATGAAGACCAGGTGTTCCCGTCTTAAAGGCCTTCCGAAATTGAGTGAAAGGGAAGGCGCCTCGAAAAACCCCCGTGAAATACTCTAAAATTTATTATAGTAAAACAATAAAAAAATTGGAACTTATTTCTCTAAAAAGCCCCGATATCGCGTGGTCAAAGGCCAATGTCCCCCTCAGAGCACTCCCTCAAAGCACTTAACAAACGATTGTATCTTTGGCAACATGTCCGTGTATCCCACGATAAAGCATAACGCCCTTGAAAATATACTAAGGAAAACTGAAAATAAACATAAATGCATCAACTCATTAATAAGGTTTGCTTTCTACCATTATGTGAATAGTGAATACGACGTTAATTTATGAGGAATTTCATGACAAAACACTGTATTGGTTACAACTAGACTGTTATACCTAGAAAATTGTAGCAGTCTGTTGCCATTACTGTTGGCTTTTTCTACATCAAGTTTACATAGGCTAGGATACGAACTATCCCTTTTTCTAGACCTGGGTCTTAAAATCTCCTTATAAAAACACCATATTTCTACCTGGGACCCCTGTTTATTTGCTCCTGTAATTGTAAGTAAAAATTCATCTGATTTACTAGCATGTTTGTTAGTCAGTTCTCCAGGGGCATATACTACTATAACTGAAGTTTTTAGTCATAAAAGGAGCGATTAGCATTTTATTGATACCTTCCCAGCCTAAACAAGACTTAGCAGCTTCTTTATTCATCATGAGCATTACTCTCTGTCTATGTAACCCATCCTTCTTGCCTGAGTAAATAAATTCTACATCACCTAATTTCATGCCTCCTACCCCTGGGACATGAGTTTTTGAAACTCTTAGTAAGTCAGTTCGAATTGTATGAGTTAATTAGTCGAAATTTCGATATGATAGCTATTTTTTAACATCATAAAATTCCAAGTTCCAATTTTCATATTCTCTAAATCATTGAAATTCTTTTGGCTTCAGAAAAAGGAATAGTCCAGGATACCAGTGCAGGATGGGGACCTACACGCCTTTTCAAGTCTAGAACAAACCGCTTAAGCCGGCTTAGAACCAGAAAGCAAAAAGTCCCTGGGACCTCTAGTATGAATGGAGGTTTTGTGCAATCCCGAGCCCATCTTGCTCACAACATAGTTTTTAGTAATTTGCGATTGTCTTCTTTCAACAAGAACTGAAATCCTACATATACAATCTCAAGCCTCTTACCTCGGAATCATAATGTATTCATGCATACAAATATCATGCTACTACGGGAAGGCTAAATAAATCATAGTAGATAAATTAGCTAGGAAGAGGTTTTTCAGCCACAAAATACCTGCCGAAACAGACAGAAATTACAATAAATAACCAATTCAATCCCAGGACAAGCAGAATAGTAGAGGTAAAAAATAGTAGAGGTCTGCAAGGAAGAGTAGAGGTAGCCTTCCCTGTGCCTTTTAAAGATCAGGACATCTGCATTAATTGATTTTTTGAAGATATTGGTTATGACAGGTATTGTTTTCTCCTTTTTTTTTTTTTTTTTTGGTGTTATGAAAAATAAAACCACATAACTAGAAATAAAGGTTGTTTTCAATAAAGTGAAGATTTTATTCTGGTATCTAGACGAACCAGGGGGTGGTAGCCCTACTCATCTTTATTCCAATTTCTCTTGTTTTCACTTTGACTTGGTTAATTATTGTAACTACTGTTTGTTTTGGGTTTTATCTATTTATTGATATTTCTTTACGGTAGTTTTACGTTTAAAAATTTTTGACTTCATTTCTGCTTATCCATGATTTAATTTAGCTCTTTACATTTATTTGGAAGTTTATGTGGGAAAAGTAAAAACAATTACTTCATTCAAAATTAAATTTGCAAACTTTACTTAATTTTATTTAGAATGTACATGGTAGAACTAAGTTTCCACAAAACCCATTAAGACAATAAGATTTCACATTGTCTGTCCTTGGTACTCCAAAAGGATCTTTGTGGCTCTTCACAAGGCCACAAGAAGAAAAATGTTTTATAATAATAGATTAGACTTGCAAATTCTTCATCTGCTGCTTATTAGGGTTTAGGCAAGACATTCCAAAAAGAAACAAAATAAGACAAAGCTATTAGTCAATAGCTTTGTAAGGTCAAAACCTTGCTAGAGTGCTTGTTTATCTTAATTGCTAAAGAAGGGAAACAGTGCTTTTCTTTTTCTTTTTTTTTTTTAAAAAACATGTACTTTTACACAATAGTGTTTGCATAACAATAGGAGAAATAGTAGCGATTTTTTTTCTATTACTCATTTGGCAATTATTTCAACGCAAATATTAGTGATTTACTATCAGCCCTTCTATGTCTATTGCAGAAGAGTTGAGGAACTACTCCAATGTACATTTTTCAGTTTAGACTGTTCCAAACAAATGGCAAATTCACGTTAGTTCTGCTCAAATCATTTTTTGTCATAAATCGGTTTTATTTTTGTACGACTAACTACAAAGGTCACTGTCAAAGGGTGTACGTCTAAGGGGAGAAAACACTAGACAGCTGAAGCCCTCCCACAGTTTTTGCGTGTTCCAAAAATGGATTTACCCCCCCCCCCCCTAAAATAAATGTTATCGGAAAATTAGTTGCACATTTACGACTATAAAATGGGTGGCTGTATTGTATTGCTACGATCCCAAATTTTGGGAAGTTTTTGAGAGGAAGCCATGGTTTCCATGAAACTACTTTGTCTTGATGCGTTTTGGTTACCTATTTACTAGGGCAATAGTTGATCATGTCATGGTTGCAGCAGTAACTGCAATCTAGTAAAGAGCAAACCACAGCCCATAGTAACCAAAAGTTAAAAACGCGTTTTGAAAAAAAACTTCTTCGGGGAAAAAAAATTGCCGTCTGACTCTGATTCAAGAATACTAACTATTATTACGGTTCGTCTTAAGTAGTAACCTAGGTGCTGATTTCAACCATACATGCAAACGGTACAAGATAATAGTGTATACAATATGAACGATACATTGGAATTGCGCAAGAAAAACCCATGGTTGTGTCATTAAACTTAAGCGTGAATATTTTAAAAGTTAGCACACTATAATGCATGTTATGAAACTAAAGACAAGGTTTTTTAAACTTGGCAATGTATAATGTAGTCAAGCATGTTTTGAGAGTATGGTCGTAATAATAATATAATTTAAGCAGACAGGTTTTTTTTTGTTGATAAGAATTTCATAAGAATGTAGGTCGGGACACTACAATCAGAATTGTTTGATTGACAGTTAAAAAGGGGTAATGAGATTTGCGAATTGGAGTGTAGGATTTGCGAATTTGATCCTATTAAGGATTGACTTGAAATAAAAATTTTTAAACAAGAAATGACTGAAAAGTGTTTTGGAGGAGATGGGGTGATTGTGTACTGTATAATACACAAGTGATATTTTGGACAGTGTTGTCGATTTAAAATAGTTTAAAAAAAAAATTAACAAGAAATGGCTGAAAAGTGTTTTGGGGGAGATGGGGTGATTGTGTACTGTATAATACACATGTGATGTTTGGACAGTGTTGTCAATTTAAAGTAGTTTAACGTTCCCTCCTTCCCCCATTTCTGAGGGTAGGGGAGGGGGGGGGGGGGGTCAATTTTGGAGGGAAAACCAAAAATACTCGGAATCGAAAATAAATGGGACCTGCCTCAAGGGGAAAGCTCAGAGGCCCTTCGTTCCCCATTTCTGAGGGCAGGGGAGGGGGGGTCAATTTTGGAGGGAAAATCAAAAATACTCAGAATCGAAAATAAATGGGATTGCCTCAAGGGCAAGGCTCAGAGGCCCCTCCTTCCTCCATTTCTGAGGGCAGGGGAGGGGGGGGGTCAATTTTGGAGGGAAAACCAAAAATACTCAGAATCGAAAATAAATGGGATCTGCCTCAAGGGGAAGGCTCAGTGTGTTTGTGTCGTCTCTCTGTGTGTGTCGTTTCTGTGTGTTTGTCCTCTCTGTGTGTGAGTCGTCTCTTTGTGTCTGTCGTCTCTGTGTGTTTGTCCTCTCTGTGCGTGAGTTGGCTCTGTGTGTGTGTCGTCTCTGTGCGCGTGTGTCGTCTCTTTGTGTGTTTCGTATCTGTGTGTGTGTGTGTGTCGTCTCTTTGTGTGTGTGTTGTCTCTGTGTTTGTCGTCTCTCTGTGGTGTGTGTGTGTGTGTCGTCTCTCTATGTGTCTCGTCTCTGTGTGTTTGTCGTCTCTGTGTGTGTGTGTGTGTGTGTGTGTGTGTGTGTGTGTCGTCTCTATGTGTAAGTTGTCACTTTGAGTATGTCGTCTCTGTGTGTGTGTCGTCTCTGTATGGGCGTCGTCTCTGTGTGTGTGTGTGTGTTGTCTCTATGCATGTGTCGTCTCTATGTGTGTTTCGTATCTGTGGGTGTGTGTTCTCTCTGTGTGCGTGTTGTCTTGAGTGTCCTTACTAAAAAAAACTACTGTATTAAAAAAAATAAATTAAATTGATCATACGACCTAAATTATTTCATCAGATACGCCATGTCTCGTCTCTCTGTGTGTGTTGACTCTGTGTGTGTGTATCGTCTCTGTGCATGTGTCGTCTCTATGTGTCGTCTCTGTGTGTTTGTCCTCTCTGTGTGTGATTCGTCTCTTTGTGTCTGGCGTCTCTGTGTGTTGTCTTCTCTGTGTGTGAGTGGACTCTGTGTGTGTGTGCCGTCTCTGTACATGTGTCGTCTCTGTGGGTGTTTCGTATCTGTGTGTGTGTTGTCTCTGTGTGTTTGTTGTCTCTGTGTGCGTGTCGTCTCTGTGTGTGTGTCGTCTCTGTGTCTGTGTTGTCTCTATGTGTGTGTCGTCTCTGTGTGTGTGTGTGTGTCGTTTCTGTGTGCTTGTCGTCTCTGTGTGTGTGTCGTCTCTATGTGTAAGTCGTCACTTTGAGTGTGTCGTCTCTGTGTGTGTGTGTCGTCTCTGTGTGGATGTTGTCTCTGTGTGTGTGTTGTCTCTATGTGTGTGTTGTCTCTATGTGTGTGTCGTCTCTATGTGTGTTTCGTATCTGTGTGTGTGTGTGACGTCTCTTTGTGTGTGTGTGCCGTCTATGTGTGTTTTGTCATTTCTGTGTGTGTGTGTCTCGTCTCTCTGTGTGTGTTGACTCTGTGTGTGTGCATCGTCTCTGTGCATGTGTCGTCTCTATGTGTCGTTTCTGTGTGTTTGTCCTCTCTGTATGTGATTCGTCTTTTTGTGTCTGTCGTCTCTGTGTGTTTGTCCTCTCTGTGTGTGAGTGGACTCTGTGTGTGTGTGTCGTCTCTGTGCATGTGTCGTCTCTGTGGGTGTTTCGTATCTGTGTGTCTGTCATCTCTATGTCTGTGTTGTCTCTATGTGTGTGTCGTCTCTGTGTGTGTGTGTCGTCTCTATGTGTTTGTCCTCTCTGTGCGTGTGTCGTCTCTTTGTGTGTTTCGTATCTGTGTGTGTGTTGTCTCTGTGTGTTTGTCGTCTCTGTGTGCGTGTCGTCTCTCTATGTGTGTCGTCTCTGTGTGTTTGTCGTCTGTGTGTGTGTGTCGTCTCTATGTGTAAGTCGTCACTTTGTGTGTGTCGTCTCTGTGTGTGTGTCGTCTCTCTATGTGTGTCATCTCTGTGTGTGTGTCGTCTCTATGTGTAAGTCGTCACTTTGAGTGTGTCGTCTCTCTGTGTGTGTGTGTCGTCTCTGTGTGGATATTGTCTGTGTGTGTGTGACGTCTCTTTGTGTGTGTCGTCTCTATGTGTGTTTGTCATTTCTGTGTGTGTGTCTCGTCTCTCTGTGTGCGTTGACTCTGTGTGTGTGTATCGTCTCTGTGCATGTGTCGTCTCTATGTGTCGTTTCTGTGTGTTTGTCCTCTCTGTGTGTGATTCGTCTCTTTGTGTCTGTCGTCTGTGTGTTTTTTAAATTTTTGGGTCACCTGCCGGAGACTCTGGGCGGGTGGGCGCCCCCAAATATTGCCCCAAATTCCTTTCTCAATTTAGCACTTGTTCACGGATGTCCAGCGTCTCCAATCACTGTCCCAATAGTATCTATTCATTGTCTCAGCTCAGTTTCGAAAATCTGAGCCAATTTCCACTTTATCAAATTTAGGGTCACTTGCCTGAGACTCTGGGCAGGTGAGGTGGGCACCTCCAAAAATTTTTCCCAACTTCCACTCTTGCCTTAGAACTTATTCACGGATACCTAAAACCGTCAACGGTTAGACTGTTGCCCTAGCGGTAACCATGCCATGCTCTACACACATACCAACAATATATTTTTGTTTTTTGTTTTCCATTTTCACAATGCGGTCCCAATCCAGCTCATGTCCATCGCTTAGCATTCAGGCCTTGACAAAGAAAGCCCAGATAGTCGGACCCCAACGCTCCAATTAGAACACTGACTAAGAACCCAATTCTGAGCTAGTGAATTTCAAACCATTCAGGCTGGAGAGGACTAAGGCCCCAATTCTGAGCTAGTGAATTTCCACCATTCAGGCTAGTGGACTAAGACTCCAATTCTGAGCTAGTGAATTTTGAATTTCAGTCGTGAAATGCAAGAGTTGGAATATTTCAGTAGTGTTTTTGTTCTGCTTTACCTTGTCACAGTTACATTCTGTTGATTTTCATAGTTCATTTTGAATTTCTTTCATTGAAATGCAAGAGTTGGAATATTTCAGTAGTGTTTTGTTGTGCTTTACCTTGTCACAGTTACATTCTCTTAATTTTTCAAAGTTCATTTTGAATTTCTTTCGTGAAATGCAAAAATTGGAATATCGTTTCTTCCACTGAAAGTAAGGAGCAACATCAAAACTTAAAAACGGACAGAAAATAGAGGTTGTTTCCAAAAGATTTAGGATTCATTAACTTTAGTGTTGCCAGTCAAAAGCTATGAGTTTGAGAAAATTTCCTGATTATCGAAAAATGAAGAAACACCTTCCAAAAGTCGACAGGAATGGGATTGTCTTGAGGGGGGAATTTTCCATGGAAGAGGTGGAGGGTATTTTTACGTGAAAACAACTTCAACCATGCCCAGTCCCCCGCGATCAGAAATTAAATCATAAAAAAATTTCTTCAACTGAAAGTAAGGAGCAACATCAAAACTTAAAAACGGACAGAAAATAGAGGCTGTTTCCAAAAGATTTAGGATTCATTATCATTTTCAACTTTATTTATTTTTTTTTCTTTTTGTACATATCTTAAAATGTCAAAATATGCTTACGGGTCTAACAATTGTGCTCTATGATTGGTCAGAGACACGATGTGGCTTTCCCACTGGTATTCTATGACCGGTTATCGACAGTAGCTAGTTTATTGCATGTATTAAATCAGTCTTTTTTACGCAGTGGAACGATAAACACATAAGTCATATCTTAAAAAAAAAAGTGAAGATGGAACATTTTAATAGAGTGTGTTCACATAACAAGGTTATTGTAGCATTGAATGCCGACAAGGAGAAGTATTTAAACTATGAAACAAGTACAAGTGGTAGCACTATTGGAAATGTATGCATGCATTGTCATGACAGTAAGGAATTAAATTTCTTTGGAATACCGAAAAAATTCAACTGTTATGATGGTGGTTATGCGAGATTGAGATCTCCAGAGATGATTGCGCTCAAAGAGAATGCTAACATAAAAATAATTGTTGATGATAGAGGACAACTCCTTGCTACTGCTGCAGGTAACACATTGCCTACGGATACACCCAATCATCAGCTTTCGGGTATTAGCATTCAACGGAAGGCTAATAAAAGAAAGGCTTACTCTGCTACTAATATCGTAAACCATATCTTGTTTACGTGCCGAAACTAATACCTGTGTAAAAATAATGTGTTAATAGACAGTGAAATTGCCAGAAAAATTAAAATGGCATTGTCAAAAATATCACTACGGAATATAAAGAAGAAACGATGAAAAACAAAGCACCCGCAAACGTTACTGGCATTGATCAAACAGTCAATGAATCAAATAATACCAAAGACGAAAAGCATATTGAGCCTGTTCATGAGACACCAATAAAAATTGTGTATGATTCAAAATGGAATAATGACTATTCTACTGATTACGAACTAAGAGAAGAGACAATAACTCCATTATCAAGAGAGAACAGGTGAACTATTTTATGGAACAGATTCAAAATGTCCAAAGTTAATCATTGATATTAATAATGTATCATAATATATTTTTGTATTAATATTCTACATAGCATTATTTCATTAAAAATATTACATTGTTATGTGTTCATTATTTTTTAGAGTAAGCTAGCATATCAAGCGTTTAGAATGCCCATTAAAACATCAGAGGTGTAAGAAAAGGAATTTGCGTACATCTATTGTCAGACACACTATTTCCGTAAAATCTGAGCTATTAACGGTTTTTGACCGTAAACTCTAGTTTTTTGTAAGAAAATTATGGAAAATACAATTCTCTGGTTCAAATGTGAAACTTAAGTCTATTTTTGGATCGAAAAATAAAACTATTTCCTTAAAATCTGAGCTAATAAGGGTTTTTTGACCGTAAACTCTAGTTTCTTGTAAGAAAATTATGGAAAATACAATTCTCTAGTTCAAATGTGAAACTTAAGTCTAGTTTTGGATACTCATAATGATGAGGACTGATGGTTCTAATTCAATATTTTTTTTTCATAAAACAAACTATTTTTTTTAAACTTCGAAATTATTCAACTTTATTTATTTTTTCTTTTTCTTTTGTACATATCTTAAAATGACAAAATATCTTTCTTGAATTCACCTCTTGCATACACAATACAGAAATTTAAAAAAATATGTAATTTCCAGACTTCATTTGCATGCAAGAGATACCAAGAGTTCTATGACTCCTCCCCGCAATGAATTCTAAGGGTTTTATGACTCCTCCCTAAAATTAATTCAGATGCTTTTAGGAGTCATCCCCCTTAGCCATAACTCCATTCGACCTTGAGCGAAGGTATAAAAGTTTGATGATGTATTTCTCTTCTTAACAACTACATTAATACCTTCCAAGATGATAGGACTCTATGACACAGAATTTATCGGTTTGAAAAAATCATCTTGTGGTGTTATATTTGAATGTGCATTTTTATTATTGTCAATGGAACTTGAAGAAATTGACTGTTATCATTGGATAGTGAACTACAACATGTATGAGTATGATAAAAGCTTGTGGAGTACTATATTACATCGTATAAACAGACTGGGATTCTACGATAGAGTGATTACATCACTTAATAATAGTGGTCAGGAACTGAGAAATGTCCAGGAGGAAGTCAGTGAAATTTGCAGCTTTTTCGGGTTGAAGCACTCTATGTAAAGGGTAATGTACCTACAGATAAAGTTTTAATTCAAAAGTGTGACCCTAGGATTCCACTTTTCAATCTAGAAGAATTTAAGTGTCCTAAATTGAAGGGGTTTATCATCGTCCTGAAGACGAGGTCAGGTTCTTCGCGCACTGGATACCTAAGGTCATACCTGATCGTGATAAATGCATTAGACATGGTAAAAACTATTCCATATCATGGGACCATCGTTTCTGGATGTTTAAGAGTGAACGTGTCTATGACTATGTGTCATAATATAATTTTGTATTAATATTCTACATAGCATTATTTCATTAAAAATATATTATGCATTACATTGTTATGTTTTCATTATTTGTAGAGTAAGCTAGAATATCAACAGTTTAGAATGTATATTAAAACATCGGAGATTTGAGAAAAGGAATTTGCATACATCTATTGTCAGACACATGGGGTAACATTGAAAAAATCTAGGTATCAGAATTAATAAATTCTTTATCAACATCTGTTGTTAGATATGTCATTATGTCATTATGAAAAAATTATAAGTAGGTAAGTAAGTAAGTAACAAACTCTTTCTTGAATTCACCTCTTGGATACACAAAGAAGACATTTCATTCAAGAAAATATGAAAATATTTGTAAGTAAGTAACACACTCTTTCTTGAAGTCACCCCTTGGATACACAATACAGATACTTTATTCAAGAATTATGAAAAAATCGCAAGTAAGTAACAAACTCCTTCTTGAATTCCCCATTTGGATGCACAATACAGAAATTTAATTCAAGAAATTATGAAAAAAATGTAAGTAAGTAAGTAACAAACTCTATGCTTTTTCTGCATCAATTGTCGGATATGTTGAATAAAATATGCAAAGTCAACATAGCTTTATTTCATTTTTTAAGGTTAATTTAGACGAGGTTACGTGCGCGCACGTAACCTCGTCTAAATTAACCTTAAAAAATGAAATAAAGCTTATGCGTTTTTGAAGTTTTTATAATAAAGAACGAATATTCTATCGATTGTCTACTAATAACCATATATGACGTAATAAGTGACATGACCTAATATCTAAAACCTATTGTGTACTAATAACCATATATAACGTGATGAGCGACGTGACGTAAAAACTGAAAAAATCCATTTTATTTTATTTTCGTTTTCTGTTCAGAATCGCTAAAGTTATAAACTGCAAAAATATTTATGGTATGTGAGCAGTATTTTTAATCCTTTAATTTAGACAAGCAAAATTCCTGAAAATTTCAAAATTACAAAATGTACAAAAATGAATATGAAAAAGTTTTCTATGCGTTTTTGAAGTTTTTATAATAAAGAACAAATATTCTACCGATTGTGTAATAACCATATATGACGTAATAAGTGACCTGACGTAATATCTAAAACCTATTGTGTACTAATAGCCATATATGACGTAATGAGCGACGTGACGTAAAAATTGAAAAGATCAATTTATTTGATTTCAGTTCAAATAAATTTTTGAACTATTTTTATTTTTGTTTTCAGCTCAGAATCGATAAAGTTATAAACTGCAGAAATATTTATGGTATCTGAGCAATAGTTTTAATATTTTAATTTAGACTAGAAAAATACCTAAAAATTTTTTAATTAGTTTAATTTTTTGTTAGGTTCTTGGTACTTGATACGTGACTTAAACATTCAACTAATGGTTACATAATGGTTTCAATCAAGCAAGCTACACGAAAGTAAAAAAAAGTACTACACAAAAAACAGAGATAGCATCTTGAAAAGATTCATCATAAAATGTGTCAGTCAAGAGGATCTCATTTAGTAGTTATTGATAGAAGTTTTGTTTAGACTTAAAAAGACAAATGTATACAAATTTCCTTTGACAGGATTTGAACCTGTGACCTTTGGAGCAGAATTTTGAAACAATAATCAAACAGTTCGTGGTAACAAACTGTATTGGAAGAGCGACTCGTTTCAATAGTAACCGAAGATCTAGAAAGCGGAATTTTAATATCAATAGATACATCAAAATAATTAGATTTTACTGCTGGTTTTAAATATATAAGTTTCATCAAGTTTCCCCTATTTTCGAAAAAAGACAAAATTATAATAACGAACGAACTCTAGCCTATTTTAACTAGACTCGGGTTGCAGTGGTAGCTTGCAACCTAGTAAGAGACCATTACCTCCCATAATAAGATCCGGGATATTGCCTTAAATTTAATATATTTTTAGTTCTCCCAACCGGGAATTGAACCCCATTCTCCCACCTGACAAGTGGGTATTCTTACCATTGTACCATCATAGACCTGAAAGTATAATCCGGGTTGCAGCTGTAGATAGATACCTAGTAAGAGATGATCATGTCCAATGTTAAAAATATAAAAACCCATAACTCATAAAAAAAAGTCAGAACAAACCAAAAAGTATACCATTAGAAATGCGTTGTCCAAAACCCCTATACAGGAATCTTTCTGCCATTTGACTTTAACAGCAAGGGAAATGTATTTGCTTGAAAATCAAGAAAAGTGACAGCTACTACAACATTCTGCCCAAACGGTATCTTTTTTCTTTTTGTTCTTTCCCACAGATAGCTTGGCACTGGAAAATCGTACGGAGTTGTTCAATGGCTCATTTTAAAGGAAATCTCTAGATCTAGTGCCATTTGCAATTAATTTTTTTAATAGAATCAATTTTTTGCAAAAAACTTCATTTTTTTATGTACAATATTGATCATGTCGTCATCGTTGTATATAGATAGTACATAAAGGCTCGATCACCGAATAAAGCTGAAACCGTGTAAAGGGCAATTATGCCTCCATATATAAAAAGCATACAAACAAAAAGTACACCATTAGAACCGCCATATGTGAAACACCTGTATAGGAAACTTTCTGTCATTTGCCTTTAACAGCAATTATACGGGTTGCAACGGTA
This sequence comes from Artemia sinica, assembly GCA_027921565.1. Taxonomy (NCBI): domain Eukaryota; kingdom Metazoa; phylum Arthropoda; class Branchiopoda; order Anostraca; family Artemiidae; genus Artemia; species Artemia sinica. The sequence continues at coordinate 19,445,550 of CM051264.1, read as the reverse complement.
GCTTAAAGGAGATCTCTAGATCTAGTGCCATTTGCACTTATTTTTTTAAATAGAATTAGTTTTTTACGAAAAACTTAATTTTTATGTACAAAATGATCAATTACGTCATTGTCGTTGGACGTAGTTAGTACATAAAGGCTCTATCATCGAATAAAGCTGAAACTGAGTAAAGGACAATTATGCCTTCATATATTCACAGTAATGTCTAATATGTCCCATTACATCTGTAAAATGTTCCACAGTTGCCGGTCCATACCTTGGAAGCTTTTCATTAAACATACAACATTTCCTTCGAATATTACTATGAAGTTTTGCCAATGCATTTCTAGCTAATTTTTCAAAAAATTTCCACTCTTTCAGAGAGTATTTCTAAAAGAATGATTTGATGTAATTTTGACGATACCCTTCATTATCTCTGTATTTAATGTTTCCCCGGATTGACGCAGAATTGATAGTATGCCTCGTCATTTCTGTATTTGAAATCCAGAAAAAATTACAAACGGTAAAAAGCCAATAGCTTTTTCTTATTAGGAATAGTGAGCGACGACCCTGTAGAGTCAGGTAGCAAATTACCATTCAAAAGTTGATTTTATAGAGAATTGTTCAATGGCTCATTTTAAAGGAAATTTATTGGGTTAAATACCTTTTGGAACTAAAACAAATTATTTTTAAAACAGAATAAATTTTTCAACTAAAAACTGCATTTTTGATGTCTTTTCATACTGCAGTCTTTTCAAAGATATTTGGTTTTTGAAGCAATCAAACAGTTCGTGGTAAAGTTATATTAAAACTTTATATTCCATAGATCCGGGTTGACTTTCAAATCAAGAAAATTGACTTTAACCATTCTCCACATACGGTGTCTTTTTTTCTTTCTGTTTGATTTTTCTCTTCAGCTAGCTAGGCTCTGGAAAATCTTAGAGAGCTGTATAATGGCTTATTTTAAAAGAAATTGCTACATATAATCTCTTTTGTAATTAAAAATAAAAGAGTTTCAATTCAAATAAAAGAGTTTCAAGAGTTTCAAAAGAGAATCAATTTTGTAAAAAAAAAAAACTGCATTTTCATGTACAAGCTTGATGAATGTACATAAAGAACCGATATAGGTCATCATAAATGATATTTGTCAACTAGTATGATTAAAAGCAACACGTGTCAATAGTAACCGAAATCCGGGTTTTGCGGTAGCTAGCGACTCGGGTTACAGCGGTAGCTAGCAACCTAGTAAGAGATCCGGGTTGCAGCAGTAGCTAACAAACCTCAATATAGAAATCTCATAATCGCTTAGCTTGAAGAACAGGGAAAATATATTGGCTTGAGAATCAAGAAAAGTGGCTGAAACCACACTATTTTCCACATAAGGCATGTTTCTGTTTTTTTTTCTCCTCATTACATTAGAAGACGATTATTGGAATAACAAACTATTGCATTTCATTGAAACCAGTTAGCTACTTGAATATTTGATGTTTTTTTCTCTTTCATCCAATAGTTCGTGGTAACGAACTGCATAGTAAGAGCGACTCGTCTGAATAGTAACCGAAACTCTAAAAAACGGAATTTTGACATTAATAGATACATCAAAGAATTGGATTTTAATGCTGATTTTAAGTTTATAAGTTTATTCAAGTTTAGTTTTACCCTTCAAAAGTTAAAAGCCTGAGAAATCAACGTATCAAAGAACGTTATTGTAGAGGTTTCAAGCTCCTATCTCTAAAATTCTTGAATTTATTATTTTTTTGCGAGAAGAAAGATCAAGGGTCTGTGTTTATTTGTTTATTTCTTCATTCCCCAGGGGTATCCTATCGACCCAGTGGTCCAAGAATGTCGGAAGGGGGCTCATTCGAATGGAAATTAAAAGTTCTAGTGCTTTTTTTAATAAAATAAAAATAGAATAACTTTTTGCAAAAAAACAATAATTTTAATGTCTTTTCATACTGCAATCATTTCAACGATATTTGAATTTGAAGCAATTACTTAAGGAATCATGTTAAAGATTGGCCAATGATGTCATAATCGTAGGTTGTAGCCAGCTCGGCTCTTACTATTCCAATTAAGAAAAACATAGGCGTATTTCTGTTGGTAATCTGGGTTAAAGCGGTAGCTAGCAACCTAGTAGGAAACGATTACGTCCAATGTTAAGAAATATAATACTCCATAATTCCTAAAAAATGAGTCATGTCACAAGAAAAAGTACACCATTAGAACTGCCTTATCCAAAATCCTTCTACAGGAAACTTTCTGTTCCTTGGCTTGGGTTACAGCAGCAGCTAGCAGCCTAGTAAGAGACGACCACGCCCCATAGTAAAAACTGAAGTAACCCATAACTCCTAAATATGGAGTCAGATCAAAACAAGAAGTACAATATTAGAACCACCTTGTCCAAAGCATCTATTTAGAAAACTTATCATCACTTGGCTTGAACAACAGGGAAAATATATATTGACTTGAAAATCAAGTAAAGCGGATTAAACCACGATATTCTTCTCAAAAGGTATGTTTTTTTTTCTTTCCATTTTTTTCTAGTAAGAGACGATCACGCCCCATAGTAAAAATAATATAACCCATAGCTCCTAAAACTAGAATCACATTAAAAAATCAAGTACACTATTAGAGCCGCATTGTCCAATTTTCAATTATAAGAAACAAACTGTTTCTTGCTTCTAAAATAAGGTAAATATATTGGTATAATATACCAATTGGTATAATATACCATTGGTATAATATACCAAATATATTGGCAAATCAAGAAATATGGCTAAAATCACGATATTCCGCATCGACAGCAGGTTTGTTTTTTCCTTTTTTTTTCAGTGCAGCTGGCGGGGCACTATAAATTCTTAGAGAGCTGTTTAATGGCTAATTTGAAAGGAATTACATTATACAACGAATTTTAGTCCATAGTATCCGGGTTGCAGTGGTAGCTAGCAACCTAGTAAGAGATGATAACGCCCCATAGTAAAAACAAATGTAACCCCTAACTTCTGAAAACAGATTCAGATCAAAACGAAAAGTACACTATTAGAACCGCTTTGTCCAAAACTTCTACATAGCAAACTTACCTGCCCTTGGCTTGAATAACAAAGATAATATATTGGCTTGAAAACTAAGAACATTTACTTTAACGACGATATTCTCCTCATACGGCATCTTTTTTCTTTCCGATTGATTTCACTCCTCAGCTAGCTGGACACTGAAAAAATCATAGAGAGCTGTATAATGGCTCATTTTAAAGGAAATTGCTACATCTAGTCACTTTTGTAATTAAAAATAAAATAGTTTTTCAAGTATAATAAATTTTGTAAAAAAAAAATATATTTCTGATATATTTTCATGCTGCAGTCTTTTCAAAGATATTTGAATTTTGAAGCAATCAAACAGTTCATGGTAATCAACTCTAAAGTAATAACTACTTGTGTCAATAGTAACCGAAACTCCAAAGAATAAAAACCAATAGATACATCAAAGCAAACAGTTCGTGATAACGATCTGTATCCGAGTTGCAACGGTAGCTACCAACCTAGTAAGAGACCATCACGTCCAATATTGACATGTCCAATATTAACATGAATCACCTTCGTCGTTTTGGACACTAGAGGTCAAACATGCGGACCCTTCTCAATAGAAAACACTATATGTAAACAAGGGGCACCGTCCCACCATAACTTCCAGCCCTTGCCTTAGAGCTATATGTCTGTGCAGGGGGGGGGGGGCTGTTGTGGATAGCCCAAAAAATAAAGTTGCTGGACTTTAGACTTTTCAACTCTGCTGAATAAAATGGCTATTTTAAAATTTTCATTGGATGTGTGTTGAAGAATTGATGTGTGTGTAGAAGGGGGATGAGGGGGGGGGGGGCTGTTTAGTCACTTAAAATATGCACTTTAAAAATGAATTCAAATTTTCAATTTCCAATAGATCATGTAAGGTGAAGGGAAAAAATAGATTGTTGTATAAGGTGAAGAAGCAGTACCCAAATGAAATTAATATTGAAAATTTAAAAAAATATAAAAATCGGTTAACTCTTGTTCTCAGAGAAGCGGAAGACAAAATATTATCAAAATTAATTTCGTAAATGTGATTCACCTCGGAAAACATGGAAAATAATAAATGAAAAAATAATAATGTTAAAACAAGAAATATTCTATCTTACCTTACAAGTCATGAAGGAGTTAGTTAAGATAACTGATGAGAGAGGGATGGCAGAAGCATTTGCTGACCATTTTAGAAAAGTTGGACATGGTCTGGTGGATCAAATTTCTGCTGGAACACATAATCATAGAAAATATTTACCAAATAAAGTAGATAAGACTATATTTATGTACCCTATCCGGTTCTCCGAGTACCAAAAAGCCGTTACTAGTTTGAAAAATGGATTTTCGACAGGGTGTGATGGTATATCGACTTCTCTGTTTAAAGAATTAGCTGGTGTACTTTTTCAGCCGCTTTTATGTATTTCTAGTTCTTGTATAAAAAATGGATTTTTCCCAGTTTGTCTTAAAGTAGCTAAAATTTTACCTTTGTTTATAAAAGGTGATAAAGATAACCCAAACAATTATAGGCCTATTACTATTTATCACCTGTTTCTAAAGTTTTTGAAAAGATAAAAAAAAGTAGATTTATTTCCTTTCTGGTAAAGAATAAGTTTTTTTTTCTCCTAATCAGTTTGGTTTTTTGAGTGGTAGATCAACAGAGCAAGCAGTAGCTGCTTTACATTATTTCTTATCAGAGGCTATGGATGATAGTTATTTGTCAGCAACTATATTTTCTCACATAAAAAAAGCTTTTGATACAATAGATCATGCAATTCTTTTTGATAAGTTGGAAAATATAGAAATCTGTGGAATAGCTCTGGATTTAATGAGATCGTATTTATCTGAAAGAAGTTTTAAGTCTAAGTTTGTGAAGAATCATCTCATATTTTTCCGTTAGAAAATATAGGAGTACCGCAGGGATCTGTATTGGGGCCGATACTTTTTTTGATTTATGTAAATGATCTTCCAAATTGCATGCCTTCAGGTGATGAGTTACCAATATTGTCTGCGGATGATACAGCAATTAGTTTGAAGGTGGGTAACGAGGAGGACCCTGGAGACTGTTGCTTTGAAAGTAAATTCTTGGTTTCATGATAACGATTAATACCTAATTTAGAGAAGTCAGAATTTATGGTTTTTGGGAGAAGTTCGAGGTCAGTGAAGCGTGTGTCATTTCAAATTATTGATATTGGAGCTTCCTTCATAAAAAGAGTGGATGTGTTTAGATATTTAGGTATTTATATTAATTCAACTCTGTCGTTCAAGGTATGTCGTTTCCATACCAAATCATGAGAACTTTATATTTTGTATTAATTAAATGTTATTTCCAGTATTACCCGAGCGTTTGAATGTTGACTTTCCCTTCACATTTACGACGACTCCAAATTGTTCAAAATAAAATCAATAAGAATCCTGGACCATTTTTTAGCACACCCTAGGAAGACAGAAGAATTATCTGAAATTAAAACATCTTTTCTATTTCTTGATATTCTTGATTTACAACAAATTTTTCACCTTAATTTGGGCATATGGTTTTTGAAAATCCCACATAAAGATCTTTTTTTTTTAATAGTATGAAACTTTTGGTTGAAAATAAACATAGCCATTTATCAAGAGCTAGGGTTAAGTTTCTTTTCCCGTTTGTTAAAATTGAGAGATCAAGACTAAGTTTAAGATATCAACTTCCTCAGATTGCGAATAAATATAAGTTATTTGAATTAGTAAGTGAATCACCATCACTATACATATATAAAAAGAAATTGAAAAAGGTGGTCCTTTCAGCCTACAGTAGCGGGGATTGATTGTATTATTGATTTATTTATAAATTGTTAAGTAAATCCCATCCCTATCTCCATGAGTCGATAGTTAAGTTTTTTTTTAATTTATTTTAAATTTTGTTATATTCTTATCAATTTTTCTTTTCTTCTTTGAAGTTATGTTAGCGGGAAGTGTAATTTCTTTTTCCCATTATTTTTTGATAAAGGAGACATTACGAGATTCCTCTCTTCTCCTTTCTACAAAATTTATGTATATGTTTTTGTTAAATAAAAGTCAAGTCAATCGAATGAAACCCCTCCAAAGTATATGCAACCCACCATTCCATAAAACATGTGTTAATGGCGGGCAAATAGTAAAACTTAATGGCCTCTCCCAGAGTGCTGGGGGGAAATATCAAACCTGGAACTATATTTATTTTAATTTTGGACTATTGTGAACAACGTAGCTATATCAAAATTTTGATCGGAAGTATTTGGCAGAAAAGGCCTTTGGAGGGAGAGGGGAGGGGGTGGCTTGTTGCCTCCTGATAACTTTTGAGTCTTAAGAAGGGGAAAAGGAATTTCAAATTTTAATCGAGTGTGCCTCCTCCGAAGTTTCGAAGACCAGCCCATCCATAAGAACCTTATGTGTTAAAGATGAGCAGCTTGCATAACTTACATCGCTTACCCTGGGGGCTGTGGAAGATTTTGTCAACCAAGGAGGTTTATATATCAAATTTTATACTTCCCTAGCAATAGTTAAGCTGTATTTTTCTGAAAACTGTTAGCAAAATTCTCGTAATTTAAAGTCACCCCTACCTCTATCTTAGAACGAAAAATCGTGATTGAAACTGTTCAACACATAAAAAATAAAAAATAGCTATACTAAAACATTTTGGCTGACCGACTACCTGAACATAAATTAAAAAGACAGAAAAATTCACTCGTCTTCATTGGTTGAAAGATGCACAACCAATGGCCGGTATTCACAGTCGACGGACTGCTATTAACAATGATTAGGGTATTGTTGACACTTTGAATTTTTCCAAGAAAGTCCGAGGGCAGACAATAGGATCTGTATTTGGACATGTAGGGGTCCATACTAAATACATTGATTATTTGACTGGTGTTCATGGTGCAAGGTCTAGTAGAACACTGCCTTCGGGAGTGATTTCCCAATAGGTTTCAAATTGATTTAGCGAGATTAGTGCAATACTCTCAGGCAATGGGTCGGCAAATGTACACTCTAAATGCACATTCTCCGTTCGTACTATACTCATATCCTGGGTACCAGACAGGTCTAGTACAATAATACTCACCAGCAGCAATTCTGTTCTTGATTTCTTCTACTCATTCTTTTCTGTGTAGCCGGTCTTCTTTTGAGGTATCGGATTAGAAACGAATGTCTCCCTTTTTAATGCAGGACTGTGTTAGGATGTCAATTTTAGTTTTAAAGGAACTGACTGAGAACAGTAATGGATCTGGTCGATTGAATGAGTTGGAAGCATTTGAGTTGGGGCTAGTGCTTGTCAGCCTTTGCAAATTGGTCACTGAGCCTACATCAATTTGAAACCTGTTTATAAGAAAATTTTGTAAGAACTGCAAGTCGTTGGTTTGGGATGGAACACTATATGCAACTTCATTCATACGTTGTTTCAGTCTGTCATTTTCTTGTAGCACCATCTTTTGAACTTCAGTTTTCAGCTTATCAACAATGGTATGATTACCATTTCCTCAAAATTGGCAATGGACACCTTAGATGAGATAATATTTTCTAGACTCTGAACTCTAGCATTAATACCTTCGAGAGAGGTACGCATTTCATTTTGATAACCAACATACATAGCTTTCATTTCACTACAATGCTCATTAAGAGCTAACTCCAGCAGCTGGGGAAGATCTTGCTGGGCTGAACCTCTAGATTTACACATGGGGCATACCCAGGTGCTACCAAGTCGGTGATTCATTTTTACAAAGCTATCATAATCAGAGGAGGACATTGATAGGCATTGCGCACACAACCATTGGCCACATTTATCACACTGTACAGCACAAGAACTGTTGTCAAGCAAACACCCAGCAACAGCGCATTTATCAATGCCTTTTTCAGGAGTAATAGGTTTCTGAAGTTTGTTACTTTGTGGAGGGGGCATCACACTGGTAATAGGCTACTAAACTGGCTATAGACTAATTTCGAAACTACCAACAGGTGTGCAGATTCTATAATCAATAAACAAGTATACTTGGGCTACCCAGACTGCTAAGGTGAGGGTAACATAACACAGTAGAAACATTCACTTGTATAGTTACTAGTGCCCAGCTGTCTCAACTGTGGCTACCAGTAAACATAGCCAGCAATAAGTGAGAAATAAAAATCCAAATAAGCTCACTCTATGAAACTAATCAAAATGTAGGAGAGAAAAAAAAAGCAAACCTTAGCCAATTTTCGTTTGGTAGGCTGTTATTTTTATATAGAGGCTATTAACCGCTTCTCTTTACCTCCTCTTTACCGCTTCTCTTTATTTTCTTATTAACCGCTTCTCTTATTTATACAATATCATATCTTATAATTTTTTTATATGACATATAAAAAATCTATATGAACTATAAAAATCTGTCTACAAGATTCTGGTATCCTGCTAGTACCACCACTTGAGAAATGGCACAAAAAGTGCCACTTTAGTGCTATATGGCACTTGCATATTGCAGAATTTACAAAAATCACTTAGATATAAGAAATAGATTTTGATTGAGCTATCAAACATATCTCTTTGATGTTCTGGTAACCCGCTGGGCCTAAAGAAAAAAACGAAAACAAAGAAGCAGGAGACAGATCAATGTTATCGGTGCAAAAAAGCGATATTCTTTGTTTTTCAAGGAGGGGGACAGTAATTTCCCTATTCTAAGTTTTCAACAATGATGATTCCAATGGTGCACTTTTCATTTTGATGTGACGCAATTTTCGAAGGGCTTCAGTTTTTTTCCGAAATCACCATAAATTTCTTTTGGCAATAAACTTTTACTTTTAAGACAGTAGTAACCTAGGTGCTGATTTCAACCATACATTCAACCATACATGCAAACGGTACAAGATAATAGTGTATACAATATGAACTATACATTGGAATTGCGCAAGAAAAACCCATGGTTGTGTCATTAAACTTAAGCGTGAATATTTTAAAAGTTGGCACACTATAATGCATGTTATGAAACTAAAGACAAGGTTTTTTAAACTTGGCAATGTATAATGTAGTCAAGCATGTTTTGAGAGTATGGTCGTAATAATAATATAATTTAAGCAGACAGGTTTTTTTTTGTTGATAAGAATTTCATAAGAATGTAGGTCGGGACACTACAATCAGAATTGTTTTGATTGACAGTTAAAAAGGGGTAATGAGATTTGCGAATTGGAGTGTAGGATTTGCGAATTTGATCCTATTAAGGATTGACTTGAAATAAAAATTTTTAAACAAGAAATGACTGAAAAGTGTTTTGGAGGAGAGGGTGTGATTGTGTACTGTATAATACACAAGTGATGTTTTGGACAGTGATGTGAATATAAAATAGTTTAGAAATAAAAAAAAATAACAAGAAATGGCTGAAAAGTGTTTTGGGGGAGATGGGGTGATTGTGTACTGTATAATACACATGTGATGTTTGGACAGTGTTGTCAATTTAAAATAATTTAACGTTCCCTCCTTCCCCCATTTCTGAGGGAAGGGGAGGGGGGGGGGGTCAATTTTGGAGGGAAAACCAAAAAATACTCGGAATCGAAAATAAATGGGATCTGCCTCAAGGGAAAAGCTCAGAGGCCCTTCGTTCCCCCATTTCTGAGGGCAGGGGAGGGGGGGGGGGTTCAATTTTGGAGGGAAAATCAAAAATACTCAGAATCGAAAATAAATGGGATCTGCCTCAAGGGCAAGGCTCAGAGGCCCCTCCTTCCTCCATTTCTGAGGGCAGGGGAGGGGGGGGGTCAATTTTGGAGGGAAAACCAAAAATACTCAGAATCGAAAATAAATGGGATCTGCCTCAAGGGGAAGGCTCAGAGGCCCTTCGTTCCCCCATTTCTGAGGGCAGGGGAGGGTAGGGGTCCATTTTGGAGGGAAAATCAAAAATACTCAGAATCGAAAATAAATGGGATCTGCCTCAAGGGCAAGGCTCAGAGGCCCCTCCTTCCTCCATTTCTGAGGGCAGGGGGGGGGTCAATTTTGGAGGGAAACCAAAAATACTCAGAATCGAAAATAAATGGGATCTGCCTCAAGGGGAAGGCTCAGATGTGTGTTTGTGTCGTCTCTCTGTGTGTGTCGTTTCTGTGTGTTTGTCCTCTCTGTGTGTGAGTCGTCTCTTTGTGTATGTCGTCTCTGTGTGTTTGTCCTCTCTGTGCGTGAGTTGGCTCTGTGTGTTTGTCGTCTCTGTGCGTGTGTCGTCTCTTTGTGTGTTTCGTATCTGTGTGTGTGTGTTTCGTCTCTGTGTGTGTGTGTCGTCTCTTTGTGTGTGTGTTGTCTCTGTGTGTTTGTCGTCTCTCTGTGTGTGTGTCGTCTCTCTATGTGTCTCGTCTCTGTGTGTTTGTCGTCTCTGTGTGTGTGTGTGTGTGTGTGTGTGTGTGTGTGTGTGTGTGTGTGTGTGTGTGTGTGTGTGTGTGTGTGTGTGTGTGTGTGTGTGTGTGTGTGTGTGTGTGTGTGTGTGTGTGTGTGTGTGTGTGTGTGTGTGTGTGTGTGTGTGTGTGTGTGGTGTGTGTGTGTGTGTGTGTGTGTGTGTGTGTGTGTGTGTGTGTGTGTGTGTGTGTGTGTGTGTGTGTGTGTGTGTGTGTGTGTGTGTGTGTGGTGTGTGTGTGTGTGTGTGTGTGTGTGTGTGTGTGTGTGTGTGTGTGTGTGTGTGTGTGTGTGTGTGTGTGTGTGTGTGGGTGTGTGTGTGTGTGTGTGTGTGTGTGTGTGTGTGTGTGGTGTGTGTGTGTGTGTGTGTGTGTGTGTGTGTGTGTGTGTGTGTGTGTGTGTGTGTGTGTGTGTGTGTGTGGTGTGTGTGTGTGTGTGTGTGTGTGTGTGTGTGTGTGTGTGTGTGTGTGTGTGTGTGTGTGTGTGTGTGTGTGTGTGTGTGTGTGTGTGTGTGTGTGTGTGTGTGTGTGTGTGTGTGTGTGTGTGTGTGTGTGTGTGTGTGTGTGTGTGTGTGTGTGTGTGTGTGTTGTGTGTGTGTGTGTGTGTGTGTGTGTGTGTGTGTGTGTGTGTGTGTGTGTGTGTGTGTGTGTGTGTGTGTGTGTGTGTGTGTGTGTGTGTGTGTGTGTGTGTGTGTGTGTGTGTGTGTGTGTGTGTGTGTGTGTGTGTGTGTGTGTGTGTGTGTGTGTGTGTGTGTGTGGTGTGTGTGTGTGTGTGTGTGTGTGTGTGGTGTGTGTGTGTGTGTGTGTGTGTGTGTGTGGTGTGTGTGTGTGTGTGTGTGTGTGTGTGTGTGTGTGTGTGTGTGTGTGTGTGTGTGTGTGTGTGTGTGTGTGTGTGTGTGTGTGTGTGTGTGTGTGTGTGTGTGTGTGTGTGTGTGTGTGTGTGTGTGTGTGTGTGTGTGTGTGTGTGTGTGTGTGTGTGTGTGTGTGTGTGTGTGTGTGTGTGTGTGTGTGTGTGTGTGTGTGTGTGTGTGTGTGTGTGTCGTCGTCTCTATGTGTAAGTTGTCACTTTGAGTATGTCGTCTCTGTGTGTGTGTCGTCTCTGTGTGTGTGTGTCTTCTCTGTATGGGTGTCGTCTCTGTGTGTGTGTGGTGTTGTCTCTATGCATGTGTCGTCTCTATGTGTGTTTCGTATCTGTGTGTGTGTGTTCTCTCTGTATGCGTGTTGTCTTGAGTGTCCTTACTAAAAAAAACTACTGTATTAAAAAAAAATAAATTAAATTGATCATACGACCTAAATTATTTCATCAGATACGCCATGTGTCGTCTCTCTGTGTGTGTTGACTCTGTGTGTGTGTATCGTCTCTGTGTGCATGTGTCGTCTCTATGTGTCGTCTCTGTGTGTTTGTCCTCTCTGTGTGTGATTCGTCTCTTTGTGTCTGTCGTTTCTGTGTGTTTGTCCTCTCTGTGTGTGAGTGGACTCTGTGTGTGTGTTGTCTCTGTGCATGTGTCGTCTCTGTGGGTGTTTCGTATCTGTGTGTGTGTTGTCTCTGTGTGTTTGTTGTCTCTGTGTGCGTGTCGTCTCTGTGTGTGTGTCGTCTCTGTGTCTGTGTGTTGTCTCTATGTGTGTGTCGTCTCTGTGTGTGTGTGTGTGTGTCGTTTCTGTGTGCTTGTCGTCTCTGTGTGTGTGTCGTCTCTATGTGTAAGTCGTCACTTTGAGTGTGTCGTCTCTGTGTGTGTGTCGTCTCTGCGTGTGTGTGTCGTCTCTGTGTGAATGTTGTCTCTGTGTGTGTGTGTTTGTCTCTATGTGTGTGTCGTCTCTATGTGTGTTTCGTATCTGTGTGTGTGTGACGTCTCTTTGTGTGTGTGTCGTCTCTATGTGTGTTTATCATTTCTGTGTGTGTGTGTGTCTCGTCTCTCTGTGTGTGTTGACTCTGTGTGTGTGCATCGTCTCTGTGCATGTGTCGTCTCTATGTGTCGTTTCTGTGTGTTTGTCCTCTCTGTATGTGATTCGTCTCTTTGTGTCTGTCGTCTCTGTGTTTTTGTTGTCCTCTCTGTGTGTGAGTGGACTCTGTGTGTGTGTGTCGTCTCTGTGCATGTGTCGTCTCTGTGGGTGTTTCGTATCTGTGTGTCTGTCATCTCTATGTCTGTGTTGTCTCTATGTGTGTGTCGTCTCTGTGTGTGTGTGTCGTTTCTGTGTGTTTGTCCTCTCTGTGCGTGTGTCGTCTCTTTGTGTGTTTCGTATCTGTGTGTGTGTTGTCTCTGTGTGTTTGTCATCTCTGTGTGCGTGTCGTCTCTCTATGTGTGTCGTCTCTGTGTGTTTGTCGTCTCTGTGTGTGTGTCGTTCTCTATGTGTAAGTCGTCACTTTGAGTGTGTCGTCTCTGTGTGTGTGTCGTCTCTCTATGTGTGTCGTCTCTGTGTGTTTGTCGTCTCTCTGTGTGTGTCGTCTTTATGTGTAAGTCGTCACTTTGAGTGTGTCGTCTCTGTGTGTGCGGGTGTCGTCTCTGTGTTGATATTGTCTGTGTGTGTGTGTTGTCTCTATGTGTGTGTCGTCTCTATGTGTGTTTCGTATCTGTGTGTGTGTGACGTCTCTTTGTGTGTGTCGTCTCTATGTGTGTTTGTCATTTCTGTGTGTGTGTCTCGTCTCTCTGTGTGCGTTGACTCTGTGTATGTGTATCGTCTCTGTGCATGTGTCGTCTCTATGTGTCGTTTCTGTGTGTTTGTCCTCTCTGTGTGTGATTCGTCTCTTTGTGTCTGTCGTCTCTGTGTGTTTTTTAAATTTTTGGGTCACCTGCCGGAGACTCTGGGCGGGTGGGCGCCCCCAAATATTGCCCCAAATTCCTCTCTCAATTTAGCACTTTTTCACGGATGCCCAGCGTCTCCAATCACTTTCCCAATAGTATCTATTCATTGTCTCAGCTCAGTTTAGAAAATCTGAGCCAATTTCCACTTTTTCAAATTTAGGGTCACTTGCCTGAGACTCTGGGCAGGTGAGGTGGGCACCTCCAAAAATTTGTCCCAACTTCCACTCTTGCCTTAGAACTTATTCACGGATACCTAAAACCGTCAACGGTTAGACTGTTGCCCTAGCGGTAACCATGTCATGCTCTACACACATACCAACAATATATTTTTGTTTTTTGTTTTCCATTTTCACAATGGGGTCCCAATCAAGCTCATGTCCATCGCTTAGCATTCAGGCCTTGACAAAGAAAGCCCAGATAGTCGGACCCCAACGCTCCAATCTGAACACTGACTAAGAACCCAATTCTGAGCTAGTGAATTTCAACCATTCAGGCTGGAGGACTAAGACCCAAATTCTGAGCTAGTGAATTTCCACCATTCAGGCTGGTGGACTAAGACCCCAATTCTGAGCTAGTGGATTTTGAATTTCTGTCGTGAAATGCAAGAGTTGGAATATTTCAGTAGTGTTTTGTTGTGCTTTACCTTGTCACAGTTACATTCTGTTGATTTTCATAGTTCATTTTGAATTTCTTTCATTGAAATGCAAGAGTTGGAATATTTCAGTAGTGTTCTGTTGTGCTTTACCTTGTCACAGTTACATTCTCTTAATTTTTCAAAGTTCATTTTGAATTTCTTTCGTGAAATGCAAGAATTGGAATATCGTTTCTTTAACTGAAACTATGGAGCAACATCAAAACTTAAAAACGGACAGAAAATAGAAGCTGTTTCCAAAAGATTTAGGATTCATTAACTTTAGTGTTGCCAGTCAAAAGCTATGAGTTTGAGAAAATTGCCTGATTATCGAAAAATGAAGAAACACCTTCCAAAAGTCGACAGGAATGGGATTGTCCTGAGGGGGGAATTTTCCATGGAAGAGGTGGAGGGTATTTTTACGTGAAAACAACTTCAACCATGCCCAGTCCCCCGCGATCAGAAATTAAATTATAAAAAAGTTTCTTCAACTGAAAGTAAGGAGCAACATCAAAACTTAAAAACGGACAGAAAATAGAGGCTGTTTCCAAAAGATTTAGGATTCATTATCATTTTCAACTTTATTTATTTTTTTTTTATTTTTGTACATATCTTAAAATGTCAAAATATGCTTACGGGTCTAACAATTGTGCTCTATGATTGGTCAGAGACACGATGTGGCTTTCCCACTGGTATTCTATGACCGGTTATCGACACTAGCTAGTCTATTGCATGTATTAAATCAGTCTTTTTTACGCAGTGGAACGATAAACACAAGTCATATCTTTAAAAAAAAGTGAAGATGGAACATTTTAATAGAGTGTGTTGACATAACAAGGTTATTGTAGCATTGAATGCCGACAAGGAGAAGTATTTAAACTATGAAACAAGTACAAGTGGTAGCACTATTGGAAATGTATGCATGCATTGTCATGACAGTAAGGAATTAAATTTCTTTGGAATACCGAAAAAATTCAACTGTTATGATGGTGGTTATGCGAGATTGAGATCTCCAGAGATGATTGCGCTCAAAGAGAATGCTAACATAAAAATAATTGTTGATGATAGAGGACAACTCCTTGCTACTGCTGCAGGTAACACATTACCTACGGATACACCAATCATCAGCTTTCGGGTATTAGCATTCAACGGAAGGCTAATAAAAGAAAGGCTTACTCTGCTACTAATATCGTAAACCATATCTTGTTTACGTGCCGAAACTGTTACCTGTGTAAAAAAATGTGTTAATAGACAGTGAAATTGCCAGAAAAATTAAAATGGCATTGTCAAAAAATATCACTACGGAATATAAAGAAGAAACGATGAAAAACAAAGCACCCGCAAACGTTACTGGCATTGATCAAACAGTCAATGAATCAAATAATACCAAAGACGAAAAGCATATTGAGCCTGTTCATGAGACACCAGTAAAAATTGTGTATGAATCAAAATGGAATAATGACTATTCTACTGATTACGAACTAAGAGAAGACAATAACTCCATTATCAAGAGAGAACATGGTGAACTATCTTATGGAACAGATTCAAAATGTCCAAAGTTAATCATTGATATTAATAATGTATCATAATATATTTTTGTATTAATATTCTACATAGCATTATTTCATTAAAAATATTACATTGTTATGTGTTCATTATTTTTTAAAGTAAGCTAGCATATCAAGCGTTTAGAATGTCCATTAAAACATCAGAGGTGTAAGAAAAGGAATTTGCGTACATCTATTGTCAGACACACTATTTCCGTAAAATCTGAGCTATTAAGGGTTTTTGACCGTAAACTCTAGTTTTTTGTAAGAAAATTATGAAAAATACAATTCTCTGGTTCAAATGTGAAACTTAAGTCTATTTTTGGATCGAAAAATAAAACTATTTCCTTAAAATCTGAGCTAATAAGGGTTTTTTTTTTTGACCGTAAACTCTAGTTTCTTGTAAGAAAATTATGGAAAATACAATTCTCTACTTCAAATGTGAAACTTAAGTCTAGTTTTGGATACTCATAATGATGAGGACTGATGGTTCTAATTCAATAATTTTTTTTCATAAAACAAACTATTTTTTTTAAACTTCGAAATTATTCAACTTTATTTATTTTTTATCTTTTTCTTTTGTACATATCTTAAAATGACAAAATATCTTTCTTGAATTCACCTCTTGGATACACAATACAGAAATTATAAAAAAAAAATGTAATTTCCAGACTTCATTTGCATGCAAGAGATACCGAGAGTTCTATGACTCCTCCCTGCAATGAATTCCAAGGGTTTTATGACTCCTCCCCAAAATGAATTCAGATGCTTTTAGGAGTCATCCCCCTTAGCCATAACTCCATTCGACCTTGAGCGAAGGTATAAAAGTTTGATGATGTATTTCTCTTCTTAACAAACTACATTAATACCTTCCAAGATGATAGAACTTTATGACACAGAATTTATCGGTTTGAAAAAATCACCTTGTGGTGTTATATTTGAATGTGCATTTTTATTATTGTCAATGGAACTTGAATAAATTGACTGTTATCATTGGATAGTGAACTACAACATGTATGAATATGATAAAAGCTTGTGGAGTACTATATTTACATCGTATAAACAGACTGGGATTCTACGATAGAGTGATTACATCACTTAATAATAGTGGTCAGGAACTGAGAAATGTCCAGGAGGAAGTCAGTGAAATTTGCAGCTTTTTCGGGGTTGAAGCACTCTATGTAAAGGGTAATGTACCTACAGATAAAGTTTTAATTCAAAAGTGTGACCCTAGGATTCCACTTTTCAATCTAGAAGAATTTAAGTGTCCTAAATTTGAAGGGGTTATCATCGTCCTGAAGACGAGGTCAGGTTCTTCGCGCACTGGATACCTAAGGTCATACCTGATCGTGATAAATGCATTAGACATGCTAAAAACTATTCCATATCATGGGACCATCGTTTCTGGATGTTTAAGAGTGAACGTGTCTATGACTATGTGTCATAATATAATTTTGTATTAATATTCTACATAGCATTATTTCATTAAAAATATATTATGCATTACATTGTTATGTTTTCATTATTTTTAGAGTAAGCTAGCATATCAACAGTTTAGAATGTATATTAAAACATCGGAGATTTGAGAAAAGGAATTTGCATACATCTATTGTCAGACACATGAGGTAACATTGACAAAATCTAGGTATTAGAAAGAATAAATTCTTTATCAACATCCGTTGTTGGATATGTCATTATGTCATTATGAAAAAATTGTAATTAGGTAAGTAAGTAAGTAACCAACTCTTTCTTGAATTCACCTCTTGGATACACAAAGAAGACATTTCATTTAAGAAAATATGAAAATATTTGTAAGTAAGTAACACACTCTTTCTTGAAGTAACCCCTTGGATACACAATACAGATACTTTATTCAAGAAATATGAAAATATTGCAAGTAAGTAACAAACTCTTCTTGAATTCCCCAGTTGGATGCACAATACAGAAATTTAATTCAAGAAATTATGAAAAAAAATGTAAGTAAGTAAGTAACAAACTCTATGCTTTTTCTGCATCAATTGTCGGATATGTTGAATAAAATATGCAAAGTCAACATAGCTTTATTTCATTTTTTAAGGTTAATTTAGACGAGGTTACGTGCGCGCACGTAACCTCGTCTAAATTAACCTTAAAAAATGAAATAAAGCTTATGCGTTTTTGAAGTTTTTATAATAAAGAACGAATATTCTACCGATTGTCTACTAATAACCATATATGACGTAATAAGTGACATGACGTAATATCTAAAACCTATTGTGTACTAATAGCCATATATGACGTAATGAGCGACGTGACGTAAAAATTGAAAAAATCCATTTTTATTTTATTTTCGTTTTCTGTTCAGAATCGCTAAAGTTATAAACTGCAAAAATATTTATGGTATGTGAGCAATATTTTTAATCCTTTAATTTAGACAAGCAAAATTCCTGAAAATTTTAAAATTACAAAATGTACAAAAATGAATATGAAAAAGTTTTCTATGCGTTTTTGAAGTTTTTATAATAAAGAACAAATATTCTACCGATTGTGTAATAACCATATATGACGTAATAAGTGACATGACGTAATATCTAAAACCTATTGTGTACTAATAGCCATATATGACGTAATGAGCGACGTGATGTAAAAATTGAAAAGATCAATTTATTTGATTTCAGTTCAAATAAATTTTTGAACTATTTTTATTTTTGTTTTCAGCTCAGAATCGCTAAAGTTATAAACTGCAAAAATATTTATGGTATCTGAGCAATAGTTTTAATCTCTTAATTTAGACTAGAAAAATACCTAAAAATTTTTAAATTAGTTTAATTTTTTGTTAGGTTCTTGGTACTTGATACGTGACTTAAACATTCAACTAATGGTTACATAATGGTTTCAATCAAGCAAGCTACACGAAAGTAAAAAAAAGTACAACACAAAAAACAGAGATAGCATCTTGAAAAGATTCATCATAAAATGTGTCAGTCAAGAGGATCTCATTTAGTAGTTATTGATAGAAGTTTTGTTTAGACTTTAAAAAGACAAATGTATACAAACTTCCTTTGACAGGATTTGAACCTGTGACCTTTGGAGCAGAATTTTGAAACAATAATCAAACAGTTTGTGGTAACAAACTGTATTGGAAGAGCGACTCGTTTCAATAGTAACCGAAGATCTAGAAAGCGGAATTTTAATATCAATAGATACATCAAAATAATTAGATTTTAACGCTGGTTTTAAATATATAAGTTTCATCAAGTTTCCCCTATTTTCGAAAAAAGAGAAAATTATAATAACGAACGAACTCTAGCCTATTCTAACTAGACTCGGGTTGCAGTGGTAGCTTGCAACCTAGTAAGAGACCATTACCTCCCATAATAAGATCCGGGATATTGCCTTAAATTCAATATATTTTTAGTTCTCCCAACCGGGAATTGAACCCCATTCTCCAACCTGACAAGTAGGTATTCTTACCATTGTACCATCATAGACCTGAAAGTATAATCCGGGTTGCAGCTGTAGATAGATACCTAGTAAGAGATGATCACGTCCAATGTTAAAAAATATA
The DNA here is from genome assembly GCA_027921565.1 of Artemia sinica. Lineage (NCBI taxonomy): Eukaryota > Metazoa > Arthropoda > Branchiopoda > Anostraca > Artemiidae > Artemia > Artemia sinica. The sequence continues at coordinate 19,426,648 of CM051264.1, read as the reverse complement.
AAAACCCATAACTCATAAAAAAAAAGTCAGAACAAACCAAAAAGTATACCATTAGAACTGCGTTGTCCAAAACCCCTATACAGGAATCTTTCTGCCATTTGACTTTAACAGCAAGGGAAATGTATTTGCTTGAAAATCAAGAAAAGTGACAGCTACTACAGCATTCTGCCCAAACGGTATATTTTTTCTTTTTGTTCTTTCCCACAGATAGCTTGGCACTGGAAAATCGTACGGAGTTGTTCAATGGCTCATTTTAAAGGAAATCTCTAGATCTAGTGCCATTTGCAATTAATTTTTTTTAATAGAATCATTTTTTTTGCAAAAAACTTCATTTTTTATGTACAATATTGATCAATGTTGTCATCGTTGTATATAGATCCGGGTTGCAGCGGTAGCTAGCAACCTAGTAAGAGACGATCACGTCCAATGTTAAGAAATATAAAAACCCATAGTTCCTAACAAAGGAGTCAGATTAAATTCAAAAGTACACCATAAGAACCGCCTTGTAGGAAACCCCTGTATAGGAATCTTTCTGTCCCTTGGCTTGAACAGCAAGGGAAATATATTGGCTTGAAAATCAAGAAAAGTGGCAGCTACTACAACATTCTGCCTAAACGGGATATTTTTTTTCTTTTTTCTTTCTTTTCCAGAGATAGCTTGGCACTGGAACATCGTAGAGAGTTGTTCAATGGCTCATTTTAAAGGAAATTAATTGGGTTAAAAATTTATAGTAACTAATATAAATTATTTCTAAAAGAGAATAAATTTTTCCACCAAAAACTGCATTTTTGATGTCTTTTCACACTGCAGTATTTCAAACATTATACCAGCGGTAAGATTTGAACCCACGCCTCCGAAGAGATTGGTGGCTAACACCAGTGCCTTGGACCACTCGGCCAGGCTGCCTCTCATAAATAAATATATATGTTAATGGTTAGATCAAAGCAAGCTACACGCAAGTTAAAAAAACAGTACTACAAAAAAAACAGAGATAGTATCTCGAAAAGAAAAAAGCAAAGGTATTCAACCGACCAGGCGTATCGAGAAGTAATAATTGAGAGTGCAAAACAAAACAGCAAGATGTGTTATCACAATGATGAAGACTATAGACATGCGAAAATTGAGACAGCCAAACAAAAGTTCAAGGAGCGTTATCACAATGATGAAGATTATAGACATGCGAAAATTGAGACAGCCAAATTACATTAAAGAACGAACTTTTGTCCTTAGTAACTGAAGTATTATAAGTTATAATAAAGAACGACCTGTTGCCTATACTAATTTAATTAATTATATATTCCCATTACATCTGTAAACTGTTCCACAGTTGCCGGTCCATAACTTGGAAGCTTTTCACTAAACATGCAACATTTCTTTTGGATATTACTATGAAGTTTTGCGAAAGCATCTCTAGCTGACTTTTCAACAAAATCTATTCTTTCAGAGATAATTTTAATCTTTAATTTTGAATATTTTTCGTAATCCCGATAAAACATTCGTAAAATTTTTCTCAATTTACAAAGATCAGCCTGTGCGTTCTTTGCAGCTTGTATAAACTGCAAAAATATCCATGGTATCCGAGCAATAGTTTTATCACATTAGGACCAAAACTAGCGGCAGCTATGACAATATACACCCTACATGGATAAAGAATCTCACACCTTCATACAAACAAGAACTGCTAAATTGTTATAATCACGCTTGGGCATCTTCTATGTTCCCCAATATATGGAAATGTTCGTCCCTCATACCAATCCTAAAGAAAATAAACCCAAAGATAACCCTGAGTCTTATAGGCCCATAATGATTACTCCTGTGATGGGGAAAATAATGGAGAAAATGATCTATCACAGACTCCTCTGGTTTGTTGATTAAAATAATTTATAATAAAGAACGACCTCTTGCCTATACTAAATTTTATACGCCACTTAATTATAGTATAGGTTAGTAATTCAAGAGATAGCTTGGCCCTGGAACATCATAGAGATAGTACATAAAGGCTCGATCACCGAATAAAGCTGAAACCGTGTAAAGGGCAATTATGCCTCCATATATAAAAAGTATACAAACAAAAAGTACACCATTAGAACCGCCATATGTGAAACCCCTGTATAGGAAACTTTCTGTCATTTGCCTTTAACAGCAATTATACGGGTTGCAACGGTAGCTTAAAGGAGATCTCTAGATCTAGTCCCATTTGCACTTATTTTTTTTAAATAGAATTAGTTTTTTACGAAAAACCTAATTTTTATGTACAAAATGATCAATTACGTCATTGTCGTTGGACGTAGTTAGTACATAAAGGCTCTATCATCGAATAAAGCTGAAACTAAGTAAAGGACAATTATGCCTTCATATATTCACAGGAATGTCTAATATGTCCCATTACATCTGTAAAACGTTCCACAGTTGCCGGTCCATACCTTGGAAGCTTTTCATTAAACATACAACATTTCCTTCGAATATTACTATGAAGTTTTGCCAATGCATTTCTAGCTACTTTTTCAAAAAATTTCCACTCTTTCCGAGAGTATTTCTAAAAGAATGATTTGATGTAATTTTGACGATACCCTTCATTATCTCTGTATTTAATGTTTCCCCGGATTGACGCAGAATTGATAGTATGCCTCGTCATTTCTGTATTTGAAATCCAGAAAAAATTACAAACGGTAAAAAGCCAATAGCTTTTTCTTATTAGGAATAGTGAGCGACGACCTTGTAGAGTCAGGTAGCAAATTACCATTCAAAAGTTGATTTTATAGAGAATTGTTCAATGGCTCATTTTAAAGGAAATTTATTGGGTTAAAAACCTTTTGGAACTAAAACAATTTTTTTTAAAACAGAATAAATTGTTCAACTAAAAACTGCATTTTTGATGTCTTTTCATACTGCAATCTTTTCAAAGATATTTGGTTTTTGAAGCAATCAAACAGTTCGTGGTAAAGTTATATTAAAACTTTATATTCCATAGATCCGGGTTGACTTTCAAATCAAGAAAATTGACTTTAACCATTCTCCACATACGGTGTCTTTTTTTCTTTCTGTTTGATTTTTCTCTTCAGCTAGCTAGGCTCTGGAAAATCTTAGAGAGCTGTATAATGGCTTATTTTAAAAGAAATTGCTACATATAATCTCTTTTGTAATTAAAAATAAAAGAGTTTTTAAAGCAGAATCAATTTTGTCAAAAAAAAACTGCATTTTCATGTACAAGCTTGATGAATGTACATAAAGAACCGATATAGGTCATCATAAATGATATTTGTCAACTAGTATGATTAAAAGCAACACGTGTCAATAGTAACCGAAATCCGGGTTTTGCGGTAGCTAGCGACTCGGGTTACAGCGGTAGCTAGCAACCTAGTAAGAGATCCGGGTTGCAGCAGTAGCTAACAAACCTCAATATAGAAATCTCATAATCGCTTAGCTTGAAGAAAAGGGAAAATATATTGGCTTGAGAATCAAGAAAAGTGGCTGAAACCACACTATTTTCCACATAAGGCATGTTTCTGTTTTTTTTTCTCCTCATTACATTAGAAGACGATTATTGGAATAACAAACTATTGCATTTCATTGAAACCAGTTAGCTACTTGAATATTTGATGTTTTTTCTCTTTCATCCAATAGTTCGTGGTAACGAACTGCATAGTAAGAGCGACTCGTCTGAATAGTAACCGAAACTCTAAAAAACGGAATTTTGATATAAATAGATACATCAAAGAATTGGATTTTAATGCTGATTTTATGTTTATAAGTTTATTCAAGTTTAGTTTTACCCTTCAAAAGTTAAAAACCTGAGAAATCAACGTATCAGAGAACGTTATTGTAGAGGTTTCAAGCTCCTATCTTTAAAATTCTTGAATTTATTATTTTTTTGCCAGAAGAAAGATCAAGGGTCTGTGTTTATTTGTTTATTTCTTTTTTCCCCAGGGGTATCGTATCGACCCAGTGGTCCAAGAATGTCGGAAGGGGGCTCATTCGAATGGAAATTAAAAGTTCTAGTGCTTTTTTAATAAAATAAAAATTGAATCACTTTTTGCAAAAAAACAATAATTTTAATGTCTTTTCATACTGCAATCATTTCAGCGATATTTGAATTTGAAGCAATTACATAAGGAATCATGTTAAAGATTGGCCAATGATGTCATAATCGTAGGTTGTAGCGAGCTCGGCTCTTACTATTCCAATTAGGAAAAACATAGGCGTATTTCTGTTGGTAATCTGGGTTAAAGCGGTAGCTAGCAACCTAGTAGGAAACGATTACGTCCAATGTTAAGAAATATAATACTCCATAATTCCTAAAAAATGAGTCATGTCACAAGAAAAAGTACACCATTAGAACTGCCTTATCCAAAATCCTTCTATAGGAAATTTTCTGTTCCTTGGCTTGGGTTACAGCAGCAGCTAGCAGCCTAGTAAGAGACGACCACGCCCCATAGTAAAAACTGAAGTAACTCATAACTCCTAAATATGGAGTCAGATCAAAACAAGAAGTACAATATTAGAACCACCTTGTCCAAAGCATCTATTTAGAAAACTTATCATCACTTGGCTTGAACAACAGGGAAAATATATTGACTTGAAAATCAAGTAAAGCGGATTAAACCACGATATTCTTCACAAAAGGTATGTTTTTTTCTTTCCATTTATTTCTAGTAAGAGACGATCACGCCCCATAGTAAAAATAATATAGCCCATAGCTCCTAAAACAAGAATCACATTAAAAAATCAAGTACACTATTAGAGCCGCATTGTCCAATTTTCAATTATAAGAAACAAACTGTTTCTTGCTTCTAAAATAAGGTAAATATATTGGTATAATATACCAATTGGTATAATATACCATTGGTATAATATACCAAATATATTGGCAAATCAAGAAATATGGCTAAAATCACGATATTCCGCATCGACAGCAGGTTTGTTTTTTCCTTTTTTTTCAGTGTAGCTGGCGGGGCACTATAAATTCTTAGTGAGCTGTTTAATGGATGATTTGAAAGGAATTACATTATAGAACGAATTTTAGTCCTAAGTATCCGGGTTGCAGTGGTAGCTAGCAACCTAGTAAGAGATGATAACGCCCCATAGTGAAAACAAATGTAACCCCTAACTTCTGAAAACAGATTCAGATCAAAACGAAAAGTACACTATTAGAACCGCTTTGTCCAAAACTTCTACATAGCAAACTTACCTGCCCTTGGCTTGAATAACAAAGATAATATATTGGCTTGAAAACTAAGAACATTTACTTTAACGACGATATTCTCCTCATACGGCATCTTTTTTTCTTTCTGATTGATTTTACTCCTCAGCTAGCTGGACACTGAAAAAATCATAGAGAGCTGTATAATGGCTCATTTTAAAGGAAATTTCTACATCTAGTCACTTTTGTAATTAAAAATAAAATAGTTTTTCAAGTATAATGAATTTTATAAAAAAAAGTATATATTTCTGATACATTTTCATGCTGCAGTCTTTTCAAAGATATTTAAATTTTGAAGCAATCAAACAGTTCATGGTAATCAACTCTAAAGTAATAACTACTTGTGTCAATAGTAACCGAAACTCCAAAGAACAAAAAACCAATAGATACATCAAAGCAAACAGTTCGTGATAACGATCTGTATCCGAGTTGCAACGATAGCTACCAACCTAGTAAGAGACCATCACGTCCAATATTGACATGTCCAATATTAACATGAATCACCTTCGTCGTTTTGGACACTGGAGGTCAAACATGCGGACCCTTCTCAATAGAAAATACTATATGTAAACAAGGGGCACCGTCCCACGTTAACTTCCAGCCCTTGCCTTTAGAGATATATGTCTGTGCAGGGGGGGGGGGGCTTTTGTGGATAGCCCAAAAAATAAAGTTGCTGGACTTTGGACTTTTCAACTCTGCTGAATAAAATGGCTATTTTAAAATTTTCATTGGATGTGTGTTGAAGAATTGATGTGTGTAGAAGGGGGATGAGGGAGGGGGCTGTTTAGTCACTTAAAATATGCACTTTAAAAATGAATTCAAATTTTCAATTTCCAATAGATCATGTAAGGTGAAGGGAAAAAATAGATTGTATAAGGTGAAGAAGCAGTACCCAAATGAAATTAATATTGAAAATTTAAAAAAATATAAAATCGGTTAACTCTTGTTCTCAGAGAAGCGGAAGTCAAAATATTATCAAAATTAATTTCGTAAATGTGATTCACCTCGGAAAACATGGAAAATAATAAATGAAAAAATAAATAATGTTAAAACAAGAAATATTCCATCTTACATTACAAGTCATGAAGGAGTTAAGATAACTGATGAGAGAGGGATGGCAGAAGCATTTGCTGACCATTTTAGAAAAGTTGGACATGGTCTGGTGGATCAAATTTCTGCTGGAACACATAATCATAGAAAATATTTACCAAATAAAGTAGATAAGACTATATTTATGTACCCTATCCGGTTCTCCGAGTACCAACAAGCCGTTACTCGTTTGAAAAATGGATTTTCGACAGGGTGTGATGGTATATCGACTTCTCTGTTTGAAGAATTAGCTGGTGTACTTTTTCAGCCGCTTTTATATATTTCTAATTCTTGTATAAAAAATGGATTTTTCCCACTTTGTCTTAAAGTAGCTAAAATTTTACCTTTGTTTATAAAAGGTGATAAAGATAACCCAAACAATTATAGGCCTATTACTATTTTATCACCTGTTTCTAAAGTTTTTGAAAAGATAATAAAAAGAAGATTTATTTCCTTTCCGGTAAAGAATAAGTTTTTTTTCCTAATCAGTTTGGTTTTTTGAGTGGTAGATCAACAGAGCAAGCAGTAGCTGCTTTACATTATTTCTTATCAGAGGCTATGGATGATAGTTATTTGGCAGCAACTATATTTTCTCACATAAAAAAAGCTTTTGATACAATAGATCATGCAATTCTTTTTGATAAGTTGGAAAATATAGAAATCCGTGGAATAGCTCTGGATTTAATGAGATCGTATTTATCTGGAAGAAGTTTTAAAGTCTAAGTTTGTGAAGAATCATCTCATATTTTTCCGTTAGAAAATATAGGGTACCGCAGGGATCTGTATTGGGGCCGATACTTTTTTTGATTTATGTAAATGATCTTCCAAATTGCATGCCTTCAGGTGATGAGTTACCAATATTGTTTGCGGATGATACAGCAATTAGTTTGAGGGCGGGCAACGAGGAGGACCCTGGAGACTGTTGCTTTGAATGTAAATTCTTGGTTTCATGATAACCGATTAATACCTAATTTAGAGAAGTCAGAATTTATGGTTTTTGGGAGAAGTTCTAGGTCAGTGAAGCGTTTGTCATTTCAAATTATTAATATTGGAGCTTCCTTCATAAAAAGAGTGGATGTGTTTAGATATTGAGGTATTTATATTGATTCAACTCTGTCGTTCAAGGTATGTTGTTTCGATACCAAATCATGAGAACTTTATATTTTTCATTAATTGATTGTTATTTCCAGTATTGCCCGAGCGTTTGAATGTTGACTTTCCCTTCACATTTACGACGACTCCAAATTGTTCAAAATAAATCAATAAGAATCCTGGACCATTTTTTGCACACCCTAGGAAGACAGAGGAATTATCTGAAATTAAAACATCTTTTCTATTTCTTGATATTCTGGATTTACAACAAATTTTGCACCTTAATTTGGGCATATGGTTTTTGAAAATCCAACATAAAGATCATTTTTTCAATAGTATGAAACTTTTGGTTGAAAATAAACATAGCCATTTATCAAGAGCTAGGATTAAGTTTCTTTTCCCGTTTGTTAAAATTGAGAGATCAAGACTAAGTTTAAGATATCAACTTCCTCAGATTGCCAATAAATATAAGTTATTTGAATTAGTAAGTGAATCACCATCACTATACATATATAAAAAGAAATTGAAAAAGGTGGTCCTTTCAGCCTACAGTAGCGGGGATTGATTGTATTATTGATTTATTTATAAATTGTTAAGTAAATCCCATCCCTATCTCCGTGAGTCGATAGTTAAGTTTTTTTTTAATTTATTTTAAATTTTGTTATATTCTTATCAATTTTTCTTTTCTTCTTTGAAGTTATGTTAGCGGGAAGTGTAATTTCTTTTTCCCATTATTTTTTGATAAAGGAGACATTACGAGATTCCTCTCTTCTCCTTTGTCCAAAATTTACGTATATGTTTTGTTAAATAAAAGTCAAGTCAATCGAATGAAACCCCTCCAAAGTATATGCAACCCACCATTCCATAAAACATGTGTTAATGGCGGGCAAATAGTAAAACTTAATGGCCTCTCCCAGAGTGCTGGGGGGAAATATCAAACCTGGAACTATATTTATTTTAATTTGGACTATTGTGAACAACGTAGCTATATCAAAATTTTGATCGGAAGTATTTGGGAGAAAAGGCCTTTGGAGGGAGAGGGGAGGGGGTGGCTTGTTGCCTCCTGATAACTTTTGAGTCTTAAGAAGGGGAAAAGGAATTTCAAATTTTAATCAAGTGTGCCTCCTACGAAGTTTCGAAGACCAGCCCATCCATAAGAACCTTATGTGTTAAAGATGAGCAGCTTGCATAACTTACATCGCTTACCCTGGGGGCTATGGAAGATTTTGTCAACCAAGGAGGTTTATATATCAAATTTTATACTTCCCTAGCAATAGTTAAGCTGTATTTTTCTGAAAACTGTTAGCAAAATTCTCGTAATTTAAAGTCACCCCTACCTCTATCTTAGAACGAAAAATCGTGATTGAAACTGTTCAACACAATAAAAAATAAAAAATAGCTATACTAAAACATTTTGGCTGACCGACTACCTGAACATAAATGAAAAAGACAGAAAAATTTACTCGTCTTCATTGGTTGAAAGATGCACAACCAATGGCCGGTATTCAAAGTCGACGGACTGCTATTAACAATGATTAGGGTATTGTTGACACTTTGAATTTTTCCAAGAAAGTCCGAGGGCAGACAATAGGATCTGTATTTGGATATGTAGGGGTCCATACTAAATACATTGATTATTTGACTGGTGTTCATGGTGCAAGGTCTAGTAGAACACTGCCTTCGGGAGTGATTTCCCAATAGGTTTCAAATTGATTTAGCGAGATTAGTGCAATACTCTCAGGCAATGGGTCGGCAAATGTACACTCTAAATGCACATTCTCCGTTCGTACTATACTCATATCCTGGGTACCAGACAGGTCTAGTACAATAATACTCACCAGCAGCAGTTCTGTTCTTGATTTCTTCTACTCATTCTTTTCTGTGTAGCCGGTCTTCTTTTGAGGTATCGGATTAGAAACGAATGTCTCCCTTTTTAATGCAGGACTGTGTTAGGATGTCAATTTTAGTTTTAAAGGAACTGACTGAGAACAGTAATGGATCTGGTCGATTGAATGAGTTGGAAGCATTTGAGTTGGGGCTAGTGCTTGTCAGCCTTTGCAAATTGGTCACTGAGCCTACATCAATTTGAAACCTGTTTATAAGAAAATTTTGTAAGAACTGCAAGTCGTTGGTTTGGGATGGAACACCATATGCAACTTCATTCATACGTTGTTTCAGTCTGTCATTTTCTTGTAGCACCATCTTTTGAACTTCAGTTTTCAGCTTATCAACAATGGTATGATTACCATTTCCTCAAAATTGGCAATGGACACCTTAGATGAGATAATATTTTCTAGACTCTGAACTCTAGCATTAATACCTTCGAGAGAGGTACGCATTTCATTTTGATAACCAACATACATAGCTTTCATTTCACTACAATGCTCATTAAGAGCTAACTTCAGCAGCTGGGGAAGATCTTGCTGGGCTGAACCTCTAGATTTCTAGCTGTTACCAAGTCGGTGACTCATTTTTACAAAGATATCATAATCAGAGGAGGACACTGATAGGCATTGCGCACACAACCATTGGCCACATTTATCACACTGTACAGCACAAGAACTGTTGTCAAGCAAACACCCAGCAACAGCGCATTTATCAATGCCTTTTTCAGGAGTAATAGGTTTCTGACGTTTGTTACTTTGTGGAGGGGGCATCACACTGGTAATAGGCTACTAAACTGGCTATAGACTAATTTCGAAACTACCAACAGGTGTGCAGATTCTATAATCAATAAACAAGTATACTTAGGCTACCCAGACTGCTAAGGTGAGGGTAACATAACACAGTAGAAATATACACTTGTATAGTTAGTAGTGCCCAGCTGTCTCAACTTTGGCTACCAGTAAACATAGCCAGCAATAAGTGAGAAATAAAAATCCAAATAAGCTCACTCTATGAAACTAATCAAAATGTAGGAGAGAAAAAAAAAGCAAACCTTAGCCAATTTTCGTTTGGTAGGCTGTTATTTTTATATAGAGGCTACTAACCGCTTCTCTTTACCTTCTCTTTACCGCTTCTCTTTATTTTTCTTATTAACCGCTTCTCTTATTTATACAATATCATATCTTATAATTTTTTTATATGACATATAAAAAATCTATATGAACTATAAAAAATCTGTCTACAAGATTCTGGTATCCTGCTAGTACCACCACTTGAGAAAGGGCACAAAAAGTGCCAGTTTAGTGCTATATGGCACTTGCATATGGCAGAATTTAAAAAAAATCACTTAGATATAAGAAATAGATTTTGATTGAGCTATCAAACATATCTCTTTGATGTTCTGGTAACCCGCTGGGCCTAAAGAAAAAAACGAAAACAAAGAAGCAGGAGACAGATCAGTGTTATCGGTGCAAAAAAGCGATATTCTTTGTTTTTCAAGGAAGGGGACTGTAATTTCCCTATTCTAGGTTTTCAACAATGATGATTCCAATGGTGCACTTTTCATTTTGATGTGACGCAATTTTCGAAGGGCTTCAAGTTTTTTTTGAAATCATCATAAATTTCTTTTGGCAATAAACTTTTACTTTTAAGACAGTAGTAACCTAGGTGCTGATTTCAACCATACATTCAACCATACATGCAAACGGTACAAGATAATAGTGTATACAATATGAACGATGCATTGGAACTGCGCAAGAAAAACCCATGGTTGTGTCATTAAACTTAAGCGTGAATATTTTAAAAGTTGGCACACTATAATGCATGTTATGAAACTAAAGACAAGGTTTTTTAAACTTGGCAATGTATAATGTAGTCAAGCATGTTTTGAGAGTATGGCCGTAATAATAATATAATTTAAGCAGACAGGTTTTTTTTTGTTGATAAGAATTTCATAAGAATGTAGGTCGGGACACTACAATCAGAATTGTTTGATTGACAGTTAAAAAGGAGTAATGAGATTTGCGAATTGGAGTGTAGGATTTGCGAATTTGATCCTATTAAGGATTGACTTGAAATAAAAATTTTAAAGAAGAAATGACTGAAAAGTGTTTTGGAGGAGATGGGGTGATTGTGTACTGTATAATACACATGTGATGTTTGGACAGTGTTGTCAATTTAAAATAGTTTAACGTTCCCTCCTTCCCCCATTTCTGAGGGCAGGGGAGGGGGGTCAATTTTGGAGGGAAAACCAAAAATACTCAGAATCGAAAATAAATGGGATCTGCCTCAAGGGCAAGGCTCAGAGGCCCCTCCTTCCCCCATTTCAGAGGGCAGGGGAGGGGGGGGTCAATGTTGGAGGGAAAACCAAAAATACTCAGAATCGAAAATAAATGGGATCTGCCTCAAGGGGAAGGCTCAGATGTGTGTGTGTGTCGTCTCTCTGTGTGTGTCGTTTCTGTGTGTTTGTCCTCTCTGTGTGTGAGTCGTCTCTTTGTGTCTGTCGTCTCTGTGTGTTTGTCCTCTCTGTGCGTGAGTTGGCTCTGTGTTAGGGTCATCTCTGTGCGTGTGTCGTCTCTTTGTGTGTTTCGTATCTGTGTGTGTGTGTGTGTGTCGTCTCTTTGTGTGTGTGTTGTCTCTGTGTGTTTGTCGTCTCTGTGTGTGTGTGTCGTCTCTCTATGTGTCTTGTCTCTGTGTGTTTGTCGTCTCTCTCTGTGTGTGTGTGTGTGTGTGTGTGTGTGTTTGTGTGTGTGTGTGTGTGTGTCGTCTCTATGTGTAAGTTGTCACTTTGAGTATGTCGTCTCTGTGTGTGTGTCATCTCTGTGTGTGTGTGTGTCGTCTCTGTATGGGTGTCGTCTCTGTGTGTGTGTGTGTGTTGTCTCTATGCATGTGTCGTCTCTATGTGTGTTTCGTATCTGTGTGTTTGTGTGTTCTCTCTGTGTGCGTGTTGTCTTGAGTGTCCTTACTAAAAAAAACTACTGTATTAAAAAAAAATAAATTAAATTGATCATACGACCTAAATTATTTCATCAGATACCCCATGTCTCGTCTCTCTGTGTGTGTTGACTCTGTGTGTGTGTGTATCGTCTCTGTGCATGTGTCGTCTCTATGTGTCGTTTCTGTGTGTTTGTCCTCTCTGTGTGTGAGTGGACTCTGTGTGTGTATTTCGTCTCTGTGCATGTGTCGTCTCTGTGGGTGTTTCGTATCTGTGTATTTGTTGTCTCTGTGTGTTTGTTGTCTCTGTGTGCGTGTCGTCTCTGTGTGTGTGTCGTCTCTGTGTCTGTGCTGTCTCTATGTGTGTGTCGTCTCTGTGTGTGTGTGTGTGTGTGTCGTTTCTATGTGCTTGTCGTCTGTGTGTGTGTGTCGTCTCTATGTGTAAGTCGTCACTTTGAGTGTGTCGTCTCTGTGTGTGTGTCGTCTCTGTATGTGTGTGTCGTCTCTGTGTGGATGTTGTCTCTGTGTGTGTGTTGTCTCTATGTGTGTGTCGTCTCTATGTGTGTTTCGTATCTGTGTGTGTGTGACGTCTCTTTGTGTGTGTGTCGTCTCTATGTGTGTTTGTCATTTCTGTGTGTGTGTGCCTCGTCTCTCTGTGTGTGTTGACTCTGTGTGTGTGCATCGTCTCTGTGCATGTGTCGTCTCTATGTGTCGTTTCTGTGTGTTTGTCCTCTCTGTGTGTGATTCGTCTCTTTGTGTCTGTTGTCTCTGTGTGTTTGTCCTCTCTGTGTGTGAGTGGACTCTGTGTGTGTGTGTCGTCTCTGTGCATGTGTCGTCTCTGTGGGTGTTTCGTATCTGTATGTCTGTCATCTCTATGTCTGTGTTGTCACTATGTGTGTGTCGTCTCTGTGTGTGTGTCGTTTCTGTGTGTTTGTCCTCTCTGTGCGTATGTCGTCTCTTTGTGTGTTTCGTATCTGTGTGTGTGTTGTCTCTGTGTGTTTGTCGTCTCTGTGTGCGTGTCGTCTCTCTATGTGTGTCGTCTCTGTGTGTTTGTCGTCTCTGTGTGTGTGTCGTTTCTATGTGTAAGTCGTCACTTTGAGTGTGTCGTCTCTGTGTGTGTGTCGTCTCTCTGTGTGTGTCGTCTCTGTGTGTTTGTCGTCTCTGTGTGTGTGTCGTCTCTATGTGTAAGTCGTCACTTTGAGTGTGTCGTCTCTGTGTGTGTGTGTCGTCTCTGTGTAATTGTCTCTGTGTGTGTGTTGTCTCTATGTGTGTGTCGTCTCTATGTGGTTTCGTATCTGTGTGTGTGTGACGTCTCTTTGTGTGTGTCGTCTCTATGTGTGTTTGTCATTTCTGTGTGTGTGTCTCGTCTCTCTGTGTGCGTTGACTCTGTGTGTGTGTATCGTATCTGTGCATGTGTCGTCTCTATGTGTCGTTTCTGTGTGTTTGTCCTCTCTGTGTGTGATTCGTCTCTTTGTGTCTGTCGTCTCTGTGTGTTTTTTAAATTTTTGGGTCACCTGCCGGAGACTCTGGGTGGGTGGGCGCCCCCAAATATTGCCCCAAATTCCTCTCTCAATTTAGCACTTGTTCACGGATTTCCAGCATCTCCAATCACTTTCCCAATAGTATCTATTCATTGTCTCAGCTCAGTTTAGAAAATCTGAGCCAATTTCCACTTTTTCATATTTAGGGTCACTTGCCTGAGACTCTGGGCAGGTGAGGTGGGCACCTCCAAAAATTTGTCCCAACTTCCACTCTTGCCTTAGAACTTATTCACGGATACCTAAAACCGCCAACGGTTAGACTGTTGCCCTAGCGGTAACCATGCCATGCTCTACACACATACCAACAATATATTTTTGTTTTTTGTTTTCCATTTTCACAATGGGGTCCCAATCGAGCTCATGTCCATCGCTTAGCATTCAGGCCTTGACAAAGAAAGCCCAGATAGTTGGACCCCAACGCTCCAATCTGAACACTGACTAAGAACCAAATTCTGAGCGAGTGAATTTCAACCATTCAGGCTGGTGGACTAAGACCCCAATTCTGAGCTAGTGAATTTCCACCATTCAGGCTGGTGGACTAAGACCCCAATTCTGAGCTAGTGAATTTTGAATTTTTGTCGTGAAATGCAAGAGTTGGAATATTTCAACAGTGTTTTGTTGTGCTTTACCTTGTCACAGTTACATTCTGTTAATTTTCATAGTTCATTTTGAATTTCTTTCATTGAAATGCAAGAGTTGGAATATTTCAGTAGTGTTTTGTTGTGCTTTACCTTGTCACAGTTACATTCTCTTTACTTTTCAAAGTTAATTCTGAATTTCTTTCATGAAATGCAAGAATTGGAATATCGTTTCTTCAACTGAAAGTAAGGAGAAACATCAAAACTTAAAAACGGACAGAAAATAGAGGCTGTTTCCAAAAGATTTAGGATTCATTAACTTTAGTGTTGCCAGTCAAAAGCTATGAGTTTGAGAAAATTGCCTGATTATCGAAAAATGAAGAAACACCTTCCAAAAGTCGACAGGAATGGGACTGTCTTAAGGGGGTAATTTTCCATGGAAGAGGTGGAGGGTATTTTTACGTGAAAACAACTTCAACCGTGCCCAGCCCCCCGCGATCAGAAATTAAATTATAAAAAAAGTTTCTTCAACTGAAAGTAAGGAGCAACATCAAAACTTAAAAACGGACAGAAAATAGAGACTGTTTCCAAAATATTTAGGATTCATTATCATTTTCAACTTTATTTATTTTTTTCTTTTTGTACATATCTTAAAATGTCAAAATATGCTTACGGGTCTAACAATTGTGCTCTATGATTGGTCAGAGACACAATGTGGCTTTCCCACTGGTATTCTATGACCGGTTATCGACACTAGCTAGTCTATTGCATGTATTAAATCAGTCTTTTTTACGCAGTGGAACGATAAACACATAAGTCATATCTTAAAAAAAAAGTGAAGATGGAACATTTTAATAGAGTGTGTTCACATAACAAGGTTATTGTAGCATTGAATGCCGACAAGGAGAAGTATTTAAACTATGAAACAAGTGCAAGTGGTAGCATTATTGGAAATGTATGCATGCATTGTCATGACAGTAAGGAATTCAATTTCTTTGGAATACCGAAAAAATTCAACTGTTATGATGGTGGTTATGCGAGATTGAGATCTCCAGAGATGATTGCGCTCAAAGAGAATGCTAACATAAAAATAATTGTTGATGATAGAGGACAACTCCTTGCTACTGCTGCAGGTAACACATTACCTACGGATACACCCAATCATCAGCTTTCGGGTATTAGCATTCAACGGAAGGCTAATAAAAGAAAGGCTTACTCTGCTACTAATATCGTAAACCATATCTTGCTTACATGCCGAAACTGTTACCTGTTTAAAAATAATGTGTTAATAGACAGTGAAATTGCCAGAAAAATTAAAATGGCATTGTCAAAAAATATCACTACGGAATAAAAAGAAGAAACGATGAAAAACAAAGCACCCGCAAATGTTACTGGTATTGATCAAACAGTCAATGAACCAAATAATACCAAAGACGAAAAGCATATTGAGCCTGTTCATGAGACACCAGTAAAAATTGTGTATGATTCAAAATGGAATAATGACTATTCTACTGATTACGAACTAAGAGAAGACAATAACTCCATTATCAAGAGAGAACATGGTGAACTATTTTATGGAACAGATTCAAAATGTCCAAAGTTAATCATTGATATTAATAATGTATCATAATATATTTTTGTATTAATATTCTACATAGCATTATTTCATTAAAAATATTAAATTGTTATGTGTTCATTATTTTTTAGAGTAAGCTAGCATATCAAGCGTTTAGAATGTCCATTAAAACATCAGAGGTGTAAGAAAAGGAATTTGCGTACATCTATTGTCAGACACACTATTTCCGTAAAATCTGAGCTATTAAGGGTTTTTGACCGTAAACTCTAGTTTTTTGTAAGAAAATTATGGAAAATACAATTCTCTGGTTCAAATGTGAAACTTAAGTCTATTTTTGGATCGAAAAATAAAACTATTTCCTTAAAATCTGAGCTAATAAGGGTTTTTTGACCGTAAACTCTAGTTTTTTTGTAAGAAAATTATGGAAAATACAATTCTCTAGTTCAAATGTGAAACTTAAGTCTAGTTTTGGATACTCATGATGATGAGGACTGATGGTTCTAATTCAATATTTTTTTTTCATAAAACAAACTATTTTTTTTAAACTTCGAAATTATTCAACTTTATTTATTTTTTATCTTTTTCTTTTGTACATATCTTAAAATGACAAAATATCTTTCTTGAATTCACCTCTTGGATACACAATATAGAAATTTTAAAAAAAATGTAATTTCCAGACTTCATTTGCATGCAAGAGATACCGAGAGTTCTATGACTCTTGACTTTGCATATTTTATTCAACATATCCGACAATTGATGCAGAAAAAGCATAGAGTTTGTTACTTACTTACTTACATTTTTTTTCATAATTTCTTAAATTAAATTTCTGTATTGTGCATCCAAATGGGGAATTCAAGAAAGAGTTTGTTACTTACTTGCGATTTTTTCATAATTTCTTGAATAAAGTATCTGTATTGTGTATCCAAGGGGTGACTTCAAGAAAGAGTGTGTTACTTACTTACAAATATTTTCATATTTTCTTGAATTAAATGTCTTCTTTGTGTATCCAAGAGGTGAATTCAAGAAAGAGTTTGTTACTTACTTACTTACCTACTTACAATTTTTTCATAATGACATAATGACATATCCAACAACGGATGTTGATAAAGAATTTATTCATTCTGATACCTATATTTATTCAATGTTACCTCATGTGTCTGACAATAGATGTATGCAAATTCCTTTTCTCAAATCTCCGATGTTTTAATATACATTCTAAACTGTTGATATGCTAGCTTACTCTAAAAATAATGAAAACATAACAATGTAATGCATAATATATTTTTAATGAAATAATGCTATGTAGAATATTAATACAAAATTATATTATGACACATAGTCATAGACACGTTCACTCTTAAACATCCAAAACTATGGTCCCATGATATGGAATAGTTTTCACCATGTCTAATGCATTTATCACGATCAGGTGTGACCTTAGGTATCCAGTGCGCGAAGAACCTGACCTCGTCTTCAGGACGATGATAAACCCCTTCAAATTTAGGACACTTAAATTCTTCTAGATTGAAAAGTGGAATCCTAGGGTCACACTTTTGAATTAAAACTTTATCTGTAGGTACATTACCCTTTACATAGAGTGCTTCAACCCCAAAAAAGCTGCAAATTTCACCGACTTCCTCTTGGACATTTCTCAGTTCCTGACCACTATTATTAAGTGACGTAATCACTCTATCGTATAATCCCAGTCTGTTTATACGATGTAATTTAGTACTCCACAAGCTTTTATCATACTCATACATGTTGTAGTTCACTATCCAATGATAACAGTCAATTTCTTCAAGTTCCATTGACAATAATAAAAATACACATGATTTTTTCAAACCGATAAATTCTGTGTCATAGAGTCCTATCATCTTGGAAGGTATTAATGTAGTTGTTAAGAAGAGAAATACATCATCAAACTTTTATACCTTCGCTCAAGGTCGAATGGAGTTATGGCTAAGGGGGATGACTCCTAAAACCATCTGAATTCATCGTGGGGAGGAGTCATAAAACCCTTAGAAGTCATTGCGGGGAGGAGTCATAGAACTCTCGGTATCTCTTGCATGCAAATGAAGTCTGGAAATTACTTTTTTTTATAATTTCTGTATTGTGTATCCACGAGGTGAATTCAAGAAAGATATTTTGTCATTTTAAGATATGTACAAAAGAAAAAGATAAAAAATAAATAAAGTTGAATAATTTCGAAGTTTAAAAAAAAATAGTTTGTTTTATGAAAAAAAAATTATTGAATTAGAACCATCAGTCCTCATCATTATGAGTATCCAAAACTAGACTTAAGTTTCACATTTGAACTATAGAATTGTATTTTACATAATTTTCTTACAAGAAACTAGAGTTTACGGTCAAAAAACCTTTATTAGCTCAGATTTTAAGGAAATAGTTTTATTTTTCGATCCAAAATAGACTTAAGTTTCACATTTGAACCAGAGAATTGCATTTTCCATAATTTTCTTACAAAAAACTAGAGTTTACGGTCAAAAACCCTTAATAGCTCATATTTTACGGAAATAGTGTGTCTGACAATAGATGTACGCAAATTCCTTTTCTTACATCTCTGATGTTTTAATGGACATTCTAAACGCTTGATATGCTAGCTTACTCTAAAAAATAATGAACACATAACAATGTAATATTTTTAATGAAATAATGCTATGTAGAATATTAATACACAAATATATTATGATACATTATTAATATCAATGATTAACTTTGGACATTTTGAACCTGTTCCATAAAATAGTTCACCTTGTTCTCTCTTGATAATGGAGTTATTGTCTTCTCTTAGTTCGTAATCAGTAGAATAGTCATTATTCCATTTTGAATCATACACAATTTTCACTGGTGTCTCATGAACAGGCTCAATATGCTTTTCGTCTTTGGTATTATTTGATTCATTGACTGTTTGATCAATGCCAGCAACGTTTGCGGGTGCTTTGTTTTTCATCGTTTCTTCTTTATATTCCGTAGTGATATTTTTTGATAATGCCATTTTAATTTTTCTGGCAATTTCACTGTCTATTAACACATTATTTTTACACAGGTAACAGTTTCGGCACGTAAACAAGATATGGTTTACGATATTAGTAGCAGAGTAAGCCTTCCTTTTATTAGCCTTCCGTTGAATGCTAATACCCGAAAGCTGATGATTGGGTGTATCCGTAGGTAATGTGTTACCTGCAGCAGTAGCAAGGAGTTGTCCTCTATCATCAACAATTATTTTTATGTTAGCATTCTCTTTGAGCGCAATCATCTCTGGAGATCTCGATCTCGCATAACCACGATCATAACAGTTGAATTTTTTCGGTATTCCAAAGAAATTTAATTCCTTACTGTCATGACAATGCATGCATACATTTCCAATAGTGCTACCACTTGTACTTGTTTCATAGTTTAAATACTTCTCCTTGTCGGCATTCAATGCTACAATAACCTTGTTATGTGAACACACTCTATTAAAATGTTCCATCTTCACTTTTTTTTTAAAGATATGACTTATGGGTTTATCGTCCCACTGCGTAAAAAAGACTGATTTAATACATGCAATAGACTAGGTAGTGTCGATAACCGGTCATAGAATACCAGTGGGAAAGCCACATCGTGTCTCTGACCAATCATAGAGCACAATTGTTAGACCCGTAAGCATATTTTGACATTTTAAGATATGTACAAAAAGAAAAAAAAAATAAAGTTGAAAATGATAATGAATCCTAAATCTTTGGAAACAGCCTCTATTTTCTGTCCGTTTTTTAAGTTTTGATGTTGCTCCTTACTTTCAGTTGAAGAAACTTTTTTTATAATTTAATTTCTGATCGCGGGGGGCTGGGCATGGTTGAAGTTGTTTTTACGTAAAAATACCCTCCACCTCTTCCATGGAAAATTCCTCCCTCAAGACAATCCCATTCCTGTCGACTTTTGGAAGGTGTTTCTTCATTTTTCGATAATCAGGCAATTTTCTCAAACTCATAGCTTTTGACTGGCAACACTAAAGTTAATGAATCCTAAATCTTTTGGAAACAGCCTCTATTTTCTGTCCGTTTTTAAGTTTTGATGTTGCTCCTTACTTTCAGTTGAAGAAACGATATTCCAATTCTTGCATTTCACGAAAGAAATTCAAAATGAACTTTGAAAAACTAAGAGAATGTAACTGTGACAAGGTAAAGAACAACAAAACACTACTGAAATATTCCAACTCTTGCATTTCAATGAAAGAAATTCAAAATGAACTATGAAAATCAACAGAATGTAACTGTGACAAGGTAAAGCACAACAAAACACTACTGAAATATTCCAACTCTTGCATTTCACGACAGAAATTCAAAATTCACTAGCTCAGAATTGGGGTCTTAGTCCACCAGCCTGAATGGTGGAAATTCACTAGCTCAGAGTTGGGTTCTTAGTCAGTGTTCAGATTGGAGCGTTGGGGTCCGACTATCTGGGCTTTCTTTGTCAAGGCCTGAATGCTAAGCGATGGACATGAGCTTGATTGGGACCCCATTGTGAAAATGGAAAAAAAAATATATTGTTGGTATGTGTGTAGATCATGGCAGGGTTACCGCTAGGGCAACAGTCTAACTGTTGACGGTTTTAGGTATCCGTGAATAAGTTCTAAGGCAAGAGTGGAAGTTGGGACAAATTTTTGAGGTGCCCACTTCACCTGCCCAGAGTCTCAGGCAAGTGACCCTAAATTTGAAAAAGTGGAAATTGGCTCAGATTTTCTAAACTGAGCTGAGACAATGAATAGATACTATTGGGAAAGTGATTGGAGACGCTGGACATCCGTGAACAAGTGCTAAATTGAGAGAGGAATTTTGGGCAATATTTGGGGGCGCCCCCCGCCCAGAGTCTCCGGCAGGTGACCCAAAAATTTAAAAAACACACAGAGACGACAGACACAAAGAGACGAATCACACACAGAGAGGACAAACACACAGAAACGACACACAGAGACGACACATGCACAGATACGATACACACAAACAGAGTCAACGCACACACAGAGACGAGACACACACACAGAAATGACAAACACACATAGAGACGACACACACACACAGATACGAAACACACATAGAGACGACACACACATAGAGACAACACACACACACAGAGACAATATCCACACAGAGACGACACACACACACAGAGACGACACACTCAAAGTGACGACTTACACATAGAGACGACACACACACAGAGACGACAAACACACAGAGACGACACACATAGAGAGACGACACACACACAGAGATGACCCACTCAAAGTGACGACTTACACATAGAGACGACACACACACAGAGACGACAAACACACAGAGACGACACACATAGAGAGACGACACGCACACAGAGACGACAAACACACAGAGACAACACACACACAGATACGAAACACACAAAGAGACGACACACGCACAGAGAGGACAAACACACAGAAACGACACACACACACAGAGACGACACACACATACAGACAACACAGACATAGAGATGACAGACACACAGATACGAAACACCCACAGAGACGACACATGCACAGAGACGACACACACACACAGAGTCCACTCACACACAGAGAGGACAAACACACAGAGACAACAGACACAAAGAGACAAATCACACACAGAGAGGACAAACACACAGAAACGACACATAGAGACGAAACATGCACAGAGACGATGCACACACACAGAGTCAACACACACAGAGAGACGAGACACACACACATAAATGAAAAACACACATAGAGACGACACACACACAAAGAGACGTCACACACACACAGATACGAAACACACATAGAGACGACACACACATAGAGACAACACACACACAGAGACAACATCCACACAGAGACGACACACACACACACACAGAGACGACACACACAGAGAGACGACACACTCAAAGTGACGACTTACACATAGAGACGACACACACACACAGACGACAAGCACATAGAAACGACACACACACACACAGACACGACACACACATAGAGACAACACAGACACAGAGACGACACACACACAGAGACGACACGCACACAGAGACAACAAACACACACAGAGTCCACTCACACACAGAGAGGACAAACACACAGAGACGACAGACACAAAGAGACGAATCACACACAGAGAGGACAAACACACAGAAACGACACATAGAGACGAAACATGCACAGAGACGATGCACACACACAGAGAGACGAGACACACACACACATAAATGACAAACACACATAGAGACGACACACACACAAAGAGACGTCACACACACACAGATACGAAACACACATAGAGACGACACACACATAGAGACAACACACACACAGAGACAACATCCACACAGAGACGACACACACGCACACAGAGACGATACACACAGAGAGATGACACACTCAAAGTGACGACTTACACATAGAGACGACACACACACAGAGACGACAAGCACATAGAAACGACACACACACACACACAGACACGACACACACATAGAGACAACACAGACACAGAGACGACACACACACAGAGACGACACGCACACAGAGACAACAAACACACAGAGACAACACACACACAGATACGAAACACCCACAGAGACGACACACACACAGAGAGTCCACTCACACACAGAGAGGACAAACACACAGAGACGACAGACACAAAGAGACGAATCACACACAGAGAGGACAAACACACAGAAACGACACATAGAGACGACACATGCACAGAGACGATACACACACACACAGAGTCAACACACACAGAGAGACGAGACATGGCGTATCTGATGAAATAATTTAGGTCGTATGATCAATTTAATTTATTTTTTTTAATACAGTAGTTTTTTTAGTAAGGACACTCAAGACAACACGCACACAGAGAAAACACACACACAGATACGAAACACACATAGAGACGACACATGCATAGAGATAACACACACACACAGAGACGACACCCATACAGAGACGACACACACACACAGAGACGACATACTCAAAGTGACAACTTACACATAGAGACGACACACACACACACACACACACACACACACACACACACACAACACACACACAGAGAGAGACGACAAACACACAGAGACGAGACACATAGAGAGACGACACACACACACACACACAGAGACGACAAACACACAGAGACAACACACACACAAAGAGACGACACACACACACACACACACAGATACGAAACACACAAAGAGACGACATACGCACAGAGACGACCCTAACACAGAGCCAACTCACGCACAGAGAGGACAAACACACAGAGACGACAGACACAAAGAGACGACTCACACACAGAGAGGACAAACACAGAGAGACGACACACACACACATCTGAGCCTTCCCCTTGAGGCAGATCCCATTTATTTTCGATTCTGAGTATTTTTGGTTTTCCCTCCAAAATTGACCCCCCCCTCCCCTGCCCTCAGAAATGGGGGAAGGAGGGGCCTCTGAGCCTTGCCCTTGAGGCAGATCCCATTTATTTTCGATTCTGAGTATTTTCGATTTTCCCTCGAAAATTGACCCCCTCCTCCCCTGCCCTCAGAAATGGGGGAACGAAGGGCCTCTGAGCTTTCCCCTTGAGGCAGATCCCATTTATTTTCAATTCTGAGTATTTTTGGTTTTCCCTCCAAAATTGACCCCCCCCTCCCCTGCCCTCAGAAATGGGGGAACGAGGGGAACGTTAAACTATTTTAAATTGACAACACTGTCCAAACATCACATGTGTATTATACAGTACACAATCACCCCATCTCCCCCAAAACACTTTTCAGCCATTTCTTGTTAAATTTTTTTATTTCTAAACTATTTTAAATTGACAACACTGTCCAAAACATCACTTGTGTATTATACAGTACACAATCACCCCATCTCCTCCAAAACACTTTTCAGTCATTTCTTCTTTAAAAATTTTTATTTCAAGTCAATCCTTAATAGGGTCAAATTCGCAAATCCTACACTCCAATTCGCAAATCTCATTACCCCTTTTTAACTGTCAATCAAACAATTCTGATTGTAGTGTCCCGACCTACATTCTTATGAAATTCTTATCAACAAAAAAAAACCTGTCTGCTTAAATTATATTATTATTACGACCATACTCTCAAAACATGCTTGACTACATCATACATTGCCAAGTTTAAAAAACCTTGTCTTTAGTTTCATAACATGCATTATAGTGTGCCAACTTTTAAAATATTCACGCTTAAGTTTAATGACACAACCATGGGTTTTTCTTGCGCAATTCCAATGTATCGTTCATATTGTATACACTATTATCTTGTACCGTTTGCATGTATGGTTGAATGTATGGTTGAAATCAGCACCTAGGTTACTACTGTCTTAAAAGTAAAAGTTTATTGCCAAAAGAAATTTATGGTGATTTCGAAAAAAACTTGAAGCCCTTCGAAAATTGCGTCACATCAAAATTAAAAGTGCACCATTGGAATCATCATTGTTGAAAACCAAGAATAGGGAAATTACAGTCCCCCTCCTTGAAAAACAAAGAATATCGCTTTTTTGCACCGATAACATCGATCTGTCTCCTGCTTCTTTGTTTTCGTTTTTTTCTTTAGGCCCAGCGGGTTACCAGAACATCAAAGAGAAATTTTTGATAGCTCAATCAAAATCTATTTCTTATATCTAAGTGATTTTTGTAAATTCTGCCATATGCAAGTGCCATATAGCACTAAAGTGGCACTTTTTGTGCCCTTTCTCAAGTGGTGGTACTAGCAGGATACCAGAATCTTGTAGACAGATTTTTATAGTTCATATAGATTTTTTATATGTCATATAAAAAAATTATAAGATATGATATTGTATAAATAAGAGAAGCGGTTAATAAGAAAAATAAAGAGAAGCGGTAAAGAGAAGGTAAAGAGAAGCGGTTAATAGCCTCTATATAAAAATAACAGCCTACCAAACGAAAATTGGCTAAGGTTTGCTTTTTTTTTTCTCTCCTACATTTTGATTAGTTTCATAGAGTGAGCTTATTTGGATTTTTATTTCTCACTTATTGCTGGCTATGTTTACTGGTAGCCACAGTTGAGATAGCTGGGCACTACTAACTATACAAGTGTATGTTTCTACTGTGTTATGTTACCCTCACCTTAGCAGTCTGGGTAGCCTAAGTATACTTGTTTATTGATTATAGAATCTGCACACCTGTTGGTAGTTTCGAAATTAGTCTATAGCCAGTTTAGTAGCCTATTACCAGTGTGATGCCCCCTCCACAAAGTAACAAACGTCAGAAACCTATTACTCCTGAAAAAGGCATTGATAAATGCGCTGTTGCTGGGTGTTTGCTTGACAACAGTTCTTGTGCTGTACAGTGTGATAAATGTGGCCAATGGTTGTGTGCGCAATGCCTATCAGTGTCTTCCTCTGATTATGATATGTTTGTAAAAATGAATCACCGACTTGGTAGCACCTGGGTATGCCCCATGTGTAAATCTAGAGGTTCAGCCCAGCAAGATCTTCCCCAGCTGCTGAAGTTAGCTCTTAATGAGCATTGTAGTGAAATGAAAGCTATGTATGTTGGTTATAAAAATGAAATGCATACCTCTCTCGAAGGTATTAATGCTAGAGTTCAGAGTCTAGAAAATATTATCTCATCTAAGGTGTCCATTGCCAATTTTGAGGAAATGGTAATCATACCATTGTTGATAAGCTGAAAACTGAAGTTCAAAAGATGGTGCTACAAGAAAATGACAGACTGAAACAACGTATGAATGAAGTTGCATATGGTGTTCCATCCCAAACCAACGACTTGCAGTTCTTACAAAATTTTCTTATAAACAGGTTTCAAATTGATGTAGGCTCAGTGACCAATTTGCAAAGGCTGACAAGCACTAGCCCCAACTCAAATGCTTCCAACTTATTCAATCGACCAGATCCATTACTGTTCTCAGTCAGTTCCTTTAAAACTAAAATTGACATCCTAACACAGTCCTGCATTAAAAAGGGAGACATTCGTTTCTAATCCGATACCTCAAAAGAAGACCGGCTACACAGAAAAGAATGAGTAGAAGAAATCAAGAACAGAACTGCTGCTGGTGAGTATTATTGTACTAGACCTGTCTGGTACCCAGGATATGAGTATAGTACGAACGGAGAATGTGCATTTAGAGTGTACATTTGCCGACCCATTGCCTGAGAGTATTGCACTAATCTCGCTAAATCAATTTGAAACCTATTGGGAAATCACTCCCGAAGGCAGTGTTCTACTAGACCTTGCACCATGAACACCAGTCAAATAATCAATGTATTTAGTATGGACCCCTACATGTCCAAATACAGATCCCATTGTCTGCCCTCGGACTTTCTTGGAAAAATTCAAAGTGTCAACAATACCCTAATCATTGTTAATAGCAGTCCGTCGACTTTGAATACCGGCCATTGGTTGTGCATCTTTCAACCAATGAAGACGAGTAAATTTTTCTGTCTTTTTCATTTATGTTCAGGTAGTCGGTCAGCCAAAATGTTTTAGTATCGCTATTTTTTATTTTTTATTGTGTTGAACAGTTTCAATCACGATTTTTCGTTCTAAGATAGAGGTAGGGGTGACTTTAAATTACGAGAATTTTGCTAACAGTTTTCAGAAAAATACAGCTTAACTATTGCTAGGGAAGTATAAAATTTGATATATAAACCTCCTTGGTTGACAAAATCTTCCACAGCCCCCAGGGTAAGCGATGTAAGTTATGCAAGCTGCTCATCTTTAACACATAAGGTTCTTATGGATGGGCTGGTCTTCGAAACTTCGGAGGAGGCACACTCGATTAAAATTTGAAATTCCTTTTCCCCTTCTTAAGACTCAAAAGTTATCAGGAGGCAACAAGCCACCCCCTCCCCTCTCCCTCCAAAGGCCTTTTCTGCCAAATACTTCCGATCAAAATTTTGATATAGCTACGTTGTTCACAATAGTCCAAAATTAAAATAAATATAGTTCCAGGTTTGATATTTCCCCCCAGCACTCTGGGAGAGGCCATTAAGTTTTACTATTTGCCCGCCATTAACACATGTTTTATGGAATGGTGGGTTGCATATACTTTGGAGGGGTTTCATTCGATTGACTTGACTTTTATTTAACAAAAACATATACATAAATTTTGTAGAAAGGAGAAGAGAGGAATCTCGTAATGTCTCCTTTATCAAAAAATAATGGGAAAAAGAAATTACACTTCCCGCTAACATAACTTCAAAGAAGAAAAGAAAAATTGATAAGAATATAACAAAATTTAAAATAAATTAAAAAAAAACTTAACTATCGACTCATGGAGATAGGGATGGGATTTACTTAACAATTTATAAATAAATCAATAATACAATCAATCCCCGCTACTGTAGGCTGAAAGGACCACCTTTTTCAATTTCTTTTTATATATGTAGAGTGATGGTGATTCACTTACTAATTCAAATAACTTATATTTATTCGCAATCTGAGGAAGTTGATATCTTAAACTTAGTCTTGATCTCTCAATTTTAACAAACGGGAAAAGAAACTTAACCCTAGCTCTTGATAAATGGCTATGTTTATTTTCAACCAAAAGTTTCATACTATTAAAAAAAAAGATCTTTATGTTGGATTTTCAAAAACCATATGCCCAAATTAAGGTGAAAAATTTGTTGTAAATCAAGAATATCCAGAAATAGAAAAGATGTTTTAATTTCAGATAATTCCTCTGTCTTCCTAGGGTGTGCTAAAAAATGGTCCAGGATTCTTATTGATTTATTTTGAACAATTTGGAGTCGTCGTAAATGTGAAGGGAAAGTCAGCATCCAAACGCTCGGGTAATACTGGAAATAACATTTAATTAATACAAAATATAAAGTTCTCATGATTTGGTATGGAAACGACATACCTTGAACGACAGAGTTGAATTAATATAAATACCTAAATATCTAAACACATCCACTCTTTTTATGAAGGAAGCTCCAATATCAATAATTTGAAATGACACACGCTTCACTGACCTCGAACTTCTCCCAAAAACCATAAATTCCGACTTCTCTAAATTAGGTATTAATCGGTTATCATGAAACCAAGAATTTACATTCAAAGCAACAGTCTCCAGGGTCCTCCTCGTTACCCACCTTCAAACTAATTGCTGTATCATCCGCAGACAATATTGGTAACTCATCACCTGAAGGCATGCAATTTGGAAGATCATTTATATAAATCAAAAAAAGTATCGGCCCCAATACAGATCCCTGCGGTACTCCTATATTTTCTAACGGAAAAATATGAGATGATTCTTCACAAACTTAGACTTTAAAACTTCTTTCAGATAAATACGATCTCATTAAATCCAGAGCTATTCCACGGATTTCTATATTTTCCAACTTATCAAAAAGAATTGCATGATCTATTGTATCAAAAGCTTTTTTTATGTCAAAAAATATAGTTGCCGCCAAATAACTATCGTCCATAGCCTCTGATAAGAAATGATGTAAAGCAGCTACTGCTTGCTCTGTTGATCTACCACTCAAAAAACCAAACTGATTAGGAGAAAAAAAACTTATTCTTTACCAGAAAGGAAATAAATCTACTTTTTATTATCTTTTCAATAACTTTAGAAACAGGTGATAAAATAGTAATAGGCCTATAATTGTTTGGGTTATCTTTATCACCTTTTATAAACAAAGGTAAAATTTAAGCTACTTTAAGACAAACTGGGAAAAATCCATTTTTAATACAAGAATTAGAAATATATAAAAGCGGCTGAAAAAGTACACCAGCTAATTCTTTAAACAGAGAAGTCGATATACCATCACACCCTGTCGAAAATCCATCTTTCAAACTAGTAACGGCTTTTTGGTACTCGGAGAACCAGATAGGGTACATAAATATAGTCTTATCTACTTTATTTGGTAAATATTTTCTATGATTATGTGTTCCAGCAGAAATTTGATCCACCAGACCATGTCCAACTTTTCTAAAATGGTCAGCAAATGCTTCTGCCATCCCTCTCTCATCAGTTATTTTAACTCCTTCATGACTTGTAATGTAAGATAGAATATTTCTTGTTTTAACATTATTTATTTTTTCATTTATTATTTTCCATGTTTTCCGAGGTGAATCACATTTACGAAATTAATTTTGATAATATTTTGTCTTCCGCTTCTCTGAGAACAAGAGTTAACCGATTTTTATATTTTTTTAAATTTTCAATATTAATTTCATTTGGGTACTGCATCTTCACCTTATACAATCTATTTTTTCCCTTCACCTTACATGATCTATTGGAAGTTGAAAATTTGAATTCATTTTTAAAGTGCATATTTTAAGTGACTAAACAGCCCCCCCCCCTCATCCCCTTCTACACACATCAATTCTTCAACACACATCCAATGAAAATTTTAAATAGCCATTTTATTCAGCAGAGTTGAAAAGTCCAAAGTCCAGTAACTTTATTTTTTGGGCTAATCACAACAGCCCCCCCCCCCTGCACAGACATATAGCTCTAAAGGCAAGGGCTGGAAGTTAAGGTGGGACGGTGCCCCTTGTTTACATATAGTATTTTCTATTGAGAAGGGTCCGCATGTTTGACCTCCAGTGTCCAAAACGACGAAGGTGATTCATGTTAATCTTTT
The DNA here is from genome assembly GCA_027921565.1 of Artemia sinica. Classification (NCBI taxonomy): domain Eukaryota; kingdom Metazoa; phylum Arthropoda; class Branchiopoda; order Anostraca; family Artemiidae; genus Artemia; species Artemia sinica. The sequence goes on along the minus strand of CM051264.1, from coordinate 19,397,109 downwards.
AGAGAATATTGAGCGGAGTGATCAACTAAATAAAAAAAAAACATTTTGCAATATGAATTATCAAAAAGGCGTAACTCAGGATTGCCTGAGTGTATTAATTTAGAACTTTCAGGAAACGGTAAGGGGGATGATTAATTAATAAACAAGGTAACATTTCCACGATTGTACTACTACTACTACTACTGTTGTTACTACTACCACAACAACTACTACTTCTGTAGCGAGTACTGCCAGGGTTGCGGGTATTGAATTCAAAATTTTCGAAAAATTTTTCAATATCACCAAAATTAGCAGATTGAAATAGGGCAATGTATTTTCAAATTATACTACCTTTTTCTTCAAAGACTTGGAACACTGACGTAACAACACTTGCTTAGATTTCAGACAGCGCTTGTGCACATATGTAGCGCAGTTTCGGCACTTGAAAGCTGGTTTCCAGAAAATTCTAAAAATAGAATACAAAGATTTAATAATGGATTTTGTCTTTTTCTTTTTCAGTTTGTCTTTCATAGGCAGCATAACAGCGCTTCCTAAGTAAAGAACAATGTTGGCACGATTTATTATTTATTTTTGTGTTGTTTTTTTTTTTTAGGCTAGGGCGCTTCGTATTGAAGGAGTTGTTGTAGAAACTTCGAAAAGGGCTCATTCAATTGAAAATTGGAAGGGCTTGTTCCCTTTTTAACAGCCGAAAGTAATTGGAAGGCAACTAACACGCCTTCTAGGTCCACCATTTCCCTAAACACACCCAATCAAAATTTTGAGATAGCCATTTTGTTCAAAGTAGTTGAAAGATCTGGAAAAATGTCTTGTAGGAGGACACTCCTCCCAAAGCCCTCAGGGCAAGGGCTGTAGCTTTTATTATGCCCTGAAGGCATATAAGTTTGCCTTATATGCCTTCCAATGATAAGGGGGTCCCGTGAGAGGGACCCCCTCTCACGCCCACCGTTTCCCCAAATACATTCAATCAAAATATTGAGATAGCCATTTTTTCAACGTAGTTAAAAGTTTCTGGAATTTAGGTCTTTGAGGATGACAACCCCCACCTCCACAGCCCTCAGGGCAAGGGTTGTAAGTTATGCCCTGGTAGCATATAAGGTTTTTATAGAAAGTGTTGTCGTAGAAATTTCAAAAAGGGCTCATTCGATTGGAAATGGAAAGAACTAGTGCGCTTTTTAATAGTTGAAAGCGATTGGAGGGCAAGTAACCCCCCTCTCATGCCCACTGATTTCCCAAAACACATCCAATCAAAATTTTGAGATAGCCATTTTGTTCAACGTAGTTGAAAGTTTTGGAAATGAGGTCTTTGAGGATAACAGCCCGCCACCCAGAGCCGTACGGGCTAGGGTTGCAAGTTATGTCCTGGGGGCATACATGGTGTTATGCCCTGGGGCATACAAGGTTTTAATAAAAAGGGTTGTCGTGGAAACTTCAAAAATGGCTCATTCGATTGGAAATTGAAAGGGCTAGTGCCCTTTTTATTAGTAGAAAGTAATTGGAGGACAACTAACCCCCCTCACACCCACCATTTCCCCAAACTCATCCAATCCAAAATTTTGAGATAACCATTTTTTTTCAACATAGTTGAAAATTCGGAAAGTTAGGTCTTTGTGGATGACAACCCCCACGTCCCTCAGGGTAAGAGTGTTAAGTTATACCCTCGGAGCATATAAGGATTTTATATAAAGCGTCATTGTAGAAATTTCAAGGAAGGCTTATTCAATTGGAAACTAAAAGGGCTAGCACCCTTATAAGACAAAGGGGGGGGGGACATGCGAGAAATCTCGTCTGAAGGAGGCAAATTCATGTTGGCGTAGAAAACAGCCATCGACACCACATCAAACCTTTCATTTAGAGGCTGGAGCGAGTCATGTGTAGAAGTACAGTCCGTCTTATTTTCCCTATTCTTGATCTTTTGGAGTGGTGCCAACAACGTTTTCGGAGAGTGGGCATCCATATTCAGCTGTGGGTCTGATGTAGGACTTGTAGAATGGGATAATCGAGCTGGGCGGAAGAAGGTTTTTGCAGCGGAGAATAACTCCTAGCTTTCTCACGAAGGAGGTTCTCGCCCTATCAAGGTGGTTATTCCAAGAGAGAGTATTGGAGAAATGATTCCTCAGTAGACGAAGTTTGTCAACTCTCTTTATAGTTTCATTTTTGATAATGAAACTGGGGTGTTCACTTGGCACATTTGATCGGGTAGAGAGAGAGAGAAAATACGCCTGAGTTTTTGAAAACCAAGACTGCCATCATGGTCAGTTCCTAAAGTGCTAAAATTGCCTAAATTTGTGTGTTTCACAACAATTTTTGGTGCTAATGTAAAATTAAAATTTGCGCGTGTCACGGCTTGCGCCGCGACACGCGCATGGCTCGCTGAGGGTAGTTGGATTAGTTTTAGATACATTTTTTTGTGTCGGTTATTTCAAACTCAGCGCCAATCTTTCGAAACGAACATGAAAAAAAAGTGGTCCTGGTGAAATCATTTTTCGCACAAATCTTTTGAAACAAATACGGACAAATGCGGTTCACACTTTTTTTTTATTCCTCTGCCTTTTTAAAAAATCCTCATCATTTCGACCTTGAGCAAAAGGAAAAAATTGTGTCACGGACAGGGTTGCCACCCTGACCTGGAATAATTTACTAAATCGGAGAGGAAAAATTTACTAGATTGAGTCTGTTTTTACTAAATGCTAAAAAAAAAATTTTCGCGTGCGGCTGCGCCGCACGCGCACCGTCAAGCATCGATTTTTATTATAGGAGGATAATCAATACGATTTTCACAATCTTTTTTCCTTTTTTCATTTTTTTCTCTTTTCCATTTCTCTTTTCTTTTCTCTTTTTTTTCTCTTTTCGAATCTCCAGCAATTTTAGGGGGGAGGGCAAGAGGGGTCCATATCTGGATAGTCAAAGGTCATGGGATGTATAGTATTTTTTTTCTCCACATTATTGGGGTGCAACTGCCCCCCTTGCCACCCCCAAACGACGCTCCTGTATATGTATATATATATATATATATATATGTATATATATATATATATATATATATATATATATATATATATATATATATATATATATATATATATATATATATATATTTCCTCAATAAAAATTTTCAAACTGAGGAGATTCACCTAATCACTTTGGGTGGTTGGCTTTTGTTTTGATTCTAATAGATTCCCAATCATCACAAATCCAAGTGTCATTATAGCTTCATTTTTAGTTGGTAAGATTTGATACACAGAAAGCTGATTTTGTCGACCTTTAGACGCCGGAAGTGAAGTGTCTGTTTATGAAAATAGGTGACTGCTTGTCTGTCTCTGAGACAGACAAGCAAAATTGTAAATTGTAAACAGACAAGCAAAAATTGTAAATTGTCATGTTTTTACAATAATTTTTTTCTCTGACTTCATAAAAAAAAAGTCTTGTTTACTATAAATCATGACTTTTTACTAGTTTTTACTAGATTTCGGGAAATTTACTAGATCCTCTAAATTTACTAGATTTTTTTTTACTAGATCTAGTAAAATCCTACTGACGGTGGCAACCCTGGTCACGGAAGTGCTAAAAATTGAAGTACGTGCTACAGTGTTACACATGATGAAATAGTACTAAAATAATTCTTTCTTGCTAAAGTTAGATAAAGTTTTTCCCCTAATTCAATTCTTCTTTTACCTTGCTTGCTTACCCTTGGTTCATCCTGCTCTGTTTTCGCGGAAAAACAACAATTTTGCTGTATCCGCCAAATTCCATTTGTTTTTAGCTGCAGGTTTATGCATCATAATTGTTAACCCTAGAAGGGTAAGCTTTCGTAAATTTTACGACGCAAAAACACTTTTTTGCGGTTGCCATGGAAACGGATGCATTGCGCGAACCGACCTCCCCGATATGCTAATATTATGACTAGCCAGTTCTTGTGCCGTCACCAAGGTTTTATTATCTGAACCGGTTGGGGAGATATTAAGGGTGAGTAGCAAAATTTACGAAAGCTTACCATCTACGTAACTTGTTCACCTATTTCAGGAAAAGGAATTTTTTGATCAAAACTTGGTAATTAGTAAGCTTCTTCAGACAATGAGGTTAGATCAGTTTTTTAACGTTGTTGACAAGCTTCGTAGCAAATTTCGTGAGGAAATAGCACATGAAAATGCTGATTTTGGCTATTTTCTGATTTAACAAATGAGCAGCAAAAATTTTTCTTTTTGCAGAATGACTTCGCGACGGCTTTCAGATGCGGAAATCATGCGTCTGCTTGAATCAGAAGATGGTGAAGCAGCAGAGGATTCTTGTACAGACGATGAGGAGGACCAGGAAATCCTTGACATTTCTAATAGCGAAGATTCCGATGATGACTATTTTCCTTCAGACGAGAACGAATATAGCAGCCCTGATGAAAAGCTTTCTACTACAGTGAGTTTAAGCCAGCCGTATTCGAAGCGTAAAAAAACCGTTGCTGAAGGTCCTACATCTCCTGAATCATCAAATGAGACCGATGACGACCCTCCTCTATCCTCTCAGCTGCCAGGGGACGAACATATTATCATTCCAAGGAAAAAATCTTTGAAAGGAAAGAATGGTCATCGATGGTCGGCTGTCCCGCCGTCCAGACCCAATAAGGCAAAGGCGAGAAACATTGTTAGAGGTGCAGCTGGTCCTGTAAGTGGCGATGCAAAAGCGGCCAAAAGTGAACTGTCAGTATTTCACCTGTTTTTTTCAAACGCTGTCTTCGAGAAAATAACGAAACATACGAACGAGGAAATAGTGAGGAAGAAAGACTCGTATTCACAGCAAAGTGCAACCACTGCGGCAACGACTGAGATAGAAGTTAGGGCCCTAGTTGGTATCCTCATTCTCTCAGGCTCACTCAAAGATGGGCATCTTTCGACCGAGGAGCTGTTTGACACCCAATTGAGTGGCTCTTCATACCATGCCACCATGAGCCGTCAGCGCTTCAGATTCTTGGTCAATTATTTGCGGTTCGATGACAAAAATAGTCGGGAAGAACGAAGAAAACATGATCCGTTTGCACCTATAAGGGAAACGTGGGAATTGATCATACAGAGCTGCAAAGAACATTTTCGCCCAGGAATCAACGTCACTATCGACGAGCAGCTTTTAGGATTCCGTGGACGCTGTCCTTTTAGAATGTATATTCCCAACAAACCTAGCAAGTACGGATTTAAGATTGTCATGATGTCCGACGTTGGAACAAAGTACATGGTGAGTGCAATGCCATATTTGGGAAAGGCGACAAGAACTGACGGATTTCCACTAGGACCATACTATGTGCGAGAGCTCACAAGACCTATCTGGGGGACAAATAGAAATGTCAAGACTGACAACTGGTTTACATCGATTCCGTTTGCAGCAGAACTACTGAAAGAACCGTATCGACTGACTACAGTTGGTACAGTACAAAAAACAAGAGAGAAATTCCGGAAGAGCTGCTTGTAAGCAAAGGGAGAATCACAGGAACCTCAATGTTCTGTTTCGATCGGGAGCTGACTCTAGTGTCTTATCTTCCTAAGCCATCAAAAATGGTCCTGCTTCTGTCAACTTGCCATGAGGGTACCAGTATCACGTATCCAAGCAAGAAGCCTGAGATCATTGAGTACTACAATAACACCAAAGGCGGTGTAGACACATTTGACCAAATGTGTAGTTCAATGTCAGCGGCTTGGAAGACCAAAAGGTGGCCCATGTGCACGTTTTATGGGCTGATCAACATCGCGTGTATCAACAGTTATGTCATCTACTCCTTCAATATCTCCAAATCTGGTGGAAGACCCCTTTCACGAAAGGATTTCATGAATGTTCTGCTCAAAGAGTTGACCCAGCAGCATATGACCACTCTCTTAGAAACCCCCACTTTGCAGCGCTCGATCAGACTCGATATCAGTCAAACAATGGAGGTGACAGGTGAAATACATTCAGGAACGTCTGTGGAAGGGAGAAGATTGACCTGCAGCCTTTGCCCAGCGCGCATTCGCCGAATGACTACCTATTTTTGAAAAACCACTGCAAAAAGCCGTTCTGCGGTGAACACCGTGCGAAGTCATGCATACCATGTGACTCCAAGAAATGAAAGCAACCTTTTGTGCTGTGTAAAACATCATCTGAAGATCTGTTTTTGATAATTCCCACTTACTTTTAAAATATACTTAAGTGATGAGTTTTAAAAGTCAATGTTTCTGCAAGTAGTAATTTTTACGAAAGCTTACCATCTACGTAACTTTTTGGGAAGCTTACCTTTCTAGGGTTAAACAGCTCCGAACTCTTTGTATTAGCTTCTAAAACTTAATGTAGTTTTTTCCTATGGATACAACCTGCAGACATACCATATATTTGGTTAATTTTAGCATACAAATTTTTGGGTGCACGTTATTTGGTACAGTTGCAACACATTATTTACAACATAACTTTAGGATTAAAGCAAGGCCTGAAAAAGAAAGGTGAGTCTAGTCAAGCAAAAGCGTACACGCAACATTGTCAAGTGAAATTGTGTTGTTAATTTTGATTAAAAGTGAATTTTTTAAAGTCTTATTAAAGATTTTACCGTCTAAAAGTTATTGTTATTTATTTTAGATAAGTGTTTTAAATAATTGTCTAAAAAGTATTACTATAAAAAGTACCGATATTACATTTCCGCTAATGCGTAAACAGAAAGTTTTCATTTTTTTTAAATAGTTTTTTTCAGCCGCAGAAATGAGCGTAAGACTTACAATTTGATTTTGTTGTCAAACTTTACAGCCTGTAAAAAAAAAGAACAGAGCTAATTGGTCCTTAATACAAAATATATATTAGCCTGTAAAAATTTTTTTTGAGCTACGATCTTTTTTTTATAATTATATATGGGTTTATTTCCCGCGAATATTAAGTAAAAACCAAGGTTCCCCAGGGCACTGTCTTGGGACCTACACATAAGCGACAAAATTATAATGAGAATTAACACTAAAACCAATGAAGCCAGATGGGCTTGTTTTAGTTGTCAGAGACGGGTTAAATTAGGAAGTAGGCGTGGGGCGGGAACGTTTTTTTTTTTGTTAAATTTTACGGAAATTCGGGAACCGTAAAAAAATTCAAAATCACCATGGCTCAGCCGTTGCTATAAATCAAAACGACAAGAGCCCTCTTTAACGCATGGAATGCTATTCTGCATCGCTCTCCGTTTAAGGAATTTATTTCCGCATGGCTTTGCAAGTGCACTCTACGTTTAGGTAGGATGCAAACAGAATAACGCAAATTTAACGAAATCTAATTGTCAAGTTACTTATTCCAATTGCTGCTCAGATTAAGGCAAGACTTGAATTACATGCAGACTTATGCTTTTTTTTGGACATATTTCACAGAAATTTGTGAATAGGTTTTGGTTTATATCAAATTGTTGAGGTTTTATGTCCAATCCTTAGGTTATTTTTAATAGCCTAATAATAGGTTATTATAATATGTTATTATAGTTATTTTTTTGAAATAGTTTGATTAAAACACGACGTTGCTTTAGAGATGCTGCTTTCTGATCCTGCTTGTATCGGTTTTTGGCAATCAATTTGAGAGCGTCCTTTTTTCTCATAGCGCTCTTTCTTTATGCCAGCAACTTGTTTAACTCCACTTTCATATCTTTCCATATCCTTAAGTTTGTTTTTTCTTACTTGTGAAACCATCACAACAAATAATTATCTTATGGAAATAAATATTAACAAACAATTCGTGTTTAGTTCTCGCGTCAAGTAACAAAACCTAACAAAAAATAAAACTAGTTTTAAAACTTTTTGGTATTTTCTATTTTAAATTAAAAGATTAAAATTGTTGCTCAGATACCATAAATATTTTTGCAGTTTATAACTCTAGCCAATTCATTTTAGCTACCTCCTAGTAAAAGTAATGAAGAAAATATGAATAAACCATAGTACATCAGATAGCAAAATCAGTCAGAAATGGTGCTACACCACCGAAAAGCAACTTTTCAAAATTACTTTTGTTATAATTTTTATATTAAAATTTTTAGTTAGTAAAGGCTGAAGTTCGTTCTTTATTATAAAAATAGGAAAAAGCCTACGGCTTTTGCCTTAGTTAGCTGCCTTATCTACGGCTTTCCTTGATTTTCAAGTCAAAACATTGCCCTTGCTGTTCAAGCCAAATGACAGAAAGTTTCCTATATAGGGGTTTAGGACAAGATGGTTCTAATGGTGTACTTTTTGTTTTAATATGACTCTTTTTTAGGAGTTATGGGTTTCTATATTCCTAAACATTGGACGTCATCGTTTCTTTCTAGGTTGCTAGCTACTGCTTCAACCCGGGTAACTCTTAAATTGAAAATTTAAAAAGATACTCAGTTTAGCTACCTCCTAGCCAAGCATAATAACTTTAATATAAATTAATATAGGCTAGAGGTCGTCCTCTATTATAAATGATCTGACTCTTGTTTTAGGAGTTACGGGTTTTTATATTTCTTAACATTGGACGTGATCGTCTCTTACTAGGTTGCAAGCTAGCATTGCAACCCGGATTACAAACAGGAAAAAGCCTACGGTTTTTTCTTCTTTGGAGTTTTCTTCTCACAAAGAATCGGGCAGCTAACTAAGTCGAATGAGTGCAATGGTTTGTTCTTCTAATGATCGTCTTTTAATATATAACTTTACCCCGCATTGTTTGATTTCTTCAAAAATCATATATCTTTGACAAGACCGCAGTATGAAAAGACATCAAAAATGCAGTTTTAAATGGAAAAATATATTGTGTTTTAAAAGTAATTTGTTTTAGTTACAAAAGATTGTTAACCCCATTAATTTCCTTTAAAATGAGCCATTGAAAAACTCTTTACGATGTTCCAGTGTCAGGCTATCTGTGAAAAAAAAAATGCCGTTTAGGCAGAACGCTGCGGTAGCTGCCACTTTTCTTGATTTTAAAGTCAGTATATTTCCCTTGCTGTTCAAGTCAAGGGACAGAGAGTGTTTCGGACAAGACAATTCTAATTCTGTACTTTTTGTTTTGATCTGACTTTTTTTTAGGAGTTATGGGTTTTTATATTTCTCAATATTGGACGTGATGGTCTCTTACTAGGTTGGTAGCTACCGTTGCAACTCGGATACAGATCGTTATCACGAACTGTTTGCTTTGATGTATCTATTGGTTTTTGTTCTTTGGAGTTTCGGTTACTATTGACACAAGTAGTTATTACTTTAGAGTTGATTACCATGAACTGTTTGATTGCTTCAAAATTCAAATATCTTTGAAAAGACTGCAGCATGAAAATATGTCAGGAATATATATTTTTTTTTTACAAAATTTATTATACTTGAAAAACTATTTTATTTTTAATTATAAAAGTGACTAGATGTAGCAATTTCCTTTAAAATGAGCCATTATACAGCTCTCTATGATTTTTTCAGTGTCCAGCTAGCTGAGGAGTAAAATCAATCGGAAAGAAAAAAAGATGCCGTATGAGGAGAATATCGTCGTTAAAGTAAATGTTCTTAGTTTTCAAGCCAATATATTATCTTTGTTATTCAAGCCAAGGGCAGGTAAGTTTGCTATGTAGAAGTTTTGGAAAAAGCAGTTCTAATAGTGTACTTTTCGTTTTGATCTGAATCTGTTTTCAGAAGTTAGGGGTTACATTTGTTTTTACTATGGGGCGTTATCATCTCTTACTAGGTTGCTAGCTACCACTGCAACCCGGATACTATGGACTAAAATTCGTTGTATAATGTAATTCCTTTCAAATTAGCCATTAAACAGCTCTCTAAGAATTTATAGTGCCCCGCCAGCTGCACTGAAAAAAAAGGAAAAAACAAACCTGCTGTCGATGCGGAATATCGTGATTTTAGCCATATTTCTTGATTTGCCAATATATTCGGTATATTATACCAATGGTATATTATACCAATTGGTATATTATACCAATATATTTACCTTATTTTAGAAGCAAGAAACAGTTTGTTTCTTATAATTGAAAATTGGACAATGCGGCTCTAATAGTGTACTTGATTTTTTAATGTGATTCTAGTTATAGGAGCTATGGGCTATATTATTTTTACTATGGGGCGTGATCGTCTCTTACTAGAAAAAAATGGAAAGAAAAAAACATACCTTTTGTGAAGAATATCGTGGTTTAATCCGCTTTACTTGATTTTCAAGTCAATATATTTTCCCTGTTGTTCAAGCCAAGTGATGATAAGTTTTCTAAATAGATGCTTTGGACAAGGTGGTTCTAATATTGTACTTCTTGTTTTGATCTGACTCCATACTTAGGAGTTATGGGTTACTTCAGTTTTTACTATGGGGCGTGGTCGTCTCTTACTAGGCTGCTAGCTGCTGCTGTAACCCAAGCCAAGGAACAGAAAGTTTCCTGTAGAAGGATTTTGGATAAGGCAGTTCTAAGGGTGTACTTTTTCTTGTGACATGACTCATTTTTTAGGAATTATGGAGTATTATATTTCTTAACATTGGACGTAATCGTTTCCTACTAGGTTGCTAGCTACCGCTTTAACCCAGATTACCAACAGATATACGCCTATGTTTTTCTTAATTGGAATAGTAAGAGCGGAGCTGGCTACAACCTACGATTATGACATCATTGGCCAATCTTTAACATGATTCCTTAAGTAATTGCTTCAAATTCAAATATCGCTGAAATGATTGCAGTATGAAAAGACATTAAAATTATTGTTTTTTTGCAAAAAGTGATTCTATTTTTATTTTATTAAAAAAAGCACTAGAACTTTTAATTTCCATTCGAATGAGCCCCCTTCCGACATTCTTGGACCACTGGGTCGATACGATACCCCTGGGGAATGAAAGAAATAAACAAATAAACACAGACCCTTGATCTTTCTTCTGGCAAAAAAATAATAAATTCAAGAATTTTAAAGATAGGAGCTTGAAACCTCTACAATAACGTTCTTTGATACGTTGATTTCTCAGGCTTTTAACTTTTGAAGGGTAAAACTAAACTTGAATAAACTTATAAACTTAAAATCAACATTAAAATCCAATTCTTTGATGTATCTATTAATGTCAAAATTCCGTTTTTTAGAGTTTCGGTTACTATTCAGACGAGTCGCTCTTACTATGCAGTTCGTTACCACGAACTATTGGATGAAAGAGAAAAAAACATCAAATATTCAAGTAGCTAACTGGTTTCAATGAATTGCAATAGTTTGTTATTCCAATAATCGTCTTCTAATGTAATGAGGAGAAAAAAAAAACAGAAACATGCCTTATGTGGAAAACAGTGTGGTTTCAGCCACTTTTCTTGATTCTCAAGCCAATATATTTTCCCTGTTCTTCAAGTTAAGCGATTATGAGATTTCTATATTGAGGTTTGTTAGCTACTGCTGCAGCCCGGATCTCTTACTAGGTTGCTAGCTACCGCTGTAACCCGAGTCGCTAGCTACCGCAAAACCCGGATTTCGGTTAATATTGACACGTGTTGCTTTTAATCATACTAGTTGACAAATACCATTTATGATGACCTATATCGGTTCTTTATGTACATTCATCAAGCTTGTACATGAAAATGCAGTTTTTTTTTACAAAATTGATTCTCTTTTGAAACTCTTGAAACTCTTTTATTTGAATTGAAACTCTTTTATTTTTAATTACAAAAGAGATTATATGTAGCAATTTCTTTTAAAATAAGCCATTATACAGCTCTCTAAGATTTTCCAGAGCCTAGCTAGCTGAAGAGAAAAATCAAACAGAAAGAAAAAAAGACACCGTATGTGGAGAATGGTTAAAGTCAATTTTCTTGATTTGAAAGTCAACCCGGATCTATGGAATATAAAGTTTTAATATAACTTTACCACGAACTGTTTGATTGCTTCAAAAACCAAATATCTTTGAAAAGACTGCAGTATGAAAAGACATCAAAAATGCAGTTTTTAGTTGAAAAATTTATTCTTTTTTAAAAATAATTTGTTTTTGTTCCAAAAGGTATTTAACCCAATAAATTTCCTTTAAAATGAGCCATTGAACAATTCTCTATAAAATCAACTTTTGAATGGTAATTTGCTACCTGACTCTACAGGGTCGTCGCTCACTATTCCTAATAAGAAAAAGCTATTGGCTTTTTACCGTTTGTAATTTTTTCTGGATTTCAAATACAGAAATGACGAGGCATACTATCAATTCTGCGTCAATCCGGGGAAACATCCGGGTTGCAGCGGTAGCTAGCAACCTAGTAAGAGACGATCACCTCCAATGTTAAGAAATATAAAAACCCGTAGCTCCTAAAAAAAGAGTCAGATCAAAACAAAAAGTACACCATTAGAACCGCCTTGTACAAATCCTCCATAAAGGAAACTTACCTCCCTTTGGCTTGAATAACAAAGAAAATATATTGGCTTGAAAATCAAGAAAATAGACTTTTACCACGTTATTCTCCCCAAACGGGATATTTTTTTCTTTTTTTCTTTTTTTTTTCTTTTTTTGTATCCAGAGATAGCTTGGCACTGGAACATCGTAGAGGGTTGTTCAATAGCTCATTTTAAAGGAAATTAATTGGGTTAAAAATCTATAGTAACTAAAATAAATTATTTTTAAAAGAGAATAAATTTTTTCAATAAAAACTGTATTTTTGATGCAGTGACGTCATAATTACTATATAAGAAACGTCAAAACTGCAAAAGGTCTCATTCATGAATACATCCGGGTTGCAGCGGTAGCTAGCAACCTAGTAAGAGACGATCACCTCCAATGTCAAGAAATATAAAACCCCCCAACTCCTAAAAAAAGAGTCAGATCAAAACAAAAAGTACACCATTAGAACCGCCTTGTCCGAATCCTCTATAAAGGAAACTTACCTCCCTTTGGCTTGAATAACAAAGAAAATATATTGGCTTGAAAATCAAGAAAATTGACTTTTACCACGTTATTCTCCACAAACGGGATATTTTTTTCTTTCCGCTTTTTCTTTCTGCTCAGCTAGCTGGGCACTGGAAAATCATAGAGAGCTGTATAATAGCTCATTTTAAAGGAAATTGCAACATCTAGTCACTTTTGTATTTAAAAATAAAATACTTTTTAAAGTAGAATCAATTTTGTCAAAAAAATTGCATTTTTGATGTATTTTCATACTGCAGTCTTTTCAAAGATATTTGAATTTTGAAGCAATAAAACAGTCCATGTAATGAACTCTATAGTAATAATAGCTACTTGTCTCAATAGTAACCGAAACTCCTGGAACCAAAATTTTCTTTTTTGGCTTAATCGCTAAAATTATTATGTAAACTGCAAAAATATTTATGATGCCTAATCAGTAATAGTAATTTTTTAATTTAAACAATTTTTATAATAAAGATCGAACTCTTCCCTATACTAACTTGCATACGCAACTTCACTATAGATAAGATTACAGTATTTATATTATACATCATTATAGATTATAAAAGGTTCAAATGTTCGAAGATTATAGAGTTAAAAATTTTCCCACACCGGGAATCGAACCCGAGCCTGTTAAGTGAAAGTTAACTATCCTAGCCACTAGACCATATGGAACAATAAAGAAGTATGATTTAAGAGCCATATGCATATTATTATTTCACCATACCAATTATAATAAGGCCAAAACAAAATCGTCGACTTGCAACCTTACTTTTGACACATTAGTTAAATCTTCATTAGGCTTAAAAATTTTTTTGCTAGTTTTACATGAAAGAACGAACCTTAGCCTATAGTAGCAGAAATAAGAATATCTAGGTTGCAGCGAAAGCTAGCAACCTATTACATAATCCGGGTTTAAGTGGTAGCTAGCAACCTAGTAAGAAACGCCAAATTAAAAGATGATCATTAAAAGAACAAACAATTGCTTATATTGGACTTAGTTAGCTGCCTGATTCTTTGAGGTTTACATTAAAGAACGAACTTTATTCCATAGTAACTATTACATTAAAAGACGATCATTGGAATAACAAACAATTGCATACATTGGATTTAGTTAGCTACTTGATTGTTTGAGTTTCGTCTCTTACTATTTAAAAGAAAAAAAGCCGTAGGCTTTTTCCTGTTTGTAATCAATTTATTATCCGGGTTGCAGCGGTAGCTAGAAACTTACATAAAGGATTTATAATAAAGAACCACCTTTTGCCTATACTAAATTTTATACGCCACTTAATTATAGTATAGGTTAGTAATTCCACAGATAGCTTGGCAATGGAACATCGTAGAGAGTTGTTTAATGGCTCATTTTAAAGAAAATTAATAGGGTTAAACACATTTTCTAATTATAAAATAAATTATTTTTAAAATTACATGAAATATATAATAAAGATCAAACTTTTTTATAATAAAGAACGACCTCTTGCCTATACTAAATTTTATAGGCCACTTAACTATAGTAGCATAAAGGATTTTATAATAAAGAACATCCGGGTTGCAGCGGGAGCTAGCAACCTAATAAGAGACGATCGAGTCCAATCCGGGTTGCAGCGGTAGCTAGCAACCTAGTAAGAGACGATCACCTCCAATGTTAAGAAATATAAAAACCCGTAGCTCCTAAAAAAAGAGTCAGATCAAAACAAAAAGTACACCATTAGAACCGCCTTGTACAAATCCTCCATAAAGGAAACTTACCGCCCTTTGGCTTGAATAACAAAGAAAATATATTGGCTTGAAAATCAAGAAAATAGACTTTTACCACGTTATTCTCCCCAAACGGGATATTTTTTTCTTTTTTCTTTTTTTTTTCTTTTTTTGTATCCAGAGATAGCTTGGCACTGGAACATCGTAGAAGGTTGTTCAATAGCTCATTTCAAAGGAAATTAATTGGGTTAAAAACCTTTTGTAACTAAAATAAATTATTTCTAAAAGAGAATAAATTTTTTCAATAAAAACTGTATTTTTGATGCAGTGACGTCATAATTTTATAATAAAGAACGACCTTTTGCCTATACTAAATTTTATACGCCACTTAATTATAGTATAGGTTAGTAATTCAACAGATAGTTTGGCACTGGGACATCGTAGAGAGTTGTTCAATGGCTCATTTTAAAGCAAAATTATTGGGGTTAAAAACTTCTTGTAATTAAAATAAATTATTTTTATTACATTAAGTACATTAAAAGACGATCATTCGAATAACAAAACATTGCATACATCAGACTTGGTTATCTACTTAATTGTTTGAGGTTCGTCTCTTACTATTGCAAAGAAGAAAAAGCCGTAGGCTTTTTCCTGTTTGTAATCATATAGTATCCGGGTTGCAGCGGTATCCGGGTTGCAGCGGTAGCTAGCACCTAGTAAGAGACGATCACATCCAATGTCAAGAAATATAAAACCCCCCAACTCCTAAAAAAAGAGTCAGATCAAAACAAAAAGTACACCATTAGAACCGCCTTGTCCGAATCCTCTATAAAGGAAACTTACCTCCCTTTGGCTTGAATAACAAAGAAAATATATTGGCTTGAAAATCAAGAAAATTGACTTTTACCACGTTATTCTCCACAAACGGGATATTTTTTTCTTTCCGCTTTTTCTTTCTGCTCAGCTAGCTGGGCACTGGAAAATCATAGAGAGCTGTATAATAGCTCATTTTAAAGGAAATTGCAACATCTAGTCACTTTTGTATTTAAAAATAAAATACTTTTTAAAGTAGTTTACAGTAAAGAACGATCTCTCTCCCATACTAACTGATATATGGTGGTTCCAGGTGTAGTTCACAGTAAAGAACAATCGCTCATGCATAGTAACTGATATATGGTGGTTCCAGTGGTAGTTACTTGTGGCTCGTCTCTTACTATTTCAAAGAAGAAAAAGCCGTAGGCTTTTTCCTGTTTGTAATGATATAGTATAAAACGAATTCCAAGTTTTACATAAAGGATCGATGTGGTTCATTATAAATTTTAAAAGGTTTAGAGCTTCTAATGTTCGAAGATTATAGAGTTAAAAATTTTCCAACACCGGGAATCGAACCCGGGCCTTCTAGATGAAAGCCAGCTATCCTATCCGCTACACCACATGGGAATATAAAACAGCATGATTTAATTTATAATAAAGATCGAACTCTTCCCTATACTAACTTGCATACGCAACTTCATCTCCACTAAAACGAGTGGAAAGTAGGAACGCGTGTCCTAATTTTGCTTTTTGAAGGTTTATATCTGACCCAACCTCTGTAGGTATGGGTCCTTAATTCTGTTATTCAGTAAATCTAACTCACGGGGTAAATAAATATCAATCCAATTTTTGGGGAGGTGAAAACTAGTGTTTTCTTTACACATTTTACAAATACGACTCGATACGACTTTTGTGTAGAAGAAAAATTGGAGTGATATCAAAATTCTCGTCATCAGAATATCTACCAGAAAGGGTTATTGGATTTGAACAAATTCTAACCTTTGTAGTCAGAGTCAAGGGGGGGGGTTCTTCAATTCTTGTCATCCCGAAACCTATTATAAAGGTTAGTCAAGTCTTAACCAAGCTTATTCGAAAGCAAAATTAAGTGTACTAGTTACGTTTTTAAGAGTTCATACCTCGTCCAACCTATGTTGGGAAAGAGCATCTCAAAATTCTTCCAAACGTTTTGACAGAAGCTAAAGTTGGATATTGATAAAGCTTGGTGGGACTTGGAACCTCATAATCTAGTTATGCTCTTTCGAAACCAGGATAAGATCTAACCCTTATAGGAAAGGAAAGGGGCCTTGAATTTTTATTATCATCATATCTAGAAGAAGATCTTACCATATCGCAGCTAAGCTTGGACAGATATAAGAGTGAGTAGCCTGGTTGCTCCTTTAGGGAGATTGTAACCGATTAAACCTGTATGGGGGAAGTGCTCTTCATTTTATTTCTTCAAGATGTTTACCAGAATGGGATAGTCGGATTAAACAAACCCAACTTGGTAAGCACTAATGTAATAGTTATGGTCATTTGAGATAAGAACCGAAACGACTTTTGTAAGGGTAGAGAAAGGGGAGGAGTTTCCCAATTTCCGTTTCAAGGATATCTAGAAGGACTTATCGAATCTGAACCAAACTTGGTTAGAATTAAAACCAAGTGTGTCTTAGTTGTGCCAGATCAGGGTTTGCTTTAAAAATATGCAACAATAGAATCGGAATAGATGACTATAGAAAAAGCGTCAAAACTAGGAACCGAATAGTTAGTCTGATCAAGGTGGAGAGTATGAGCAGCAGTAACAACTTCTGAGGACCACCACCCCAGGTTCGTTATGGCATCTGCAGTGGGGGCTGGGATAAATTCTCGTCATTAGGACATTTACCAAAAGATTTTGCCACCCATTAACCAAAACTAGTCAATACATTTGATGCAATATTTCCGTCTTTTGAGACACAGTCTCGACTCCTTTAGAAGAATAGAAAGGGCGGGCCTAATCCCTTGGGGGCTAGACATGTGTCAGAAGGGATGATAGGATCCCAACTAAACTTGGTAAAGTGTAAGATCTTGTGTTATAATTTTTGCCTTTTGGAGGTCTGAGCTAGCTCAGACATCTGTGGTAATCAGGAGAAAGGTTCTTGTTTATACAAGGAGATTTCAGTTCCCAGCCAAAATTCATACTGAGTAAGAGTTAACGCCTAATTGTACTTTTCAGTGTCTGGTCGCGATATGGCCTTTACACAGGGAAAAGGCCCGCGAAATTCTTGTCATCGGAAAGTCCATAAGAATTTCAATCAAGCTAGGTGGAAAGTAAGAAGAGATATGTCCTAGTCCTAGCATTCTAGGATTGGTTTTCAAGTTTCCCTACCGGTCCTATGTTTTAGGGAGAGGAAATCTCCCTAAATTCAGTCATCCTGCCATTTTACAGTAAAGACCGATCTGTAGCCCGTAGTAACTGAAGATCCGGGTTGCACCGTATTATAATAGAATCCGGGCTGCAGCGGTAGCTAGCAACCTAGTAAGAGACGATCACGTCCAATGTTAAGAAATATAAAACCCATAGTTCCTAAAAAAGGAGTCAGATCAAATACGGGTTGCAGCGGTAGCTAGCAACCTAGTAAGAGACGATCACGTCCAATGTTAAGCTATAATACATTAAAGGACGAGCTATAGCCCATAGTAACTGGAATCCGGATTGCAATAGTAGCTTGCAACATATACGGGTTGCGGCGGTATACACAAAGGATCGATATGGTATAAAGTAAAGAATGAGTAGAAAACCCCACAAAGAGACTAAAAGATAGTAATAACATAGTAAAAAACAAACTCAAGCCCAAAAGATCTTCCTTTTAATTAAACCTATTAAAATTACTAAAGGATAGGTATTCCAACCCCGTTCTTCCACGTGACAAGTGGGTATTCTTACCATTAGACTATTGAAGACTTATGAAATAAAAGTTACATAGTAAAATGTATAGTAAAATGTGAAATATTCCATAACTCCCAAAACTAGAATTAGATTAAAAAAAAAAATAAGTACACTAGTGGAACCGCCTTGTCTCAAATCCCTATACAGGAAACCTACCGTCTATTATCTTGAACAACAAGGGAAGGGTTGCAGCGGTAGCTAGCAACCTAGTAAGAGACGATCACGTCCAATGTTAAGATAAAAACCCATAACTCCTAAAACTCAAATCAAAACAAAAAGTACACCATTAGAACCGCCTTGTCCGAAACCCCTGTATAGTAAACTTTCTGTTATGAGGCTTGAACAGCAAAGGATATATATTGGCTTCAAAAACAAGAAAAGTGGCAGCTACTACAACATTCTGCCTAAACGGCATATTTTTTTCTTTCTTCATCCTGTTTCTTTTCCACAGATAACTTCGCACTGGAACATCGTAGAGAGCTGTTCAATGGCTCATTTTAAAAGAAATTAATTGGGTTAAAAACCTTTTGTAACTAAAATAAATTATTTCTAAAAGAGAATAAATTTTTCCACTAAAAACTGCATTTTTGATGTCTTTTCATACTGCAGTCTTTTCAAAGATATTCGATTTTTGAAGCAGTCAAACAGTTTGCGGTAAAGTTATATTAAAAAACGATCATTAGAAGAACAGACCATTGTATACATTGGACTGAGTTTGCTGCCTGATTCTTTGAGATCCCGGTTGCAGCGGTAGCTAGCAATCTAGTAAGAGACGATCACGTAAAATGTTAAGAAATATAAAAACCCATAACTCTTAAAAAAAAGTCAGATCAAAACAAAAGGTACTTCATTAGAACCGCCTTGTCCGAAACCCCTGTATTGGAAACTTTCTGTCCCTTGGCTTGAACAGCAAGGGATATATATTGCCTTGAAATTCAAGAAAAGTGGCAGCTACTACAACATTCTGCCTAAACGGCATATTTTTTTTTCTTTCTTCTTTCTTTTTCTTTTCCACAGATACATTGGCACTGGAACAACGTAGAGAGTTATTCAATGGCTCATTTTAAAGGAAATTAATTGGGTTGAAAATCTTTAGTAACTAAAATAAATTATTTCTAAGAGAGAACAAATTTTTCCTCAGAAAACTGCATTTTTGATGGCTTTTCATACTGCAGTCTTTTCAAAGATATTTGATTTTTGTACATATAAATCATAATCGTATCCGGGTTGCAGCTGTAGCTAGCAACCTAGTAAGAGATGATCACGTCCAATGTTAATCCGGGTTGCAGCGGTTGCTAGCAACCTAGTAAGAGACGATCACGTCCAAAGTTAAGAAATATAAAAACCCCTAACTCCTAAAAAAAGAGTCAGATCAAAACAAAAAGTACACCATTAGAACCGCCTTGTCCGAAACCTCTATAAAGGAAACTTGCCGCCCTTTGGCTTGAATAACAAAGAAAATATATTGGCTTGAATATCAAGAAAATTGACTTTAACCACGTTATTCTCAAGAAACGGGATATTTTTTTTCTTTCCGCTTTTTCTTTCTCCTCAGCTAACTGGACACTGGAAAATCATATAGAGCTGTATAATAGCTCATTTTAAAGGAAATTGCTACATTTAGTCACTTTTGTAATTAAAAATAAAATACCTTTTAAAGTAGAATCAATTTTGTCAAAAAAATTGCATTTTTGATGTATTTTCATACTGCAGTCTTTTCAAAGATATTTGAATTTTGAAGCAATCAAACAGTCCATGGTAATGTACCCTATAGTAATAATAGCTACTTGTCTCAATAGTAACCAAAACTCTAAAGAACGAAATTTTGATACCAATAGATACATCAAAGCAAACAGTTCTTGATAACGAACTGTATGTTGTATAGTAAGAGCGACTCGTCTCAATAGTAAAACTGGCTACATCTAGTTCCTTCTAAAATTAAAGATAAAATATTTTTTTAATAGTTTCGGTTTGCAGCGGTAGCTAGGAACCTAATTAAAAGAGATCATTCGAAGTTTACAGTAAGGACCGAAGTCTATCTCATAGTAAATAGCGACGAAGACCAAGCTGCGTTTTGAAAAACCATGGTTACCGCAGTTGGTGCAATCTATTAAAAGGCAAACCATAGTCCATAGTTTATAATAAAGAACGACCTCTTGCCTATACTAAATTTTATAAACCACTTATTTATAGCATAAGTTAGTAGTTCCACAGATAGCTTGGCACTGGAACATCGTAGAGAGTTGTTCAATAGCTCATTTTAAAGGAAATTAATGGGGTTAAGAACTTTTTGTAATTACAACAAATTATTTTTAAAATAGAATCATTTTTTTACGAAAAACTGCATATTTCATATTAAAGATATAATAAAGAACGACCTCTTGCCTATACTAAATTTTATACGCCACTTAATTATAGTATAGGTTAGTAATTCCACAGATAGCTTGGCACTGGAACATCGTAGAGAGTTGTTCAATGGCTCATTTTAAAGGAAACTAATGGGATTAAAATATTATATTAAAAGACGATCATTAGAAGAATTACAGTAAAGAACGATCTCTCTCTCATACTAATTGATATATGGTGGTTCCAGGTGTAGTTACATCCGGGTTGCAGCGGTAGCTAGCAACCTAGTAAGAGACGATCACATCCAATGTTAAGAAATATAAAAACCCATAGTTCCTAAAAAAGGAGTTAGATCAAAACAAAAAGTACACCAGTAGAACCGCATTGTCCGAAACCCCTGTATAGTAAACTTTCTGTCCCTTGGCTTGAACAGCAAGGGAAATATATTGGCTTGAAAATCAAGAAAAGTGGCAGGTACTTCAACATTCTGCCTAAACGGGATATATTTTTTTCTTTTTTTCTTTTTTTACATTAAAAGACGATCACTGAAATAACAAACCATTCCATACATTGGACTTAGTTAGCTACTTGATTGTTTGAGTTTCGTCTCTTACTATTTAAAAGAAGAAAAAGCCGTAAGCTTTTTCCTGTTTGTATTTTTATAATAAAGAACGACCTCTTGCCTATACTAAATTTTAAAGAACACTTTTACATTAAAAGACGATCATTCAAAGAATCCGGGTTGCAGCGGTAGCTAGCAACCTAGTAAGAGACGATCACATCCAATGTTAAGAAATATAAAAACCCGTAGCTCCTAAAAAAAGTCAGATCAAAACAAAAAGTACACCATTAGAACCGCCTTGTACAAATCCTCCATAAAGGAAACTTACCGCCCTTTGGCTTGAATAACAAAGAAAATATATTGGCTTGAAAATCAAGAAAATAGACTTTTACCACGTTATTCTCCCCAAACGGGATATTTTTTTCTTTTTTTCTTTTTTTTTTTCTTTTTTTGTATCCAGAGATAGCTTGGCACTGGAACATCGTAGAGGGTTGTTCAATAGCTCATTTTAAAGGAAATTAATTGGGTTAAAAATCTATAGTAACTAAAATAAATTATTTTTATTATAATAAAGATCGAACTCTTCCCTATACTAACTTGCATACGCAACTTCACTATAGTTAAGATTACAGTATTTATATTATACATCATTATAGATTATAAAAGGTTCAAATGTTCGAAGATTATAGAGTTAAAAATTTTCCCACACCGGGAATCGAACCCGAGCCTGTTAAGTGAAAGTTAACTATCCTAGCCACTAGACCATATGGAACCATAAAGAAGTATGATTTAAGAGCCATATGCATATTATTATTTCACCATACCAATTATAATAAGGCCAAAACAAAATCGTCGACTTGCAACCTTACTTTTGACACATTAGTTAAATCTTCATCAGGCTTAAAAATTTTTTTGCTAGTTTTACATGAAAGAACGAACCTTAGCCCATAGTAGCAGAAATAAGAATATCTAGGTTGCAGCGGTAGCTAGCAACCTATTACATAATCTGGGTTTTTATAATAAAGAACGACCTCTTGCCTATACTAAATTTTATACGCCACTTAATTATAGTATAGGTTAGTAATTCAACAAATAGCTTGGCACTGGAACATCGTAGAGAGTTGTTCAATGGCTCATTTTAAATTAAATTAATGGGGTTAAAAACCTTTTGTAATTAAAACAAATTATTTTTATTACATTAAGAAATTTTAATTATGTTCCTTAAGAAATCATCATAAATAAAAATTTCCCAAACAGAAATTGAACTCAAGCCTACTGGGTGAGAGCTATCCCAACCTCTAGACCATATAGGATATATTAAAATATCCGATTAATGAAGTTTATGTTAAAGAACAAATTATAATCCTAGTTAGCTGCCTGATTATTTGAGGATCGTCTCTTACTATTCCAAAGAAGAAAAAGCCGTAGGCTTTTTCCTGTTTGTAATTTATTTCATAATAAAGTATCCGGGTTGCAGCGGTAGCTAGCAACCTAGTAAGAGACGATCACGTCCAATGTTAAGAAATATAAAAACCCATAGTTCTTAAAAAAAGAGTCAGATCAAAACAAAAAGTACACCATTAGAACCGCCTTGTCCGAAACCCCTGCATAGTAAAATTTCTGTCCCTTGGCTTGAACAGCAAGGGAAATATATTGGCTTGAAAATCAAGAAAAGTGGCAGCTACTACAACATTCTGCCTAAACGGGATATTTTTTTCTTTTTTATAATAAAGAACGACCTCTTGCCTATACTAAATTTTATACGCCACTTAATTATAGTATAGGTTATTACATTAAAAGATTTCATATTAAAGATTGATCAGTGACGTCATAATCGTATACCAGCGGTGGGATTTGAACCCTGGCCTCCGAAGAGACTGTTGGCTAACACCAATGCCTTGGACCACTTGACCACTTTGCCTCTCGTAACTATCTATGTGAATACGGGTTGCAGCAGTAGCTAGCAACCTAGTAAGAGACGATCAGCCCAATGCTAAGAAATATAAAAACCCAAAACTCCTAAAAATAGATCAAAACAAAAGTACCTCATTAGAACCACCTTGGCTGAAACCCTACCGGATAAACATTAAATACAGAGATAATGAAGGGTATCGTCAAAATTACATCAAATCATTCTTTTAGAAATACTCTCTGAAAGAGTGGAAATTTTTTGAAAAAGTAGCTAGAAATGCATTGACAAAACTTCATAGTAATATTCGAAGGAAATGTTGTATGTTTAATGAAAATCTTCCAAGGTATGGACCGGCAACTGTGGAACATTTTACAGATGTAATGGGACATATTAGACATTACTGTGAATATATGAAGGCATAATTGTCCTTTACTCAGTTTCAGCTTTATTCGATGATAGAGCCTTTATGTACTAACTACGTCCAACGACAATGACGTAATTGATCATTTTGTACATAAAAATTAAGTTTTTCGTAAAAAACTAATTCTATTTAAAAAAAAATAAGTGCAAATGGCACTAGATCTAGAGATCTCCTTTAAGCTACCGTTGCAACCCGTATAATTGCTGTTAAAGGCAAATGACAGAAAGTTTCCTATACAGGGGTTTCACATATGGCGGTTCTAATGGTGAACTTTTTGTTTGTATACTTTTTATATATGGAGGCATAATTGCCCTTTACACGGTTTCAGCTTTATTCGGTGATCGAGCCTTTATGTACTATCTATATACAACGATGACGACATTGATCAATATTGTACATAAAAAAATGAAGTTTTTTGCAAAAAATTGATTCTATTAAAAAAATTAATTGCAAATGGCACTAGATCTAGAGATTTCCTTTAAAATGAGCCATTGAACAACTCCGTACGATTTTCCAGTGCCAAGCTATCTGTGGGAAAGAACAAAAAGAAAAAAGATACCGTTTGGGCAGAATGCTGTAGTAGCTGTCACTTTTCTTGATTTTCAAGCAAATACATTTCCCTTGCTGTTAAAGTCAAATGGCAGAAAGATTCCTGTATAGGGGTTTTGGACAACGCATTTCTAATGGTATACTTTTTGGTTTGTTCTGACTTTTTTTTATGAGTTATGGGTTTTTATATTTTTAACATTGGACATGATCATCTCTTACTAGGTATCTATCTACAGCTGCAACCCGGATTATACTTTCAGGTCTATGATGGTACAATGGTAAGAATACCCACTTGTCAGGTGGGAGAATGGGGTTCAATTCCCGGTTGGGAGAACTAAAAATATATTAAATTTAAGGCAATATCCCGGATCTTATTATGGGAGGTAATGGTCTCTTACTAGGTTGCAAGCTACCACTGCAACCCGAGTCTAGTTAAAATAGGCTAGAGTTCGTTCGTCATTATAATTTTGTCTTTTTTCGAAAATAGGGGAAACTTGATGAAACTTATATATTTAAAACCAGCAGTAAAATCTAATTATTTTGATGTATCTATTGATATTAAAATTCCGCTTTCTAGATCTTCGGTTACTATTGAAACGAGTCGCTCTTCCAATACAGTTTGTTACCACGAACTGTTTGATTATTGTTTCAAAATTCTGCTCCAAAGGTCACAGGTTCAAATCCTGTCAAAGGAAATTTGTATACATTTGTCTTTTTAAGTCTAAACAAAACTTCTATCAATAACTACTAAATGAGATCCTCTTGACTGACACATTTTATGATGAATCTTTTCAACATGCTATCTCTGTTTTTTGTGTAGTACTTTTTTTTACTTTCGTGTAGCTTGCTTGATTGAAACCATTATGTAACCATTAGTTGAATGTTTAAGTCACGTATCAAGTACCAGGAACCTAACAAAAAATTAAACTAATTTAAAAATTTTTAGGTATTTTTCTAGTCTAAATTAAAAGATTAAAACTATTGCTCAGATACCATAAATATTTCTGCAGTTTATAACTTTAGCGATTCTGAGCTGAAAACAAAAATACAAATAGTTCAAAAATTTATTTGAACTGAAATCAAATAAATTGATCTTTTCACTTTTTACGTCACGTCGCTCATTACGTCATATATGGCTATTAGTACACAATAGGTTTTAGATATTACGTCAGGTCACTTATTACGTCATATATAGTTATTACACAATCGGTAGAATATTTGTTCTTTATTATAAAAACTTCAAAAACGCATAGAAAACTTTTTCATATTCATTTTTGTACATTTTGTAATTTTGAAATTTTTAGGAATTTTGCTTGTCTAAATTAAAGGATTAAAAATACTGCTCACATACCATAAATATTTTTGCAGTTTATAACTTTAGCGATTCTGAACAGAAAACGAAAATAAAATAAAAATGGATTTTTTCAGTTTTTACGTCACGTCGCTCATCACGTCATATATGGTTATTAGTACACAATAGGTTTTAGATATTACGTCATGTCACTTATTACGTCATATATGGTTATTAGTAGACAATCGGTAGAATATTCGTTCTTTATTATAAAAACTTCAAAAACGCATAAGCTTTATTTCGTTTTTTAAGGTTAATTTAGACGAGGTTACGTGCGCGCACGTAACCTCGTCTAAATTAACCTTAAAAAACGAAATAAAGCTATGTTGACTTTGCATATTTTATTCAACATAAACGACAATTGATGCAGAAAAAGCATAGAGTTTGTTACTTACTTACTTACATTTTTTTTCATAATTTCTTGAATTAAATTTCTGTATTGTGCATCCAAATGGGGAATTCAAGAAAGAGTTTGTTACTTACTTGCGATTTTTTCATAATTTCTTGAATAAAGTATCTGTATTGTGTACCCAAGGGGTGACTTCAAGAAAGAGTGTGTTACTTACTTACAAATATTTTCATATTTTCTTGAATGAAATGTCTTCTTTGTGTATCCAAGAGGTGAATTCAAGAAAGAGTTTGTTACTTACTTACTTACCTACTTACAATTTTTTCATAATGACATAATGACATATCCAACAACGGATGTTGATAAAGAATTTATTCATTCTGATACCTAGATTTTGTCAATGTTACCCCATGTGTCTGACAATAGATGTATGCAAATTCCTTTTCTCAAATCTCCGATGTTTTAATATACATTCTAAACTGTTGATATTCTAGCTTACTCTACAAATAATGAAAACATAACAATGTAATGCATAATATATTTTTAATGAAATAATGCTATGTAGAATATTAATACAAAATTATATTATGACACATAGTCATAGACACGTTCACTCTTAAACATCCAGAAACTATGGTCCCATGATATGGAATAGTTTTTACCATGTCTAATGCATTTATCACGATCAGGTATGACCTTAGGTATCCAGTGCGCGAAGAACCTGACCTCGTCTTCAGGACGATGATAAACCCCTTCAAATTTAGGACACTTAAATTCTTCTAGATTGAAAAGTGGAATCCTAGGGTCACACTTTTGAATTAAAACTTTATCTGTAGGTACATTACCCTTTACATAGAGTGCTTCAACCCCGAAAAAGCTGCAAATTTCACTGACTTCCTCCTGGACATTTCTCAGTTCCTGACCACTATTATTAAGTGATGTAATTACTCTATCGTAGAATCCCAGTCTGTTTATACGATGTAATATAGTACTCCACAAGCTTTTATCATATTCATACATGTTGTAGTTCACTATCCAATGATAACAGTCAATTTCTTCAAGTTCCATTGACAATAATAAAAATGCACATTCAAATATAACACCACAAGATGATTTTTTCAAACCGATAAATTCTGTGTCATAAAGTTCTATCATCTTGGAAGGTATTAATGTAGTTGTTAAGAAGAGAAATACATCATCAAACTTTTATACCTTCGCTCAAGGTCGAATGGAGTTATGGCTAAGGGGGATGACTCCTAAAAGCATCTGAATTCATTTTGGGGAGGAGTCATAAAACCCTTAGAATTCATTGCGGGGAGGAGTCATAGAACTCTTGGTATCTCTTGCATGCAAATGAAGTCTGGAAATTACATATTTTTTTTAATTTCTGTATTGTCTATGCAAGAGGTGAATTCAAGAAAGATATTTTGTCATTTTAAGATATGTACAAAAGAAAAAGATAAAAAATAAATAAAGTTGAATAATTTCGAAGTTTAAAAAAAATAGTTTGTTTTATGAAAAAAAATTATTGAATTAGAACCATCAGTCCTCATCATTATGAGTATCCAAAACTAGACTTAAGTTTCACATTTGAACTAGAGAATTGTATTTTCCATAATTTTCTTACAAGAAACTAGAGTTTACGGTCAAAAAACCCTTATTAGCTCAGATTTTAAGGAAATAGTTTTATTTTTCGATCCAAAAATAGACTTAAGTTTCACATTTGAACCAGAGAATTGTATTTTCCATAATTTTCTTACAAAAAACTAGAGTTTACGGTCAAAAACCGTTAATAGCTCAGATTTTACGGAAATAGTGTGTCTGACAATAGATGTACGCAAATTCCTTTTCTTACACCTCTGATGTTTTAATGGACATTCTAAACGCTTGATATGCTAGCTTACTCTAAAAAATAATGAACACATAACAATGTAATATTTTTAATGAAATAATGCTATGTAGAATATTAATACAAAAATATATTATGATACATTATTAATAACAATGATTAACTTTGGACATTTTGAATCTGTTCCATAAAATAGTTCACCTTGTTCTCTCTTGATAATGGAGTTATTGTCTTCTCTTAGTTCGTAATCAGTAGAATAGTCATTATTCCATTTTGAATCATACACAATTTTTATTGGTGTCTCATGAACAGGCTCAATATGCTTTTCGTCTTTGGTATTATTTGATTCATTGACTGTTTGATCAATGCCAGTAACGTTTGCGGGTGCTTTGTTTTTCATCGTTTCTTCTTTATATTCCGTAGTGATATTTTTTGATAATGCCATTTTAATTTTTCTGGCAATTTCACTGTCTATTAACACATTATTTTTACACAGGTAACAGTTTCGGCACGTAAACAAGATATGGTTTACGATATTAGTAGCAGAGTAAGCCTTTCTTTTATTAGCCTTCCGTTGAATGCTAATACCCGAAAGCCGATGATTGGGTGTATCCGTAGGTAATGTGTTACCTGCAGCTGTAGCAAGGAGTTGTCCTCTATCATCAACAATTATTTTTATGTTAGCATTCTCTTTGAGCGCAATCATCTCTGGAAATCTCAATCTCGCATAACCACCATCATAACAGTTGAATTTTTTCGGTATTCCAAAGAAATTTAATTCCTTACTGTCATGACAATGCATGCATACATTTCCAATAGTGCTACCAATTGTACTTGTTTCATAGTTTAAATACTTCTCCTTGTCGGCATTCAATGCTACAATAACCTTGTTATGTGAACACACTATTAAAATGTTCCATCTTCACTTTTTTTTTTAAGATATGACTTATGTGTTTATCGTTCCACTGCGTAAAAAATACTGATTTAATACATGCAATAGACTAGCTAGTGTCGATAACCGGTCATAGAATACCAGTGGGAAAGCCACATCGTGTCTCTGACCAATCAGAGCACAATTGTTAGACCCGTAAGCATATTTTGACATTTTAAGATATGTACAAAAAGAAAAAAAATAAATAAAGTTGAAAATGATAATGAATCCTAAATCTTTTGGAAACAGCCTCTATTTTCTGTCCGTTTTTAAGTTTTGATGTTGCTCCTTACTTTCAGTTGAAGAAATTTTTTATGATTTAATTTCTGATCGCGGGGGACTGGGCATGGTTGAAGTTGTTTTCACGTAAAAATACCCTCCACCTCTTCCATGAAAAATTCCCCCCTCAAGACAATCCCATTCCTGTCGACTTTTGGAAGGTGTTTCTTCATTTTTCGATAATCAGGAAATTTTCTCAAACTCATAGCTTTTGACTGGCAACACTAAAGTTAATGAATCCTAAATCTTTTGGAAACAACCTCTATTTTCTGTCCGTTTTTAAGTTTTGATGTTGTTCCTTACTTTCAGTTGAAGAAACGATATTCCAATTTTTGCATTTCACGAAAGAAATTCAAAATGAACTTTGAAAAATTAAGAGAATGTAACTGTGACAAGTTAAAGCGCAACAAAACACTACTGAAATATTCCAACTCTTGCATTTCAATGAAAGAAATTCAAAATGAACTATGAAAATCAACAGAATGTAACTGTGACAAGGTAAAGCAGAACAAAACACTACTGAAATATTCCAACTCTTGCATTTCACGACAGAAATTCAAAATTCACTAGCTCAGAATTGGAGTCTTAGTCCACTAGCCTGAATGGTGGAAATTCACTAGCTCAGAATTGGGGTCTTAGTCCTCCAGCCTGAATGGTTGAAATTCACTAGCTCAGAATTGGGTTCTTAGTCAGTGTTCTAATTGGAGCGTTGGGGTCCGACTATCTGGGCTTTCTTTGTCAAGGCCTGAATGCTAAGCGATGGACATGAGCTGGATTGGGACCCCATTGTGAAAATGGAAAACAAAAAACAAAAATATATTGTTGGTATGTGTGTAGAGCATGGCATGGTTACCGCTAGGGCAACAGTCTAACCGTTGACGGTTTTAGGTATCCGTGAATAAGTTCTAAGGCAAGAGTGGAAGTTGGGAAAAATTTTTGGAGGTGCCCACCTCACCTGCTCAGAGTCTCAGGCAAGTGACCCTAAACTTGAAAAAGTGGAAATTGGCTCAGATTTTCTAAACTGAGCTGAGACAATGAATAGATACTATTGGGAAAGTGATTGGAGACGCTGGACATCCGTGAACAAGTGCTAAATTGAGAAAGGAATTTGGGGCAATATTTGGGGGCGCCCACCCGCCCAGAGTCTCCGGCAGGTGACCCAAAAATTTAAAAAACACACAGACGACAGACACAAAGAGACGAATCAAACACAGAGAGGACAAACACACAGAAACGACACATAGAGACGACACATGCACAGAGACGATACACACACACAGAGTCAACGCACACAGAGAGACGAGACACACACACAGAAATGACAAACCCCATAGAGACGACACACACAAAGAGACGTCACACACAAACAGATACGAAACACACATAGAGACGACACACACATAGAGACAACACACACACACACAGACAATATCCACACAGAGACGACACACACACACACAGAGACGACACACTCAAAGTGACGACTTACACATAGAGACGACACACACACAGAGACGACACTCATAGAGAGACGACACACACACAGAGACGACACACTCAAAGTGACGACTTACACATAGAGACGACACACACAGAGAGACGACAAACACACAGAGACGACACAAATAGAGAGACGACACGCACACAGAGACGACAAACACACAGAGACAACACACACACAGATACGAGACACACAAAGAGACGACACACGCACAGAGAGGACAAACACATAGAGACGACACACACACACAGAGACGACACACACATAGAGACAACACAGACATAGAGATGACAGACACACAGATACGAAACACCCACAGAGACGACACATGCACAGAGACGACACACACACACAGAGTCCACTCACACACAGAGAGGACAAACACACAGAGACGACAGACACAAAAAGACGAATCACATATAGAGAGGACAAACACACAGAAACGACACATAGAGACGACACATGCACAGAGACGATGCACACACACAGAGTCAACACACACAGAGAGACGAGACACACACACACAGAAATGACAAACACACATAGAGACGGCACACACACAAAGAGACGTCACACACACACACACAGATACGAAACACACATAGAGACGACACACACATAGAGACAACACACACACAGAGACAACATCCACACAGAGACGACACACACACACAGAGACGACACACTCAAAGTGACGACTTACACATAGAGACGACACACACACAGAGACGACAAGCACACAGAAACGACACACACACACACAGAGAGACGACACACACATAGAGACAACACAGACACAGAGACGACACACACACAGAGACGACACGCACACAGAGACAACAAACACACAGAGACAACACACACACAGATACGAAACACCCACAGAGACGACACATGCACAGAGACGACACACACACACAGAGTCCACTCACACACAGAGAAGACAGACACAAAGAGACGAATCACACACAGAGAGGACAAACACACAGAGACGACACATGCACAGAGACGATACACACACACAGAGTCAACACACACAGAGAGACGAGACATGGCGTATCTGATGAAATAATTTAGGTCGTATGATCAATTTAATTTATTTTTTTTTTAATACAGTAGTTTTTTTTTAGTAAGGACACTCAAGACAACACGCACACAGAGAGAACACACACCCACAGATACGAAACACACATAGAGACGACACATGCATAGAGACAACACACACACACACACACAGAGACGACACCCATACAGAGACGACACACACACAGAGACGACATACTCAAAGTGACAACTTACACATAGAGACGACACACACACACACACACACACACACACACACAGACGACAAACACACAGAGACGAGACACATAGAGAGACGACACACACACACACACACAGAGAGACGACAAACACAGAGACAACACACACACAAAGAGACGACACACACACACACACAGATACGAAACACACAAAGAGACGACACACGCACAGAGACGACACACACACAGAGCCAACTCACGCACAGAGAGGACAAACACACAGAGACGACAGACACAAAGAGACGACTCACACACAGAGAGGACAAACACACAGAAACGACACACACAGAGAGACGACACAAACACACATCTGAGCCTTCCCCTTGAGGCAGATCCCATTTATTTTCGATTCTGAGTATTTTTGGTTTTCCCTCCAAAATTGACCCCCCCCCTCCCCTGCCCTCATAAATGGAGGAAGGAGGGGCCTCTGAGCCTTGCCCTTGAGGCAGATCCCATTTATTTTCGATTCTGAGTATTTTTGATTTTCCCTCCAAAATTGACCCCCCCCCCTCCCCTGCCCTCAGAAATGGGGGAACGAAGGGCCTCTGAGCTTTCCCCTTGAGGCAGATCCCATTTATTTTCGATTCCGAGTATTTTTGGTTTTCCCTCCAAAATTGACCCCCCCCCCCTCCCCTGCCCTCAGAAATGGGGGAAGGAGGGAACGTTAAACTACTTTAAATTGACAACACTGTCCAAACATCACATGTGTATTATACAGTACACAATCACCCCATCTCCCCCAAAACACTTTTCAGCCATTTCTTGTTAATTTTTTTTTTTAAACTATTTTAAATCGACAACACTGTCCAAAATATCACTTGTGTATTATACAGTACACAATCACCCCATCTCCTCCAAAACACTTTTCAGTCATTTCTTGTTTAAAAATTTTTATTTCAAGTCAATCCTTAATAGGATCAAATTCGCAAATCCTACACTCCAATTCGCAAATCTCATTACCCCTTTTTAGCTGTCAATCAAACAATTCTGATTGTAGTGTCCCGACCTACATTCTTATGAAATTCTTATCAACAAAAAAAAAACCTGTCTGCTTAAATTATATTATTATTACGACCATACTCTCAAAACATGCTTGACTACATTATACATTGCCAAGTTTAAAAAACCTTGTCTTTAGTTTCATAACATGCATTATAGTGTGCTAACTTTTAAAATATTCACGCTTAAGTTTAATGACACAACCATGGGTTGTTCATGCGCAATTCCAATGTATCGTTCATATTGTATACACTATTATCTTGTACCGTTTGCATGTATGGTTGAATGTATGGTTGAAATCAGCACCTAGGTTACTACTTAAGACGAACCGTAATAATAGTTAGCATTCTTGAATCAGAGTCAGACGGCAATTTTTTTTCCACGAAGAAGTTTTTTTTCAAAACGCGTTTTTAACTTTTGGTTACTATGGGCTGTGGTTTGCTCTTTACTAGATTGCAGTTACTGCTGCAACCATGACATGATCAACTATTGCCCTAGTAAATAGGTAACCAAAACGCATCAAGACAAAGTAGTTTCATGGAAACCATGGCTTGCTCTCAAAAACTTCCCAAAATTTGGGATCGTAGCAATACAATACAGCCACCCATTTTATAGTCGTAAATGTGCAACTAATTTTCCGATAACATTTATTTTAGGGGGGGGGGGGGTAAATCCATTTTTGGAACACGCAAAAACTGTGGGAGGGCTTCAGCTGTCTAGTGTTTCTCCCCTTAGACGTACACCCTTTGACAGTGACCTTTGTAGTTAGTCGTACAAAAATAAAACCGATTTATGACAAAAAATGATTTGAGCAGAACTAACGTGAATTTGCCATTTGTTTGGAACAGTCTAAACTGAATAATATACATTGGAGTAGTTCCTCAACTCTTCTGCAATAGACATAGAAGGGCTGATAGTAAATCACTAATATTTGCGTTGAAATAATTGCCAAATGAGTAATAGAAAAAAAAAATCGCTACTATTTCTCCTATTGTTATGCAAACACTATTGTGTAAAAGTACATGTTTTTAAAAAAAAAGAAAAAGAAAAGCACTGTTTCCCTTCTTTAGCAATTAAGATAAACAAGCACTCTAGCAAGGTTTTGACCTTACAAAGCTATTGACTAATAGCTTTGTCTTATTTTGTTTCTTTTTGGAATGTCTTGCCTAAACCCTAATAAGCAGCAGATGAAGAATTTGCAAGTCTAATTATTATAAAAACATTTTTCTTCTTGTGGCCTTGTGAAGAGCCACAAAGATCCTTTTGGAGTACCAAGGACAGACAATGTGAAATCTTATTGTCTTAATGGGTTTTGTGGAAACTTAGTTCTACCATGTACATTCTAAATAAAATTAAGTAAAGTTTGCAAATTTAATTTTGAATGAAGTAATTGTTTTTACTTTTCCCACATAAACTTCCAAATAAATGTAAAGAGCTAAATTAAATCATGGATAAGAAGAAATGAAGTCAAAAATTTTTAAACGTAAAACTACCGTAAAGAAATATCAATAAATAGATAAAACCCAAAACAAACAGTAGTTACAATAATTAACCAAGTCAAAGTGAAAACAAGAGAAATTGGAATAAAGATGAGTAGGGCTACCACCCCCCGGTTCGTCTAGATACCAGAATAAAATCTTCACTTTATTGAAAACAACCTTTATTTCTAGTTATGTGGTTTTATTTTTCATACCATCAAAAAAAAAGAAAAAAAAAAGGAGAAAACAATACCTGTCATAACCAACATCTTCAAAAAATCAATTAATGCAGATGTCCTGATCTTTAAAAGGCACAGGGAAGGTTACCTCTACTCTTCCTTGCAGACCTCTACTATTTTTTACCTCTACTATTCTGCTTGTCCTGGGATTGAATTGGTTATTTATTGTAATTTCTGTCTGTTTCGGCAGGTATTTTGTGGCTGAAAAACCTCTTCCTAGCTAATTTATCTACTATGATTTATTTAGCCTTCCCGTAGTAGCATGATATTTGTATGCATGAATACATTATGATTCCGAGGTAAGAGGCTTGAGATTGTATATGTAGGATTTCAGTTCTTGTTGAAAGAAGACAATCGCAAATTACTAAAAACTATGTTGTGAGCAAGATGGGCTCGGGATTGCACAAAACCTCCATTCATACTAGAGGTCCCAGGGACTTTTTGCTGTCTGGTTCTAAGCCGGCTTAAGCGGTTTGTTCTAGACTTGAAAAGGTGTGTAGGTCCCCATCCTGCACTGGTATCCTGGACTATTCCTTTTTCTGAAGCCAAAAGAATTTCAATGATTTAGAGAATATGAAAATTGGAACTTGGAATTTTATGATGTTAAAAAATAGCTATCATATCGAAATTTCGACTAATGAACTCATACAATTCGAACTGACTTACTAAGAGTTTCAAAAACTCATGTCCCAGGGGTAGGAGGCATGAAATTAGGTGATGTAGAATTTATTTACTCAGGCAAGAAGGATGGGTTACATAGATAGAGAGTAATGCTCATGATGAATAAAGAAGCTGCTAAGTCTTGTTTAGGCTGGGAAGGTATCAATAAAATGCTAATCGCTCCTTTTATGACTAAAAACTTCAGTTATAGTAGTATATGCCCCTGGAGAACTGACTAACAAACATGCTAGTAAATCAGATGAATTTTACTTACAATTACAGGAGCAAATAAACAGGGTCCCAGGTAGAAATATGGTGTTTTTATAAGGAGATTTTAAGACCCAGGTCTAGAAAAAGGGATAGTTCGTATCCTAGCCTATGTAAACTTGATGTAGAAAAAGCCAACAGTAATGGCAACAGACTGCTACAATTTTCTAGGTATAACAGTCTAGTTGTAACCAATACAGTGTTTTGTCATGAAATTCCTCATAAATTAACTTCGTATTCACTATTCACATAATGGTAGAAAGCAAACCTTATTAATGAGTTGATGCATTTATGTTTATTTTCAGTTTTCCTTAGTATATTTTCAAGGGCGTTATGCTTTATCGTGGGATACACGGACATGTTGCCAAAGATACAATCGTTTGTTAAGTGCTTTGAGGGAGTGTTCTGAGGGGGACATTGGCCTTTGACCACGCGATATCGGGGCTTTTTAGAGAAATAAGTTCCAATTTTTTTATTGTTTTACTATAATAAATTTTAGAGCATTTCACGGGGGTTTTTCGAGGCGCCTTCCCTTTCACTCAATTTCGGAAGGCCTTTAAGACGGGAACACCTGGTCTTCATCCAGGTGATGATAAGGGGGATTTTTAAAGAAATAAGAGTTTCATTTTTAATGTTTTATTAGAGGTTTCGAGAGACATTATTTTATTAACTCCAAACAAGTTTTTTCCTTGGTACTCCTCCTAAATCTAACAAAAAACTTTTAGATTTTGAGGATTTTAACTGATTATTTTCTTTATTTTAAGATTTGATCTACCAGCCAGGCGTTACACAAGCGGAGGGAGGCCAATACACATGGACTATAGTTGTCTCAGATTTTTCGATATCGTCTAGGGGATGTAATTATTTCAAGGTTCTGAGGATTTTAATTGGTATTTTGCGTATTTTGTCGTCCGTCCTAGGGAAAGTGACCATACTAAGTTATGAGGGTTTTAAGCAATTATTTTCCAGCTTACGATTTGTTTCATATTTTTTTAGTATTTTCCTGGGTTTAGGTCCCTTTCACGGTTTTGAGGATTTTAACCGGCTATTTTCTGTATTTTGGAGTTCGTGGTGAAGAAAGTAACCATACTAAATTCTTAATATTTTAATGGATTTTTCTCTGTATTTTGATATTTGTTTCTAGTGATTTTCTTCTTTAATTAGACGATTTTCATTCGATTAGGTGATTTTCTACAAAAGTGTTCCACATTACATGTATGGTTGGTATTATAGGTTTAATGGGGTGAAATCGCCGGTGATTTTCATATCTTGTGTGTTCTTATTCTGTATCACATAGGAAAGACGTTATTTTGGGCCTGTCTGTTTGGGACTTGGGTTCATTGTAGCTACAAATTCTAAATTAAAGATCATGACTCACGTGTACTAGCAAGGGACTGAGCCTGAGACACGATTAAGAAATATTTCTCAGGTAAAGAAAGCATATTCCCAAATGAATTTTTGCAGCCCAGACTAGATCAGCAGACAGTATTCTAGCAGCAAATACTTAGTTGAATAGATTGAAGAACTAAGAGGTGAAATTGATCAGTTTCCAGAAAAGATCTTGCCCCTAGTGAGTGAACTCAATGTTGAGTTCCAAATTACTTCAGCTAAGGTTCATTTAACATTAGAAAGGAAGAAACATGCTTGAGGAAAATAATGCATTCTATTGTAGTAAAGAGTACGTATGACAACAATCCACTTGATATTGATTCATTCGCGTTCAGTTTCATTGACGTGTGAATCATAAAGATTACTTGTTGAATAGTGTGAATTGTGTTGACCCCAATGCTAGTGTTTCTAACAAAACTCCATCCATAGTACCACTTAAAGAAAAATCTTCTGCACCACGATATCGATGATTTACCTTTTACGCATAACAAGTTATAATTTTTTTACAGTTTTTTTTGGGGGTGGGGGCATACCCTTAAAAGAGTGCGAATCCAAGTAAAGGTCAAGAATTAACTAAAGAGCAGGGTTGACAAGTTTTGGTCCATGAATGTGTCTTCTGATCCTTCAAAAAGTGTGATATTTTAGCTAAATGTGTCCATCTTGAAATATAAAATCCTAGAGGCTTTTTTTACCTTTAATATTTTTTTAACCAAAAGAGGATTCGTAAATCTTTTTTAAAGTGGTCAGTTCACATAAAAATAATGAAAACGAAAAAAAAATCCTTATGAAATGACTTAATTTCAGAGCACAAAAATCATAAAACATGCAAATTCCTTACTTTGGAGATTTTTTTTTAATTACGAAGTGTCTGGTAAAAGCTGGACGTTAAAAAAATTACAAGAAGCTTATAGGCCTTTTAACAGCATGGTTGCACATGCTGTGTTTTGACTTTGTTGAGGACTGCCTCAATATTCCTTAGAAATCTCCCCTTAATACCAATAACTTTTGTAGCAATATTAATGGTAGAAGCAGTAATATAAAAGCAATAGCGGTAGCGGTGCTAGTAGTAACAGAAGAAGTAGATGTAGAAGTACTATTCAGCCATATTTACCAGAATGTATTATTTCTATCCATACACTGGAGAAATTGCATTTCAGTCCCCAAGTTTGTTGAATTGAATGCAAACGTTCCTGGGATTTGAATAACAGGGCTTGTGATATAATAAAGTTAATTATTTCTAATTTTGATTAAGGAGATTTTTGGAATTGGAAAAATCTTTTATTGCAAGCAGGGGCGTCACACTAAAATTTAGGAAGGGAAGGGGCAGAATATAGTTTATTCATTTGTTCATGAAATACCAAAAAAAATGTATTTAGAAGTTTATGGAGTGGTGGTAAAATGATCATGAGGGCAATTGCATCCACCCTGCCCTCCCTCAATTATGTCCTGTAAATATGGCTAGAAGTAGAAATAGAAGTAGTAGCATGCAAATATTTGCATTTTGGTTAGTTCAGCATCCATTATAACAAGCCCTTTAAATTTTAACTCCATACTCCAAATCACACTAGCACTTAGAAGACACTGAATGGACTTGGCTCATTTTTGCTTGGGTTTACTTAAGAATTATACATGTCGAAGGATAATTAAAGATATAATTAGATACAATTAAAGATATAATTAAGTAAAATGATTTTCTATACGTGGAATTATGCTTCGATTTCCAATGGCCGATATTTGCAAGCATACATTTTCTAATAGGATACATAAACTAAAACGAAGGCTTGCATAGAACAACAACTTTTAATTTCAGTTGAAATAAAATAAACAAAATACGCAGTGCTAGTATTTCATAAAAACATATTGCACTTGACGAAGAAAGCAGTGATGGAATGACCAGAGCTTAAAAATATCATGGAATAAATCAATACATAGTAAAACACAGAATTAATTCAAATAAAACTCTAAAGTATTAAAAAAGTAAAATAAGTGCAATTAGACATAAAGAGACTAAGGCTGTCATGAAGTATAAAGATTTTTCGGAGAACAATTTACACGGGGATCCAGAAAGAAGAGAAATTAGATATGAAGTTCCAATTAGCGGCGCGTTTGCGTCTTTTTTAAAAAGATATCCTTATAAATTTTCTGGATTTTGTTTGAACAAGGAAGAGCAGGTTCTCCGAAGAAAAGAACCAGGACCAGGCTATTCGGTGGACAGCACAATAACCTTAGATAATATTCCGTTTGCATCGAAAATGCATATAGTACTTCATTATTGTTTAACAAGAATAGCTCCAAATACTTCAGGATTAGAAGTGCTTTATTCCATCCACTTGGCTGAACCTGCTGGTTTCATGGATCCTTGGAAATTAGCTAAGAGCCCAGCTAAAGGAATGAGTCAGTCAGATTTACAGAAGTACTTTGCAGCTCTTAAACATTACCTCCAATCCAAAGACGATGAAAATGGCAAACAAGAAGGTTAGATTTTTTCTAGATAAAATACTTCCTGGAAACACTTTTTTTTTATGATAGGCAACATCTTTCAGGGTTCGTGCGGAGTCAATGTTTTGTTGCTTTTTGTCATATCTGAATGGAAAATAACTTTTGTCTTTGCAAATGCTTCAAGCAAGACCTGACTGTAGGTTCGCTATTCTTTGTTGGTTAACTACTGGTGAAAATGGAAGTTCAAAATAAAAAGTAGCGAGAGGTATTGACGACCCTTGCCTCTGATTTTTAATTTTTTTTTTTCTGAACTGTTTGTTTCCTTTCGGCTTATTTTAAATGTGTTGTATTCAGGGCGGATCCTGGGTTTTGACCTGTTTTTGAGGCCTACCCGAATCTTTCAAAATGTACACCTGCGATTCTTTAGCGACAGGGTGGTTCAGGGATGTGCTCAGGGATCGTTTTTTCGCGGTAGGGAATGATAACAACTTTTATTGGATAATTTAAAGAAAAAAAATTCAAATTCGAGAAAATTTGAGATTGAGGGAGGGTCTCTGATTTACAAGCGAGTCTTCGTCTTCTTAAAACGTAAATAGATATTTAGTGGTTGAATTTCACTTTTCTTTCAGAAGAGCAAAATCTAAATATTAACCAAAGATTTTAAACCAGAGAATATTTGTTCGAAAATGTTGAACTATTTACATATAACAAATTTTAAATATTCTGGAAAAAATTTTAATACAGGACATTATTCTAAATAGGACTCAAACAATCTTGAAAATTTACGACAAAAAGAATTTTTCGTAGTAGTGAAAAATATTTAATCTTTTTGGTTTCCGAACTCCTCATTTGTGTTTTAAGATAATTTCAGTGAATAGGAAAATAGGAATGTGAAAAAAAAAATTTGTCTGCTGGCGAAAATACTGCCTGTCAACTTTAGTTTTAACTGTTAATTAAGGGAAAATATTTTTTATGGATGTGTAAGGTTCATTCAGTCATGTGCCTTAGCGCTAAAGTCTAAAATAGTACTAAAATATAAGTAATCAGTTTGGTCTCCAAACTCCTCATTTGTGTTTTAAGAATTTTAAGCGAGTTGTAGTCTTTTCTTTTTTACCCGTTTATAGTTATGTCTAATCTTTTGAATGAATATTATCCACAAAAGAAGAATTTAAGCAATAGCAGCATTAAGATATAAAAAAAAGTTTCTAGGCGAAGACTTAAGAGAGAGCACAAAATAAACCTAACATTTTAAAATGCAGGAAAGTATTTTTTTTTTAAGTTAAATAATACGATTAACTATATTATTGTAATTGTATTTATTATAATTGTATTTATTGTATTATTGTAATTGTATTTAAAAATGTTCGCTTCAAATTTCTCTCTCCCTCCCTCCCTCCTTCCCTCTCCCCCTCTCTCTCTCTCTCTCTCTTTTTTTTTATTTTTGTTGGAGGAGGAGTTTCAATCATTTCGTACGGTAACAAGATGAGACTAGGGCTGTTTCGCGTTTAGTATCGATTTCCGTACTTTCGATTTTAACTTGTAATCATTTCCAAAAATCAATATTCTTCATACACTATTTAGAACTGGTTTTTCGGAAAGTATTCAAGTGAAAAGGGAATGAACATAGTTTAAATAAAAAATTATATTAAAACAAACATTAAAAAAAAACTCAATTTTTCAGTGAACCTAAGATGACCCTTGCAGTTTACGTCCATTGGCCGTATATTTCTTTCAATAAATTTCGTCATAAAAAGAAATCAGAGAACAAAACGCCGAAAGAAAAACCAAAAGTGTTCAAATTTTTTCGAAAGATCTAAAATTAATGTTACAAAAAATGTTCTATTGCGGTTTGCTCAGTGCTGAAATAAAGGACGCCGCAACAAAACCAAACATTTTTTTTTTTAGTTTTTTGAAAGACCTAAAATTAACTTTACAAAATTGTTCTATTGACAGTTAGCTCAGTGAGTCGCACTGAATAACGCCACAACAAAAGCTCAAATATGTTGTCATAAACAATAAATGACACAGCACATTTCAGTGCTCAAAGCAGGACCGTATCCAGGATTTTTTTTTTTTTGGGGGGGGGGGGAGGGGGGGTTAACAACATGAACTTTTTTTGGGGGGGGGGTACACAAAAACCCTCAAAAAACGAATCAGATATTTGTTTATATCCATTTTTGTTACGTTTTTACAAAATGAGTTAAGTATTCAATATAAAGTTTTGCGAGACACTTTTAGTCACAAAAGAAATCCAGAGCATTGGTAATTGCCATTGTTTCATCAGAAGTTTGGAAATTCAATAATTATTTATGTAGAAACATAAACGTTGCTGGTTTGACGCGTGTACTTCAACACAAGCCACTGAGAATAGCCAAAGGTGGAAAATACAGTAATTATATATGTCGAAGCTTCAAAAACGGGGTAACTGAAAAAACGTAGACACCAATTGATGTTGTTAATTGCGGTCTCTTCTTGAGAAGTTTGGAGGTTAAATTGCGATTGATATAGAAATATAAATTTGGTTGATTTAGGTTTTGCATTTCAATATATCATCAGTCACTACAAAGCACTAGTAATTTCAAAATGGAGAAGATTTAAGGATTACAAATATTCCAAGAAAGGTAACTGGGAAAAAGTAAAGCGCCATTTGGTGTTGCTGATCCTTGTTTTTCCTTTGAAGGTTTTGACAAATCTAAAATATTGACTTTTGTTGAAACTTAATTGTGGGTGGTTTGAAATTTAAATGACATTAGGAGCATTTTAATGCTCCCAATGTCTTAGGAGCATTAAGGAACATTGTCCTTTTTTATGTCTAATATTTTAGATTTTCAAACTAAGTGTCAGAAGACAAAAATTAAAGGTCATTAAAAGAAACTTTAATCGAAAACTCTATAACTAATTAAAACATTCATAGGAAAAAAAGTGAGACGGCAATTGATGTAGATTAATGCCAACATTTGTTTAGAAATTTTAGAGTTCAATTATGTCAATTTTCATATTAATATAATTTAAGCTGTTAGGATATTGGATATTTAATGACTAAGAAAAAAGACAACAATAAATTAAACAATTTTGCCCTGACATAAAATTCCAATGCGCCATAATGAGGATGCAAAGACCCTGATGTCTGCGAATCACTTTCCGTTTCTGATGATTCTGACAAAGGATTTCCAGGATACAACACATCTGAACAAACTTTTAATTTTACTTTTGGTTCCGAATTATTTAGATCTGGATTTGTTCTTATTTTACGCTCGTGTAGAATCTATCTTTCCTAATTTAGTTATTTTCTCTTCTGGCCCTTTGACAGACCCTCTCGCAGCACATGACTTTAACTAACTTTCCTTTACTTTATTTATCACTATTCTAGAGGATTTTAACTGTCTTCGAATTTCAGGTATTTGAGCAAGGCTAATAGAACATTTTCCTGCATTTTTTTTTTCTTTTTTACAATTCTACCAGTAGTTACAGCTTTTCTTGTATCAGAAAGTGTTACAACTAAATATAAGTAGATAAAAAGCCATAGGTCACAAGACAAGATACTATTGAAGAAGTATCATAGGACACTCTATCATTAATAATAATATAAGTTACAGGGACAAAGTAAGAGACGAATTGATGAGGATAAATGCCATCGTTTCGGAAGAAGTTTGAAAGTTCAGTTATATTGATTTTATGGAAAGATAATTTTGTCAAGTGAAATATTTTTAAAGACACAAAACATGTCTTACCTAAATCGTGTTTCAATTTATTCAAATTAGTTTTGTGAATTATTAAACACCCTAAAAATTAGCTTCAAATTGGTGTTGAACATATAACTGTTAATTAGAGGCGGGGGACCTCACATTTCTTGCAGAGACCAATAAAGGAATAGATTAAGAAACAGATTATGTAATGAGTAGAATTTTGACCTCATAAAGCATCTAAGGGCCACGTATGCAGGAGGTCAAGGGACAGGGGCCCATCACCTCAAAATCTCGAGTTTCCAGATTGTTCTAGTATGTTTGCATAATTTAAGAAAATTTTTCTGGTTGTTGCTATTTAGACATAACCCACCCCTCCCCTGAATCCCGTCTCAGTACCTGTATCTGACATCTAGTTACAAAAAAAAGGTGAGAGACACAGGGACGCCGATTTACAACAATTTGGGGAGAGGGGGGAAAAAAGTACATTTTTTTAAACCAAGTAGGAGTCGTTTTCTTCAGTGGGAGAACCAAAACAAGTATTCCCAAAATCTAAAGGGGGGGGGGGGGCAATAGAGTTTTTTTTAGGATATTACCCCCCCGAATTAGATCCCCTGGGGAGACACATCGCTATTTAAATAGAAAGTGCTGGG
The DNA here is from genome assembly GCA_027921565.1 of Artemia sinica. NCBI lineage: Eukaryota > Metazoa > Arthropoda > Branchiopoda > Anostraca > Artemiidae > Artemia > Artemia sinica. The sequence goes on along the minus strand of CM051264.1, from coordinate 19,353,677 downwards.
GTGTTGACTCTGAAACTGAATTTGGTATTTTGAACTTTCAGCCATTCGCATAAAAATTAGAAAAATCTTTCACAGTAATAAACCTGCACGAAAAAAAAAAAATTGAAAATGTTGTATAATTCATGAACTAAATACTTCTTTACATTTTAAACCACACCTCCTAAGAAAACAACGTCAATAGGAGAATAAAGCTATAACATTGTCATGTACCTCTAACACTTCTGTTTAAAACATGAGCAAACCTGATCAAACATTGCACCACTAACCCTACGGTCATACAGATACATTTTCACGAAATAAACATACGTTTTTCGACATACTGCAAAATTTAGAAGGCTAATCCAGGGACATGCTCAGGGGAGCTTCGAAGACCCCACCCCCAAATTCCAAATTGTCTCTAATTTTTAGGTGCTTTTTATTCAAATTATCCAATAAAAGATTTATTCTGATCCTTCCCCCCCCCCCCAAAAAAAAAAAAAAATCCCTGCTTATGTCCCTGAGTCAACCTGTCCCTGACAAAAAGGAGGCGCATAAAAAATTGTTTCTACAACTAACGAAACGCAGCCGATGGATAAACAAAATACAAAACAGAACCAACATAAGAGTTGACACTAGCTGTCCATTTTCAGTCGTTATTACTCGAGAAAACGAAAGAGAGAAAAAGACAATCTTTGCTTTCTATCCAAACCCGCATTTTAACTGGTTTTTTTTTAGGAGCACATTATTTGTCAGTTGATATGAACAAGAAGAAAGAACACGCATTGCGACGCAAGCCGAAAAATCTTAAATGCATCTGTCTGAGCCTAAGGTATATGAATAGAAAGCTAAAACTTCGCATAGAAGAAGATGACGGCATTTGCATAGGGAAAAAAAGAAGAAAATACGTATTTAAAAAGCCTACGTAAAACTTCCAGTTTCTTTTGCATCTAAAAGTGAGGACTTACTGGAGTTGTTTAGTGCCAGGAGCTTCATCTGACGAATCACTGCTGTGGCATGATATGCTTTCTGAAAAAAAAAACACTTATTTACATATTATAAGTCTTTTGTATATTATAAGTATGTAATACAAATAAGTATTAATTACTGTCATCCTAGTAAGGAAGAATAACAACAACACCAAAAAGACAACTTTAAATGAACCAACACTTAAACATTGCATAAGATTCAAAATAATTAAAGGTTATAAGTTCTTGATACTTCTGATTTTAATCTATGAGCTGCAACTTAATTGACAAACAACTTAAAAAATAGCAGATGTGTTTATCCAAAATCTCATTTTATAAGCTGCGAAATATGAAGGTTTCAATGGGTACCCGAAATGAAGTTTTTCCTTGAAACCTAGTAGGGGATTCTAAGAGTTGATAAGTTACCTCGGTGTCGCATCTGCATCAACAAAAGACAGTAACTCTGAAATTCGTAGTAAAAGGCGCCAGCCTCTTATTACAGTTGTTCTAAAGAAAAAGATGTTGACAGGCTTAGGTTTTTTACTCAGCATGAAAGAAAGTCGCCTTCCTCCGACAGTCTTAAATTGGAAACCAAAAGGCAGAAGAAGACGAGGTCGTCCAAAGAACACCTTGCGGCGAACTTTTGAACGAGCACTAAGGATGGCTGATACCCCATTAGTACCTGAATGGGAAGACAACATCACTGTAGCACCGCTTCGGGACGAGAGAAGAGGTTTTATCGACGCCCTATGCGTCAGGAGGAACTACGGTTCAACGTAGGGCTCCATAAAACTATTCCAAAACAAACCTGAACAAGTGCCAAACCATATGCCTTTTGTTTTAGCTACATGTCAACAACATTTCTACGGTGCAACTAAATAGCTAGTGTATTTCCGTAAAAAAAAACAATCATAGTAAATGAATAAAATTAAAAAGAGAAAAAGAGCATTTAGAAATATAATAATAACAATAATAATAATAATAATAAAATCATATTTGAGACATATCATAAAGATCAAATCTCCCATAATATTCCAAACTTCCATTTGTCACCAAATAGGCACAAAAAATTAATTAAAATTAAAAATAAAACTAAGTGTTGCAATAAAGTTTGTTGCATACCGTTACAAATGACGCAGGTGGAAATGTATGGTGGTCAAAATTTTTTTATCGCCACGTATCTTAAGATGATGAGATTTTGACTCACTTATTGCCTGGCATATCGACAGGGTCATACCAAAGGAGGAGGGGATTTTAGGATACAATCTTTTTAAATATATTTATTTTTTTTGGTCTTATAGAAAGATTCGTGGCAACAACAGTACCAACCAAATTTCATAAGGCATGTCTATCATCTTGTTACCGTACGAAATGATTGTAACTCCTCCTCCAACAAAAATCAAAAAAAAGAGAGAGAGAGAGAGAGAGAGAGAGAGAGAGAGAGAGAGAGAGAGAGAGAGAGAGAGAGAGAGTGAGAAGAGAGAGAGAGGGGGGGAGGGAAGGAGGAAGGGAGGGAGAGAGAGAAATTTGAAGCGCACATTTTTATTCTTTTGTTTGTTTATTTAACTTAAAAAAAAATACTTTCCTGCATTTTAAAATGTTAGGTTTATTTTGTGCTCTCTCTTAAGTCTTTGCCTAGAAACTTTTTTTTATATCTTAATGCTGCTATTGCTTAAATTCTTCTTTTGTGGATAATATTCATTCAAAAGATTAGACATAACTATAAACGGGTAAAAAAGAAAAGATTACAACTCGCTTAAAATTCTTAAAACACAAATGAGGAGTTTGGAGACCAAACGGATTAAATATATTTTAGTACTATTTTAGACTTTAGCGCTAAGGCACATGACTGAATGAACCTAACACGTCCATAAAAAATATTTTCCCTTAATTAACAGTTAAAACTAAAGTTGACAGGCAGTATTTTCGCCAGCAGACAATTTTTTTTTTTTCACATTCCTATTTTCCTATTCACGGAAAATATCTTAAAACACAAATGAGGAGTTCGGAAACCAAAAAGATTAAATATTTTTCACTACTACGAAAAATTCTTTTTGTCGTAAATTTTCAAGATTGTTTGAGTCCTATTTAGAATAATGTCCTGTATTAAAATTTTTTCCAGAATATTTAAAATTTGTTATATGTAAATAGTTCAACATTTTCGAACAAATATTCTCTGGTTTAAAATCTTTGGTTAATATTTAGATTTTGCTCTTCTGAAAGAAAAGTAAATTCAACCACTAAATATCTATTTACGTTTTAACAAGACGAAGACTCGCTTGTAAATCAGAGACCCTCCCTCAATCTCAAATTTTCTCGAATTTGAATTTTTTTTTTCTTTAAATTATCCAATAAAAGTTGTTATCATTCCCTACCGCGAAAAAACGATCCCTGAGCACATCCCTGAACCACCCTGTCGCTAAAGAATCGCAGGTGTACATTTTGAAAGATTCGGGCAGGCCTCAAAAACAGGTCAAAACCCAGGATCCGCCTTGAATACAACACATTTAAAATAAGCTGAAAGGAAACAAACAGTGCAGAAAAAAAAAAATTAAAAATCAGAGGCAAGGGCAGTCAATACCTCTCGCTACTTTTTATTTTGAACTTCCATTTTCACCAGTAGTTAACCAACAAAGAATAGCGAACCTACAGTCAGGTCTTGCTTGAAGCATTTGCAAAGTCAAAAGTTATTTTCCATTCAGATATGACAAAAAGTAACAAAACATTGACTCCGCACGAACCCTGAAAGATGTTGCCTGTCATAAAAAAAAAGTGTTTCCAGGAAGTATTTTATCTAGAAAAAATCTAACCTTCTTGTTTGCCATTTTCATCGTCTTTGGGTTGGAGGTAACGTTTAAGAGCTGCAAAGTACTTCTGCAAACCTGACTTAATCATTACTTTAGCTGTGCCTAGAAAGGAAGAATTACACGAAAGGAAAGAAAAATGGAAGTGCTACCACTACTACTGCTACTAATACTACTATCTAATCGAGGGTTAGGAGCCTTAGGTTATTTTTTTTCTTAAGAAAATATAGTAGAAAAGTGAGTAAGAGAAAGAGAAAGTAAAATACAGAGAGCAAAAGGCTTTGAGTATTGAAACAAAGTAACCAATGAGATTTGGATACGAGATTGAATTGAATTTATTCATGACCTGTTGAAGCGTAATAACAAACAGATTCTGAGAAAAAAGAAAGAAAGACAGTAAATGGAAAATGAAACAAAATCAATAATAAAAGCACACAAGAAAAATAATTACTTGGTAAAATAGTTACAGAAGCACTATACACGTTACAATCACAAAAAAAAAAAAAAAAAAAAAAAAAAAAAAAAAAAAAAAAAAAAAAAAAAAAACATTTACTGTTTTTGGCAAACAATGTAAAATTATTTCTTATTAATGGATTTCTCCTAGATAATCAATCATATTTTACAGAATTGAGCTTTGCTTTGCAACATAATTACTAGGTGACAATTTAAAAGGGCCAAAACTTTCCGAGTACGTTAAAGAAAAATCAACTTGAAACATTGAAATCTATTTTTATCACTAGGTCAACATAAGGTCATCCTTTTTAAAATTGTTGAAAACTAGATTTTGCTTTTAACTCTCGGAATATTTTCAATAAGATTATCATCCATGTTTCTAAGTTTATCTAAGGTTTCTGCCGCAATGATACAACGAATTGTTCAGAGTTTGGGATATTCTTTATCAAACAATGCCCAACGGATAAGTTAATAATTCTAACTTTATTTTTCACATACTTTCAAATTTGAAATGCGGTCACTATTTAAATGGGGGGAATATGTCACAATGTAATGTTGCACAGTATGTAGCTATACTTTGACTTATCTGTCTCTTTACTTAGACAAATTTGGATATTAACTTGTTGCGTTAAGCGAAGTAAAACATTGTTTTTGCCAAGTGTTGGTGACAATGGAAGTTGATAAACATTTGTTCGGTCTATTTCCTTGTTATATAATAGCCAAAAACAGTATTAATTGTATAGCATTCATTTTCTGCACAAATAAATAAATATTTTCAAACTAGTCTTTGACATTTTTGAGTTTTTTTTTGTGTTGTCAGGGTCAGGGCGTTATTTCTTTCCATTTTTTTGTAAGGCTCGATTGAAAGAGCAGATCATTGTACGACGTAAGACAAACCCATACGCGACAATTAGTCCTTTATCGTTGCAAAAGTCGTATATCGTTGCAAATATAAAATCGTATAAAAGCATACATTTTACTGTACATTTGATACATTTACTGTTTTTCATTCGCCCGAGATGTAATATTTCCGTTGCCAAGAAGGTAAGCCGAAAAGACGCAAGGTACAAAAAATTTGGAAGTGCATATGAGTTATACAACTTAGCCGGTGATTAAAACAAAGTGTGTTATATGCTATGGTACTAAGGGTACGCGTCTTTCGCTGGAAATGACGAAATAATAGCTATCTAGTTGCTTTAAGAGTCAATGATTGGGAGGCCAAGATAATTCATTTTTGGTTAAGGGACAGCCAATACTCCATTGAAATCAACATTAAATCCTTCAGGGACTGTAGTCCAGTAAATCTACGGAAAAAATCGACGATCTGGGACAAAATTGCAATATAAATGATTTTACACAATTTTCTAAAGAAAAAAATTCTGTACAACATACCAAAAGACCCCAAAAATCCCCTTGGTGGAACAGGGTGAAAAACGGACGGAAAGGGGGAAATCCAGGGGAAAACTCGAAAATATACGTCCGGTAATTTTTGATGCTCAGAATGGCATTCCTGGTGCTCTTGGATCCAAAAAGGTCGAATAAGCGTTGTTTTATTGCTGTGTAATAAGTCGTTCCCCCGTTGTCCCACTAATCCTGTACAGCAGTCTGCAAAACTTGTTTTCTGAGTTTCCCAGTACGAGAAGAATGAATATGTCACTTTGATTGCTCTGTCATTAGCCTTTCCCCCCGTTTTCCAGTTACTAGGAAAAAAAGGGGGAAACCAAGATATCCTCTAAAGGGAAAAGATAGTCAGACGGCTGTACAGAATTTGGAGAGGAGACAAATGTCTATCAACTCGATTTTAAAACCATCTAACACCGTTTTGACAAAAAGTTTAATATCCTATTCCCTGGTGCCTCTCCCTTCCTGTTTGCTGGAGATTCACTACATACTGGTAGGTTCAATCGGTCAAGCAATAATGCAGGCTTGCCGTCCCCAATATTTGCTCGCTCCTTTACAAGTATACCTTGGAGTCCAGCAACACCAGCAATCTTTTTCACGTTTTCTCATCGACCAGCTGAATTGGCTAGGCTTTTCTACTTCTTACTCTGAAGTGCTTAAATTCGAGCGTTCTACCGCAGTAACTCATGGTACAGAATATCCAGGGATGACTTCTAAAACTTTCATCCAATTCATTGGCAACAATGTCGACCACAACATTTGCACTATCGACAAAAGTTACTTTCTATGGGAAGGGCATGCTAGCTGCTGCCACACCAAGGCTACCCACATTTCCAATTATAATCCCAAGAGCAGTCGTAAACCTTGAAGTACTCCAGAAGGTTGGACAAATGCCTTTCTTCTTCTGCAACAGAAACCAACAGGAGAACAGTCGTGTGAACAAACCTATCCCGACCATCACCTTCGACGACAAGATCGATAGCATTGACCTACTTTAGCATGCAAGTTCGATACATGAGACGAAACGTGTCGGATGGAGTAGATTTATACAAGCAATTCACCATGGGTCATACAAAGGCGCTTCGTCGATTGTTTTTCTGCCTATGATAGACTATAATACATCTTATCTTTCTTGTGTACACACGACCTTACGTTTTATATCCGATAAAGCACGCCAGCATGGAATGATACCAGTTGCTACTTTCGACCAACCTTTGTACATGAAAGCAGTGAACATCATCAATGCTGAGCCTGCTGATAGTCACCTCAAGGCAGCAGTTCCAATGATCGGTGGTCTCCATTGCCGTACTAGCTTTCCTGGAGAGATCAGGCACTTGATGACGGAAACAGGAATAAAAGAAGTGCTCGAATACCTATATGCTGGTAACACCATTAAGCATATCCTTAGTGGTAAGACTGTTTCCAGAGCCATGAGAGCGCTCAAGCTTATTGATTCAGCATCGCAGATCATTCTCATTTGCAAATCATATGGTTTCAACTGAACAGATGACATGCGTGTGAGTCATCTAGACTTTGCAGAAGCTTCGGCAATATGTATAGCTCTACTGAATGAGGAAGTAACCCTTGAAGACGCATCCAACGCAGACGTAGTGTGTCAAATCCAAACACGAATGATGGAGTTTCAAAATACCTTGCAGAACAACAGGAGTGCAAAAATATGGCTTCAGCATTCGGAAATTTTCGGATTGCTTAAAGTCATCAGGGCAGAACGGACCGGAAACTGGGTGCAGTATCTCCAAGCACTCTCTGAGATGCTCCCTTACTTTGCAGCTGCAGGCCACAACCTGTATACGAAATCGGTGAGAATATTTCTTCAGCAAATGGAAGAGCTGAAACAAAGTAAACAGAAGCTGTATAAAGACGTCGCGGATGGGATGTTTGTCATTCGAAGAAGCGACAGATGTTGGGCTGGACCCTCTCCTGACTTAGTAATTGAGCAAGTATTCGTGAAGTCACTGAAAACAAGCATGGGACTCACGAGAGGAAATGGAATGAGTGAAACGCAAAGGTTGATCTTGACAATGTCAATGCCAGTGCGAGCTGAAATTAATGAGCTTATGCAATCACTCACCGGCGTTGAGTACGTGTCATTTGACCAGCACGTTTCCGCAAGACCAGCTCGGATAGAAAGAGATAAAAAGGACGAAAAGGCTTTAGTAGCTTTTATACGCAGTCCTGTCCATGCAACAACTGCACTCAATTGCGCAACATATCGAATAGTATAACAGCTGCAAGGGATGTCAACACGGATGCAGGAAATAAAAAAGAAATTCTGAAGTCAATGGACGACGTCAATGCCGATCACTACATCTTCAAGCGCAAAAGCAAAGTGATTACGATTGCATATCAAGGCAACACTTCCGAAGCTGACGGTGAAGATAAACAAACTGACGCAAGTCTTCTAATCTGACGTCTTGCAGCAGCGGCAACTACAGCCGGAGGGGATATGGAAGAAACACTCAGATTCGAAATCTCCAGCTATACTTCTGCTCTTTTCCGATCGTCAAGCCTGTCTCGACAGCCAGATAAAACGGAGCTAGCGAAAGCTATTTAAAAATTAGCAAAGGCAGAACCTATGAACGTTCTATCAAAAGAGCCGGAAAAATAAGTGATCGGTGGTGGATGGCCACAACAGCATATTCAATGGAAAACAGGAAACACTTTCGAACAGACAGTTAAGTTTCATTCGTGACACAGAAGTATTCAAATGCTTCCGTTGTCTTTGATGGTTACACTTCCGGTCCGTCTACCAAAGATGTCACCTAGCTTTCACACTGAGTTTGAAGCTGCAAAGGAAGAAGGAGAACTTATTGCAGAATCCCAATAATAAGCAGAACATTATTTGAGCTATTGGTAAGAAGCTTGTTCAAGCCAGCCTCACTGTCCTTCATGCAGAGAGAGATGCGGACATTCTGATTGTATTAACAGGTGTTAATGCGGCCAAGAGAAGGGTAGCCGCAGTAGTCGGAAATGACACTGATTTATTGATCATTCTCCTCCATCACCTGCTTCCGGAAGCCAGGAATCTCTACTTCGAAACCAGTACCAAGTTAAGAGCGCTGCCAACTAACTATTGGCACATCAACTTTATCAAAAGATAGCTGGAACAGGTTAGTCACTCTATTCTTGTTGAACACGCTTTTCTTGGTTGCGACACGACGTCCCGTTTGTTTGGGATAGGAAAGCAGGCTGTCCTGCCATTCCCGAAAAGCCATCAAGAATTTAGGAATAAATGTAAAGTATTCCTAAATCCGCGGTCTACGAAGGAAGAAGTCCAGCAAGCCGGTGAAAATATTTTGCTGTGTTTCTATAAGGCTAAGAAAGGGGAGGGTCTCAGCGAAGCTAGGTACAGTGTTTTTCTTAAAAAAAACTGTGAACAGTTCAAAGACATCATTTGTTGTGAACCCAGAGAGACTTTCACCAACTCCATCGGCTGTGAAATTTCATTCTTGTAGAGTCTTCTATCAGGTCACGGAATGGCGTTATACTGCGTCAGAACTCGACCCGAAAGATTGGGGTTGGCGATTACGTGACGGACGCCTCACTCCAATCATGACAGACATCGGACCTACTCTGCCTAATCTGCTAAATGTGGTTCGTTGCAGCTGCATGCGTTCCAACTGTGACAGTTCACGATGTAGTTGCTAAAAAAATGGATTGCCTTGCACACTTGCTTGCAAAGACTGCCAAGGGATTGCGTATTCCAATACAGATGCTTTTTGTTAATAACGATGAAGAAGAGGATGCTTAATACAAATCCTTGATCTTATCCTTTTTAGTTCAATCAAAACCGTAATTATATTTTGCTGTGATTACCGAAGTTACCAGATTTGTTTCATTTTTTACATTTAGTTTTGTCTTATGTTTCTATTATATAGTCGAAGTAAATCTGCCCACGTACAGAAGGCCCGATGCATTGTCTCCCCTACAGTGAAAACACTGCAGAAAAGCAAGATACGAATCTAATACCATGTTTTTTTAAATCATCGAGTCAAAAAACCTTGGGGGCAACATTTTGAACAGCCATAACTCTCGAGGATACTGCTTTCCTCCTCCCCCTTCCCCGCTAAAGGGGGAAGTCGAACCAAGTCCAGCAATAAAACAATATAACTTTATTTTTTCGAGTTCTCCACGCAGAAAAAGAGCAGACGTGAAATTCGAGGGCACAATAAATCTGTCCCTGAATTTTTCCAATTTTCCCCCGTTCCCCATTTTTTTACCCTGTTCCGCCAAGGGGATTTTTGGGGACTTTTGATATGTTGTAGAGAATTTTTTTTCTACAAGACGGTGTAAAAATCTTTTACATTGCAATTTTGTCCCAGAGTTTCGTAGAATCACTGGACTACTGGATCTCTGTTAAATATTACAACTTCTGACATTTCAACTTAGGTTAACTCGCCTTACAACACGGTGAACAGGTCTGACTATCTCTGTAATCATTCTGTCTTGGTCAATTAACTATAAAAATAAGTATGCATATCATCCAAAGTTCGAGCAAATCAGTATCCTTAGGTTGACGCCGAGCAGCCTTGAGAGTCTTCTCGTTTACAGGAATAGTGAAAATATTCTACTATCACAGTCACTGGCGAAAAAAAAATCGTTATCCTGTGATACTATAGCTGCTACTATGTTATGTGACAGATTTGAACTGTTCGTATGTTACGTGACAGAACAAAGAAGTGTTCGTATTTTTGACGACAAAACATCAAGGATACCCGAAGCCTCAAGGATACCCGAAGCCTCAAGGAAGTAATGATAATATTCATAAAATTTGTTCCTTGATAGAGAGGGTTTGAGTCAACTCCATGAGCCAGCCAACATCCAAAATAGTATCAGGTGTGATGAGTAAATAGTTCTTACGAAGTAGAGAGTATCATTGAAGCACAGCAATCTAAACAAATATAAGTGGGGATAGAATTTCATTTCCAGACCAGAAATAAGTGGTTTTGCATGTAACTTAAAAATATACATGGCAAGAGATCAGTTGATACAATTATTTTGAAGTTTGGTGCTAAATTTGTCCTCCAGCTTGCAAGGGGAATCCCAAAGCATATGAACTCAATTTCTTTTACGACAATTAGTGTTCGTCACATTACATGACTCCGATCCTAAATAGCCACAGTATAATTATACCGGCTGCAGTTAGAGTTAACATGTTAAAAGGCTGCTCTCTAGAACTAGACACCAAAGTGAAAGTACGAGGGAGAAGCTCATATAGGGTAGTAACGCAGTCGAGTAATGTAGCTGTGAATTGGTACGATAACAAGCTGATTCACTAGATTTGAACCTATGAAGCTGAGGATCCTGAAGATAGCTGTAAGATGTGGGATGGCAATCAAAAAGATCATACAGAGGTGAAGAGGATCCATTGTATGAATGAGTGCAATCAATTCATGGGTGGCGAAGATCTTGCTGATATGCAGATTGAGTGGTACAGAATTAACTTCAAGTCTCAAGATAAGTGGTAAATAAGAATTTCCTTCTTCTTGTTCGTTCGCTGCGGTTGAAAATTAACATAGTATACGGCTTAATATTTAGTCCATCCTCAGCCACACCTAATACAGGCACCCTCAAACAACTTAACGAAGCTCTATCCCAAAAATTCCGCTCTATCAGTGGGAACCATTCTATGGTTTCCTTATTTTCATCAATTTAAATTTCTTGACATTTTTGTTGCGGAATAATCTTAAATAAAAAGCATAGACAGGAATGAATATTTCCCTCTTTTTTTCAAAATTCAGGTATCAAAGGGTTAAAAAAAATTGACATATTTTAAAATGGAAACCTAAAATACTCACAACTAAAGAATATTGCATTTTTTTTAAGTAGGACAAAGATAAAAATTGAAAAACACACAAAGAACAAAAAACAACTTACTCTTAGTTAATTTCCAAGGATCCAAGAAACCAGCAGGTTCAGCCAAGTGGATGGAATAAAGCACTTCTAATCCTGAAGTATTGTGAGCTATTCTTGTTAAACAATAATGAAGTACTATATGCATTTTCGATGCAAACGGAATATTATCTAAGGTTATTGTGCAGTCCACCGAATAGCCTGTTCCAGGTTCTTTTCTTCGGAGAACCTAAAAAAATTATTTCTAATACAATGGGAATCCACTGGTAGCAGAGGTTAGTGGTAGTAGTAGTTAGTATTAGTAGAACTAGTACTCTAAGCTGCTCTTGACGAATTGCTGATACAGAAATTTGACAACCTGCATACGTACAGCGTGTCTCATTTTAATTTAACATACCCCAACATTTTTTGAAAATATCTCTTCAATGCCATTAGTCTTAGTAGTAGCAATAGTAGAAATAGTAGGGGTGGTATACAAATAACACCTTTTCCTTGTTTCAACATTCCCTTTAATACGCACTTAAAGTTCAAAATTAATATTCTCGGCCATTCCTAAGATGTAACTGTTACGGCTTGTTAGTAATCTCCATCCAAGTAGTGCATTTCAATTTAGCTCACTATCCTCTGAAAGTTTCACTATAATACTCTAAGCTGCAGCAGTACTAGCATTACTCGGTAGTAACAGTTGCAAAAGTAGCAGTATGAATATCGTGCATTTTTACCTAGTTTAGCATCTTACCTAACATATACTGACAGTTTCAACTAAATACTCTAGACCACTCCTGGGATTCTACTGATAAACCTTTTTGATAACCTGCTTGTATAGTGTATTTTCTTTAGTTCAACATCCCCATGAGTTCCCTGAAAATTTCAACTGCTTATCCTCAGCTTCAGTAATAGTAGTCGCAGCAATATCACTATCGCTAACCCGTCAGCCTCGTTACGTGATCCTGTCTGTGGGAAAAATGAATGAGATAAGCTCCCAACCACAAGTGATTTGATATCTCACCTCCAAGAAATAAAGTTTGTGAATAGTGAATAAAGACACTCCACCAAAACACAGATAAAAAATAAAAATAAATAAAACTCCATATTGTGTAACTCCACGATGAACAGAAATTGAATTAGAAAAAGAATCAGAAGCAGCAACTTTTATTCTAAGCCCCAAATAGAAGGATCTAATAACTCTAACCACAGAAAGGGGAATCCCACCACTAATTAGAGCTGAAAGAGCCCAAGCATGTTAAATATTGTCAAAGGCTCCTACTATATTAATTAAAAGTATGTAAAGGGGGGGGGGGCTCATTCCTTTTTTGAAGCCTACTTGATTAAGACCAATTTTCACAAGATCGGATTTCTCTTTTACCAGATTTTGCGATAAGAATTACCACTTTAACCTTAAAACATGAAAGAACATTACCATAGTTGAGGATAAGATTTGAAGAATGAGAGGAGGAAGAAGGAAAGAAGTGGGAAGCAATTTGAGAGGATTTGAGCGGATCCCATCCTCATCTTTAAAACATTTGGCTTTTACTCCATAACATGCACCTAATAAAGAATAAAACAAAATAGAAATATCAAATTAAAACAACTATTCAAAATCTGATCAACATGCAAAAGTTGTTTAGAATCATCGCACGAATTCGAAAAGTCACCAAAATGAGTTTGCCACTCAACAAGCGAAGGTCTATTATTTTTGGAAGGTTCATTCATTCTTTCTGTTAACCAAAGAGCTTTTCAAAGTTTCTTTTTATTCACGTCAAGCTCAAACAAAGTGTCCATTAGCAAAATATTTTTATGACGAAGAAGCTCCAACTGGTAAATCGCATCTAAACAAAACTGACTTGCCATGCCGCGGCTTTCCGCAGATTTTCTAAAAACGAAAAGCCAATTTAGATGCATGATTGTTATGTAGAGGAGACATATTTGACGATAAAACAGGTTTTTCCATATTCGGTTTACACCGTTTTACTCAAAAATTTTCTCTAGCCTATATTTTAATCAATGTAACAATTGAAAATGTGTACAATGAAGCTCAAGCTCTATATTATCATTATGACAATTCAGATTAAAAGGCATAGCTACTTTTGAAGCCAAATATTCAACTTTATCCTGGTAAGCCGGTATCAAAATTTATACCTAGTAACTGTATCAAAATATTTCGAAAAACCAGCAACAAAATTAGATACAGAAACCGAATTATTGATTATAGAAAACGTTGTTGAAAATTGAATCGGAAAATGATCACTTGTTGGAAAATGCGGGATAACTTTGACCATAAAAGATGGGGCAAAATTAACGAGAACATGATCAATATTGCTCGCATTCCCGCTCCAGTGAGACAAAGTAAGATCAAGTGACTTCTGGCAAATATTGGAATTTGGTTTTAAGAAGAAAATTCAATTGAACTATGCTCATTTACATTATCTAATTATCTCAATCACAAATCACAAAATGTCATACAAATATCACAAATCACAATATCACAAAAGGTCATAAAAAGGTGCAAACTCGAATGTAATAGGGCAATAATAGTATTAAGTGCTATGGCAAGAAAACGTTTAAGCGTAAAAATTTCCTAAAGAATTGTAATTTAATCAGAAAGAAAGCGTAACATACCTGCTCTTCCTTGTTCAAACAAAATCCAAAAAATTTATAAGGATATCTTTTTAAAAAAGACGCAAACGCGCCGCTAATTGGAACTTCATATCTAATTTCTCTTCTTTCTGGATCCCCGTGTAAATTGTTCTCCGAAAAATCTGAAAAAGAAAAAGTTATTGCCGCATATGCCTTAAAAAGTTATATGTCACGTCAAATAATGTCAATGAAAAATTACGTAGATCAACTTAGTTGAGAAAGGATTAAGATAACAAATGTTTATGTTTACCATTTATCTTCCTCGGACTAAACTAAATGACTTTTTAGGAACAATGCTCCACTGCGTAGCACAACTTTCTCTGCAATATTTTTGTTATAATAATAAATTGATTTTTTATCTCAGGATTGAGTCAACAGCAAATTTGGCCCTCTTTTTTGGTAAAATTACAGTTTTGTGCCTTCAAATGGCAGAAAAGGTCACTTTCCTATGGCAAAATATTTTCAATCAGAGGCAACGCTGTAGCGTTGCCTATAGTAAAGGCCAAACGGATCCAATGTTTTTTTTTTTTTTCCAGAGGCACTTTATATGGAAGGAGTCGTCGTAGAAGCTTCAAAGGGGGCTCATTCGATTGGAAATCGAGAGTTCCAGTGCACTTTTTAATAGTAAAAAATGATTGGAGGGTAACTAGCCCCCCCCCCACGCCCATCATTCCCCCAAACACATCCAATCAAAATTTTGAGATAGCCATTTTGTTCAGCGTAGTTGATTTCCAGATAGAAAATATATTTTTGAGGAGGATACTCCCCCACAACCCTCAGGGCAAGGGTTTTAAGTTATGCCCTGGGGGCATATAAGGTTTTTATAGAAGGCGTTGTCGTAGAAACTTCAAAACAGGCTCATTCGATTGGAAATTAAAGAGATAGTGCCCTTTTTAATAGTCGAAAGTGATTGGAGTGTAACTAGCCCCCCTCCCCCCCATGCCCATCATTTCTCCAAACACATCTAATCAAAATTTTGAGATAGCCATTTTGTTCAGCGTAGTTGATTTCCAAATAGAAAATATATTTTTGAGGAGGACACTCCCCCACAACCCTCAGGGCAAGGGTTTTAAGTTATGCCCTGGGGGCATATAAGGTTTTTATAGAAGGCGTTGTCGTAGAAACTTCAAAACAGGCTCATTCGATAGGAAATTAAAGGGCTAGTGCCCTTTTTAATAATCAAAAGTGATTGGAGGGCAACTAGCCCCCCCCCCACACGCCTATCATTTCCCCAAACACATCCAATCAAACTTTTGAGATAGTCATTTTGTTCAGTGTAGTTTAATTCCAGATAGAAAATATGTTTTTGAGGAGGACACTCCCCCACAACCCTCAGGGCAAGAGTTTTAAGTTATGCCCTGGGGGCATATAAGGTTTTTATAGAAGGCGTTGTCGTAGAAACTTCAAACAGGCACATTCAATTGGAAATTCAAAGGGTTAGTGCCCTTTTTAATAGTCGAAAGTGATTGGAGGGCAACTAGCCCTCCCCCCCCCACAACCATCATTCCCCCAAACACATCCAATCAAAATTTTAAGATAGCCATTTTGTTCAGCGTAGTTGATTTCTACATATGTTTTTGAGGAGGACAATCCCCCACAACCCTCAGGGTAAGGGTTTTAGGTTATGCCCTGGGGGCATATAAGGTTTTTATAGAAGGCGGTGTCGTAGAAACTTCAAAAAAGGCTCATTCGATTGGAAATTCCGAGGGCTAGTGTCCTTTGTAATAGTCGAAAGTGATTTGAGGGCAACTAACCCCCCTCTGACGCCCACCTTTTCCTCAAACACATTCAATCAAAATTTTAAGACAGCCATTTTATTAAACGTAGTTTTAAGTTCTGGAAATTAGGTCTTTGAGGATTACAACTCCCCCAAAGCCCACAGGGCAAGGGTTGTAATTTAAGGATTCTTGGAATCCTTAATATTATTTCTTATGGAAGGGATGCTCGTATAAACTTTAGAGAGGGCTCATTTGATTGAAAATTGAAAGTTCTTCTTCACTTTTTAAGAGTCAAAAGAGATTGAAGGGCTACTAGCCCCTCTCCCTCCTCCACGCCTTAAATGCATCAGATAAAAATTTTGAGATAGACATTTTGTTAAAATAGTTCAAAGTTCTGATAACAAAAAACTCCGGTGTCGAAACAGCCCACCAGGGCCCAGGGGTAGGCGTTGTAAGTTATGCCCTGGGGCATAACTTATTAAGGGGGGTTTATAACTTATGGGAAGGGGTTTTGTATGGGAAGAACACATAGGAAATCTATTATAATTATCCAATTATAAGGTTAAAATACATACTCTGTGATAGATGCAAAATTGCTTTGGCACACAAATTCTTATTAAGGTCAATTCCAAACAGTCGTGATCCCTTTGTGTCAGCAAGTGAAGTGATCTAAACCCCCTTATTGGAGCTATTTTTTTAATCCATTCATTGTTGTCAATCGCTGTCCACAAGTTATGCAAGCTGTCTATTGTTCATATATAAGGTTTTTATCAAAGAGGTAATCGTATAGACTTTGAAAAAGCCTCATTCGATTTAAATTGAAAGTTCTAGATCCGTTTTTTAAAGTCAAGAATAATCGGACAGTAAGCACCCCCTCCCCATGCTATAAAAATTTGAAATTTTTTGCAATCAAAAACGAACAAAAATTGATTAAAAAAAACTTTCCGAAAAATAAGTTTTTCAAAGAAAAGTAAAGGCCATTTTAAACTTAAGCTCAGGAGATACAAATACCTGTTAAAATTCAAACTCAAAACGACCAGAAATTACTATTGAAGAATAAATGAAACCCAAAACGAACAGAAATTAAATAAACAATCATAGCAAAAAACATACAACGAGTAATAATATAAATGAACAAATAGATCTTAAAGCGAGTAATGCTTAGATTGAATATGAAAATCAAGCTTAAAACGAAAACAAATATTTTGCTATTAAAGTAAAAATGAAACTTAAAACGAACAGAAATCAAATAAACAATCAATGCGAACAAACATACAATATATATTAATATAAATGAATAAATAAATCTTAAAACGAGTGAATCTTAAATTGAATATGCAAATCAAGTTTGAATCGAATAAAAATAACTACAAACAAGAGTTTGGGTATCGGCTCACTGCAGAAGCCTAAAACCTACTGCGTCATTGGCGCTTTACTGAAAACGAATTATATCACAAATGTTTTCTTTTGTACTTAATATTGAAAATAAATATTAAAATTATAGTAAAATTTTGAACTGATGAGCTTTTAGCAATTAATATCATTATGCATCAAATATCCAGTTTAATTTATTAGTTCTTTTCAAGATTGGTCAAGAAAAATAGTTTCACTACAAGCAAAATTTGGATACTGCCCCCTTCTTTAACTGTAAAAACCTAGTCTTCTGCGTCATTGGTGCTTCACGAAAGACGAATTACTCGTATATTACAAATTTATTATTTTCCAGTTCTTACAGCACCGAAAATGAAAATAAAATTACAGTGAAAAAAAATCTTGAACTGATGGATCTTTCAACAATTATATCATTATATATCTAATATTCAATTTGATTTTGTTTATACTTTCCAAGACTGTTCAAGACACATATAGTTTTGCCATTTTCTTAACTCTGCCATTTTTTGTAACTAATCGTGTTAGTTTGTTATGAAAACATTCTATGGCTTCTAGGCATTTCTATTTGAGCGGAAAACTGCACCTCAAACTTTGTGGAACATGCATTTTCTTGCATGAAACACCAAAATATAATAAAATGTCAAGTTTCGGAGTGTTCCACCACTCGCAAGAAAGTGCCATTGGTATTTTTGAATCCGCATGGTCAATTTAGGGGGTGGAGGGTAGGCTAATTCTCGTAGCAGCCCCATTCCGTCGTGGTATGGTTCACATTTTCAACACCTGGCGTCCGGACTATCATATAATCTACCAAGCATACAACTACCCCAAATCAGTATCAATAAATAAATGAAACCCAAAACGAACAAAAATTAAAATAAATATTAGAGTCAAACTCAAAACGAGCATAAATTAATGTGAGTAGGGTTCAAAACCCCTATGCTTTCTAAAAGCCAGAAGTTACAAAAGTGAAAATATTTCAAAGAATTGTTTTCAGTAAAGCGCCAATGACGCTGTAGGTTTTAGGCTTCTGCAGTGAGACGATACCCAAACTCTTGTTTGTAGTTATTTTTATTCGATTCAAACTTGATTTGCATATTCAATTTAAGTTTCACTCGTTTTAAGATTTATTTATTCATTTACATTAATATATATTGTATGTTTGTTCGCATTGATTGTTTATTTAATTTCTGTTCGTTTTAAGTTTCATTTATACTTTAATAGCAAAATATTTGTTTTCGTTTTAAGCTTGATTTTCATATTCAATCTAAGCATTACTCGCTTTAAGATCTATTTATTCATTTATATTATTACTTGTTGTATGTTTTTTGCTATGATTGTTTTCTGTTCGTTTCAGGTTTCATTTATTCTTTAATAGTAATTTCTCGTCGTTTTGAGTTTGAATTGTAAAAGGTATTTGTATCTCCTGAGCTGAAGTTTAAAATGGCCTTTACTTTTCTTTGAAAAACTTATTTTTCGGAAAGTTTTTTTTTAATTAATCACTGAAAAAGGCTACAGAAATATGTCGCCTGTTTTTTTTTAAATCGGTCAAATTTACTCAAACTCTTAGCTTTCGATGGGCATCATTAAATTTAATGGCTTTTACATTATGTTGAATCAATATCAATTCTTTTCATGGATTAGTTGTTATTAAAATAATTTTTTTTAGATATTCTAAAAGTTTCTAATTCCTTAATTACAGGTTGTTACTATGAACTGTTTGATGTATAATAATCCTTATTGAGCCGTACCTGGAGCTTTTATGCTACCCTAAACTACCTCTGCATTGCTATATTACTTTTGATTTTTTTTTTTTTTTTTAAGAAAACAACAAATAAACCAACAGACAATTTACCCAATTGGTAAAAAAAAAAAAAAAAAAAAAAAAAAAAAAAAAAAAAAAAAAAAAAAAAAAAAAAAAAAACACTAATAAAACTTGCAATACAACTGAATCTTTTAAACTGAAACTGAAAAAATCAAAACAGTCCAAGAATCATTGATTCAACAAAGCTAAAGTAGTACTGAAATACTACTTACTTTATTTTTTTTTTAATTTTATAGTTACTGAAGTTCAGCTGAATTACATTTCTTTTCTTTTTGTTTATTTTATCGTAAGTTTTATTTTATTTATATACGTATCATGCTGAGGAGGGCTCTTACATATAAAGAAACAAAATACTCTAAAGGTTTTAAAGAATATTACTGTCTTAGGTAAATTCACTGTTGTTTTAATGACGAAAAGGCCAAGTGATGTTTTTTTTCCTTTCTATCTCTTGTTATTTTCGATTGTGGGGACTAAAATTTTTGCCGTCGTGCTTTAATGCGAGTGGAACATGTTCATTATTCCATCAAGCCGAAATTCCTTTCAAATTGGTCCAGAATGACATGATATCTTCTCGTCAAATGCAGTTTTTGATGTAGTTAAAGGAGGGTATTTGATGCTGTTTGTCACAGTATTTTTTTGTTTGGAAACAAGAAAAAAACACTTACATATTTATTTCAAATTCTCTACCAGAAATGTATTTATTGTAACCTATATTTGAAATAAATGGAAAGCATTAAAATATGTATTATAATTACATGTATTAAAATACTACCTCATCACTGGCATAAAGTTTATGAATGAATGAATAGAAGTTCTTCATTATCAAGCAAACTATCAGAACATAAACAACTGCCGAACTTGTTGCCGTGAGGCAGCTAGCCTTGATTGTATGCAAAACAAAACATAAGTACATAAGTGCAATATTCAAAGATAGCCTACAGCAATGAACCAAACTGACCTTTCAAATATAAATATAAATGAGTAAATAGAGTAAAATGAATAAAAATGAATACTCAAGTACACAAACATAAGTGCATAAGTAAAATGCAAGTAATATAAGAAAAGTGAATAAAAATGAGGGGATAAGTAAAAACACAAGCACATTATAAAAAACATACAGTAATGAATCCAACTGGCATGTCAAATAAAAATCAAACAAAAAAACTAGCACATTAAAAATACACATGAGACATTAACATGATAAATTACTATTTTCATTTACTTTATGACTTCAACAAACGCTGGCACAAAACTCTTTCTGTAACGCTAAAAAAAAACTAAGATTTTTTGTACTTTTGATCGGGGTAAACGGGGCTTTAGAGGTGAATAAGGGGCTGGGAGTACACATTGAAAGCATGGGTTACAACGCAGATTATTTCTGAAATTGGTACAAAGAGTAACACGTCGGGCTGCTAAGGAAAGGAGGTGTGTAGTTCGTCGAGGAGGAGAAAGTGAGGCACTTTGCCCTGACCGTAAATAATTCTCAGGGCTCTCTCCTGGATAATTTCTAATCTATCGGACTGGCCCACCGTAAGATCAAAATACCACACTGGGCAAGCATACTCAAGTTTTGGACGGATAAAAGATATATAAAGGCGGAGGTTATGTGCTTTTGGGCATGAAAATTTAGCAAATAGCTTAAGGAGAGACAGAGATGTCTCGTCTGTTTAACAATAGAGCAAATGTGGGCCTCCTATTTCAAACCGCTAGTCAGTGTGACCCCTAAGAGTTTTGTTTTTGTTGTAATTATTTCATTAGATATTGGGGTTATAGATGATGGCTTTGATTCAAGAAAACTAAAGGTCATAATATGTCATTTATGGGAATTCCCTTTCATTTTTGACTGGGCTGCTGAAGTAATGCTAACAAGATATAGGAAGAAAAAAGCATTACGTTTTAGATAAGAATTTTATTTCAAATACGGCTAACACAAGCCCAGATTTTAATAGACAAAAGCAAGACAAAACATCCAAAAAAAACTTAAAAACAAAAATGCACAAAAAGTCGGCAAAAATACAAAACTCAAGTTTTTCTTATTTTTAGCTATTTTTATTTTTCAATCAAAAACTTTGTTTACATTGACCGGCACAAGTTTTCTTAAGAGTGATGACATTTTTGTGCTAAACTTAATTTGTTTTTATCAGTTAAGCACAAAAAATTTATAAGGAGATTGATTTAGCTATGCATATTCAACAAATTTTCGTTAATAATGTTTGAACTGTAATAGCTAGTAAAAGTAGTTTGAAGGTGTTCAATAACACCAGCAGCTTAGCAGCACCTAAATTCAGGATTTTGTTTTTGTTTGACGATTTTGTAGTTTTGATACATCATCACGGGCTCTAATATTCAGTATGTTTAGTTGGGATTATCAATCCGATTTTCAATTACAATTTTTCTTCGCTCCCCTTTTTATCTTTTCCTTCTTTTAGCTCCCCTCCCTCTTTTATTTTCTCTTCTTAGAAGTATAAAAGTTGTTAGTGTTGGTTTATTTCTTATGTTAAAGGAGACATATCAAATATTACTTCTTTGTCAGCCTTGTAAAAGATGAAACGTATAAATTGTATTATGTTAATTCAATAACAAAGCTCAATTCAGTGAAAGATATTTGCAATAATCATAGTATATTTTACTTGGAACTTCCTTCATATTACACATACCGCTCATCTCACTATTTTATCCTTTTTTAAACTATGGCTCTACTATATCCTAAACTATGGCTCTACTTCTATCCTCTACTATCCCAGAAAAAGAATAATATGAATTTTACCTTTATACTTCATGACAGGAGATTGAAATTTGTGAAACCAAGATGACCCTGTGAAAATTCTTTTGTAAAGCACGTCAATATTTACTGGTACCTTCATATATAATTTTTCTTCATATTGATGATGTGCAACTGGACGGGCTGAAAAGCAAAATTGTATAAATGTTGGTATTCTATAAAGAGGGAAGAGGGGTATAAGCATCACTTCCAGAGGTCCCAGAATGGGTTAGTGGCATGATTTGGAAATAAGAAATTTGGAAATCAGGAATGTGAGCTGGAAATAAAAAGGGGTACAAGAATCAATTTGGCACATGACACTGGTATAACGATTAGTCAGTAGAGGATTGTAGAAAATATTGCAGTCAGCCGAATTTAGTGTTGAGTTTCTCAATGTCTTTTCTGATTTTTATTTTATTTTAGCAATGCAACTTTTGAGCAAGTTAGCGACGTCAAGTTTTCTTGGACAGGATACTTCTGTTTGTCAGTACAAACGTTTATTATTGACAACACCTTTTAAGGATATCCATACTCGTTATTGATTGCCTTCCAATAGTACAGCTATTTAGCGGTCTTTAGAGCTTAGTTTAAGCAATTCTTCTTAACTTTAAAAGATGCTTGATTTATCTCAACTGGTCATGATAAATATTTTTCATACAAGCAGTTCTTTGACTAAAATGACTCTAGTAGTTCTCATTGTAAACAATGGGGTCTATTGTAACATTTTAAACGGGTTAGACATGGGACAATCCAGATTGAGCACGCTGGCGTTTAATCCTTCAATAAAATACTGTGAAACTTGATTTGAATCATTGCAGTCTAAGCATGGAGAGCAGTCATTTTTAAGCAGCAATTCATTCAAGCACTGAAGAAATGTAACGACTAGCCTCCTACTTGTCTTGGTTGGAGTCACTGCTTGACGCCCTGTCTGTGTCTCCATCAGAAATGTGAAGCGGTCAAAAGTGTCAACAACAATTAAATTATACAAATAAAACTTAATAACAAGAATAATGTTGTAGGTTAGCGTTGCTGTCGAGCTTACATCTCGAATTGGAGTACAAGAAGCTGAAATAATCTGAGAAAACACAGTGTCAAAAAATCAAAAGCCAAAGGTGGATTATGTATAGATGAAAAATCACAACTAGTATTACTTGTATCAATATTAAAATCCTTATTATATCTAATTTTCCGATTTCACTGTTTTAAGATATTATCCAACTTACTGTCAAACAGTTTGTGGTAACAAACTGTAAGTAAGGCGTGACTTGACTCAATAGTAACCGAAATTCTAAATAACACAATTTCAATATCAATAGACACATGAAACAAATCAACTTATTATGCTGATTCCAATTATTTAAGATTCATTAAGTGTAGCATTGCCTATCAAAAGATAAAAGCCTGAGAAACTTTGCTTAATTTTGGAAAAAGGGAGAAAATACTACTGAAAAGTCAAGAAATTTTGATGAAAATCACTCCATCAGATTACAACTATCCTGGTCTATAAAAAAAAAATAAAATAATCATAATAATAATACTTTGTGGCAACATTGTTCTTTATTTAGGCAGGTCTATTTCGCCACCTGTGACATACTTTGAAGCTTGATTTGGATCATCGCAGTCTAAGCATGTACAGCGGTCATTTTTAAGCAGCAGTTCATTCAATTACAGAGCAGATGTAACAAATAGTCTTCTAGTTGTCTTGGTTGGAGTTGCCACTTGTCACCTCAAATATGTTGCCATCAGAAAAATAAAGTGGTCAAAAGAGACAACAACAATAAAATTATATGATTAAATTAAATAATAAAAATAATTTTGTTGATTACTGTAGCTTTAGAGCTTACAACTCAATTTAGAGTGCAGCAAGCTGAAAGAGCCTTAAAGAAAAGACAGTGTCAAACAATCAAAATGTGCACAATGTATAAATGAAAGATCCATGGCTACCATTACTTGATAGTACTTTAATATTAATATTTAAAAAAGAACAATACATCTAATTTTCCCACTTTGCTATTTTATGATATTATCCAACTTACTACCAAACAGTTCAAGGAAACAAACTGTAAGTAAAGAGTGACTCAACTCAAAAGTAATCAAAACTCTAAAACACAGAATTTTGATATCAATAGATACATCAAAAGTACCACATTATTATGCTGATTCAAAATCTATAAGATTCATTAAGTTTAGTAATACTTATCAAAAGATACTAGCCTGAAAAAATTTGCCTGACTTTTGAAAAAGGGGGAAAACACCCCAGAAAAGCTAGAAAATCTTGATGAAAATCACACCATCAGATTCACTGTATCCGAGTACCTTACTGCAGAAGTTTGAAGCTTCCTATAACAAAATGAAAAATTTTACATATTTTTCCAGAAGATAGCTAACGGATGCGTGTTTTATTGTTTTATATGCGCGTTATTTATTAGCTCTTTTTCCCATGAGTGATTGGATCAAGCTACTGGTCCAACCAGATTGAGAGAGGGTGCATTCGAACAGAAATTAAAAATTCTAGTGCCAATTTTAGTTGACCAAAATAATTGGAGAGCAACTAGCACCTCTTCTAAGCCCCTTTTTTCTAAGAGCCCTGAGATCAAAATTTTGAGATAGCCATTTTGCTTGGCATGGTTGAAAAATGCAATAACTATACTTTTAAGGGTAATATGGCCCCCCATAGCCCGTGGGGATTGGGTTGTAAGTTAGAAAATTTGCCCATTGTTTGTGTACAGTATTTGTTAATGGGAGTCTACAGACATTTTTCAGGAGGGAGGATTTGTGCTTGGAGCGTAATTTATACTTGGGAGGGGGATTTGCACTTAGGTTGATGTCCATCAAGAGAATTTTTTGAGAAGAGGGAAATTTCGGGAGGGGGGGGGGGGTTCAAAATTTCCAGGCGATATTTTACATTGAGGGTTGTGGCAGAATTTTTATATGTAAATCTTTTTATTTGTCTGAATTTCTCTTTACCAATTCAATTTTGGATGTATAGACATTAAGGGTAAATTTGCTGAGGGAAATTTTCAGAGTTTGGATTTCCATGAAAAATGTCCAAGGAGGGGGAATTTCCAGAGTGATTGTAAAAATGATTAGAATTTAAAATATTTTTCAAATAAAAGTATTCAAAGGAGAATGTTTAAATCTAAATTGTCCAGAAGAAAATTTATGGAGGGGGTGATTTTCAGCTTGGATAGAATTATCTCTATTTTACATGGGAGGGACTTTCAACAGACGAGTTTCCCACAAGGGAAGGGAATGTTTCATTGAGGGTGAGCCAGATTGTAGCCATATTTGACCCAGATTAATTGGAAAACAAAGAGATATTAAATATATGATACAAGTTTATTTTTCCAATTGAAAGCAAGGAATAGCATCAAAACTAAAATCAAACAGAAATATTCCGTATATGAAGGGGTTGCTCTCCTCCTCAATACCTTGCTTTTTACACTAAAGTTTGAATGTTTGTACTGATTTTTACAAGAACAACTCTTGAAACACAAGGGTTGTTTAATTAGAATAGGAAGCTTTTAAAATTGTTAAAAACTTTAGCCTGAAGAGAAAGGTATTGAGGAGGGGGGGGACCTTTTCATATACAAAACGGCATCAAAACTATTCTTCCAAGTTTGATAGCAATAAAACTATTTGAAGGCCAAAGTGAAACTATTTATAGGACCAATTTTCTTTTAAGCAAGTTTCATGGAGATGAATGACTGTGAATACATATCCTGGACTTTGGAATTGATATATGGGCTTAAGCCATGCTTACCAGTTTTAAGAAGTATTGCAGTGTTTAAGTGAATTTGAGCATAATCACACATCCATTTTCAAGCTTATTTGACTAGCCCCAAGTCCCAACACTGCAGTAGCATCATGTTTGTGTGCACCTGAGGTCAAAATATCTAATTTATCCTTTTGGAAAATATATTATTAAAACAACATGTAAAGTCAAATCTGCTGCAGATTAAAAGAAATTATTTGCTAAGACTTTTTGCTATTGCTGTTGGCAGAATGTGACCCCATCCCAAATACCAAAAAAAATGTAGGTAAGGATCATCAGGGATCCAAATTTCAAAATTTTCTGCAGCTGAAAAATACTGGCATCTACTTTCAGTTCTCTTTTCCTGATTTTTGAAAATTTTGTGGAGAAATTTTGCCATTTGTTCACAATATTCAGCTTATAGCTTAAAAACAGGAAGAATTATAGAGTGTCTTTCACAATGACAATTGATAACCAGTAATTGTGTTTATTCTTAAAATAATAGCTTCTGACTGTAAAATCAAAGTTGATAGAAAAGCACCAGAAAAAATTCAAACAAAAAATAAAAGCTTTAAATTTTGATGAATTAGCCTACAGTTAGATATTTTCGTTTTACATACATACATACATGCATGTATTTAAAAACCAGTGGCCATATACACACAAACAAATAAATAAAAACAATAAGGAAAGAACAATAGCCCTCAACAAATTTAAACTACAACTTCTTTCCAAGCCATCAGACTATTCTCTATAAAACAACCCAACGCAATAATTAGGTCCCTCAAAGTAGTCCCCAAAACACCCAGGAGCAGCAGTACATCCCCATGAAAAATTTTATCCCTAAAATTTGCCAAACTTTGGCATCTACTCAGAAAATGGTCCATAATAATAGGATAATACAATGGTCATAATAGGTTGCCACATCATTAAAAGAAATAGTTTTTCTTTCTTCAGTTTTTACAGAACCAAAGAAAGATGTTTCTTTAAGAATTTATTTTAAATCTCAAAGAAGTTAAATGGATACATCAACATTTAAAATGATCAGTGTACAATTTGCTGCTTTATTAATGACCCTCAATTTTTGTTATATAGTTACAGTTTTTTACCATATCATAAAAAACTGTTTGCCATCATATAAAAGTTGAGACCTACACTATTGCCCTAATCAATGGTTAAAACCTATTGGCAGGCAGCCAACCATAGGATTAATAATTTCCTTATAATTACTTTATAGTCCCAAAACTTCACAGGGGGAGGCATTCCCCCTACTGAGGGTATCTATGTCTTAATACCATTAGCCTCACTAGTTCCAATAATTGTAGAAGTAGTATGCAAATAGTACCTTCTGGTTAGTTAAAATCTACCTCAACATATTCTGACAGTTTCAACTTAACAATCTAAGATATTCTTGATATATCTTTTCAACAAACTGTATGATAATAGCATGTTTTGATTTGGTTCAATTGATTCATGCACATGCTTTTTGGTTGATTCAACAAGCCTTACAATTTTTCACCTTCATACCTTTTGCCTTATTTGTAGGAGTAGTAACAGTAATTACTTTAAATTGCATTGTCCAACAAAAGGGCTGTTTTTTAGCACTAAGATCTTTCATCTTTCTGCAAAGATTATTGTTTTTTCAACTCATCTTTGTTCTAAGATCTTACAGCTTGCTGTTGTTAGCAAAATATGTGAAAGATGCCATCTTTCTGCCATATAGAACAATGATGAGAGAACTTTGATGATCTACTCCTCATTGTTCTCAGACCACCCATCAGAACAGAATGATGAAAGATGCTTGCATAAAAACAACCAAAGATGTAAGATCTTAGTTCAAAGATTTCACTTTTAAGAGTTTTCTGACAAAAGATGTAAGATCTTAGCACATTGATGAATGAAAAAACAGCCCTAAAATAAAAAAAAGAAAATCCTGTAGAGTTGCTGGTTAGTGATGATGGGGAGCCATTGACTCAATTGCCTCCCACTCTGATTTCTGTGGCTTAATGTGCCAACTCTTGTCAACAGCAATCTTAAAGGCATTAACAGATGAGCAATTACAGCAGTACCAGGAAGATAATTCTAGTGGGTAATCACTCTATTGAAAAAGTAGTGGTTGTGAACTCTGGTATCTGCCCTTTTTTGGGACAAATTCTTACTATACCCTTTGTCCTCAGGGATTCATCAAACTGACAGATTTTGACCAGAGGAGTCAGCATTCAAAAGCTCATATGTCATTATGACATCCCCTCTTCAACACTGCACACAAGTATTGGGAGCTTGAGCTTATTCAATTGTCTATCAACAACTTTTGTTGCCTGTCTTTGGACATGTTTTATTTTATGCTGATCACTCTTGTTCAGGGGTGTTAGGCTACAACACACATTCCAAATTATTAGCAATGGTTGCACAAAACCCTTGTACAGTTTGGTCATAACTTTGGATGATCTGCTGTGTACAGTATGCTTGATTATGCTAAGGATCTGGGATGCTTTGGCAACTACTGTTAGTGCATGCTTGTTAAATTTTAGCTCCTTATAAAACAACAAGTCCCAAATCTCTCCTCTCTGCCAGAGTCAATCAATTGTCTTGAACAATCCCCTCCTATCCAGCAGGCTAGTAGATGTGTTAGGCAAGTATTAGTTGTAGTAGTAAGCTACTAACAGTAGTAGGCTATTTTAGAAATTTGGGACATAAAAGGAACATATGTAGCAAATTTATCACATTAAATAGAATATTTCCCTGCTGTATACATATTTCTGTAAAAAAAAGTTTGATTTTTCACCAAATCAGCATTAAAACTACTTGTCTTTCCTTCTTATTGGCCCTAATTGTTATAGGCTTTGCCTATAACCCAAAATCCTATTCTACTACCTATGTACCAATCTTTTCCTTCCAAGAAAAGAATACTAAACTCTTCCAAAATGAAAGAATGCATATTCAACTTACAAAAAAAAGAGATTAGCCATGATTGTTTTTTTTTGCTTTGGCACCCATGAAACTGCTTCCTGAGTTGATGCTGTCAACGTTTAATTTTTAAAGTCTGTTATTTACTATCAGGGTTGCCAACAGGACATATAAAAGGGACATATTTTAGAAATTTGGGACATAAAAGGAACATATGTAGCAAATTTATCACATAAAATAGAATATTTCCCTGCTGTATACATATTTTTGTAAAAGAAATTTGATTTTTCACCAAATCAGCATTAAAACTACTTTTCTAGCACTAAATATACCCAACAATTTATTTCTACTAATTTTTTACCGACGTTATTTTTTTTACAAACGTTATTATTTTTCAGAGTTGCTTGCTCTTTCTGCAGACAACTATTTGCAAATGCTCTTGAAATTGTTTACAAGTCTCTATTCTTTCATCTTTAAACAATTTTATTTCTCCTTGCTTTTACACTACAGTCAAGATAATAGGCAAGTAGGCCCTTTTTTAGTCAACAATCACTTCTGGCTTCTTTCTTCTTCTTCTATTTCACAGCAGGCGGACTTTTCAGTTGATACTATTTAAGCCCTTTTCCTTTTGCTTCACTCTGTGGGACTACAGAGCTACTGGCTTGGTTGTCTCTTATTTATTAGATATTCTCAGATATCTTTCAGTAGATCTTTCGACTCAAGGGGTTCAAATATAAGATGATAGATATCGATTTCTGTGCTCTGTGTACATAAGCTCTTGTGTGTATAGTCGACTAGGCTCTTGGCTCATAGTGAGATTTTGTGGAATTTGAAGCACATTAACAGTTTACAATGCTAGGTATGCTCTGCAGACGTCAGCATATTACATTCAAATAGGCAGTGGTCAATTGTTTCATTATTCATAATACAATACCTGCAAAAAGGGGACAGGAGAACTGAACCACTTGAATTAGGGAACTGATACGAGAATGCAAGAAAGTTTAGTCCATTTGTTCCAGAACAAATTCTATGATAAATTTAGAAAAGTACTTATTGGGAAAGGGGGTAAAGAGTAGGATTTTCCTTATTAAACATAATATCTGATAGTCTCCATCGGTAAATATCTCTAATGGGGATTGGTCTCCCACTTGGCGGGTCAATATTTATAGCATTTTTTGCTATTTCGTCAACCTGATGATTATAGTCAGGGAAAAACATCAAAAGTCAGGAGAAAACATCTTTTTCTTCTTCTATTTCACTCAGGCTACCTATTTATCACACCTATTATTTATCGCTACCTATTAGCATCTACCTATTTATTAAGTATTACTAACTGAAAACGGAAAGTTTGCAAAAAAAAATTAGATTTTTATGATCTGGAACCAATTCCATATTAATAGATGTACCAAAAAACCAATTCCTGATTCCAAATATATAATATTTTTTAACTATAGTATTATCCATTAGTGGGCCTAAAAAGATTTGTCAAATTTTCAAAAAAGGTGAAAACACCCCATAAAAGTCAAAAATTTTAATGAAAATCATGTCATCTGATTCAGCTCCTATCTATAAAAATGAAATTTTATAGTGTTTGCCAGAAGAAGCATTACGGATTTGTGTTTAATTCTGGGATGCCAAATGGACACTTTTAGTGGCTTTTGGACACTTTTTTACTCTGAGGGTCACCGGGACACTATTGGGTCAAAAAAGGCAGCTTTTTGAAAAAAAGGACACTTTTTGGACATTTTTCCAAATCAAAACCAAATGTCTTTATTTTCTTCATTTTTTATAAATATGACTGCTTTTAATTTGTTCTTTAGTTTTAAGCTTTGTTTACGTCTTGGGGATTTTTCTTAGATGTTTTTGCGCCTTGAGCGAACACTATTTATCTACCGAATAGGAATAGGATCTAAAGTCTTAACCAATGTGGTGTGCTAGAACTAACAGATCAGAGTTGCCACGGGTAGTACCAAAGTACTACTTTTAGTACTTTTTGATCAAAGTAGTACTTCTTGAATACTTTCTGCAAAAGCAGTACTTTTTCAATACTTTTTGTCAAAAGTAGTACTTTAGACCGAAAAGGGCAATTTTGAAAGCATATTAGAAATGACAACCAACAATGATAACCAAGATAACCAACTAGATTTTTTTTATTGTTAAATTTCAATAAAAACCGATCGTAATAAATTCACCTTCTTAAAAAGACCCAAAAAATCATTTTAATTGCTCCCTTCCCGTTTAATTTTTTAAAGTGGCTTGGTCTCAGTCTCACTTCCTCCAGCCTTAAATTTGCATCGCTCCAACATGAAGATTTGAGGAATTCTGAGTGACAGAATTTTTGTTTTGTTTTTATTTTATCAAACAAAAAATATTTCAATCATTGTTTTCAGTTCCTAAACGAAACAGCAGTTATTTTACATAAAATGCCTTTTTTTCCGTTTGTAATTTGAATCATAACTCCCAACCAAAAGAAAGCAAGAAATACAAGAAGATTATTTCTTCAACCACACAATTCAACCCCAAGAATATTAGCCTATAGCTGTTTTGATGGGTTTCACAGGTCCAGACGTACAAATAGTTTTTAGCGGAGGAGGTCAAACAATAAAGAAAAAGTTAAACTCATTTTCAAAATGAACTAAAAAGTAGAGAATTTTTTTTTCTCAAGAATATATGAATATAAATGAACAGGAGGGGCACAAAAAGCATTGGATTTTACATAACATAAATACCAAATTTGTCTAGGTTTTAAATGCATAAACGAAAATTCGATGAATTGAGGAAAACAAGTAAAAAAAAATCAAATTATGCAAAAACGAATCGATTTTTTGCCCGGGATTTTCACTTATATTTATAGATTCTGGAAAAAAAAATATATTTTCAAATTTTTTTACTTTCCAGTAAAAAAAAAAAAAATATTGTGTCTCATCCAAGATTAAAACCTAAGTTAACACATCCTCAGGAAGTGCTCTTACCGTTGTGCTTTACTGATAAAAGTGGAAAGTAACTGAACATTCGCGAGTGGTTGAAAAATAATTCACAAATTAAAAAAAATTGTGGTACAAAGAAATAAATGGAAAGTGGAACAAAAAGATCAGTGAGTTAATAAAAACGAACTGCAAATGATTTAATTAAAAAAATTAAGGGGGATAATAAAAAACCTATAATTTAATAAAGAAATACCGAGAAATTCGAAGAAATTTACGTTTTCAGGTGCTTGGGGCCCCAGCCCAACCTACGTGGTCCCTATGAATCAGTCTTTAAGTAAACTTTAAGCCTACCCTAACAGATACAAGAGTGTTTATTTTCTCCATAAAAATGGCCACTAGTCTAGTTGTCTTTTTCTAATGCCAAATATTTAGTGATTGTCCTTTTCTGAAGAAAACACGCTAAACACAAAAGCAGTACCATTCAGTTCTTTATTTTATAGTATTTCCAAATATCGTGGTTCCTTTTCTGAAAATACACCCACCCCCCTGATGGCCCTGGATATAGCCCTAGGAATATATTAAAAAAATCAACCAATCAAATTCTCACTTAGAAATATGAAAGAACATGTAAGAATATTACAAGAAAGAATGTCATCACAAGATTCGACACAACGATGAAATGTATTTATACAGTTATATATGGGACCTCAGAATGGTAGGGGGTATAATGTCAAAAAAGTGACCATGACACTTGGAAAAAGTCTAGCATGAAATTGAAAATTCTGGCTCAACTAACCCAGTTTTAATATTTTCTTTAAATTAGCCCCTGAAACATCCTTGTCAGGAAGCAAATAATCTCTAAGAGCAATATTATGCAGCGAATATTCAAGAAATTTTGAAATTTAGGATCTAGAAGTTTCTTTATCTCTTTTATTTTTCTTTCTTCCTCTATTAGATACCTCTTTTAGAGAAGCAAATACCCATAAAAACTAAACTTGTGCTGCAAAGGGCCCCTACTTGTCCCCCTTAGGTACGCCACTGGTTTGATATATGGAAAACCGGTTAGAGTCACTGCTCTTATACAGATTATCTATCCAGCTAATGACTCTGGAGACGAAGCCAATAAATCTGAAGCTAGTGCCAGTGAGTGTGAAGAAACTGCAAATTAAATTGAAGGTGAAGAGAATGAACTATTAAATGTGAGAAAACAAGAATCAGCAGAAATAAACCACCAAAGCCAGTGGAAATACAGAAATTCAGTGTAAAATGGATAGAAGATAAAGACTTGCAGGTCTGGCTGCAAAGATATCCAAGGGATAGGACAAAATCTTGGTGTAGGTTTTGCGAAAAGATCATTACTGGTGGCCTATCCCATTTACGTAGACATGCACTGAGGGAAAGTCATATATCCAAAGTTGTTAGTATGAAGAACCAAGTGCGTATTGCTGATGACCAAACCAATGAGTTTACTTTATCGGGAGCAGCAAAGGAAAGAGAACTAATTAGCCAACAGGTGACAGCTTTAGAGTTGGCAATGTCAGCCTGGGTAGCATCAAAATCCAAGGAGATGAGTATTATGGACAGCTTGCCCGAATTGCTGAAAAAATTTATCCCTGATTCATCAGTAGTAAAGCTTCTTGCATGTGGAAGAACTAAAACCACTGGACTAATCAAAAACGTAATTGCCCCATACGCCATCAGCCAGCTGAGCTCAAGATTGGAAAAATCGCTCTTTTCGCTGATGGTTGATGAAAGCACTGATAAGTTTGGGACAAAATACCTAGTCATCATCGTTCGCTACTATGACAAAACTACATGCGGAATCAAGGAAGACTTTTTGGCCATTCCAGAAGTTGGGGATACAACAGCAATGGGCCTTAAAAACTTGATCTATAAGACTTTAAGTGAGAAGAAGATGACATTGAAAAACTGCATAGGATTTGCATCTGATAATGCAAATGTGATGCTTGGGAAGAACAACGGCCTTGCAGCCATCATAAAGAAAGATATTCCCTGGCTGGCTATTTTCGGATACATCTGTCACAGTTTTGTACTATGCTCTGCTAGTGTTTGTGAGCAGTAAACTACAGAGATCGTCAAATTCAGCAATGATATATACACGTACGTATCGAATACTGCCAAACGACTCCGTGAGTATAAGGAATTCCAAAAGTTCTGTGAAGTAGCCGAGCATGCACTCCTGTACCCATCTGCAACTCGCTGGTTAGCGTTTGAGGCCGTCTCTCAGAGGCTGGTGCAACAGTGGACTGCTCTGACGTTGTTTTTCGCCTTACCTGCGAATGAAGGTCGGGATCAAACGGCAGTGAAGCTTTATATAGCTTTCATCGATCCCGAAGTCTTCTTCTTCTTCTTCTATTTAACAGCAGGCGGGCTTTTCAGTAAAACTATTTAGCCCTTTTCCTTTTGCTTCACTCTGTGGGCTACAGAGCTACTGGCTTGATTGCCTCATATTTATTAGATATATTCAGATATCTTTCAGCAGATCTTTTGACTCTAGGAGTTCAAATATAAGATGATAGATGTCGATTTCTATGCTCTGTGTGCAGGTATAGTTGGCTAGGCTCTTGGCTGATAGTGGGATTTTGTGGTGTTTGAAGTATTTTAACAGTTTACAAAGCAAGGTATGTTGTGCAGACGTCAGCATATTACATTCAAATAGGCAATGGTCAATTGTTTCATTATTCATATTACAATGCCTGCAAATAGGGGACAGGGGAATTGAGCCACTTGAATTAGAAAGCTTATATGAGAATGCAAGGAAATTTAGTCCATTTGTTCCAGAACGAATTCTATGATAAATTTTAGAAAGATACTTATTG
The DNA here is from genome assembly GCA_027921565.1 of Artemia sinica. Taxonomy (NCBI): domain Eukaryota; kingdom Metazoa; phylum Arthropoda; class Branchiopoda; order Anostraca; family Artemiidae; genus Artemia; species Artemia sinica. The sequence continues at coordinate 19,319,443 of CM051264.1, read as the reverse complement.
GGAAAGGGGGAAAGAATATGAATAATCTTATTAAAATTAATATCTGATAGCCTCCATCGGTAAATATCTCTAATTGGGATTGGTCTCCCACTTGGCTGGTCAATATTTATAGCATTTTTTGCTATTTCATCAATCTGATGATTACCACTTATGCCAGAGTGGCTAGGAATGTACTGAAAGTAAGTTTTTATGCCACTTGAAGCAAGATTATCAATAATACTGAGACAATGATAAGTGTCAATGTCCAACTTATATTGAGGAGCTGAGGCCAGCAACTCAAGGCTTGATAAAGAGTCGGAATAGATGATAATATTATTCGAATTTTCAATCAAAGGTTGGTTTTGCTTAAGGTGTTCTAATGCCATGATTATGGCATTTAACTCAGCAGACATTGTAGATAAATTATTAAATAATCTCTCCCCCATTGCAATTTTCAGGTGAGGAAGGAAAACACCACTTGCAACCTTCTCATCCATTTTTGACCCATCAACAAATATTTGGAAGTGATTTTTATAGGTAATTGTATTAAGTTCTGCAAATTTTTTCTGGGCAAAAGCAATGGGGGTTAAATCTTTATTCCATTTTGAAAATTCAGTATTTATTATGGGAAATGACCAATTCCATGGAGGGGATTGGGGGAAAGTAGGTGCAATAGACTTTGCTGGTACAGGGAACTTCTTTTGAATATTGGCATACTCATCTGCAATACCTCTATACATGGCTGGATTTCTTAACCAATTATGTAATGTGTGTGAGCTATTTGATTCAATTTTTGTAAGATGTTTTATCAAGAGAAAGCTACGTATCTCCCTTATTGTTGTTAATCCACTCTCCATAACCAGAAACTTGGTGCTTGTGGGTTTCCTAAGACCAAATATGAGACGTATTATATCATTTTGTGTTGTTTCAATTTTTTGCATCTGGGTCTTTGCACATGCACCATAGACAATGAGCCCATAGTCAATATGGGGTCTTATATGTGATTTGTAAAACTGGAGTAAGGTTTTCTCCTTACAACCCCAGGGTGTGGAAAGAAGTCTTTTTAGTATATTTGCTTTTCTATAACATTTTTTTATTGTGTTTGAAATGTGGAGGTGGAAATTAAGTTTTTGGTCAAGCATGAGACCTAGGTAATTAATATTATTATCTTCTGGAATAGTTGTTTTATTTAGAGTTAGTTTTGCATTAACATGGTTTCGCTTCCGGTGAAATTGGATTATTTTTGACTTGGTGGGTGCAATGGGTAAATCTGAATGTTGAGAGAATTTTTCAAACTGGAAAAGTGACTTTTGCAGATTTGACTGTGCTATCTGAAAGGTGTTGCCAGATGACCATAGCACCAGATCATCAGCATATTGTAGATTCGTGTGGGGTAGGTTCAAGTCCCAGAGATATAGGGCAAAAAGGAGGCAACTGAGGACTGCTCCCTGAGGTAGGCCTTTGGATATTGTCTTTTGGGGTGAAGAGGCTGAACCAACACAAACAATGAAACTTCGCACTTCTATGAAGGATTTAATAAAGGATACTACCTTAGGAGGTACTCCAAGGTTTGCAAGTTTATTTAAAAGGATTTGGTGGTTCACATTGTCATAAGCACCTTCAAAATCTAGGAAAGCTGCCACTAGGATATTATTTTTTGAGAAAGATTCATTTATTGCATTTGTTAGCAAAATGAAAGAAACTGTTGAGGAGTGGTATTTCCTGAATCCAGTTTGAGTGTGTGGGATCATGTTATTTTTCTCAACAAACCAGAGGAGTCTGTGATAAATCATTTTCTCCATTATTTTCCCCATCACAGGTGTAATCATTATGGGCCTATAAGACTCAGGGTTATCTTTTGGTTTATTTTTCTTTAGGATTGGTAGGAGGGACGAACATTTCCATATATTGGGGAACCTAGAAGATGCCCAAGCGTGATTATAACAATTTAGCAGTTCTTGTTTGTATGAAGGTGTGAGATTCTTTATCCATGTAGGGTGTATATTGTCATAGCTACTGCTAGTTTTGGACCTAATATGATGTATTGCATTATTCAATTCCTGGATTGAAAATGGATTAGCTATGTACTCGGATCCTGGGCGTGGTTAGTAACTAGGGTTCATAGGAATTGTGGACAGCTTGCTTTGATTATTTGATGTTAGCTTATTAACAAAAAGAGTTGCAAATAGGTTAGCCTTTTCATTATCATTGTCATAATGGGTATTATTATGTATAAGCTCATACAGGAGTGGGTTGGGAGAAGTCTTTTTCCCACATATGTGGCTTATGACTTTATGTATAATTGGCTCATTTGTTTCTCTGGAGAGATTATTTGCAAAATTATTCCAGTATTTATATTTAGCATCTATTATAGTCCTTTTTAGATTAGATTCCGCTTGTAATTTTTTTAAATATGTAGTAGGTGTTGGTTTTTTTATGAATTCTGTCCTAGCTGCCTTTTTTATCCTCCATTTATTTAGGCACTCATTTTTCCACCATGCTTTAGGAATTTGTTTAGGGAATGTTTTCTTAGGTGTTGTCCTGGGGATAGCATGATTAGCTGTATTTATTAGTAAAGATGTCAATGCTTCAGCATGTGTGTCAACTGTTGTCTTAGAAATGCATGAACTTTGGGTGAAACTTGTAATTTCATCATTTAGCTTATTTTGGAAAATAGACCAATTTGCTTTAGTGTTGATATATTTGGATGTATGAGGTAAAGTTTCAGCAGGTTCATTTAGGGAGCAAACTATAGCAAAGTGGTCTGTACATAGACTATCAATTTTATTTATGTAAATTTTGTTCAAAAAATTTAAAGACACAATTTGTAGGTCAATTGTGGAGAAATTACCACTTTTGGGGTTGAAATAAGTATTCAGGTTTGGAGGGGTAGCAACAACTAATTCATTATTATTTGAAGTCATATGCTCAATAAATTTACCAGCTTTATTTGCTGGTTTATTCCCCCACAAAAGGCTGTGGGCATTGAAATCTCCACAAATAATGATATTTTTTAACATATTAGAATTATTTATATAATTAAAGAAATCCTTGGCATCTGTAGTTTGGCCATTAGGGTTATAAAAGCTTATTATGTAGGTTTTTAAATTATTCAGCCAAACACTTATACCAATTACATCAACATCATTTTCAAAATCTGGAAAATTGATGCCACAAAATTTTATATTATTATTAACTAATAAAGCTACACCACCTCCTTTTCTCTCTGAAGATCTATCCTTTCTCAGGATAGTATATCCCAGAAACTTAATTTGTTGATTTTGGGTTAAATGAGTTTCTTGGAGGCAAGCAATATTAATTGAATTATTATTCATAAATGATGTTAGTTCATTTAGCTTATTTTCTGTGAGTGATCTTACATTCCATTGGAGTATTGATAAATGTTGTGTTGTTGATTTATTCTTCATATGAATGTGTATCAATGTTCAGCTTTGTTAAGAGTAAAGCAAGATCTTTTTTTCTTGAATGAGCATATCATCTGGGATGTAAATTTTTGCCAATTCTGCAATAATTTTTGTTTTCTGTAGTTGATGTATGTTCATGGCCTGAACTGCATTACAGTTTAGAATGAATAAGCATATATTTGGGGATTGCATTTTTGGTAGTGCATCCTGTTTGTTGGTTAATGGATTGATTCCTGGTAGTGTTTCTGGTTTGTTTCTTCTTGGGAGGGAGGGCCAGGCTGGCCTCATCTCACCGGACAAGGAGGCTTGTTGGCTTGGTGATTGCTTCTGATAGGGATTTGAGCTAGGGGGCTTGGACGATGGTGTTTTATATGGGGTGCTTGATGCATTGGGGGCATTTGACTTGGGGGTTTTGGTTGGTTTCATTACAGGCTTTATTTGGTATTGTTGGGCAGCATTTGCTTCCATTGCTGCAAAGGGGTATGGGATTGCCTTCTCTGTTGATATTTGGAGTGTTAAAGCTCTTTTCTTGTATGCAGGGCATAATGATTTATTTGTAGATTCATGTGGGCCTTTGCAATTGATGCATGTAGGCTGAGTGTTGTTGCAAGTTGTCAGCTCTTTAGGATGGAAAGATTTATAATTACTACACTCTTGGAGAATTTCATTGCATTTGTTTGTTGTGTGTCCCAGTTTGAAACACTTCTGACACTGAATAGGCTTAGGTTTGTATTCCTTGTGTGGTTTGATTTGCCCAAATAGGAATAATTTTTCTGGGATATCAATTTTATCCTTCAGTGTGAATAAGAAGGATCTACTAGTTTTTAGGCCATTAGAGTTGGGTTTTCCAAGTTGGGTAACATCCCCAACTGGGATTGTGTTTCCAGCCCTATCTGAAAGGCCTTCTTTTAACTCCTGAGTAGATATCTCTGGGGGAACATTATAAACTACTATTTTTGTTGGTGATTGTTTTGGGTTCCAATTAGATGCAATAATTGGGGTATTCAGAAGGGATTTAAGGTTAATTATTGTATCTGCTGATTTCTGATCTTCTACAGCTATTAGCAGAGATTCATCACGGTTAATGTTAAGAGAGAACATTGCTTTTAGCAATTTAAAAATTGCAACTCTTATTGCAGAGATCATTTTTATTTCAAAGGGGGTAGTGGGAGTAATTTTAAAGTAAATTCCTAAGTTTTTGGAGGGAGGATCTTGGGCAGGGAGAGGGGAAATGCTTTTAATTGGGGAGATTTTTTTCCTTTTTTTAGAACTTCTAGAGAGGACCTCTTGAAACCCATTATCATCATTTATGGTTACATTAGCCCCTACACTTATCATTGTCCTATTCTCCGAATTGGAGCTATCATTTGAACTTTGAGAAAGTGTGCTTGACCAGCCAAGATGGGTATCTTTCACTATGGCACATTCACTGGAATTTGATTTGGGATCTGGGGGGACATTTTTTTTTGGAGGACTTCTAAACATTGCCTATTGGAAAAAGCTTTAAACAGAGAAAAACAAAACTAAAGCAAGAAGGGAAAATGGAATGATATCAAACCGTCTGCACTATACTATGGGGAGGAGAACACCACAGTATAGCCCTGAGGATGAGTTGAGCAGGATTGGTTTGGTATAACTGCTGATTAGAAGCGATAATAATTCACAAGAAAATTTGTTTTAATTTTCTTATAGAGTTGCTGTTGTGTTCTCCAAAAATTGGAGACCCTACGTCAAGCTTTATTATCTTTTTCTGAATTACGTTCTTCCTATTGTAAACGGCCTGAATTTTGAATTCCAGAGCGCAGAAGTGAAAGTTCACAAACTTTTAAAAAGCGTGGGTAATACTCTCTCCGAACTGGAAAGGAATTGTATCAAAGACGAGCTTTTGACCATACGTTCAGTCTTCGAAATAGATTTTTCAAACCCAAGAAACTTCAAAGCTATGGAGACGGATATGCATTTTGGAGCCGAACTTGAGCTCTTTGCAATTGATCAGATTGAAAGTCGGAAACTTCAAGACAGACAGCTAGCTGCGACAAAGAAAAATTGCCTTGCGTTTTATATCAAGCTGTGCTCTGAAATAAAGCGAAGAGTAAACATTGAAGACCCCTTGCTTTGAATGCTAGACTGGTTATCTCCAGAAAAAGCTTTATCTGGATCAGTTCCTTCTATAATCCCTCTTTTCCACATATTCAAGGACTGTTTCAATGGTTCGCTGGAAGTTGAAGCCCTAAACAGAGAGTGGAGGCGACTACCATTCTTGAAGAAAGAGCTAGGGGAAGGGAAAGCGTCAGTTTTGGAATTTTGGAATTCAGTGTCCACTCTCAAGGATGGTGCTGGGGACTCTGGTTTTGTTCACCTACCTATATTCAAAAAGGGTGTTATGTCGTTGCCTCATAGCAGCGCTTCGGCCGAACGTCAGTTTTTGCTTTTAAAGCTAGTTCGGACCCCCCTCCAGAACAGACTACTGCCAGAAACAATATCCGATATTATGCATGTCAGGAGGGAAGTGCCAAATCCAGAGACTTGGGATATTCCAACAGAGCTGGTCAGGAGTGCGAGGAAGTGGAAGCGTGAGCTTAAATAATATTTTATTACTGTAAAGGTCTGTAAATAAAATTCTCTTACTGAACTTTTAGGGTGACGCCTTTAGCGCGTTGCCCGCGTTTAGTCCATTTAGGCAAAACGGGACGGAAAATGGTAGTGTGGACTGCTTTTCCTGAAAAAATGCCAAAAAGGAGACAATAAGTGATAAATAAAAGTAGCTTTTAAATGTAGTAGCTCTTAAAGAGAAAAAAGGTTAATTGTCTAACTGATGCTTTTTTTTTCAGGTTTTGACTCAGAAAAAAACAGGCTTGATACGGATAACTGATAAACTTGTACAGATTTGTTTCAAAAAACTGCACATCTTGACTGTTTTTCCTGCTTCCAGTTTTCTGTCCTATTTTCCCAGAAATGGATATTCTGGACGCCCTATTACCCTACTAGGCAATTACGGACCGTTCATAGTGAACATCCAGAGATAACTTCGATGATTTTGATTGTAGTTGCTTCCCATACCAGTGGCCCTTTTTTGCCATATCGAAAGTCAGTGTTCGACTAGCTATACAGAAATAAAAAATAAAAATTACTCTGGCTTATATGATAAGCCAAAGAGAAACTACGGTGCTGAAATGCCGCGTGTTGCGCGAAGCGCAACACGCGGCAAATTTTTAGGCAGGGAGTTAGTACTTTTCTGTCGTGGTAGTACTTTTGAGCTATCCTGGCTAGTACTAGTAGTTTTGTTGAACTGGCAACCCTGCTTATGGGTGACGTTTGTCATCAAGTTGGTCAACTTCCCATTGGGATGGAAGTTTCTGGGGAGGAACTTGTCAGGGGAAATTTTACACAGGGACAATTTAACAGAATTTGTGTACAGAATGTTTGTTATTCGTCTTTGTTCTCATTGTTGTTCCTATTGTACATGTAAAGACACTCAGAGGGAACTCACAGGGGAAGGGAACTTAAAGGGGGGGGGGAGATTTCTATGGGAGAAATTGAAATGGGGAATTATCACCAGGAGAAATTCTCAATGGAAAATTTCTGGGGAGTCAACTTTCCAAGGGGGGCATGGGCGCCCATAAGCTGAATTCCAGGGGGGGCAAACCTTGTCTAATTGGCACTTTTAATGCTATATAAGAGAAATCTCAGAACAAAAATATAAAAATAAGGCAGCATCATTCAGCCAGGGGGGGGGCGGGAGCCCCCCTTGTCCCCCCCATATGGGCGCCCATGAAGGGGGGGGGGTGGATATTTCCTAAACAGGAATATTCCAAATGACCTTAAAAAGGATCAGAAACTAAATGAATACAAGTCTCTCTTAAAATAAAAGTATGGTAAAGATTATTTTTCAGGCAGAATTGTAAGCAAAAATTTTCAGGGAAGGATTTGCAGCATGGATGGAATTGTCCAGGGGTAATTTCTCAACAGAAGAATTTTAAATGGGATCAACTTTATATAGAGGAATTTTTTGTGGGAAAATTTTCCACAGAGGGGGGGGGGAGAATTCCTGGGAAACTATTAGAAATAAATACAAAATTTTGTTTCTACCAAAATCAAGGAGTAACATTAAGACTTAAAATGAACAGAAATTATTCCATATATGACAGGGCTACTTTTTCCTAAATACCCCCCTCTCTACACTAATGTTTGACCTTTTGTCCAATTTTCTTAAGAACAGTTCTTGAAACACAAGGACCATGCCCCCCTTGGAGTAAGCTTCCCCCTAAACCCTTGATGAAGAGGAGTGAAACAACCCCTCTCCCCACATGTATTATTTTCCCTAGATGCATCCAACAGAAATTTTGAAATAATTGTTAAAAATGGTCCAAAGAACATATAAGAATGCCCTCAGCATTTACACAACCCATAATAGCCCTGGAACAAGGGTTGTAAATTAAGCCCCAGGGGCATATAAGGTTGTATGGAAAGGGTAGTTGTATAAACTTCAGATGGGGCTCATTTGATTGAAGTTTATTGCCCTTTATAAGAGTCAAAAATGATTTGAGTGCAACCTCCCCACCACTCCTATCAGTTCCAAAAAACAGTATCCAATCAGAATTTGTAGACATCTAGTTTGTTCAGCATTGTTCCAAGGTCCAGTAATTTTGCATTTGGGGATGTCATCCCCCTAATTAAAGGGCAACCCAGCTTACCTAGTGCTCTGCAATGTCACTTGACTCCTGGATTGTACCTTATGACATGTGCAGTCAATACTCTGATTGACAAAAAGCTACCAAAAGAAGTGAAAATGCTGACCCTCATTCTGACCTGACCTGTCAAGTGGAACTCTTGTAGGAAGATGAGCCTTATGCTCCAAAAATTATTTTTTTACTGTTTACATGTTTTTTATGACTTTTTTGCTTTCAGACTTGTTCATTTTTTATGGATGAACTAAATGAATATTCAATATTAACTGACCATTTTGAAAAAGGTTTACAATTCATAAAAAACTAGTTTCTGAGATTTCAAGATGGACATATTAGACAAAAGATGGACATAATTTGGTTGAAAAAGACACATTTTTGGATGCTCAAAGGACATATTCATTGATCTTCAGACTATTTTGAACAAAATGTTTGTTTTTATTTTGATCAGATGTATTGGAGGGGGGGGGTGTTGGTTAATAGGAAAAGGCTGATTGTCCAGTGATTACCTTTGATTCTCTAAAATTGAACTTGAACTTTCAATTTCCAATCGAATGAGCCTCCTTCAAAGTTTCTACAACCATCTCTTCTACAAAAATCTTAAATTTTAACAATTGGTAACTTGCAATAACATATAGATTGCTGATACAGATCAAAAGACACTATGTGCATGCAGATTTTCAAAATGATGTATCTCAAAAAGGGATTTGTGTATTAAGTTGGAGCTTTCCGAGAGTGCTAAATCTTGCACAAACAGAGCCACAAAAGCGCTTAGTTCTTAAGCCTTAAATCTTTAAATCCGGCCCTGTTCACGCCACTGCTAATTCTATTACTGTTTTAATTATATTTACTATTACTGCTACTAAGACAACAACAACTACTACTAGTTTGACTGCTACTTCTATTGCAACCACTTGTAAGCTATAGGTATTAAGATAAAAATTAAGCAACTACATGAACATATAGGTTATCAAAAGGATATATCAGCAATGGGATAGCAACAGCTAATTGTATTAAGTTGAAACTTCTAGAACTTGATGAGAGGAATCTTCAGCTGACCAAAAGGCAATATGTTAATACTACTGCTGCTACTACAACTAGTACTATTACTAATAATACTACAACTAATACTATTACTGGGACTACCATTACAGCTGTACCTAATGGTAATGAACAGTGTAAAGGTGGAATTTTCAGGGAATATTGAGGGTGGAAGGTGAACTGGATCACATCATTTTATCTGTATACAGGTTGCAAAAGGGCGCATCAGCAATATCCTAGGGACAGTTTGGTGTGTTGAAGAAAATAAAAGGTTCTATGTGCATACTGTTACTAATTCTACTACTGCTAATACCAAAGCTAAGGGTATTAAGGTGAAGCTGCAAAGGAATATTTCAGCAGATATTGAACTAAATCATGCTGACTATGATTATGCACATTCTCAAATGGGTTACACAGAAATATCTCAAGAAGGGCTTCCATTAATAATTTAGACCTTGGGACTTCAAACTAGCCAATGGCTCCATATACATGCTACTAATATTACTAATATGCTTACTGTACCCAATAATGCTAAAAGAGCATCTCCATTTGGCAGATTCTGCAAATCTGCCAGAATGCTGAATCTACAATCATTGTGATCTCCATTTGCGGTCATTCAGCCAAATATTTAAACAACAGATTTGTGGGTGTAGAAAAACATAATGGATTATATGGATATGCTTCAGATGCGTCTTGTTCAATCAAATTTAGAATTTATGATCTTGTAGCAAAGTCTATCTATGAGAACAAACTCAATCTTCATTAATTTATCAAGGTCTAGAAGGAGGACAGCCAATGTAAATTTACAGCTCATGGAGCTGCAAAGGCTAAGCAGGGAGCTTTATTCTAAAAGAATTTGGGTTATGCCCAAAACTCACAATTGGTGGGATAATATTTGTGAAAGAAATACCAATGCTGAGATCTACAATTATTTCAGAATGAACTGGGAGAGCTTTTATTGGATTATGAATAAAGTAGAAAATGCTACACAAAGAAATGATACAAAATTCAGGCCAGCAATTAGAGTGGACAAGAAAGTTGCTGTTGGCATTTATATTTTAGCAACAAACAGTGATTATAAAACAATAGGCTTTCTATTTGGCTTGGGAAGGAACACTGTTTGGAAGTGCTTTCATGATTTTATAGATGCTACATTGAGAGTTATTGTGTCAGAATTAATCAAATGGCCTACCAGCTTTGAACAATTAATGGTAAAAGAAAAGGAATTTGACAAAATTTTGGGATTTCCTATGACTATTGGGGCTATAGACAGTTGCCATGTCCCTTTCTACCCTCCTAAAAGATATCAAAGTGACTATTATAATTTTAAGGGCTGGTATAGTGTGAATATGCTTGTAATACCAGATGCAAAGTACCAATGTTTGTATGCTAAAGCAGGCATACCAGGTATAAGATAAAAAGTAAAACAACAGGACACTAGAATATAGGAACAGTAATCACTCCTTGTATATTCTACTTCTATATCTGCTATAACTACACAATTATTTCCTCCCCTGCTTATATAAAATTAAACAATTCTTTAATGGAACATTTCCCAACAATACTAGCAAAATTCTTACTGTATTCTTATGAGCACAGCTTCAATAAATGTTCTCTAAGACACATTTTACTCAACCCATGTTTTAGTGACCTTAGGTCAAATCTTTTGTCTTTCCTTTATCCATTTTTGTCATTTATTCTGTCATTTTCTGTATTACTATCACAGAAAATGACACTAATTTTGAACAGCTAGACATATTAGGTGTAACTTAAATAAACAAGAAGTAGAAAACATGAGTTCAAATCCATCTCTGGTAACTTAAATTAGTATTGTTAAGTGCCGTGTCATTCACATTGGCAAAATGAATGTCAGTCTTATTTTCTCAGGTCACTTACTTTCCTTTGTAAATATTGAAAAAGATCTTAGAATAGCTATTGATAATGAATTAAAGTTCAGCACTCATGCTAAGAAGTCTGCTGGTGGTACTAGTTGAACCATGGGGCAGATTAAGCATACTCTTTCCACTTGTGACATCATGATCTAAACAGTGCTCACACATCACTACAACCCCAGCAGGAGGATGTACTTGCCACAGTACCAATATGTGATGTTTACCGAGGCTTTCAGCGCGTTCAGTTAGGCTTATTGTGGTTATTGCAATAACTTATTGGAATTAGCAATAACTTATTGTATTAAAATGAACGCTGTTTATTCATTTGCGCGAGCAATTTAAAAGTTAAAAAAATGGAAACGAACAAATTCATTAGGCCTATTCAGGCTGCCCTAGATGTTTTTCAAGATATAATGAGTATTGAGGAATCTTCTGAAAATGAAAGTCATCCAGAGTCAATATTACAAGAGAGTACTTCGTTTAGGGTTTATATTTACAACCTGAAGGTTAATTATAGCCTAGATGTGGTTTGATCTTTGTCTAGGCCTAGCTTAAGTTGTAGCTATTGATGCAACCATGTTTTATTTTTTGTATAAGCCTAGATTTGTACTAGTACACAAGAAAACATGTTAAGAAAACAATTCTTACTTCATAATATGCAGAATAATCCTAGTTAGCATATTTTGCAGGGGGAGAACCTTTTATCTTCATTTCTTTCACCATTCTACCATTTAAAAAAAACAGAATTCTGAAAAATAAACATGGACCCAACTGTATTTTCCCTTTTTTAAATGATCTAGGCCTATATATGTAATTAAACACAATCAGTGCCATGTAATAATTTTTCACAAAGCATATTAATAGACAAATACTGATAAACTAGGTTAAGTTAGGTTAGGTTTGATGGTAATTATTTACCAAATCCTATTATTGAGTTACAACTAATGTGAATGTAATGTGTATTTGCACATTAGGGGATGGGGGGAAAGTTTAAACTTGCCTCTCATTTACATCAGAAATAAAATTACCCCCACCCCCTAATGTGCAAATATATACCCTGAATTGGTATATGTAGGGGTGGGGGCTAAAATTCATTTCCAACAAAAATGATTATTATATTGAGAAGTACTTAATTTGAATGAATTGTAGGCGTAATTATACACTGGGAAGTTGTTATAATGCTACATATCCAGCCTTTTGCTATTTTTGGGACTAGATAGATCACATTGAATACCGAATTTATCTGTATTTTATTGAACAAATGTATCCCCTTAGTATTGGTTTTCACTTTCTTTTTATTGGCTGTAGCTTTTGGTAATATTAGTTCCTGTCACACAAACAGGATTTAAAGCTGTATTAAGACTTTTTCCACAAGTTTAAGAAATCATCTATACATGTTAACACCATAAAGCTCAGGATTGAGCAAATAAGGCTCAAATAAAAATATTGTCAATTTCAATTAAGGTCAACACCCTTTTAAGAGCTAAAGACTAGAGATAGTCATTTCAAAATGCTATCCTGTGGATCCCAAAGGATCTGAATGCATTCCTGATAATTTCACTCACCTAATTTAGCTACTTTCCAAGATGGGCAGCCCATCTAGAATTTACTGTGGCTAGTATGTGATTCTAGGATTGTGACCTTTTATATTTCTCAATTTTTACTGTAGTTTCAAGAGGAAAAAAATTTTGCAAATGGGTCTATATTGTCTAGCTTCCTTTTCTCTGGCCCTTGTTGTATTGTTTTATTATCATTAATAGAAAACTATAGTAAGGTACAAAAGATGTTTCAGAGAATTTTTAGTGGTTACTGGCATGTACAATACAAAAACAATAGGGACTACATTTTGTTGTAAGAGATTGCCAATTATGAGGAGTTTTGCCAAGTTTCAGGATTGAATAAATAGCAAACCTAGGAAAAATTTGACCTTCTATATGGGTCCTTGAATTTTAATACACTGCTGGTAAAACTAGTTTACCTTTGCTTAATAATAAAAACTGTATTGTTTGCTGCCAGTGATTAGCACATTATCAAATTGCAACATTAACTAGTAGTTTGGATTTTTTGAATGGTTAGGGTGAAAGTTGCAACATTTCAGTCAATATTACTGACTATTTTTGTAAACAGGGGCATCAATTGACAAAAGTGTAGGTGCATGTGGGCAACATGCATTTTATAAAATTCAGCAGCGATTTTTTCTTTCATTGATCTTATCAAATAAAAATACCATTAATAGTCTTTAAAAAAATTGCAAAAAAAATTATTTTCAAAATGGATGGGGAGGTGCAAAGATGTAGGGGTAGGTATACAACATGCAGTTTTTCAAAATATAGAGGGTGGGGCAATTCTGTTGCTTTATTGACTTTCTTTAATGAAAATACCAAATAAAGGATTTTTCCATAAAAATGATCAAAAATGTTTTGCAATGCTGCATGATTCTGATTATCAAAGCCCTGGAATTCAAGCAAGAATATTTAAATATAACTGCTTTTTTTCTTTTTTTTTGCTAAATTTTAAAGCTGCTGGGCTAATGTTAGGAAGAAATGAACCCCCATTTCTTCTTTTTACATATAAAGCTATTTAATCATCAATTTTGGAAGTGAAATCAGATATAACAAGTTAAATTGAATGATCTACTACACCTGAAATAATTCTTTGTGAAATCATGTCTTCATTTACTTCTTTCTTGTAGTTACCGAGCTTCAAAAAAGATGGGTCAGTCTGAGAGAGAGATATATACAACTAAGAAAAATTTCAAGACTGCTCAGTGGTTCTGCAGCTTCTACCATGAAGGCAGAAAACCAAGCATTGATGCGAAGAATGGATTTTTTACAAGATATAATCATTGATAAGAACAAAAAAAACCATTGGTATGGAATTGTATATATAAAGAAATATATATATTACTTAATTTGCAGGGCAGCTTTGCTGTTGGGCCCTGGCACAGCCATGTGGCAGGCTTGTATATATTGATTCTCATTGTTGCTTGTCTTCTTACCAAGGCTGTTGTCACAGTGAAGCAGCACATTGATTTATACTATTCTCTGCTTCTTGAATTTTCAAGTGACCTCCTCCTGGGGTTTCGCAATGAAAAGATTAGCTTAAGTACAACCTAAAAATTGTTATTTTGATAAATCTATGTTGAACTTTTGAAAGATAGATAAATGTAAAAAAAAGTCAGCTATTTTAGCTGTTTTTGAAATGATTAACTGAGTAATTATGGTGACTTTACTTTTAATTTAAGCTTCACATATTTTTATAAAAACAGCAAGCCCCCCCCCCTAAAATTCATAATTTCCCTTTTGATTATTAGCAGGAGTTGGGCAGCTTTGCTGTTGGGCCCTGGCACAGCCATGTGGCAGGCTTGTATATATTGATTCTCATTGTTGCTTGTCTTCTTACCAAGGCTGTTGTCACAGAGAAGCAGCACATTGATTTATGCTATTCTCTGCTTCTTGAATTTTCAAGTGACCTTTGGCCTAGTTGTTTGTGTCTTGCATATTTTTAATAGGTCTAATGTATATATATATATATATATATAGATATATATATATAGTATATATATATTATATATTATATATATATATATATATTATATATATATATATATATTATATATATATATATATATATATATATTATATATATATATATATATATATATATATTATATATAATATAATATATATATATATATATATATATATATATATATATATATATATATATATGTATATATACCTCTGGGGGGAAGCTCCTCCTCCTGGAGTTTTGCAATGAAAAGATTAGCTTAAGTACAACCTAAAAATTGTTATTTTGATAAATCTAGCATATGTTGAACTTTTGAAAGATAGATAAATATAAAAAAGTCAGCTATTTTGGCTATTTTGAATGATAACTGAGTAATTATGGTGACTTTACTTTTAATTTAAGCTTCACATATTTTTATAAAAACAGCAAGCCCCCCCCCCCCCCTAAAATTCATAATTTCCCTTTTGATTATTAGCAGGAGTTGGGCAGCTTTGCTCTTGGGCCCTGTCATAGCTATGTGGCAGGCTTGTATATATTGATTCTCATTGAAAATTGTTCTTCTTATCAAGGCTGTTGTTCTAGTGAAGCAGCATGTTGATTTATATTATAATCTCCTTCTTGAATTTTCAAGTGACCTTTTGGCATAGTTGTTTGTGTCTCACAATATTTTTTTA
Organism: Artemia sinica; assembly: GCA_027921565.1. Taxonomy (NCBI): domain Eukaryota; kingdom Metazoa; phylum Arthropoda; class Branchiopoda; order Anostraca; family Artemiidae; genus Artemia; species Artemia sinica. Next base: position 19,304,216 of record CM051264.1, on the reverse strand, counting down.
TATATATATTTGTGTGTGTGATCATATGAAATGCAGAGGTTTGTTAGGCCCATGTTGGTTTGTTGTATGCTCAATAGACTCATTATTCATATTTTGCAGGAATGCAATAATTTTACTTCTTTGAACTCATTGTCAATCAGGGATTGCTTAGAAATTTGTCACAAAGAATGAAATGTTAGCCAATACAGATTATTAAGTTTGCAGTTTGCATGTCCTAAATAAAATGTGTTAAGTAGCAATTTTAAAGGTATTGATTAATTTATGTTTAAATCACTATTACAATAATTGTTTATTGGCATCATAATTGCTGTTTAAGGATTTTTAAATTTAGGGATTCTGAACACAAAGCTGAAAATGACATACAGAAATAACATAAATGAAAGTAAAAATGCTAGAAATGGCAAATTACATAAATTTTCATTTCGTGTCAATCGGGCAGTCAATAGCTAATAAGCTCCAACATAATATGTCCCATGGGCAATGTAATTATCCTAAGTACCTAGGAAGTCCTTCTGAGAATTCTATGTTTTTAACTCCGGTAACACAAGAAGAGCTTGCTAAGGTTGTTAAGCTTTTAAATAATGGAAATTCCCCGGGGATTGATGAGTCTGTCGACCAATATTGTTAAAGCCATTTTTCCTAGTATTAATAAAGTTATGTGTCATTTAATAAATCTGTCATTTAGATCTGGAACTTTTCCGGATTCTTTTAAAAAAGCGAAAGTGTTACCACTATATAAAAGTGGTGACCGGACTAATTGCTCAAATTATAGACCCATTTCTATTCTTTCGGGTTTTTCTAAAGTAATGGAGCGTTGTTTTTATAATTGAATGTATAATTTTCTCTGTTCAAAAGATTATTTTTCAAAAACTCAATATGGATTTAGAAAAGAGCATAGTACGCAGGATGCTATATTAACTATGGTACAATTTATTCACGAGTGTCTGGACAAAAAATGGATCCCGGCGAGTATATTTTTGGACCTTGAGAAGGCCTTTGATTCGGTAAGCCATGAAATATTGTTGTATAAATTAAACCACGGTGGAATACGAGGACCAGCGCACGATTTTATCGCATCTTACCTAAGTCGTCGCTCCCAAGTGACTATGATCAATGACACAGTTTCGGATCCATGTCTGTTGGCAAATATTGGTGTCCCGCAAGGCTCAATCCTGGGACCACTGCTTTTTTTAATATATATAAATGACCTTCCATCAGCGACAGATAACCTTGGTCTGAATGTTCTTTTCGCTGATGATACCGGATCATCACTTACTGGATATTCGGAAGAGGATCTCAATGAGAAGCTGCAAATCGTATTTTCACAACTTCTTGTATGGCTAAAAGCTAATCGTTTGCCACTAAATGCATCAAAAACCAAATTTATCATTTATAGTAGAATTGGGCAGAATGCTCAAGGAATTTCAACTATATTTGATCATGCTACAAATATTCAAATTCAAAGGGTAACTTCGTTCCGGTATCTGGGTATTATTATTGATGAAAATCTGTCATATAAAGAACACTGTAATAGATTACGGGTTAAAGTTGCTCAGGGGGTCGGTATAATACAAAGGTTTCAGCATTTTTTTCCATATGAAATCCTACGTCTAATTTATTTTGCGTTGGTTCATTCCCATCTTACGTATTGTCCTCTGATATATTTGGCAACATTCAGATGTCATGTGAAACCGATACAAATTCTTCAAAACCGGGCTCTTCTAATTTTAAAGAAATATTTACCATCACCGTCTTCGTATCCTAATAAGAGTAAAACTGAAACTCTATATCTTCTAACTAATATTTTGCCTGTTTCACAGATATTCACCCTCAATTCTTTTTTATTTAAGGTAAAATATGACCGGTCGGAACTACCTACGTACTTTCGTTCGAATAATTTTTTCCCTGTGCAACATGCCCATTCTTATGAAACCCGACATAAATGGAATATTCAGCACCTAAAATTAAGCACAGAGAGATCACGGTTCTCTGCCCTTATTTTCAATCACGGGTTCATGGTGTCTTCATCTACCATTTATTGATTGCAGCAAATCTCTTCCAAATATAAAAAAGCAACTTCATTCTATCCTTATAAATAATTTTAAGAATTTATAATATATTGAAAATCTGGGTACATTTGATATTATTGTTTTGTTGGGTCTTTTGCCCTGTGAGATGCCGGTTATCGGTTACCCTTATTCACCCGTTGGTATTTTTTTTTCTTTATTGGTATTTTCGGTGGATCTTTGCCCGGTGTCGGTGGGTTTGTGGGGTGGGTGTCCGTCTATTGGTGAGTCATGAAATAACTCTTATTTATTATTTTGTTGTTAAACAGGTTTATTCCGATTAATGTACCGGGTTTTTGTCATTCGACCTTGTGTCTCCGGCGTTTACCCTGTATTTATGTCTATTTTGTACAGATATTTTAAAATTAAACCTTGAACCTTGAACCTTAAAGTCTCGATATATAGACTCATTTTTAAAAGGCCTGTAAAGCCCCATTGCTTGGGGGCTACAATTATGTAGAGTTGTAAGTATAATTTTTTTGGAGAATAAAATTTCAAAATTTACATGATAAATGGTCAATTTTTAGTAATTGAAGATGAATTAAAAGTTGTGCAACTAATTAATTTAAAATTGTGTAAATTAGTAAAACCATAAACATTTTTTATTGTTTCTGACATTTAAGCACAGAAAATATTCAGATACAAAATTAAAAATATATCAAATACATATAAGCAACTTACAAATACACAAAAATACATATAAGGATATTTGTTATGCTTATTTTCTAACCACCCAACCCCCTCCCCAAAAAAGATCCTGGATATGGGTGTGATTTACAATATCTATGCACTATTTAAAATGAGCCTCTCAATGCTTTTTCTTGTTGCCAAGGAAAAGCACCCTCTACAGATAAAAAATATTGCATTAATCTATTTCTCAGATCTTGGTTTGTTCTAGAAGAATTGTTGCTCCTAACCCTCCCAAGCTCAGAAATCCCACTTCCCATTGACTGCTCCTGAATATCAGTTGGAGCTCCTCTAACTGAAATAATAAAATTATGAAGGCAGACGGAAGCAGTAATTATTGCCTTTACTTTTTCTGGCTGTGCCAAGATTTCGGTTCGAAATACTCTGAACCTCTGAACCAGTATACCAAAAGTATTTTCAATTAAACGCCAAGCTGTTGCCAAGAAATACCAATGCTGAGATCTACAATTATTTCAGAATGAACTGGGAGCTTTTATTGGATTATGAATAAAGTAGAAAATGCTACACAAACAAATGATACAAAATTCAGGCCAGCAATTAGAGTGGACAAGAAAGTTGCTGTTGGCATTTATATTTTAGCAACAAACAGTGATTATAAAACAATAGGCTTTCTATTTGGCTTGGGAAGGAATACTGTTGGGAAGTGCTTTCATGATTTTATAGATGCTGCATTGAGAGTTATTGTATCAGAATTAATCAAATGGCCTACCAGCTTTGAACAATTAATGGTAAAAGAAAAGGAATTTGACAAAATTTTGGGATTTCCTATGACTATTGGGGCTATAGACAGTTGCCATGTCCCCATTCTACCCTCCTAAAAGATATCAAAGTGACTATTATAATTTTAAGGGCTGGTATAGTGTGAATATGCTTGTAATACCAGATGCCAAGTACCAATGTTTGTATGCTAAAGCAGGCATACCAGGTATAAGATAAAGTGATTGGAGGGCAACTAACCCCCCTCTCACGCCCACCTTTTCCCCAAACACACCCAATCAAAATTTTCAGAAAGCCATTTTACTCAATGTAGTTTAAAGTCTTGGAAACTAGGTCTTTAAGGATGACAACCCCTCAGAGCCCTCAAGGAAAGGGTTGTAAGCTATGCCCTGCGGGCATATAAGGTTTTTTTGTATAGAAAGTGAGGTTTTAGAAACTTCAAAAGGGCTCATTCTATTGGAAATTGAAAGGGGTAGTGCCATTTTTAATAGTTGAAAGTGATTGAAGGACAACTAACCCCCCTCTCACGCCTACCATTTCCCCAAATACATCCAATCAAAACTTTTAGATATCCATTTTTTTCAACGTAGTTGAAAGTTTCTGGAAATTAGGTCTTTTAGGATGATAACCCCCTCAGAGCCCTCAGTGCAAGGGTTTTAAGTTATGCCCTGGCTGCATATAAGGTTTGTATAAAAAGTTGTAGCAGAAATTTCAAAAGGGCTCATTTGATTGGAAATTAAAAGGGCTAGTGCCCTTTTTAATAGTCGAAAGTGAATGGAGAGTAATTAACCCCCCTCTCACGCCCACCATTTCCTCAAACACATTCAATCAAAATATAGAGATAGCCATTTTGTTCAACGTAGTTGAAAGTTCTGGAAATTATCTATTTGAGGATGACAAGCTCCCCAGAGCCCCCAGGACAAAGGTTGTAAGTTATGCCCTGGGGGCACATAAGGTTTCTATAAAATATCGTTGTCGTAAAAACTTCAAAAGAAGCTCATTCAATTAGAAATTGAGAGGGCTAGTGCCCTTTTAATAGTCGAAAGTGATTGGAGGGTAACTAACCCCCCTCTCACGCCCACCATTCACCCAAACACATCCAATCAAAATTTTCAGATAGCCATTCTGTTCAACGTAGTTGAAAGTTCTGGAAATTAGGTCTTTCAGGATGACAACCCTCCCCCCCAGCCCTCAGGGCAAGGGTTGTAAATTATTCCCTGGGGGCATATAAGGTTTTTATTGAAAACATTGTCGTAGAAACTTCAATAGGGCTCATTTTATTGGAAATTGGAAACTCACGCCCACGATTTCCCAAAACACATCCAATCAAAATTTTTAGATAGCCATTTTGTTTAACATAGTTGAAAGTTCTGGAGGTTAGTTCTATGAGGATGACAACCCCCCTCAGAGCCCTTGGGGTAAGGGTTGTAATTTAAGCCCTGGGGGTATATAAGGTGTTCATAGAAAGCGTTGTCGTAGAAACTCGAAAAGGGCTGATTCGATTGGAAATTGAAAGGCCTAGTGCCCTTTCTACTAGTCGAAAGTGATTGGAAGGCTTGATATTTTTATAGTAAAGACTTATGTGGGTACAACATATTTTTTTTTTTTTTTTTTTTTTTTTTTTTTTTTTTTTTTTTTTTTTTTTTTTTTTTTTTTTTTTTTTTTTTTTTTTTGACCAGGGCACTTCGTATCGAAGGATTTGTTGTAGGAACTTCGAAAAGGGCTCATTCGATTGAATAAGGGCTGATGCCCTTTTTAATAGTTGAAATTGATTGGAGGGCAACTAATCCCCCTCCCAAGCCCACCCACCCAATTGCCCATTATGTTTAAAAACTAAATGTTGCCTTAAGATTAAATCAAAATGCACTGTGTCGATGCTAATTCTCAATAAGGGATCTCAGCAGTATCCCAAAAACGACTGAGGGTATTATGTTCAAATTTTCGGGGCTACTTCTGCTCTTAAAACTTAACCAACTCAAAATAGAATAAGTATATCCAAGCTATCAAAGAAAGTAAACAGATTTTTTTGCAAATGGTATCAAGTTTTCCATTTCAGGTCAACTAGAGGAGGTAAGAAACTTAATTAAACACTATTATTTGTGTCCAGATTTTTAAAAGGGTGTATGTTGTTAAACATTGCTGAAAATTTTTCTCCAGCATACAAATAGCAGACAAAACTATAAAATCTTAAAAAAAAAGAAGATTTAAAGTATTATTTTCTTTTTCCCTGAAAAGACTATATCAATATAAAACGAACAGAAATTATTTTAAAAAACTTTTCCACAAAATAAGTTTTTAAAAGAAAAGTAAAGAACTCCATTAAACCAAAAATGAGCAAAATTAAAATCAAATAATCTACCAAGCGTGAAACTACCACAAGTCATCATTGATAAATAAATGAAACCTAAAACGAACAGAAATTACAATAAATAACCGAGTCAAACTCAAAACGAGCAGAAATTAACATGAGTTGGGCTTAAAACCCTATGCCTTCCCAAGGCCAGAACATATTTTGCACTTTACTGAAAAAAATACAAATGAATGTGCATTGTCAGTTTAATATACATATACTGATATTTAGTAATCAAAATGCTAATTTTATTTGATTTATTAAAGTTATAAAAGTAAAAACATTTGTATTTTTCAGTAAAGTGCAAATTATGTTCTGGCCTTGGGAAGGCATAGGGGTTTTGAGGCCAACTCATGTTAATTTCTTCTCGTTTTGAGATTTATTCAGTTAGTTTGTTCCACTTGAAACAGAATTAGCTATTATGATCTGAGTGTGGAGCAGATTTTCCAGCAAGTGAGCCATTGTGGACACCCCTGTCCATATTACCCTGGTCATTGTTGTCTATATTGCACTTAAATTAGTTATGATAAGAAACTTAAAACATGTCCAATCAATTAAGTACCACTTCAAATTGCAATTATTAAATTCATAGCCTAAGTAACACTCTCTTGAGCTTAGCTTAAACATTATCTGTGACTAAACACTACTTGCTGACAATCAAATTCACTTTGCATTTGCAAATTTATTCTCATAGAAATGAATGTATAATCTTAGCAACTAAATCCATCAACATTGTGTCTCTTCCATTAATACTACCTGTTTTGGCTATAATGAATTTTAACAGAACTAACCACAGTGCATGGGAAAGGGGTCTCCATATTAACTAATTGCACATTTGGCCCTGGTATCCCCTACCTATTTGTTGCACTTTTCCTCTATAATTTTTTTTTATTTTTACAGGCTCATCAAAGAAAAAAGCTTAAGTCACTTGTTTTAGTTATTTGCAGACTCTTTTTCATCCTGAAACCCGACTTTAAAATAATGAAAAGTGATTAAATAATAATTCCAACTGTTAGCCGCCTTGCTGATATGGAATCTCCATGTACTTTGTACAACCTTGACATCCCTAGCTGTGTATTAATAATGGTAGATGGTGACTCAAAACTAACAGTCTACAAAGAACACCTTTTTAATTTTGGATGGCTAATGTACTATGGCAAGTAGGTGTTATCTCTTACATGCTGGATGTTAAAGATACAATTTTACTTCAAAGAATTTTTATTCATTTTCAAGTAAACATTATTCTGATCTTCATAAGTTTAAATATATATTTTAAAGGAGAAACATTCTACTTTCCTTCAAACAATGTAAAAGATTTGTCCCTAAATAAATCCTTCTTATATCATCTAAACATATCTTATGAATGGAGATAAATCTCTGAAAGCAGTCTTACCTCTGGCAAAGGTGCAGAAGTAGACATGGTTTGACCATCCATCGCCTGGGGGCAGTAACTTTCCTTTGTTTTCTGTTACTTCTATAATTTTTCCTTTTTCTGGAGAGTGGTATCTCAATCCCATGGCCTGTGGAAACTTAACCGTCAGAGTAGCAAAGGCGTGTTAGACATACCTGACAGCTAAGTTTCCACAGACCATGGGATTGATAAACAGGCCAAGATAAATCTCTGAAGTTGGTGAAGTTGCGGCATTACCTGATGAAGTTGCGGAATTACCTACAGATGATGATAAATCTAATCATCATCAGTAGGTAATGCCGCAACTTCATCAGAATCAGGACTTCTGACAAGTACATAAAATGGAGCTAAAAGTATAGGGAATGTTTCAAAGGAATTTATTGAGAATTGTTCTTATATTGAAATTAAAGAGGTTAGCAACTTGTATTTACTTTCTAAGTGTTTTTTTGTCCATTATCAACTACCAAATGTTGTTCTTCCAGGGTTAAAAGGAATATACTGCCTCAGCACAGGTACATTTGTCTAAACCATGTCAAAACACCTTTGTTTCATAATGGTCATCCTTTTCACCTAGGATGCTTATTTCCTTTTTCACCTAACTTAACATGGTATAATTGAAATTATTGAGGTAAGGAATTTATTGAGCATTATTCTTACATTGAAATTAAAGAGGTTAGCAACTTGTTCTTACTTTCTAAGTGGTTTGTTGTCCATTATCAACTACCAAATGCTGTTCTTCCAGGCTTAAAAGGAATATACTGCCTCAGCACAGGTACATTTGTCTAAACCATGTCAAAACACCTTTGTTTCATAATGGTCATCCTTTTCACCTAGGATGCTTATTTCCTTTTTCACCTAACTTAACATGGTATATTTGAAATTATTGAGGTAAGGAATTTATTGAGAATTGTTCTTACATTGAAATTAAAGAGGTTAGCAACTTGTTCTTACAAGTGGTTTGTTGTCCATTATCAACTACCAAATGTTGTTCTTCCAGGGTTAAAAGGAATATACTGCCTCAGCACAGGTACATTTGTCTAAACCATGTCAAAACACCCTTGTTTCATAATGGTCATCCTTTTCACCTAGGATGCTTATTTCCTTTTTCACCTAACTTAACATGGTATATTTGAAATTATTGAGGTAAGGAATTTATTGAGAATTGTTCTTACATTGAAATTAAAGAGGTTAGCAACTTGTTCTTACTTTCTAAGTGGTTTGTTGTCCATTATCAACTACCAAATGCTGTTCTTCCAGGGTTAAAAGGAATATACTGCCTCAGCACAGGTACATTTGTCTAAACCATGTCAAAACACCTTTGTTTCATAATGGTCATCCTTTTCACCTAGGATGCTTATTTCCTTTTTCACCTAACTTAACATGGTATAATTGAAATTATTGAGGTAAGGAATTTATTGAGCATTATTCTTACATTGAAATTAAAGAGGTTAGCAACTTGTTCTTACATTCTAAGTGGTTTGTTGTCCATTATCAACTACCAAATGCTGTTCTTCCAGGCTTAAAAGGAATATACTGCCTCAGCACAGGTACATTTGTCTAAACCATGTCAAAACACCTTTGTTTCATAATGGTCATCCTTTTCACCTAGGATGCTTATTTCCTTTTTCACCTAACTTAACATGGAATATTTGAAATTATTGAGGTAAGGAATTTATTAAGAATTATTCTTACATTGAAATTAAAGAGGTTAGCAACTTGTTCTTACTTTCTAAGTGGTTTGTTGTCCATTATCAACTACCAAATGTTGTTCTTCCAGGCTTAAAAGGAATATACTGCCTCAGCACAGGTACATTTGTCTAAACCATGTCAAAACACCTTTGTTTCATAATGGTCATCCTTTTCACCTAGGATGCTTATTTCCTTTTTCATCTAACTTAACATGGTATATTTGAAATTATTGAGGTAAGGAATTTATTGAGAATTGTTCTTACATTGAAATTAAAGAGGTTAGCAACTTGTTCTTACTTTCTAAGTGGTTTGTTGTCCATTATCAACTACCAAATGCTGTTCTTCCAGGCTTAAAAGGAATATACTGCCTCAGCACAGGTACATTTGTCTAAACCATGTCAAAACACCTTTGTTTCATAATGGTCATCCTTTTCACCTAGGATGCTTATTTCCTTTTTCACCTAACTTAACATGGTATATTTGAAATTATTGAGGTAAGGAATTTATTGAGAATTGTTCTTACATTGAAATTAAAGAGGTTAGCAACTTGTTCTTACTTTCTAAGTGGTTTGTTGTCCATTATCACTACCAAATGTTGTTCTTCCAGGGTTAAAAGGAATATACTGCCTCAGCACAGGTACATTTGTCTAAACCATGTCAAAACACCCTTGTTTCATAATGGTCATCCTTTTCACCTAGGATGCTTATTTCCTTTTTCACCTACTTAACATGGTATATTTGAAATTATTGAGGTAAGGAATTTATTGAGAATTGTTCTTACATTGAAATTAAAGAGGTTAGCAACTTGTTCTTACTTTCTAAGTGGTTTGTTGTCCATTATCAACTACCAAATGCTGTTCTTCCAGGGTTAAAAGGAATATACTGCCTCAGCACAGGTACATTTGTCTAAACCATGTCAAAACACCTTTGTTTCATAATGGTCATCCTTTTCACCTAGGATGCTTATTTCCTTTTTCACCTAACTTAACATGGTATAATTGAAATTATTGAGGTAAGGAATTTATTGAGCATTATTCTTACATTGAAATTAAAGAGGTTAGCAACTTGTTCTTACATTCTAAGTGGTTTGTTGTCCATTATCAACTACCAAATGCTGTTCTTCCAGGCTTAAAAGGAATATACTGCCTCAGCACAGGTACATTTGTCTAAACCATGTCAAAACACCTTTGTTTCATAATGGTCATCCTTTTCACCTAGGATGCTTATTTCCTTTTTCACCTAACTTAACATGGAATATTTGAAATTATTGAGGTAAGGAATTTATTAAGAATTATTCTTACATTGAAATTAAAGAGGTTAGCAACTTGTTCTTACTTTCTAAGTGGTTTGTTGTCCATTATCAACTACCAAATGTTGTTCTTCCAGGCTTAAAAGGAATATACTGCCTCAGCACAGGTACATTTGTCTAAACCATGTCAAAACACCTTTGTTTCATAATGGTCATCCTTTTCACCTAGGATGCTTATTTCCTTTTTCATCTAACTTAACATGGTATATTTGAAATTATTGAGGTAAGGAATTTATTGAGAATTGTTCTTACATTGAAATTAAAGAGGTTAGCAACTTGTTCTTACTTTCTAAGTGGTTTGTTGTCCATTATCAACTACCAAATGCTGTTTCTTCCAGGCTTAAAAGGAATATACTGCCTCAGCACAGGTACATTTGTCTAAACCATGTCAAAACACCTTTGTTTCATAATGGTCATCCTTTTCACCTAGGATGCTTATTTCCTTTTTCACCTAACTTAACATGGTATATTTGAAATTATTGAGGTAAGGAATTTATTAAGAATTGTTCTTACATTGAAATTAAAGAGGTTAGCAACTTGTTCTTACTTTCTAAGTGGTTTGTTGTCCATTATCAACTACCAAATGCTGTTCTTCCAGGCTTAAAAGGAATATACTGCCTCAGCACAGGTACATTTGTCTAAACCATGTCAAAACACCTTTGTTTCATAATGGTCATCCTTTTTACCTAGGATGCTTATTTCCTTTTTCACCTAACTTAACATGGTATATTTATATACCATGTTTATTACAATGAAAGCTTTAAAACTTTATATAAAATATTTTTCTTGTTTTCATTTAAAATTTGTTATAATGTGTAAAAAAGCGACGGGGCCCATTTCTTCCCAAGGCTGGCCCAACAACCTTAAAATTTGGAATAAAACCAAAAAAGTCAATTTAGATATTCTTCAGTCCTCTGACAATACTTTCAGTCATCTGACAATACTAGTGACAAACTAGTATAGCGTTCAACAAAAAAAATATTTATAAAATATGAAAAAGCTGTTATGGACTCCGTGATCGAGAACTAAGAAAATATATAAGGAATAAAAATGTGTAAAGGAATAAAAAGAGTTGTGGTCCCTTGATTAAGTAAAAAAAAAACATAAAAAACACCCATTTGTTCAGGATTCGATGATTATGGTGAAGCTAATAATGCAAATCAGCAAAGTTTGACGCCACTTAGTGGACAGATTATGTCTTTGTGGAATACTACAGACAGTAATAGAAAAAAAGAGGAATTTTTATTATATTCTTATTATAAATAAAATAAATAAATTTCAGATAGTCTTATCCCTTATTTATCAAAATAAATATCTAATTGTCATTTTCCATGACCCTTCACACCTATAAATACTTAATACAAGCACAAATAAAAACAATAAAGGCGAAACAACAAATGGTTCACGATAAAAATAATGAAACATAATAGTAAGAGTTGTTAAAAAAAAAAAAAAATACTATAAAAAGAAAACCGAGTTCGAGTAACCCTTATCCGACCAATAGCAATATAAATAACATGCTCCACTGTAAACCCAGCTTACAGAATCAGATTTCTATTTTTTTGTGCCCGCAGTACTTTAAACTTTATTTCGATTTCTCATTTTCCTCTTTTTTTTTGCTTTCTTCTCTTTTCCTTGTATCTTTTTTATCACATGAAGTATATCTCTTTTTTATCTTGCTTTAATTTATCTCCATTGTAGAATAACTCAAAAGATCAAGATTTTAAGTTCTGATATCCTGATTGTGATAAAATTTTCCCGGTTTTTTTTTTGTTGTCACTAATTGTAGATATACGAACCAAGCCAAGGTAGTGTTCAAACTCGGGCCAATATATTCCAAAAATTCACTATTATGAAAATAGTAAGTATTTATTATTAACAAAATTTGTTATTAATAATATCTTTGTTATTTGCATATATGTAAATTACAAAATATTTATTATTAGATTATATTACGATTTGAGGGATATCAAGTTATATAAATACAATCTATTATTAATATATTAATATTCATTATTCAAATAAAATGTTTATTCGAAATATCAAAATAATATCACATTCAGAATATTTATTACTACGAGTCAAGGGTAATTTCTTCTGGCCTCCGATTTCTTAAATGACTTTCTTTTATGATAGAATATATACTACTACAACTACACCTAACAACTCACCTCAGCACCAAGTCCGCAAAGGCCAAGACTACTACCCAAACTCCTCCTCCAACCCAGTCTATTCAAAGGCTCCCTCTTTACACACTCACAGAAAGTTCCCATTTCCCTTAATTCTTTCTTTACATGTTTCTTATATAGAACAGATAATTTTGCATAATTCTTGGAAGGGGACTAGCTACGACCCAATTAAATGTTAAAACTTCTTATGAACTAATAATTGTGCTTAAAAGGCAAATCTGGTTGAATTTGCCCATTTTCATAAAGTTTTATAAGTAAAAAAAGAAGGAAACTTTGTAACGACTAATGCGAATGTCAATAATATGGCTTTTAATTCCTTCAACAATTTTATAACCTACAGCAGGCTTGTACCCAGGTAGATCTCGAGGCCCATGCCAACCCAAAACCCTGAATTTTTTTCGAATTTCCAGGTACTTATAATTCAAATTATAGAAATTTTTATAATTTGAAAAAAAATCCCCATCTATTATACTGTGCAAATATATACCCTGAATTATATTCGGGTGGTAAGGTACGGTCGTCACCAGATATTGGCGCAAAAATGGAGCTACACCACTTACTGGAGGGGTAAGCCCCTCTGGCACCAAATATTATAATGAGATGCCAGCACTTACCACAACGGTTCTGTAAATATAGGGTACGTTAGTACCCAATTTACAATATACCCTGCCCAAGGGTATGATAACATGATCGAACGGTCAGACGGCCAAACTCTAAGGCCAAGGGTAACCCAACCTGGGTTACCACTAATATTTCTAACTATCTCCTTGGACTCCATCTAGGCTAAAAAGTCAAAGATTATATAGAAAAATTTCTTACTGTATTCAAGATCACACATATAGACCCTGGCGCCGCGCCGATGAGGGAAGACCGGAGGCGGCGGGGCCAAAAACAGTGCGCCACGTCGCGCCGACGGTAGGACGCCGGAGGCGCGCCGTCGGTAAGATGTCGGCGCCGCGCCGCTGGCGCGATCAATGTTGACCGCAAACATTAATGTTTTCATCAGTCTTTCTCAAATCACAGCTTAAATTTACAACAGATTCGAGCCTATTCATGAGTTCAAAAATTCCCAAGTCGCTGGCTGGAACTGGTCTTCTTCGTTATTCATCAAGAGAAGTAGAAATCTGGTAGAAATGAAATGGCTATGGCGTTTCAGAACCCTTGCATAATACGAGTAGTTGAAGTATCTATTAGCTATATATTCTTAACATAAATAATTATCAAAATTAGTAGTTTTTTTCATCGAGCATTACTGCATATAAACTTCGAATACCGTTTCACAAAATTTGTCAGTTATCTGGGTAAAAACTTTGAATATAACTTTGAACTTAGAAGCTTAATTTTTTCATAATACCCTTTGCCTATATCTATTTTGGCACCTTTAAAACAGTTGAAATGGGCGACTTTGATATTGATTTTTTTTTTTTTTTTTTTTTTTGCTCTTTTGTATTCCTAAGAAGCCTTCTTGTATTAAAAACTGGTTTTTAATAACAATTTTAAAAAAATGCATTTTAAAGTTTTTTTGGCTTCTTTATAGAATATGTCATGTAGGCTAAGGCTGAACTGCTGCTTTTTCATTGCTTTTGGCTGCTCTTTTGGATATTATTCATTTTTTTTTTGGGGGGGGGATTCATTCCTAATTATGAACTGATAAATACCTAATATCAGTCAAATTATGAACTGCATCTAAAAGGAGTAAATTTATCAAATTGAAAAATACATGATGAACACTTCACATGAGAACACTTCAATTACAATGCCACAAAAAACACTTAATAGTTTATTCGCTATGAAGAAAAATGAAGTGCTCGCTATTTTCTTAGGTAAAAAATGAAAAGCTCATCCGTTTTAAGTGTAATTAAATGAAATAATATGCAGACTGAAGTAGCTCCAGGAAGATGTTGAAATTTTCATCCTAGTTTCGTCACTTTTAATCCAAGCAAAATGTTAGGAAACTTAGTATCAGTTATTGAGTTAAAGCTTTGATTTCCAAATGCTCACAAGAATTATCAAATTTAAGAAAGTCGCAACAATAAGTCACCTGTGGTCAAAATACTCAAAGACTCCTCTTTGATCCCCGCCCAGACTCAAAGCTTCTGCTATGGTCATTTCCATGGAAATCTTCAAAGAGTTTCTTTTTAAAATAGCTTTCAAGCGTAGTTAGGCGTATTTAGACTTTTTTGCTTTTCTTCAAAGCTTTGAAAAAAGTGTTATAATATTCCAAATGTTACATTTGTGCATAATTTTGGTAATCATTTGTGGGGTGATCGAATTTTCTAAACCACTGTAGATACGTACGAACGTTGCAACATCTAGTACCCTGAGGTCATAAGACTGTCAAAGACTCCTCCTTGAACCTCCCAAATTGAAAGCTTTTATTATGACCTGGCCTTTTAATGTAACTCGGGCACTGGACCAAGGGCGCCATTGTTATTCGAGCGCAACGTTAGGTGGGGATGTCGATATCGCTTTCGTCACACCAATTCGTTTGAGTGTGAATCTACCTGGTACATATGAATGAATGTTTTCAAAGTAAACCCGTTTCAACAATAGGAAAAAAAACGGATTGGACGCATATGTCCGTTTCCCTTTGGACGATAAAACCATGCAAGTGCTGTATCAAGTATAGCTCACGAAAATCTTGTTAATTTTGTCAACTTTTCAACTTTTCGGAATCCCTGCTTTCAATAAAAAAAAAAAATCAAGGTACTATCACTTAAATATAAAAACTCCCTATGCCCCCTTCTGGATACCACCTTGATAGGATGCCGTCTCTGCTTTAAATTAAAAAAAATCAACTTTTTGGGATCCCTGCTTTCAATAAATAAAATTTCGAGCTATTATCATTTAAATATAATACCTCCCTACCCCCCCCCCCCCTCTGAATACCACCTTGATAGGATACCGTCTCAGCTTTCATTAGAAAAATAATTTACTTAATAAATAACTAGGTCACTATACGGTTCAAACAAACACGCAAAATAACGTTAAACAGCTTAGTGTTCCTTGAAAAAAAATTGAGGGTATAAGTAAAGGGGTACAAAGACAACAACAAAAATGTCGAAATTATTTAGATATACCTCAAGTTATTGGAAAGCTGAGTGATAGATTCGCCATGGCATTCCATAAGATCCAAAGAATCTAATTAAAGGGGAGCACACACAAAAGCCAAATAAGGCCAGTAGCCTGTGAGAAATCGCAAAATACCCAAGACAATGAACAAGTTCTAATGGGGGGCCCTGGGTCTATCAAAATATTTCAATGGTTTCCCAGGGAATTTGATATCATTTTCTTCTGTCTCCACTTTAAATGAAAAAAATAATTATCTTTTTGGCATCCCTGCTTTCAATAAAAAAAATGAGGTATTATCATTTAACAATGATAGCCCCCTATCCCCCCCTATAGGCAATAATTTACAATTTATTTATGAATCATATTTTTGGGGTAACTTCCGGTTCAATCTTTAATTCCCCAACCTTGTACATAGCTTAGTCTATAGCTAAATTTTGTCTCATCCGAAGGTTGTTTTTGTTTTTTGTTTTTTTTGGGGGGAGGGGGTAAAAATGTTCCAGAAATAAGATTGTATTTTCTATCAGGTGTTCAATAATTGAGTATTAAACATTAAGAAAATCTTATCTAAAAACAGCAAAAAAAATCTGCAAACTTACAATTCAGCTGTAGAAACAATCTGTCCGCTATCAATTTCAAAATCGAACAAAAGGCTGAAGCTATATAGTAGTGAATACGTTCTATAATTCTATTCAACTTGAAAATAAAATTCTTGACTACGAATGATGTAAGAAATAGCGATTGGGAAACTGCATTCAAAATGATTTAAACTCATTTCATAAAGACGATACTTTTTTTGTCAACATATGAAGAACTGTGTATATTGCAAAATTTGCAATAGCATATTGCATCTGTCTGGTTTTCATGCAAAGTAACAAAAGAGACGAAAATTAATGAACAAGAGAGTAGTGAAGAATTAAGGTATGCAAAGTAATATTTGGCAGGGAAAGTCACTGTTGATAAATCGCTAGGGGTGGCATCGTGATTGCGTGATTTTCGGGGATTCGGGGAACCAATTTTTTTTTCGGGGTGACGCATAGATTTTCGGGGAAATACCCGAAAATTCGAGGATAGTGCAAGCTCTGCTTGATTTCTAATCAGGAAAATCGAAATACTAAACCACACGAGAAGGAAAAGCTCCGACTTTGCGGTTGACGTAATAAAGAATTGCTGCAAAAATAATTTAAAGTCGACCGAACGCCGCCGCCTCTGCTGGAGGCGGCGTGCCTGCGGTGCGCCGGTGGCGTTACGACACTTCGGCGGCGTTCGACCGGGCCTCTTGTCGGTGGCGTTCAGTCAATCCGCCGGCGCGGCGCCGGGGTCTAATCAGAACTGATTTACAAAATAATACTTCTTCCCCTAGACCGCTCAACCGCATGTCTGCAGCGGGCGGTAGGCAAATTTTTCCAGCCAATCCAAATGCTTACAAGTTGCCACCTTACTTCAAATGAATCGGCTTTATGCCCCTTCTTTCACCCCCCCCCCCCCACAATTTGGACCAGATTTGGTATCTAAAGTAACTTTTAGCTACGGTGAGTCATCCGTAACTGCACAATTAAAACCTCGTGGTTTTTACCAACCTACGCAGTTAAAGAAAGAAAAAATGACGCAGCCAAAATTAAGAGAAAATTAATAATTACCACAAAGGGGAAAAGGGAATAATTAAAGAACCCAAAAGAAAAGAAACAGGGAAGGGCATTTATCTGAAACAAACCAGGACCAACGGTTCCAACAGTAAACAAGATGGAAGCATGGAGTTTTTTTTGTAATTAACTTAATGGCGTAGTTGGTAAACGCTAGATGGGAAGTTTCTTCTTCTTCTTTTTTTTACTCGATTTTAAATATTTACAGTGACTTTCTCAATTAAGTTCAAAAATCTTCCTTTTTCTCTGCATCCAAATCCTATTCAAAATATAAATATAAATAACATGCTCCACTGTAAACCCAGCTTACAGAATCAGATTTCATTTTTTTGTGTCCGCAGTACTTTAAACTTTATTTCGATTTCTCATTTTCCTCTTTTTTTTGTCTTTCTTCTCTTTTCCTTTTATCTTTTTTATTACATGAAGTATATCTCTTTTTTATCTTGCTTTAATTTACCTCCATTGTAGAATAACTCAAAAGATCAAGATTTGAAGTTCTGATATCCTGATTGTGATAAAATTTTCCCGGTTTTTTTTTTGTAGTCACTAATTGTAGATATACGAACCAAGCCAAGGTAGTGTTCAAACTCGGGCCAATATATTCTAAAAATTCACTATTATGAAAATAGTAAGTATTTATTATTAACAAAATTTGTTATTAATAATATCTTTGTTATTTGCATATATGTAAATTACAAAATATTTATTATTAGATTATATTACGATTTGAGGGATATCAAGTTATATAAATACAATCTATTATTAATATATTAATATTCATTATTCAAATAAAATGTTTATTCGAAATATCAAAATAATATCATATTCAGAATATTTATTACTACGAGTCAAGGGTAATTTCTTCTGGCCTCCGATTTCTTAAATGACTTTCTTTTATGATAGAATATATACTACTACAACTACACCTAACAACTCACCTCAGCACCAAGTCCGCAAAGGCCAAGACTACTACCCAAACTCCTCCTCCAACCCAGTCTATTCAAAGGCTCCCTCTTTACACACTCACAGAAAGTTCCCATTTCCCTTAATTCTTTCTTTACATGTTTCTTATATAGAACAGATAATTTTGCATAATTCTTGGAAGGGGACTAGCTACGACCCAATTAAATGTTAAAACTTCTTATGAACTAATAATTGTGCTTAAAAGGCAAATCTGGTTGAATTTGCCTATTTTCATAAAGTTTTATAAGTAAAAAAAAGAAGGAAACTTTGTAACGACTAATGCGAATGTCAATAATATGGCTTTTAATTCCTTCAACAATTTTATAACCTACAGCAGGCTTGTACCCAGGTAGATCTCGAGGCCCATGCCAACCCAAAACCCTGAATTTTTTTCGAATTTCCAGGTACTTATAATTCAAATTATAGAAATTTTTATAATTTGAAAAAAAAATCCCCATCTATAATACTGTGCAAATATATACCCTGAATTATATTCGGGTGGTAAGGTACGGTCGTCACCAGATATTGGCGCAAAAATGGTGCTACACCACTTACTGGAGAGGTAAGCCCCTCTGGCACCAAATATTATAATGAGATGCCAGCACTTACCAACAACGGTTCTGTAAATATAGGGTACGTTAGTACCCAATTTACAATATACCCTGCCCAAGGGTATGATAACATGATCGAACGGTCAGACGGCCAAACTCTAAGGCCAAGGGTAACCCAACCTGGGTTACCACTAATATTTCTAACTATCTCCTTGGACTCCATCTAGGCTAAAAAGTCAAAGATTATATAGAAAAATTTCCTACTGTATTCAAGATCACACATATAGACCCTGGCGCCGCGCCGATGAGGGAAGACCGGAGGCGGCGGGGCCAAAAACAGTGCGCCACGCCGCGCCGACGGTAGGACGCCGGAGGCGCGCCGTCGGTAAGATGTCGGCGCCGCGCCGCTGGCGCGATCAATGTTGACCGCAAACATTAATGTTTTCATCAGTCTTTCTCAAATCACAGCTTAAATTTACAACAGATTCGAGCCTATTCATGAGTTCAAAAATTCACAAGTCGCTGGCTGGAACTGGTCTTCTTCGTTATTCATCAAGAGAAGTAGAAATCTGGTAGAAATGAAATGGCTATGGCGTTTCAGAACCCTTGCATAATACGAGTAGTTGAAGTACCTATTAGCTATATATTCTTAACATAAATAATTATCAAAATTAGTAGTTTTTTTCATCGAGCATTACTGCATATAAACTTCGAATACCGTTTCACAAAATTTGTCAGTTATCTGGGTAAAAACTTTGAATATAACTTTGAACTTAGAAGCTTAATTTTTTCATAATACCCTTTGCCTATATCTGTTTTGGCACCTTTAAAACAGTTGAAATGGGCGACTTTGATATTGATTTTTTTTTTTTTTTTTTGCTCTTTTGTATTCCTAAGAAGCCTTCTTGTATTAAAAACTGGTTTTTAATAACAATTTTAAAAAAATGCATTTTAAAGTTTTTTTGGCTTCTTTATAGAATATGTCATGTAGGCTAAGGCTGAACTGCTGCTTTTTCATTGCTTTTGGCTGCTCTTTTGGATATTATTCATTTTTTTTTGGGGGGGGGGATTCATTCCTAATTATGAACTGATAAATATCTAATATCAGTCAAATTATGAACTGCATCTAAAAGGAGTAAATTTATCAAATTGAAAAATACATGATGAACACTTCACATGAGAACACTTCAATTACAATGCCACAAAAAACACTTAATAGTTTATTCGCTATGAAGAAAAATGAAGTGCTCGCTATTTTCTTAGGTAAAAAATGAAAAGCTCATCCGTTTTAAGTGTAATTAAATGAAATAATATGCAGACTGAAGTAGCTCCAGGAAGATGTTGAAATTTTCATCCTAGTTCGTCACTTTTAATCCAAGCAAAATGTTAGGAAACTTAGTTTCAGTTATTGAGTTAAAGCTTTGATTTCCAAATGCTCACAAGAATTATCAAATTTAAGAAAGTCGCAACAATAAGTCACCTGTGGTCAAAATACTCAAAGACTCCTCTTTGATCCCCGCCCAGACTCAAAGCTTCTGCTATGGTCATTTCCATGGAAATCTTCAAAGAGTTTCTTTTTAAAATAGCTTTCAAGCGTAGTTAGGCGTATTTAGACTTTTTTGCTTTTCTTCAAAGCTTTGAAAAAAGTGTTATAATATTCCAAATGTTACATTTGTGCATAATTTTGGTAATCATTTGTGGGGTGATCGAATTTTCTAAACCACTGTAGATACGTACGAACGTTGCAACATCTAGTACCCTGAGGTCATAAGACTGTCAAAGACTCCTCCTTGAACCTCCCAAATTGAAAGCTTTTATTATGACCTGGCCTTTTAATGTAACTCGGGCACTGGACCAAGGGCGCCATTGTTATTCGAGCGCAACGTTAGGTGGGGATGTCGATATCGCTTTCGTCACACCAATTCGTTTTAGTGTGAATCTACCTGGTACATATGAATGAATGTTTTCAAAGTAAACCCGTTTCATCAATAGGAAAAAAAACCGGATTGGACGCATATGTCCGTTTCCCTTTGGACGATAAAACCATGCAAGTGCTGTATCAAGTATAACTCACGAAAATCTTGTTAATTTTGTCAACTTTTCAACTTTTCGGAATCCCTGCTTTCAATAAAAAAAAAAAAATCAAGGTACTATCACTTAAATATAAAAACTCCCTATGCCCCCCTTCTGGATACCACCTTGATAGGATGCCGTCTCTGCTTTAAATTAAAAAAAATCAACTTTTTGGGATCCCTGCTTTCAATAAATAAAATTTCGAGCTATTATCATTTAAATATAATACCTCCCTACCCCCCCCCCCCCTCTGAATACCACATAGATAGGATACCGTCTAAACTTTCATTAGAAAAATAAGTTACTTAATAATTAACTAGGTCACTATACGGTTCAAACAAACACGCAAAATAACGTTAAACAGCTTAGTGTTCCTTGAAAAAAAAATTGAGGGTATAAGTAAAGGGGTACAAAGACAACAACAAAAATGTCGAAATTATTTAGATATACCTCAAGTTATTGGAAAGCTGAGTGATAGATTCGCCATGGCATTCCATAAGATCCAAAGAATCTAATTAAAGGGGAGCACACACAAAAGCCAAATAAGGCCAGTAGCCTGTGAGAAATCGCAAAATACCCAAGACAATGAACAAGTTCTAATGGGGGGCCCTGGGTCTATCAAAATATTTCAATGGTTTCCCAGGGAATTTGATATCATTTTCTTCTGTCTCCACTTTAAATGAAAAAAATAATTATCTTTTTGGCATCCCTGCTTTCAATAAAAAAAATGAGGTATTATCATTTAACAATGATAGCCCCCTATCCCCCCCTATAGGCAATAATTTACAATTTATTTATGAATCATATTTTTGGGGTAACTTCCGGTTCAATCTTTAATTCCCCAACCTTGTACATAGCTTAGTCTATAGCTAAATTTTGTCTCATCCGAAGGTTGTTTTTGTTTTTTGTTTTTTTTTGGGGGGGGGAGGGGGTAAAAATGTTCCAGAAATAAGATTGTATTTTCTATCAGGCGTTCAATAATTGAGTATTAAACATTAAGAAAATCTTATCTAAAAACAGCAAAAAAAATCTGCAAACTTACAATTCAGCTGTAGAAACAATCTGTCCGCTATCAATTTCAAAATCGAACAAAAGGCTGAAGCTATATAGTAGTGAATACGTTCTATAATTCTATTCAACTTGAAAATAAAATTCTTGACTACGAATGATGTAAGAAATAGCGATTGGGAAACTGCATTCAAAATGATTTAAACTCATTTCATAAAGACGATACTTTTTTTGTCAACATATGAAGAACTGTGTATATTGCAAAATTTGCAATAGCATATTGCATCTGTCTGGTTTTCATGCAAAGTAACAAAAGAGACGAAAATTAATGAACAAGAGAGTAGTGAAGAATTAAGGTATGCAAAGTAATATTTGGCAGGGAAAGTCACTGTTGATAAATCGCTAGGGGTGGCATCGTGATTGCGTGATTTTCGGGGATTCGGGGAACCAATTTTTTTTTTCGGGGTGACGCATAGATTTTCGGGGAAATACCCGAAAATTCGAGGATAGTGCAAGCTCTGCTTGATTTCTAATCAGGAAAATCGAAATACTAAACCACACGAGAAGGAAAAGCTCCGACTTTGCGGTTGACGTAATAAAGAATTGCTGCAAAAATAATTTAAAGTCGACCGAACGCCGCCGCCTCTGCTGGAGGCGGCGTGCCTGCGGTGCGCCGGTGGCGTTACGACACTTCGGCGGCGTTCGACCGGGCCTCTTGTCGGTGGCGTTCAGTCAATCCGCCGGCGCGGCGCCGGGGTCTAATCAGAACTGATTTACAAAATAATACTTCTTCCCCTAGACCGCTCAACCGCATGTCTGCAGCGGGCGGTAGGCAAATTTTTCCAGCCAATCCAAATGCTTACAAGTTGCCACCTTACTTCAAATGAATCGGCTTTATGCCCCTTCTTTCACCCCCCCCCCCCCACAATTTGGACCAGATTTGGTATCTAAAGTAACTTTTAGCTACGGTGAGTCATCCGTAACTGCACAATTAAAACCTCGTGGTTTTTACCAACCTACGCAGTTAAAGAAAGAAAAAATGACGCAGCCAAAATTAAGAGAAAATTAATAATTACCACAAAGGGGAAAAGGGAATAATTAAAGAACCCAAAAGAAAAGAAACAGGGAAGGGCATTTATCTGAAACAAACCAGGACCAACGGTTCCAACAGTAAACAAGATGGAAGCATGGAGTTTTTTTTGTAATTAACTTAATGGCGTAGTTGGTAAACGCTAGATGGGAAGTTTCTTCTTCTTCTTTTTTTTACTCGATTTTAAATATTTACAGTGACTTTCTCAATTAAGTTCAAAAATCTTCCTTTTTCTCTGCATCCAAATCCTATTCAAAATATAAATATAAATAACATGCTCCACTGTAAACCCAGCTTACAGAATCAGATTTCATTTTTTTGTGTCCGCAGTACTTTAAACTTTATTTCGATTTCTCATTTTCCTCTTTTTTTTGTCTTTCTTCTCTTTTCCTTTTATCTTTTTTATTACATGAAGTATATCTCTTTTTTATCTTGCTTTAATTTACCTCCATTGTAGAATAACTCAAAAGATCAAGATTTGAAGTTCTGATATCCTGATTGTGATAAAATTTTCCCGTTTTTTTTTTTGTAGTCACTAATTGTAGATATACGAACCAAGCCAAGGTAGTGTTCAAACTCGGGCCAATATATTCTAAAAATTCACTATTATGAAAATAGTAAGTATTTATTATTAACAAAATTTGTTATTAATAATATCTTTGTTATTTGCATATATATAAATTACTAAATATTTATTATTAGATTATATTACGATTTGAGGGATATCAAGTTATATAAATACAATCTATTATTAAGATATTAATATTCATTATTCAAATAAAATGTTTATTCGAAATATCAAAATAATATCATATTCAGAATATTTACTACTACGATTCAAGGGTAATTTCTTGTGGCCTCCGATTTCTTAAATGACTTTCTTTTATTATAGAATATATACTACTACAACTACACCTAACAATTCACCTCAGCACCAAGTCCGCAAAGGCCAAGACTACTACGCAAACTCCTCCTCCAACCCAGTCTATTCAAAGGCTCCCTCTTTACACACTCACAGAAAGTTCCCATTTCCCTTAATTCTTTCTTTACATCTTTCTTATATAGAACAGATAATTTTGCATAATTCTTGGAAGGGGATTAGCCACGATCCAATTAAATGTTAAAACTTCTTATGAACTAATAATTGTGCTTAAAAAGCAAATCTGGTTGAATTTACCCATTTTCATAAAGTTTTATAAGTAAAAAAAAAAGAAGGAAAATTTGTAGCGACTAATGCGAATGCCAATAATATGGCTTTTAATTCCTTCAACAATTTTATAACCTACAGCAGGCTTGTATGCAGGTAGATCTCGAGGCCCATGCCAACCCAAAACCCTGAATTTTTTCGAATTTCCAGGTACTTATAATTCAAATTATAGAATTTTTTTTACAGTTTGAAAAAAAAATCCCCATCTATAATAATGTGCAAATATATACCCTGAATTATATTCGGGTGGTAAGATACGGTCGTCACCAGATATTGGCGCAAAAATGGTGCTACCACCACTTACTGGAGAGGTAAGCCCCTCTGGCACCAAATATTATAATGAGATGCCAGCACTTACAACAACGGTTCTGTAAATATAGGGTACGTTGATACCCAATTTACAATATACCCTGCCCAAATGTATGATAACATGATCGAACGGTCAGACAGCCAAACTCTAAGGCCAAGGGTACCCCAACCTGGGTTACCACTAATATTTATAACTATCTCCTTGGACTCCATCTAGGCTAAAAAGTCAAAGATTATATAGAAAAATTTCTTACTGTATTCAAGATCACACATATATCAGAACTGATTTACAAAATAATAATTCTTCCCTTAGACCGCTCAACCGCCTGTCTGCAGCGGGCGGTAGGCAAATTTTTCCAGCCAATCCAAATGCTTACCAGTTACCACCTTACTTCAAATGAATCGGCTTTATGCCCCTTCTTTCACCCCCCCCCCCCACAATTCGGACCAGACTTGATATATAAAGTAACTTTTAGCTAGGGTGAGTCATCCGTAACTGCGCAATTAAAACCTCGTGGTTTTTAACATCCTACGCAGTTAAAGAAAGAAAAAATGACGCAGCCAAAATTAAGAGAAAATTAATAATTACCACAAAGGGGAAAAGGGAATAATTAAAGAACCCAAAAGAAAAGAAACAGGGAAGAGCATTTATCTGAAACAAACCAGGACCAACGGTTTCAACAGTAAACAAGATGGAAGCATGGAGTTTTTTTTGTAATTAACTTAATGGCGTAGTTAGTTAACGCTAGATGGGAAGTTTCTTCTTCTTTTTTTTACACGATTTTAAATATTTACAGTGACTTTCTCAATTATGTTCAAAAATCTTCCTTTTTCTCTGCATCCAAATCCTATTCACAATAAAGAGAAATAATTTGCAGCAACGCGGTCGAAATTACTACACAACACAGAACATGGCTGAATGCAAACACGTTTATAGGAAGGAGATAGGGAGAGGGAGAAGGCCGTCAGGCCCTTGCAACCCCAACCATGCATCCAACATTTAATTCACAGTTTCCTATATTTTTCGTGATATATCATTTTTGATTCTTCTTTTTCAACATTCCTCCGAAATGCTGCCCACCCCCCTCAACCTTAAAATAAGTTCCTGTGCACGTGCCTGTCTGAATGAGTTATAATGCAAGTTGCAGAAGATAACATAAAATTGCTCATCTTCCATGCTAATTTCTAGTCCAAATAAATCAGTTTACAGCTAGTCACAGTTCTATGGTCCATTACACTTTTTACACAAAAGAAAGTTGCATGACAAAAAAAGATAACGCAGTTATAAAATATATTCATGAAATTTCAAATTTAGGTGTAAATTCTTGAAAATTTAGGAGGGGGGGGCAACTTTATTTTGTTTTTTTTTCGTTTCTATCCAATGAAAATTCCACAAAGGGGTCATTTTTCAGTAAAAACATAGAAAAGGACATTTTTCGAATTCTAGGGGACTAAAAAGGGAAGAACAAGACGGTTTAGCGGGGAAGTACCCTTCCACCGACTGGCATCACTGCTTACGTAATCAATATACAACTCATTGTTTTCCATGAGGGCACGCACAAAGAAATACATATTTAGGGGGGAAGGGCTGTCAAAACCTGAACAAAAATTTGTACGAATCGCTACATAACCTCCCCTGGCATTAAAGTCATACAAAGGAATAAGGATAACCCATTAGGATTGGTCCGAAGGACGGCACCAAAACATTAAACACGTAATCAGAAGGGTACTTTTTCCAGCTTTTACGGCTCCAATTAGACATACAAATCTGAAATTTTAGGCTCTGAAGATTCAGGGTACTTTCTGATGGGGGAGGGGGGGGGGGGGGTAGCTCACATTGAAAGAAACCTGGAAGGTGTTCTACCAAGTCCTGAAATTTCCGTATAATGAAATCTAAATTCATTTTAAATTTAATATACCGGCTATGACTTGATGTCGATGGATTCAGCTTAGGGCGAATTGCCTTCCAATCCAGAGCAGGCAAAAGGTGTTCGACAAAAAAAATAGTTGATCCTGAAGGGCGGTATGTTTGTCCCGTTTGTAAAGATGAGGATGAAGATTTTGACCATTTTCTCCGAAAGTGCCTGGTGCTCTATGATTTAAGGGGAAAATATTTACACAGGATTGATTTGCTACTTCCTGGTATTCTACAAAGATGTAAACCAATCCCAATAACTCGAGTTGGTGCGTACATAGATAAATGCTTAGAAAGAAGGATAAGTTTATAAAATTAATCTATTGTCTCTAGATTAGGTTTTTTTTTCGCTTTTGTATTCTGTTTTTGTGTGCTTTGTAATTTGTTCTGTTGGTGACTTCCTTGTTTTTTATATATTTTTGTGTGCAGGCCTATATAGCCTTTGGGCTTTTGAAATACACACACTGATGCATCTATCTATCTTAGGTGAAAGTGGTGAGTTCCATTCCTTTCTGGAAAAAATAAAACAGACGTTCATCTGTACAATTCATTGTATTCGTAAGCACCTTAATTTGTCATTTCTGTCCACATGATATCCTAAGAAGGAAGGAGAAAAGAAAGTTTTGCTTATTAAGCTATAATCCAGCAAACTCTCAGAAAAATATGCCTTCCCAAAAAGGTATGCAGCGCATTACTCGGGCCTCGTCAAACAGTTCATTTTAACGAACTGTAAGAGAGGAGCAAACGGGCTGAATAGTAACCGAAACCCTAAAAAACGGAATTTCGATACTAAGATACATCAAAATTACAATTGGATTATTATGCTGATTTCAAATATATAAGTTTCATCAAGTTTAGTCATACCCATCAAAAGTTACTAGCCTGACAAAATTTGCCCTATTTTCGAAAAAAAAAGAAACCCCCTAAAAGTCACAGGAAATCACACCATCAAATTCAGCGTATCAGAGAGCCCTACTGTAGAGGTTTCAAGCTCCTATCTACAAAAATGGGGAATTTTGTATTTTTTGCCAGAAGAAGGATCACGCATACGTGTTTAATTGTTGATTATTTTTTTTTTTCAGTGGTGATCGTATCGGCCCAGTGGTCCTAAAATATCACGAGAAGGTTCATTCAAAAGGACACTAAAAGTTCTAGTGCCCTTTTTAAGTGACCAAAAAAAGAAGAGCAACTAGGTCCCCTCTCACGCTCATTTTTTTCGCAAAGTCACCCGATCAAAATTTCGCGATAGCTATTTCATTCAACCTAGTCAAAAAATCTAACAACTATGTCTCTGAGGGAGACTTAATCCCCCACAATCCCCAGGAGCAGGGCTGCAAGTTCTGAACTTTGTAGACAGACGTTTGCAGGGGGGTTTTTTTCTGGTGGGGGAGTTCGGGATAGGCAGTTACGTGGTGGATCTTTTCAAGAAGGGTTTTTTCATGGGGGAAGGGAATTTTCCATGAAGGGGGTGCCGGATTCCCCAGCATTATTTAAAAAAACGATCAAAATTAAATTTAAAAAAAAACAAGTTTTCTCAACTGAAAGTAAGGAGCAACATTAAAATTAAAACGAACAGAAATCATTATGTATATGAGATGGTTCTTCCCCTCGTCAATACTTCGCTCTTTACGCTGAAGTTTTTTTAGTCCTTTCAAAAGAGCTATTAATTCTAATTAAACGGCTTTTGTGATTCAGGGGTCAGTCTTAAAGAATTGGAACAAAATTAGAACTTTAGCGTAAAGAGCGAGGTATTGACGAGGAGGCGAACCCCCCCCCCCCCCATATACGTAAAAATTTCTGCTGGTTTTAAGTTTTAATGTTGCTCCTTACTTTCAGTTGAAAAAACTTGTTGTTTTTTTAATATCTAGTGATGATGACATCTCCACGTTCATTGGCAAAATGTCTGAATTCTATTCTCTTTATTTTAAAATATGACCAAAAGCGCCCCTTTTTATACTGAATAAACGAAATAAATCTGTGAGCTGTAATCTGCGTTAGATCTTAGATGATACTTAGACTGAATTTAAGATCTAAATCTCCTAAATTATTTGGAAATTCAGTCATCTCTTGGTCAAACTAATAACTGAGAGTAACAATAATTTAGCAAATCCTGTCTGAAGATGTCAAATTCCCACTAATGTCCGAGAGGGCGCTGACTTTCAGCCACCTTGTGATTATCTCTGAACGCCACGTTTGCAGGAGTTCCGCCACACTCAGCACACTCCCCAAAACACATGACACACTCCCCAAAACACATGATACACTCCCCAAAACGCTTGGCCCAGTTCTGCCATGCTTGGCAGCCCGACCCACCTGGTATACAAGATTTCTGAGACAGAGGGACCTCTTGATAATCTCCCCAAATAAGTATGCAGCGCATTGTTTGGACATGCATAAAGATGGCAGGGGTGGTTTTAGGGGAGGGGCAGAGAACCTGCTCCAGGTGCAGAAATTTTAGGGGCAAAAAATTTCAAATAAGTAATCTAACAATGAAAATCATGTTGTAATTTTTGAAATTTTATTTTTATTAAAATGAAGTAGAAAGTGAAGTGAATAAATGAAAAAAAAATTATTACTTAATTATTAAAATGAAAATAAATTTTAAAAATAATTAAATAGTAATAATTAACACAATTAAAAGTAATTAAATTTTATCAAATAATAAACCAAAAAAAAATAAAATTCAGTACTAATTAATTAAAAATTGAAAATACTTTGTTAATAAATTAAAATTTTGACTGAAAATTTTGAGGGAGACAGCCTATCTTATTGAGAAAGGTATGCATTTTTTACCTTTACTTTCCAAAAAGACAAAGGGCATTCAGGTGAGCCTTTCAGAGAATGTTGCCGTTATGTGTATACAGGTTTTAAAAAGGGTGTAACTCAGGAATGACAAAGTATATTAAATTGGAACTTTCAGGAAATGATAAGGGAGATGATCAATAGGCCAAAATGACAATAAATGCATGCTACTGCTACTACTACAAATACCACCACTACTACTACTACCACATAACTACATTTAAAATATTGAGAGAAAATTTGAACTAAATCAAAAGATGCTATGTGCATGCACATTGTCAAAAAAGCATATCTCAAAAATGGATTTGGGTATTAAGTTGAAACTTTCAGAGAATGCTTAACTGAGAAGTTCAATTGACCAAAAGGCAATGTGTAGACGCTACTGCTAATACTACTACCACTACCACTGCTACATTTACTACTACTACTTCTATAACAACTACTTGTAAGGCTAAGAGCATTAAGATGATTATTTCAAGAAGTATAGGAGTATACAGGTTATCAAAAGGGCACATCAGCAAGGTCATAGCAACAGCTAATTGTATTAAGTTGAACCTTCCAGGACTTGATGAGAAGGATCCTCAACTGAGCAACGGGCAATGCATTAATACTACTGCTACTACTAGTATTAGTGCAATTACAATTAATTCTACTACTAGTAATACAAATACTACTACTGTAACTACCATTACAACTATATATAAGAACAGCATACTTTATTAAGCTAGACCTTTAAGGGTAAGTTGTGGCAGATTTTGAACTAGCCAGAAAGCACTACGTGTATTGTATTAATAATACAACTACAGTTACTGCAACTAATGAAGCTAAGGATATTAAGGTGAAACTTTTAGGGAACGTTTAGGGGGAGGGGGGTTCAAATAAACAAAGAACTAAATGTATGCAGGTTTTCAAAAAGCATATATAAGCAATATCATAGGCAGCGCTACTGTATAATAGCTAGCAATATCATTGAAACTTTTAAAGGAACTAATTCAATTGGAAATTAAAAGTTCCAGTGCCATTTTGATGGACTGAAAACTCAAACTTAAAGGTGAATTCTTAAATTGTAAGGCTAAGAGCGTTCAGATGGACATTTCAAGAAGTATATGAGTATACAGGTTATCAAAAGGACGTATAAGAATGTGTTCATACAACAGCAACATTTTAAGAAATTTATAAAAACATTTCTTGTGTATATTTATCTCAAGTAATCAGTCAGAAACCTAAACCAATCGTGCACCAAACCACTCTCTGGAATACAATGGTGAAGACCTCTCTTCACAAGAGTGCAGACAGTATTGTAATTTCCTTTTGTTGGCATTAAAGCTTGTTCAAATAGGCAATGCTTAAAACTCCCCCAAAGGTCCCCCCAGACCCTACCCCAAATATTCCCAAAAAACTTCGACATTCGCCCCCATCGTGACTGGTCAAGTCTAACGCAAAGATCACACGATGGATCAATTTCAATGAATAAGACAATGTTGAGTGTAGGGGCTAATGTCACTATTAATAATAAAAATGAAAATGACTTTCAAGAGGTCCTTTCTAGGAGCTCCAAAAAAAAGGAAAAAATCTCCCCAATCAAAATTATTCCCCCACCCCCTGCTCCAACTCCTCCTTCTCAAAACCTAGGCATAAACCTAAAAATTTCTCCTGATACCCCCTTTGAGATAAATAAGATTACTCCAATAAGGGTTGCAATCTTCAAATTGTTAAACTCAATGTTCTTTCTAAACATTAACCATGATGGATCTTTGCTAATAGCTCTCCAAGATTCTAAATCAGCAGACATAATATTCAATTTAAAATCCTTGCTCAATATCCCAATTAAGACTGCTACATGGAAACCAAACCAATACCCAACTAAAACAGTTGTGTACAACGTCCCTCCAGAAATACCAATTCAGAAGCTAAAACAAGGGCTCTCTGAAACAGCTGCCAACCCTATCCCAGTTGCATATGTCACCCAACTGGGCAAACCAGACGCTAATGGCCCAAAGACAAGCAAATCTTTCGTATTCACACTGAGAAAAAAAAAAAAAAAAAAAATATCCCAGACAAGATATTCCTCATTGGGCAAATCAAACCACACAAGACCTGTGGACCAAATCCAATCCAGTGCCAAAAGTGTCTGAAACCGGGTGACACAACAAACAAATGCAGTGAAATCCTCCAAGCCTGTAGTAAAAGTAAAAGTTCCCATCCTAAAGAAATGGCAAATTGTAAAAACAATCAGCCTACATGTATAAACTGCAGAGGCCCCAATGATTCCAATAAAACACTATGCCCTGCATATAAAAACGAGCACTAACACTCCAAGTAGCAACAAAGAAAGCCATTCCTTACCCATTTGCAGCTATGGAATCAAACGCTGCCCAACCACACCAAACATAACCCGTAATGAAATCAACCAATACTATCACTCACAGAACTCCCAAGCCCAACCTTCCAATGCAACAAGCACCCCCCCCCCCCCCCACAAGACTCCATCATCAAAACACCCCAGCTCACATCCCTATCAGAGAGAATTGCCAAGCCAATAAGCCTCTTAATCCAATGAATGAGGTTTGCCTGGTCACCCCTCCCGAGAAGAAATGAATTAGAAGCATTACCAGGAATGAATATTTATGAATAATAATTCCATTGATTTTGCTTGCCTTCAGGAAACTCATTTAACCCAAAATCAACAAATTAAGTCTCCGGGATATACTATCCTGAGAAAGGACAGGTCATCAGAGAGAAAAGGAGGCGGTGTAGCTTTAATAATAAATAACAAGATAAAATTTTATGGCATAACTTTTCCAGAATTTTTAAATGATGTTGATACAATTGGTATTACTGTTTGGCTAAATAATACACAATAAGCTTTTATAACCCTAACGGCGAAACTACAGATGCCATGGATTTCTTCACTTATATAAGTAATTCTAATATGCTAAAAAATATTATTATTTGTGGAGATTTTAATGCCCACAGCCTTTTGTGGGGGGATGAGCCAGCAAATAAAGCTGGTAAGTTTATTCAATGTTTAATTTCCAATAATAATGAATTAGCAGTTGCTACCCCTCCAAATCTAAATACATATTTTAACCCCAAAAGTGGCAATTTTTCCACAATTGATCTACAAAATTGCGTCAGTAAATATTTTGAATAAAATGTATATAATGAAAATTGATAACCTCTGCACGGACCACTGCAATAGTTTCTTCTCTAAATGAGCCTGCTGAAATTCTGCCACATAATTCCATATATATTATAAACAAAGCAAATTGTACTATGTTCCGAAATAAGCTCAATGATGAAATTACCAGTCTCTCCCAAAAATCATGTATTTCAAATGTAACAGCTGAGACAGATGCTGAAGTTTTGGCATCCATACTAATAAATACAGCTAATCATTCTATCCCCAAGACAACAACCAGGAACACAATCCCCAAACACACTCCTAAAGCATGGTGGACAAATGAGTGTCAAAATAACTGGAGAACAAAAAAGGCAGCTATGAGAACATACCTAAAAAAACGTCTCCTACTATGTATTTAACGAAATTGCAAACAGACCCGAATCTCAAAAGGACTATACTAAATGCTAAATATAATTACTGGTATAATTTTGCCAATAGTCTTTCCAGAGAAACACTTGAGCCAATTATACATAAACAGATAAGCCACATCTGTGGGAAAAAAACTTCCCCCAACCCAATCCAGTATAAGCTAATACATAATAATACCCATTATGACAATAATAACGAAAAGGCAAAGGTATTTGCAACTCTTTTCGCAAATAAGCTAACATGAAATAATAACATCATCACCTCCCCAATTTTGATAAACCCGATCTACCAGCCTCGTCCAGGATCAGAGTATATAAGCTGTCGATTTTCAATTCATGAAATGAATGATGCAATACAACATATTAGGGCCAAGGCTACTAGTAGCTATGATAATGTACACCATACATGGGTAAAGAATCTCACCCCTTCATATAAACAGGAACTCCTAAATTGCTACAATCATGCTTGGGATATATCTGCATTCCCCAATATTTGGAAATGTCCATCCCTCCTACCGATTTTAAAGCGAAATAGACCCAAATATGACCATGAGTCTTATAGGCCTATAATGATCACTCCTGTGATGGGAAAAGTAATGGAGAAAATTATTTTCCATCGACTCCTTTGGATTGTTGAGAATAATAATATGATACCTCATACTCAAACTGGTTTCAGGAAACACCACTCCTCAACAGATGCTTTTATATTGTTAAAGAATACAATAAATGAATCCCTATCTAAAAATAATGTCCTAGTTTCTGCTTTCCTAGACTTTGTAGGGGCATATGGCAATATGAACCACCAGATTATTTTAACTAAACTTGAAAGCCTTGGATTACCCCCCAAGCTAGTATCTTTTATAAAATCTTCAATAGAAAATTGAAGCTTTGTTGTTTGTGTAGGTTCAGCCTCCTCACCCAAAAATAAGACAAATTTTCTCAGGCTCGTAACTTTTGATGGGTAAGACTAAACTTGATGAGACCTATATATTTGAAATCAGCATAAAAGTCTGATTAGTTCTTTATAGAGGTGGTTCAATAATTTATACTTCAAATTTCAAACCAATCTCTCTCCTGTTAGTATTGAGCGAGATTTTTGAAAAGACCATGCAATCAAGACTTAAAAGCTTTTTTGATACAAAACAATTACTTTATGAATTCCAGTTTGGGTCTCGTGCCAGTCATTCGATTGAGCACGCATGTGATTTTCTCTTTAGTTTCATTCATTCGGCCCTAGGTGCAGATTAAATAAAAAATGTGGTTTTTCGACAGAAAGTAAAGAGCAACATTAAAACTTAAAATGAACTGAAATTATTCTGTATATGAGAGGGGTGCCCCTTCCTCGGCCCTTGTTCTTCAGGCTAATTCTTCAGTTCTTTAAAAATACTTCTCATTCAAAATCAAGGGTCTTGTGTTTGAGAAGTCTTTCCTAAAAAGTCATTTCAGAAAATCAAACTTTAGCGTAAAGACGTGGCAGTTCCACTTATATGCAGAATAAAATCTGTTCGTTCTAAGTTATAATGTTTATCCTTACTTTCAGTTGAAAAAACTTATTTCTTTAATGTGATTTCTGTCTGTTTTCAAAATCACACCAGGAATTAAGCTATCTGAGCTAAATGAGCCCGATCTTCTACGACCGTTGGTTCGATATGACCATCCTTGGGAAGATAAAAAATAAAAATAAAAAAATAAACGCGCATCAGTGGATCTTCTGTCAAAAAATACAAAATTCCACATTTTCGTAAAGAGGAGCTTTAAACCTCAACGGTAGGGTTCTCTGATATCCCAAATCTGATGGTGTAATTTTTGTTATGATTGTCTTACTTTTTGCGGGGCCCCTCCCCCTTTTCCAAAACTCAATTTTCTCGGGCTCGTAATCAAACTTATACGTTTGGAATTAGCATAAAAATCCAATTATTTTGATGTATCTATTGTTTTTAAAATTCCGGTTTTTATAGTTTCGGCTCTTATTGAGCCGAATCACTCATTACTTACTGTTCGTTACCGCGAACTGTTTGAAAAATGTGCTTTCCAAAGCTTTTGCTGCCATTCGTGTCATCCCATTCATCCTGATAAACCCAGGTTCAAGTCAAATTCCGATGAAAGTCTAGTTGCATTCGTTGATGGCAATACGCATCTTCTTCAGCATTTGATTTATTTTCACTGTAGAGCAATCTTCTTGCTTTATTTGAGAGAGTTCTTTTATAGTTCAATGTGAACAATTTGGCTCCCCTGAGCCACTTAAAGGTCAGAATGTCATGTTTGAAAAATTTCTCTCGTATAACATTAATGTCTCAAAGTCACTGGCACTACAACCAACGAATTTTATTATCAGAAGCAACGCTATAGCTTTGCCTGTTGTAAAAACACATACGTTTTCAATCTGTTATTTTTTTTTCCAATAGTCCCCTTGTATGAAAGAGATGGTTGTAGAGGTTTCAAAGGGGGTTCCTCCTAACCAGGCACCCATACTCTCCAAAGACATTTGATCAAGACTTTGATATAACAAATTCGTTTAAAACAGTCAAAAAGTCCAATAAATATACTTCCGGGGATGATATAACCCCGCGGGTCTTGAGGCAAGGGTCGTAAATAATTTAAATTCGCAATTACTTTAACACGTGTTTTATAACGAAAAAGGCGGGCTTATGCAACATCTCATGAACAGTTAAAAGTATTATGGGTTAATTGGGCTTAGGTAGGACAGATTCCCAAGTAACATATTAATTTCAGATGTCAGATGAGGCAAAAAAAAAACACCTGGTTCTGCTGCAATAGGGTCGGTCTAGTTATCTTAAGGTTGACATTCCGAGAACAGAGTACTTGGAAAACAGCTTCACTCGACGTTGCGCTTCAGTCTGGAACGATCTTCCTGGGGACTTCATCCCTAAGAGTTTCTCTATCGACTCCTTCAAAAGAAGATTCAATTGTCATCCAAAACCTCGTGATAAAGTGATGTAAAAGACCTGCGCCAAATCAGATAATTAATAGTAGCTGGCGCCGCGAAATTAGGAGTAAAACAATTAAATGGAGGATAGCCAGACCCCCTTACATGTCCTATTTTCTACCCCCCCCCCCCTCCCTCGGAGCCTCAAGAGATATTTGATAAAATGTTTGTATAGCTATTTTTTCAACGTAATCTAAAGGTTCAAAATGCCTCCGAGAATGATAATAACTCCAAAGACAGTGGGGCAAAGGCCGCAAATATTGCAAGTTAGTTGTTTAAAAATATACTCTACAATGCAAAGTCGGGACTTGCGCAATATTTCAGAAGCGACTAGGTGTATGAAGGTCAAACTTTCAGGTAATGTTAAGGGCGATGTTGAACTAAATCGAAGAGACTATGTGCATCCAGGGTGTCAAAAGGGTTCATCTACAATTTATCAGGAACGACTAAGGGCATTAAGTTGAAACTCTAAAGAAGTAGATGGGAATATTGAACTAAATCAAAAGACACTGTGTGCATCAAGAATTTAAAAAAAACTGTCTGTTATATCTCAGAAATATAGGGGGAACCCATAAGGGGGGGGCGAGGAGGGGAGAGGCTCCAACCCCCCTGGCTGAATGATTCTGCCTTACAGTTTTATATTTTTGCTTTAAGATTTCTATTATACAGCATTGGAAGTGTCAATTAGACCAGGTAAGCCCCCTCTCCCAAAATTCAGCTTACATGGAAATGGCTAGGGGTATTAAGTACAAACTTTCAGGGAATGCTGAGGAGAAAATAAATCCATTCAATTTTAATCTAAATTAGTTTTCGACTAACTCTAAAGTACACTATGGGCAACTAAGACCCGAGATGGAGGGAGGAGTAAAATTGTCAATCACTGCTGCTGACTGTTCGAGTTGCACTGAAGTCGAACGTATGGACAAAGAAACACGTAAGATTTATGAATTGCCAGTGTTGTTGTTGATACTAGCCTCCCATCTGTATTTCACAAACTGAAAATTAAGATGACAAAAAAAAACTGACTATCCTATGTCAATGGCTGCGTAACAGCCAGGCCTCGGCACCGCTACACAGCAGGCTTGTATGTATTGATTCTCATTATCACTTGTATTCTAACCACAACCTCTTCTTTATGTTATTGAATGACCATAGTTTTGATAGAACCACCCTCGAAAAATACAAATTCTTCCTTAAAGTTGTGACCTATTAAGTTCGTTTTTGTGGGCAGAAATGTCAATATGCCAGTTAAAAGAAAAATTATAAAATTATGTAGCTGATTTCAAGGCAGGCCCCGGTGCGGCTATACGGCAGGCTTGAATATACTTATTCTTGATGTCTTGCCGTCACCATAGGTTCGATACAACCACCCTGGGAAAAATACAAATTCTTCCTTGAAGTTGTAACCTTTTTAGATCGCTTCTGTTATCGTTTCAGAAATTTCAATATGCCAGTTTAAGAACAAAATAGCAAACTATGTAGCCAATTTTGAGGCCGGGCCCAGGCACTCGGCATGTGACAGGGTTGTATATATTGATTCTCGTTGTAAGTGGTAACCTCCAAGTGATCGCCTTTGTTTGCTACTCATTCCTCGGGGAAATAGAGGGCTCCACAGGGAATACATATAACGTTAACGAGTCCCAATGATTTGTAATTAACAGTTGCGTATTTTGTGGCATCTTTGAAGGTTTGTACTAGGCTTCGCACCACATTTTGTAGGCGTCGAAGATTATGATAGCAATTGTCTTCTTGATAGCGAATTCTTTGTTCTTCATTTCATTTTTGACACGTTCTAATACTCACTTTCTCGCTATCGCTTGTAATTATTGCTGCCACTTATCTTCTAATCGCATATTCCTTTGTTCTCGCTGTGGCATATATTTAACCGCATATTTCTTTGTTCTTAACTTTCATTTTTAATTCGTTCTACTCCTCGTTGTCGCATGTCTTGCAACCCCATATTTCTTAATGAATATTTGATATATAATGTACCGAAAGCTCCTCAGCTATAAACTTTATTTCACTCCAATTTTAGTTTTATTTTCAATGTTGTAAAAGTTTCAATTTTGTAAAAGAAAAACAGACGAAGATTTGTTAAATGTTTTCCTGAGAATTTGCCGACGGATTGTTTTGGGTACGCTATTGACTGACCGTATCTCAAACAGTAGGTCATACGAAAAAAGCGGTTCAATCCCGCTTTCTAAGGCTATAATGAGAGAAAGGCTAGGGCACGTTTTGCGGATGAAGGATGACAGATTGCCGAAGATCGTCCTTTCGGCCAACCGTCTTGGGCTGAAAGTAGGTAGTCCGCAGTTATGGTGGGAGGATGTCGTAGAGAAATATTTAAAGGGAATGGGAACTTCCTGGGAGGGTATAAAGAGGAAGGCTTTGAATAGATTAGGATGGAGGAGGAGCGTTTGTAGTTGGGGTGGCCTCAGTTGACTTGGTACTGCGGTGGATTGTTAGTATTAATAGTAGTTGTAAAAGTACAAAAGAAAATACTTGCAATATAATTCCTTTTAGCGATGCACCAGATACGCAGTAGGCTTTAGACTTTTACTTTTAGGGAAACGGGCAGTAGCTGAACTCTTGTTTGTAATGAAAACAATATGTGTCTTGAATAGTCTTAGAAAGAACTAATAAAATTAAAGTTAATATTTGACATATAACGATATTAAAGGCTGAAAGCTCATCAGTTCAAGATTTTATTTCACTTTAATATTCATTTTATTTTCAGTGTTGAAATAAGTACAAAAGAAAATATTTGTAATATAATTTGTTTTCAGTAAAGTGAAATTGGCGCAGTAGGCTTCATACTTTTACAGTTAGGGAAGGGGGCAGTAGGCAAATTCATGTTTGTAGTGATGTTTGTTCGTTTTAAGCTTGATTTACATATGCAATTTAAGTTTTGCTCGTTTTAAGATTTATTTATTCTTTTATTTTATTACCTGTTGTATGTTTGTTTGCTATTATCGTTTATTCAATTTCTGCTCGTTTGAGTTTTATTTATTCTTTAACAGTTAAAGATTTTTTGTTCGTTAAAAGCTTGATTTGGATATTCAATTTAACTTTTACTCGTTTTAAGATTTATTTATTCATTTATATGGTTTTTGTTGAATGTTTGTTTGCTGTGATTGTTTATTTAATTTCTGTTCGTTTTGGGTTTCATTCATTCTCTAAAAGTAATTTCTAGTTGTTTTGAGCTTGAATTATTATAGATTTTTAATTCTGCTGATCCTAAATTTAATATGGCCTTTACTTTTTTTTGAAAAACCTCTATTTCGGAAAGTTTTTTTTAATCAATTTTAACACTGGGCAACTTGCATAGCTGACAACCCATACCCTCGGACTGTGGGGGGTTTTGTCAGCCCTGAAGGCATAGTTATTGACATTTGGAATATTTTGAACAAAATCCCTATCTCAAAATTTTGATTGCATGCTTTTGAGGAAAAGAGGGCATGGAGGGGAGAGGCTAGTTGACCTCCGATCACTTTTGAATCTTAAAAAAGGCAGTATAACTTCCGATTTCGAATTGAATGAGTTTATATGAAGTTTATACGACCTCTCCGAAGTTTATACGACCACTCCCTCCATGTGAAGTGCCTCTGGGAAAAAAAATAATAGTAATAAAATGTCGAAGTCTTATACCTCTTTACAATAGGCAACGATATAGCGTTGCTTCTGACAACCACCTCTCTTCTGCAGCGCTATAAGAGAAAGTAAGAAGAAAATACATTAACAGTTTCTGAACGAATATGTGAACGAAACAAACCTGATAAAAACAAACAGACGCGGAAAGCAAACAGAAAACCAAATAATAGCGAAAATTGAATGAATTATAAAACCTAAAAACCAAATAACGCAGAGAACAATCAAAATAACAAACAGATAAAATCAAAATTAGCAGAATTACAAATAGAAAAGCCAAAAATCTTAATTTCAAATTGAGCCCTTCACCAATCTTTACGATTAATAAATAACAATGCAACTCATACAATACTAAATCACGATACAAATTCTTTCATTCGCTAGGGAAATGAACCAATTAGCAGGTTTTAATTCAGCCCTTGCAGATCACCTTTATGACCATCCGCCCCATAATATTTTATTCGACCAGACTAGTTTAATTTCACATGATAAGGGTTTGGCCTTGCAATAGAGAGGCTCTTGAAATATACAAAATACCTTAATTTAGGTTTGGCTCTGAACAGATACGGGTAATTTTAAAGTAAGGGATTCTTATTTTGGTCTTTTTGTCATATTTTATTCGTCCATAGCATAAATCATGAGC
Source organism: Artemia sinica (assembly GCA_027921565.1). NCBI lineage: Eukaryota > Metazoa > Arthropoda > Branchiopoda > Anostraca > Artemiidae > Artemia > Artemia sinica. The sequence goes on along the minus strand of CM051264.1, from coordinate 19,264,357 downwards.
CACTTTTACAATCACACGGGGACACGTGCATAGTTCTTTTAGAGTACTAATAGTATCTTTACGGTACCAAATGGCTTATTTTTTAGTTTTTACTGTCATTTTCACTTGATTTAGGAAAATTGGCTCCAACTTTGCCCCCCCCCCCCAAGGATTTTGACAAAATTACGGCACTGTCCATAAGACTGATAAATTTATCAAGTTTGTGATCTTATATTGTGTGACGCTCTCATCAACTACTTCCTATTTACACAATCATAAAATATCAGTCAACGAATTTGCTTAAGGTAGAAGATACCTTATGTAGTTTTCCACCACATGAGAAATATCCAAAATTGCGTTCCCGATCTAGATGGATTACTTACTAATCCTACATAGTATAGAGGACATATAGAGGACTCTACATAGATAGAGGCGCAAGCCTGTTTTCGCATTATATTATTATTATTATAATGATAATGTTTACAAACAGGGTATTCATCAATCCTCCTTATACAGTAGATGAAATCCAGTCTTGAAGCGCACTACGAGTCCAGAGGTCCCATAAAAATACCTTCAGAAGATTCAGATACCACACTATAATATTGTACGATCAAGATCCAGAAGAAACCAAGCCAGTACTGTGTCGTAAGGATAATATACCGGCAGATAAACTATTTCATTGAATCAGAACCACCTCCTTGGCCTTTTTTTGCGATTCCATAAAGACACTGGCCACTGGAATTTTGAAAACCGCACTGCAGATGAACAAAATCATCCTCAGACTTTTTTTTATTTTTCCGTTGTCCATTGTTACCTCTTGTGCTGTTATTCAGCATGGTCTTCAACTATTGACAAGCCTTAAAAGGCTTTTAAAAGCCGTAGGTTACACAACTGCAGTTAACGCAACTAACACAACCTAGTTAACACAACTACAGCTTTTTTCCGATCATATCAATTGTTTATGAATAGATGGGGGGGGGGAGGATAAATCCAATAAAACAAGAAGTAAAGCTGTCATTCCAGACATCTCTCTCAATTTAGTCAAAGGTGTGTTCCGGTGCAGATAGAAGAACGTTTTAGAGGGAGATGAAATAGAATGGAAAAAATGGATCTTGTATTCTAACCAAGGTTGAATATACAATTTATAAAAATCTGTTATAGTTTTCGAATGGACTCCCTGTTTAGTTCCAGCTAATCTTTTTAGCATGGCAACTGTCTAGGAAATGTTACTTTTCCAAGGGTTAACTTGTTCATGCCAGAATTGTTTAAGGTCAATCCTTAGACCTAGCAGGTTCATTGTATTACAATATGGGCTTCATTGTATTAAATGCGACTCGCATTGAAAAACCTTTAGGGCTTTGCAGAATTCTGCTATTAGGATTTTAACAGATTAAGGACAGAGATTCAGTGGGAAATGTGCATTTAAAACTGAATATTCTTTCTCTCGCAGATATATTTCTTTTTATCGATCGATATTAATGGTTGAAATTATCAATAGCCTTGCCCCAAATGTTTTGAAGTTATGATTGTAGCTAGCCTGGACCTATTCGAATTCGGCCCTTCGGAGCTTGTGATATTAATTTTTCGAAATAATTATCTTATCTATATTCACAGTTATAATAGAAGAACCACAGGTGTATTTCGGCGGCTACGGAGTAAAACGACCCGGTTAATTTTTTACGCTCGGAGTGTCTTGCCAATTCTTAGAGTCATTTACCATTTGTGATTATGTGTGAGCACGACCAAAGTATTTTCCAGGAAAATCTGAGATTTGAATTACTGTTAGGTTTGACTTTTAATTTAGTAGTGCCATAACTGAATTATTATTTGAAGTATATTGTTAGCCGGTCGCTGGGGGTTAATGTCAGGTTTTTGTTTATTCATTAAGTCATAGATGTACGCACTTGAGGTTGGAGTTGGCCTAAAGGTTCTCTGGCTTTTTTAGTAAATTTGTCTCTAAATAAATTAATACTCATGGGAAAAAAATGGAACAGCCCAGTTATGACATCCACTTCCGTTGGAACATTTATGAATAGCTTGAATAGTTTTTACTGTCAGTAGATAGTTGATCCCTTTGAATCTAGGCGATTTTTTATTTTTGGCTGGAGGGGGTATGTAAGGACGTTTCCCTTATTTTGAACATATTATTGTTATTTGTGCATGAAACACAATCCCCACATATTGCACTCATCAACTGAATGAAGTAGAAAGGACAAACTCCGTTTGAAAGAAATAGAAGAGGTGAATAGATTCTTTCCTGGTGTCTACAGATCCTATAACCATACGAAAACCAGAAGAGTAACCATGAAAGCAATCATACTAAAAGTGCATTTCCCAGAATTTCCTTTTTTTTACTAAACTGGCTCGAACCAAAATTCACCACTAAAGAGCATAAAAACTACAAGATCTGCTTGAAAAGCGAATTGGAAATCACAGCCATGACCTTTTTTATGATAGATTTATTGTTCTTTCTCCACATAGTACGGGTGTGTATAAATCAGTCCATCATCATAGCAGTTAATGTAGGAAGGAGGGGAGGGAGCTTGGGTGGAGTATTCTTTTGTAGAGTATATATTATTTTGTAGAATATATATTCTTTTTGTAGAATATATACTCTTTTGTAGAGAATATATGCTTTTGTAGAGTATATATTCTTTTGTAGAGTATATATTCTTTCGTAGAGTATATATTCTCTTGTAGAGTATATATTCTTTTGTAGAGTATATATTCTTTTGTAGAGTGTATATTCTTTTGTAGAGTATATATTCTTCTGTAGAGTATATTCTTTTGTATATTCCCCGAAAATCATCACATTTTTCCTTTTATTCTCAAATTTGTCGAGACAGTCATCGATATTTTGACTTATAAATATGCCGAATAAAACATCTTTATAACCCAGTGAAACTGTAGGCAGAGCCACCCCCTTCTTAAAACACTTAATCCGCCACTGACATTATTGGGATTCGCTCTTTTTACTAACGCTTCACATAACATTTTTCACAATAATTTTTTTTCAATAATGTTTATCCGAATTTCTAACCTAACAAAGCTCAATGTTCATCCAAACTTAAAAAAATCTTCTGGACTATCATATTTTCAACGATTTAAAACTAAGCATTTTCTTAATTAAATCATTATTTAATGGAACAGCGCCTCTGAGTAATTACAAAAACGATGACACTAGGTAGTAGAACTTATTTGACTAAAATTAAAAACGTCAACTTCACATCAATCGGAATCAGAATCACTCTCTGCTTCTTGTTTTTTTGAACTCTTTCGATTACGTTGTTCCTGACTTCTTGGAGTTGTCCTTGCCACTGGTCTTTCCAAATAATACTCAATGTCCTAAAGGAGAAAAAGAAAATATATTCATCTAATACAAAAATACAATTTGAAGTGTTATATCAGTTGCCTCAAGTAGAGATTTGCTGTGAGTATTGTTCATACTACTAGCACTAGTAGCTTATCACAGCGCCAAACCACCCGAGGCCAACACATTTTGGTAAGTTCCTACTACCACACTACTAGGTTACACTACTAGGTAATACTACCACTCTGCATTACCACATTATCTATACAGCACTACAACAATACCAGTGACACTACTAGCACTAATAGCTTATCACAGCGCCGAACCATCGAGGCCATAAAATTTTGGAAAGTTCCTCCTCAGAGCCTATGCATTCAGAGCTTCATTAATTTTTTTTTCCGACTAACAATAATAGCTCATCAGTATCATAGTAACACTACTAAGTATCACCATCACACAATATTATACTACTAGTAGTTATACTACTAAGTATCATCACCACACAATATTATACTACTACTAGTTATACTACTAACACTAATAGCTTATTACACCGCAAAGCCACCCAAGGCCAACATATTTTGGAAGGTTCCTACTGCCACACTACTGGGTTACATTACGAAGTAACACTACCATGCTACATTACCAACATCACCCACACAGCACTACAACAATACCACATTGACACTACTAGCACTAATAGCTCATCACAGCGTCGAGCCATCAAGGCCATAACATTTTGGAAAGTTCCACCCGAGCTACCTGATCAGTATCACATAGCTCATCAGTATCACAGCAACACTACTAAGTAACACCATCATACTACATTACTAACAAAAATGCCACTAATAACTCACCCCTGCGCCAAGCCTCCAAGGCCAACACATTTTAGAAAGGGCCTCCTCAGACCCAATCTATTCAGAGCTTCGTTGTTTTTTCCTTACACAAAGTGCCGACAGCTTTAAATTTTTACTTATAACATATCCCCCCCCCCGATATCCTGTCGGGATGTCTCCTGAATTACTCGTTGTGGTCGTACGTGTTTTTTTCTTATCCATACGTCACTGCACGGTTGCTCGGGCATTAAGCTAAAGGGTTTTGCATGTTTTTAGCATAGACTAAATATCCTCACATATTTTACATTATCATATAAAGCGGCGGTGGAAATACAAAAGGAGTTATGTGACTTATCAGTCAAAAATGATACATATCGATTGTACTAAATTCAGGCACGCCCGATCGACTGATTTAATCAGAATGCACATATCCCCTTTAGTTTTCGAGGTATTCAACATTTTATAATCCACTCAAAACACGTTATAACCAAATTTCGACCAGTTTTGCGGACCAAAAAGCGTTAAGTGCACGACTCTTCTACAGACACGAGGATTGTCACATAAAGCCCACAATGAGACGGCCAGAAAGTCACAATTGGAGCTTGAGAGATATGTAGGCAAAATTTCCAAAACATTTTTTTGCTTCTACTGAACACTTTGGAAAATGTTACGTAGCGCCTTTCGTATTTACACAGCCAAAAGGCATTGTTTTCCGGCTGTTGCAATATATTATTTTTATTCATGACAGAAGAATGGTAATCTTTTTTTGTTGGCTATTTTAGGATTATAGGGACTAACTACCTTTCAAAAGTAGGCTAAAGCCTAGTTTTGGTAACTAGAGAATTAGGCTAAAGCCTAGTTAAACCAAATACATATCGTAAATGTTAAATTAGTAAAATTATGTAGATCCCTGAGTATTCTTCGCCGCAATAAAAATTAAATAATAGAAAAAAAAACATTAAAATAGTCTATTTAGCTATATTTTGTCATTACGAGTCTTAAGGTTACTCAGCGTGGGCAAGCTACTTTATAAGATGTTATAAAGGCATTCAAACAGTCAGGAACAAATCATCAAAACTAATTTTTCGTACGGATGTCGCCATCCATATGACGTCAATTTCCGATTTTTTTTTTTTTAATAATGAGCTCTTTGATATTGAAGAAACAAAAAGCTACCAAATAAGCATTTTCGTCAATAAATATTGTAAAAATATACCGTCTTTTTAATTTGTATATCTTTTTACAAATAGGGATTTCCAGCTATGAAGATAGAGGTTTTAAGAGTATCGCTGTAGGAAATTTTGCAGACGCCTCGAGCATCATTTATTATAAGACATTTTACCCCAAGTCTTTGGAACATAATCCTTGACAATGTTCGGGAGGCTACGCATCTTTCTGCATTATAGACACCGGTAAAAAGATTCTTTCTCACAGAGCAGCTGAGAACCGTTAACTTTTTATTTTTGCCTTTTTCTCATTAAGCGGTTTTTGCCCTCTTTCCTTCATTTGAGTCTTATTATGTTATTGATTCCATGTGTATATTGTTTTCCACCTGCTATTTTAACAAGTCCTCTAGGACTTCTGCTACAGGTGAAGCAAGCTATAGGGTGACCTTTTTTTCAATAAATATCTCTTTCAATAATACATTAGCTTTCCTTCTTAGGGTGGCTATTAGAAACTTTCATTTTTTGCGTTCTTTTTTTGGTTTTAACCTTGGGCTTTGTAGTTTGTTTTTTTTTGTTTTGTTTTTTTTTTATTTATAACAGTTTTTTTTCTTTTTATTCAGGCCGAATTCATAATCGCACGTTTTTCTTTTCCAATTTAACAAAATATATTTTTTTAAAACACTTTTCTTGCACTCATTTCGTTTATTATTATATCTTGTCACTCGAGTTTCAGAATCTAATCTAAAACACACTAATTAAATTAAAATACTGGTCCAAATGAAACAGTTCTTGTTATAAAAAAAAACAAAAGAACTTCAGATACTCAGATTTCAAGCAGCACCATTTTCAAAATTCCATTTTCTTACCAATTCGGACACAAATTTATTGGTTGGCTTTTCTAGAAGAAAACACGTTAGAAAAAAAAATTGTCCCTTCATAATATAAACACAAATTCTAGTCAATTGATTTTCTGGGTCTCTTCCACGTTCATTCACATTTTTTCCTACTTTGTTTCTTCTAAATATATCATTTTCCTTTGTTACTGAAATTGCGTACATTCATAGTTTAGAATGTAACCAACCTATCTATAATTTTTACGTCGTCAAGGTGGGGTTTAAGAATTTCGGAGGATTTTACTTGAAGCAAAATGGAATATCGGAACATGGAAAATTCGAAACATCAGAAATTCATAGAACGCCACCATGGCATCGCGAAAATATAGCTAGTGTTCGTTATCGCCAATGTTTAAGGGTTTGATCTTAGCTCGGTAATATGGGACCAAGATTTCAAGCCCGGCTGCAGTAACATACTCCAGGGCCAACACAAGGAGCGTAGTAATCAAGAAGCGTCATAAATCCAATACAAGTAATAAAGGAAAATGATATAGGCCTACTTAGAAAAAAGGAAAAAAAAAATAGAAATAATGTGAACGAAAGTGGAAGTGATTATGCGTATTCTAAAGTAATAATTGTTTTATAAACACGTTTTCTTCTAGAGCCCAGCCACTAAATTCTTGTCCTATTTTTGCCATTTCTAGTTCTTAAAAGAAAGAGCATAGATACCTGAGCGATTCAAATCACAATGCGTATAAAAATAGCCTTAAAATGGAGCTTACAAAAAATGCGGTCTGCTCGCCGTATGCCTTCCAAAAGATTTGATTCAATATTGTTCTGACTACCAGAACATGAATGACCCTACTACCCTTAAGATTGGTCCAAAATGTATTTTTCCCTTTTTTAGTGATAATAATCCTCCACGGAAAAACATTGAAATAGTTAACATGATTCTTCAGAACTAATCAATTAATTGATGCAGAAACATTTCTTATCTAGTAGCAGCTAGTCGTAATTCTTAAGAAATCTTCTTTGGGCACTAACATTCATCATTGACAAATAAAACTGTTTTGACGCCTATAGATATGACATTAGCATGGTGCTTACTAGGCTACAATTTCTAATCTTTTTTGACATTGATCTCTTTACATTTGAAACCAAAGCGAAGTAAAATTCTTACTTTTCCAGATCTCATATGTGGTTTCCTTTTTTTCTTTTTACAGAAAGTATAGCTCACTCTTGATCACAGAGAAAACGACTATGATGTAAAATTAAATTCAATCTTAAAAAATTTTTAAATCTTGCCCAAATTAAAAGCAAAGTCCAGTTCTTATCGCCAGGGAAGAAAAGAAAGTTTCCAGAGAAGTAAATATCAGTTCCAGATTGAAGTTGTCTTCCCTTTTCATAAATCAAGTGATGAATGTAGAAGTCCTACATTAGTCTGTCTTGATATTAACTTCATCAAAGCATATAGTCAACTTTGGTAATTCATAATTCACCGTCATTCGATAAATTCATTTAATGGTGTCCCCAAATTTTATATTGTATTTATTCATTGTTATTTTGTCTAACATTTGTAATGTTTAATTACGAATAATCTATTTTAACCCTCTTTACATACATAAAATGCACTTAAAAGAGTACAAAATTACAGAAAAATATAATGAAAAACGGAAACAATAATCAAGAAAAAACTAAAAAAACAAATAACATCTCAACTACTTAGGCAACATAATTAAGCTATATAGTTATGTGGAAAGTCACAGTATCTTCTCGACGCTTACGGAACCAGTCCACAAGCTGGTCCATTTTTGAAGAAACATCAAAAACGTCATATCTACTCGAAATGTACAGGTTACAAGTCCAAAGCGGTAACTGCAGAAGATATTCTCAAAAACGGAAGAATAGAGATCTAATTTTCTTCCGATCAGATATTGTGGAAAAAAATTCCACAAAGGGACCAAGAAGAAGACATGCAGGGCAAAAAAAGCGTTGCAAAGTCCCCCATAGTTATTTTTATGAAACTGGCCTTAAACTCGAACAAGCAGCCGGTACGATTTTCTAAGCTTTTCTTTCAACGCTGATATAACAGGTGTTTCAGTAGTTTTAACATTTGATCCAAACGAGAGTATAATTCAGAGAAGTTTCTGGATGCAAATTCAGAGATGCAAAAATAGTTTCTGGGCCAACACTAATAGTAACGGGAGATTGTTGAATGGGCCACACTAATAGTAACGGAAGGTTGTTGAAACGAACCGTAGACGAAAAGCTCAGTTTTAGAGGAGGCGACTTGAAGCCCAATATCATTGAGACCGCAGCAAACTCTATCAACTAGATCTTGGAGCTCATCTGACAGTAGAAGGGTATCCTCTCCGTAACAGAGGTGGCTGACATCAGCATGGGGCTCAACTAGAAATGAGGGAATGTTTTTAGTAACGGTTTGGATGGCATTATTGAAAAGAGCTGGACTAAGCACAGAGCCTTGTTTCACACCTTTCGGAACACTAACGTTAATTGTGACGTTGTAGCATATGGTTCTGTATTTTTTTTTTCTTTACAATTACTATTGCCATTATCAGGTATCAAAATACCTCTCACGAAAGAGGGATGCAGAAAATAATATATTGCCAGACATACCACGGTGGCAATTGTCCGAAACGAAACTAACTAGAATATCCTTACCTTATCAACCATGAGATTTTTCTCCTGTAGTTCTTTTTCTACACTATTAAATTCAGTGGTGAGAATTTCTTTCTGATTTTCTTCTTTGACTCTATCTAGTGACTGCTTTAACGCCTCTATGGCTTCTGGCATAAATTTGACAAGTTGATCTCGTACTAAAGGCCGTCTGATTGTGCTCATTGCATCCTCTGGACGGTCCAAATATGAATATGCAATTACCTGAAAGAGAGATAATGGAATAAGAGCCAATAAAAACAAAACAAATATACTTCCAAAGTAAAAAAAAAGATTAAGCTTGTTAAAATCAAATGCTTTTGTCTCCTTTTGGGAAGCTTCCCAAAAGTTGTTTCAATGGGATATAATATATTTCCCCTTTTTTCGTTAATCCTTTTTGATGTACCCTACTTTAGGAACGTAGGAGGGGGGGGGGGTCGGTTAAAACACCGCAAAAACAATAAATTACAGGGTTTCGCCATTAATAACGCACACCATCTCTAAAATCAAATAAATGTAAATTCTCATTGAATATTAATCAGGCATGACAGGGTGAGAGAGATTTAGTATTTCAAATAGGAAATGCAGGAAATCATAATCAAACCTTAATAACCTAGAGGTTATTGGGTAGTGGGCATGGAGAAGGGTCCATACCTCTCTCCTGTCTTGGAGGGGGGTCTAGGCCCCAAGTTATTTTTTTTTCCAAGCTTACTATTACTTAACAGAGAAGGAAAGAAATAAGATCCAATATAATTGATGGGTGATCAAACTAGGCTAAGGTAAATGTCAAAGTTAGCACGAGACATACGGATAGTAAATATTAGGGATGTGAACGTGGTCCACAGACATCACGGTAATTTTCACAAACATAATGCCCAAGTTTTGGATAAAAAATAGCCGAACTCACAGAATATCATCGCCATCCAGAATATTCTCAGAGCGAGTATTCGTTTGACATGATTTTTCTAACACCACAGGAGTTCGGTGACTGATAAATATACTACTTCAAAGAGTACGTTTCATACCGAACCCTCAGATACTCATAAGTAATTGTTTTCAACACTCAGCGTATTTAACACCAGCTTTCAGCTTCTCTAAGATTCACCCTTAATATATAGCATTTTTTTTAAATTACTTGTTAACTTTGAGAGTTCGACTCAATAAAATTGAAGATATTCAATACTGGATTTTTGGGTATACTTGCTATAAAGCTTTTAAAAAAAAAGAAAAAAAACTTTTCGAGGCATTGGTTTTAATATTCTATAATAAATTATACAATCTATAACAGACATTTAATAATATACACATATTTAAGAATAAATAATACAGATAACAATATAATACACGGTATAAAATAAAGTAGTAATATATAAATATAATATATATAATAATAATATAGATAAAATACCATACATTATATATATATATATATATATATATATATATATATATATATATATATATATATATATATATATATATATATATATATATATATATATATATATATATATATATATATATATATATATATATATATATATATTATATATATATATATATATATATATTATATATATATATATATATATATATATATATATATATATATATATATATATATATATACTATAATTTTAATGCACTAAGACTCATATTGGAGACTTTGGTTTTAATGCTCCATAATTTGGAAAAAACAGTTGAAAGTAATATTACATATTTTTCAAAACAATGCATAAAAAAACAACAGAAATTATTGACTAATATAAAAGTAAGCCCAACAACAAAAAAGAAATTATAGATACAGAAAATAAAATACCAAAATAATTGAAGAAATAAGGAACATATGAACTGAAACACTTGTCATTTCTCGTATTTAAATATTGAATAGTTTTTAGATAGTTTTTTTTTTATATTCGCTTCGATAGTTTTTTAGAGCACTTCGTCCCCCAGCCTGATATAACAATTCATGTCTTAAATTTTTTCCATAGATGAGAGGGGCATGTTCCATAGATGAAATTGGGAGTCAAGACATTCTAGTCCGAAGTTCAGAGTTTTTTTTACACTTGTGGCTAAAATGAAGATGATTAACAGTTTAAACTATGCCCCATAAAAGTTTGATAAAAACCAAAACAAAATATAAAAATAATTAAGAAAACCAAAAACAAAAAACAAGAGGACGATCTCCATACAGCTGAAAAAACAAAGTAAAAAGACAAAAACAGATATTTCCGCGAGGACCTCCGCCAAGCCATCCTCAGTGCTAAGAAAAAAACTTTTGAATTGAATGCTAACAAAGAAGAATCAGAACAAACACAAAAAAACAAGACTATTCAAAAATTATGTTAATAAGGACTTTTCTTTTGCACCTGGTTTTAGAAAATATGTGTTAATGTTTGAAACCCATTCCCTGGATAAAATGGTCTTCAGAGTGTGTGCCAAAGTGTAGATCGAATCGCAAACAATGAGGAAGAATCCATCCTCTCAACCCGTCCCATCTCAGCCCTCTAAAACCATTTTAAACAAGGAACTCACTTTGAGATTTCTAGGAAGAATTCCAGTCCTTTCATCCATTCTTGTCAAGAAATCTAATGCAGTGTTCGGGTCGTTTTGCCTCAGAGCAATGCTTGCAATTAAAGTAACCCTTTGTCGTGAGCTGGCTATGTAATCATTGCTTATAAGCATATCTTCGTTCTTGTTGACTAAATCTAATGCCATCTTGTAGCTCTCAGGGGTATTCTAAAAGAGGAAAAGAATTCGATAGAAAAAAAAAATATGTAAGAGTAAGTCAGGGACGTATCCAGGATTTTTGTTGGGGAAGGGGTATAAAAAACTTTTACAAAACGTAACAAAAATTTGTTTTCATGTATTTTTGTTACTTTTTGTACGAGTTTCAGGAGGGCTCAAAAAGGAGGCCCCCCCCTCTCCTGGGTACGGTTCCGGAGTCAGTGGCTGTGCCGTTTCCGGACTAATTATGCGCAATTAACATTCACAATAAACGGAATTAAAGGAAAAAGAAACACCTAATACATTTGACCGGAATAACTCTTCAATCCAATTATTACTAACCAGTTCCTAGCTTCTTTCTGGCTATTACAAGTCAGAAGTTTTTTCTGCCTAATGCCTTGTTTTCTTTCTATTCCTTTCTATCCGTCTATTAGCTGTTAGATTTTTATTCCTTTGTATCCTTCTATTCCTATAAATGTTTTCTTTTTATTTCCATTCATGTATTTTCAATTGAGGTATTCCCCATTCGTATTTTATATTCAGAGTCAGGAGTAAAGCATCATGGAAAAGCTCTTGGAGAGATAGATTAGTTGAAGTAAACCTGAGAATGGGCAGCATAAGTTGAGGCTGAGGTGTCATAAGAAGCATTCTTTCCTCTGAAGCCTCAAAGGCTGATAATAAGAAATTAAATGCAACAAATTAAAATAAGACAAATCTGAATATCTTGGCTTAAAAAAGAAATTTCTAAGGCTTTTAATACCTTCTGTAGATCTTTTTTGTACCCAATCAATTTTAGGCCGTATGTACTAGATAGGGATTTACCCAATAGTTGGCTTAGCCGGCAACAATGTGGTACCACCCTAAAATCCCCTTAATTAGTGATTCAAAGGCACCGGTAATAGATAAGGATATTTTGAGTCAGCGAACGAACAGTTACGTCTTTATTACAATACAAATGACCTGATTTTACGTAAAGCCTTGTAGAGATAACGGCAAAAGGCCCAAGGGGAAATTTCTGTGTATGTGCCCGCCATCAATTACTTCTGCATTCTACTTCTGCCCCCCTCCTCACCAATAAATGCTCGTTGATAAGTTACTCTTCTCAGTCCAATCGTAAAATATTCTTATCCAAACAGCGCGTGTGAGGGCTGTTAAATGATCCATTTGCAACCCCACGTCTGAAAGTTGTTGAGACATAATTTCCTTTCTTCCTCTTGCTGATACAATTTGAAAGTTTGAGCATTCAAGCAAACCTTGAACGTTCGGGCGGGGGGGGGGGGATCTATCCTCCCCAAAAGAGGAGCCCTGGAAATCCCTTTGTACACCTTTATTGGGTTTCCGCAACAGTGCTCAAAATTTAGAAGCATGCAGTAATTTTGACCGTTTATTAAGATAGTTAAACAAAGAATGCTGAAAATTGCCGAAGAATCCAAGAAAGAAAACAATAATAATAAGAATAATAATAATGAATACTTAGAGGTCTAACCCACTTTATTTATTCATTGTCTAAAACAGATTCTACTGACCCCAACTATGTTTAATGACTCATTTGGCAACTATTTTGCAATAATTACCTAATTATTAAATTAGGATTTTTCTAGAAGAAAATTACATTTATTAATTAGCATTTTTTTTTGTTTGTCTTCTATGAGAATCCTGAGAAACATATTTCCCCCCTCTCATATATTAATTAAAGATAGTTAACAGTTCTCATTCAAATTATTCTGTTTTCACAAAGATTCAAAATCACCAAATTTTCAGACGACCGCAAAGGACGAACAAAAAAAGGGTGAGCAAATGTTTCTTACTTTTGCACTTTGCTTATATCAATTATAAGAAAAACGTACCAAATTCCCCAATATCATAGGTGTCAATATGTCATTTGTTTTGCTTGATTTTAGATAGCATTTAAAAAAATGAAAAATAAAATCCCCCGTATCATATATTAATTAAAGATAATTAACAGTTCTTATTCAAATTATTCTGTTTTCACAAAGATAAAACTTCAGTATTTGTCCTCTATGATTCTAAAAGAGTCAAAATCACCAAATTTTCAGATGACCGCAAAATACGAACAAAAAAAGGGTGAGCGAATGTTTCTTACTTTTTCACTTTGCTTATATCAATTAAAAGAAAAACGTACCAAATCCCCCAATATCATAGGTGTCAATATGTCATTTGTTTTGCTTGATTTTAGATAGAACAATCTAACGGGAACACTAACAATTGCATTTAAAAAAAATGAAAATAAAAAAACTAATATATAGGTTCTAATTTTAAAAAAGGGAGGCAGAGAATACGACCTTTCAATTAATTCTTTTTTTATTCCTATGTTCCGGTACCAGGTACTTACAGGTATTTGACATACCGCTATTCTTTTACCTCGTACCTAAACCACGAGGTTTTAAATGTCTGTTGGACTTTCGTTTGAAGGAGACAATAGAGGGATTTGCAGGAATAATATCCCCAGGAAGATCGTTCCAGATAGAAGTGCAGCGCCGGATGAAGCTGTTCCTCAAGTACTCGGTTCTTGGCGTGTCTTCCTTTAGATTAGTAATCAAAGTTGGCTGTTACTTTCAAGATGAAGCAAAAAATTATATGCATTATTTGAAAATTTAATGTAAAGCGACGAAAAATCATCCTACAGATAATATCATCCATACAAATAATACAGATATATAAACAGCACTTACAAAAAGCGACCTTAAGAAAAAGAAAAAGGGATATAAGAGATTAGCACAACAAAAAGAAAAGTTTTTTTTTATTAATTTTTAATTGGAATGTTTGATTTTTGTTCTAACATTACTGCCAACTTTTTAAAAACCGCGCAAGTAAACCTCAAAAACGATGACTAAATACAATGCTCGATCTGTTTCAGTTCCAATTGAAAATTTGCATAAATTTTGGTCTTATATGGGGCTAAAGCCTCTGGCCTCATTCTATAATTGGCCATGAACCACCGTGCAAAAATTGGGGTAGCATAGTAGCAATGCTCCTTGGTAGTTTTCATGGCCTAGTGAAACTTGTTGGTAGATTTTGTCTGAAAATATCATTTTTATATATAAAAATACTTTTTGCTCAAAGAAAAGCTGTCAAAACACAAGTTGTGCAACTAAAGTGTCGGCAGCTTTTGGAATTCTGTCGAATTCTGCTACTGGCAGCTTTGGAACTTTTTCCATACCTGGCCTTTCCATACCCAGCCCTCTAGAATAGTTTTTGTACATAATTTTTGTACATGAATAGTTTTCGGCCCTTTTCGGACCCCATTTTTGGAAATATAAGAATTATTTTATTATAAGAATTATTTAATAATTATAAGAATTATTTTTCGTCGTTTTTTTGCAACAGGATCCCATTGGCCCAAGGATTTTACGGTACAAGTTTCTAATGGATCCAAAAAGAGTTTTCTTCCCCTTTTCTGAGCGTTACTTTTCGGTGATCCGTGCCTCAAACCTAATCTTTTTTTTTCAAAATTAGGATCTATCTTCATTCCACAAATAGGAATTTATGGGATTGGCTATTCAAAGAAAAACCATAATAAGGGAACTTTATGGAAAATATATGAAACATAAGGAAAAATTTAAACTTTCAATATGAACGTAAAATCTCAATGCATCAGAGGAAAAGGTTCAGGTTCACCACAACTCAATTACACGCGTGTATAACCGCCTTCTTTGAGAAAATCTACACTCCCCAGAAGGGGTGTGACCCTTCTTAGGGATTAATGAGTCTAAAAAACACTTGGTCGTTGTTGGAAAATTTGTCCTGATAAGAGAGCAGAAGGTAAACTATTTTTCAGAACGGGGAGACGAGCTAGAAATGATGGAAATTTACATACTTGCGTATTTACTTCCTGAAAGTTACTTATCACGGCTTATCCAAATTAAAAAAGTTGATTAATAACCACTAAATACCTTCTTATAACAAGCTGCCAAGATGACAGTTCCAATATTTAGAAATAAATCTGTCTCCTTGAAATTCTTCGCCTTTATGACGTCATACACAGCAAACAGTTCTTCGAGCATATTATGTTTGTATAGCAATGACACAAGAATCTTCACGCTGGAGATATAATCAAACATACCATCTAATGCTGGGTCACAAAATGCCTAAAAAATGAACAAATCTAAGCCTAATTTTATTTATGTAAAATAGCCCAAAAATTGGCCAATTTAATTCTCTATATGTCTCAAATATATTTTCGGGCTTCATTTTGCATTGTATATTGCTTGTATGTTCAAATAATCCTATTCTACCCCTTTTCGTGAGGGAATTCTGAAAATCCAGTTTGATAACCTTGTTATGTAGTAAGGTCGTCGGTTCAAGAATCTTACCCCGCGTTCAACAAAGCTCACAATGACTTTCAACCAATCAGGGGCCTCTTTCACTGACAAACCTAAGAAAATTAATTTCAATAAACAGTACTGAAATCTATCAGTAAGGGAACTCAGATTTTCGCTAATCGACTCGGCTGTTAGAACAATGAGAACGGAATAAGCTAAATTTAGGGTGAAGAGGGGTAATTCTGGAGGTGGCATGGGTCTAAGAATCCCCACTCTTACTTCGCTATATTTTGGCCACGTTTGCTTACCACAAGTTGAGTAGGCCACACATAGAAATACGACTTTGATTTGGCCACCTGAACCTTTATAGGATAGCTAGAAACCTTGAGCTTACAGCTAAGGTAATTCGGATTAAAACGCTGATACAATTCCTTCAAGATCCGATTTATCCAGATTCACTCTATAAACGTCACAAATAACTAATTACCCGACCAATCAATAGTTCACCGAATGTTATCTGCCGTTGATAGCAACAAATCCGCACCTACTTAAGCGCTAATTGAAACGATTAGAATACCTACACAGACGGACATCGGTCCAACTTCTAGGAAGAATGGAGAAAGAGTTGAAAACACGACAAAGTTTACTCTCAGGTCATAGTTTTCGTTTTTATGACGGAGGGTGGGGACGGGGGGTCCTTTGAACAAGTTTTATGTCGAGAATCTCATATCCACCCCGTGTCTAGAATTGACAAATAATGAAACTTGCCAAGTGCGCTTTCAAGTGAAAAGCAAACCAGAGTGGTAGAACAGTCGCCAGAATCAAACATGTAGTCATTCACTTATCCGGTTCTTCCAGGCCTGACGCTTCTCCAGCCCGTTTCACGGTTCTAACCCGTTACAATCTTTAGCGTTATTATTACGCTTAAAACCTGATTTTCAATATCATCTTAACTGCACAATCTCGGCACTTTTCCCATATGCCCCTTTCCCCTATTGGTTATGGGTTTACTTGGTATTACATTTGTTGTTGATAATTTTGATGATCATTTAGCCTTGGGATTTTTGGGAAATGCACAAATATTTCTTGAAAAAAATGATCTATTTAAAGACTTTTCGTTCTGTGTTTAATATAAGAGTTTTTTTTCTCTCTCTCTCTTTAGTAGGGGTGTCAAATAATGCTTACTTACAACATTTCTTCTTCTAGAATTCATTATCAAAATATGAATACCGTAAAGAATAAAAAAATTCAATCTGAAGATGATCTAAATGTAAGAATAAGTGAAAAAGTTTCTAGAACTGAAGAGCTTACATCGGCTAAATCTGAACGAAAAGCTCAAGACTCGAATTTAAGCAAACCACGCACATCAAAAAAGAAAAAAAGAAGCATTCTAAAACGGCTCTTACGCTATAATTCCTCTGATACTGAGGACGACAAAAATAACTTGCGTTCAGATGCAACTCCAATTGACATTGCAATGACTTCTACAAACTGTGTAAATAATCATCTACAAAATGAAATGCCCGATTCCCCCAATTTAGATGATAATGACTTAAACCTGGTACGTCCCCTTCCTGAAGCTGAAAAACCAAATCTAACCAGACGGCATAGTCATAAGTCTGATCTATGGCAAAAACTTCATAGCCATTTAGAAACTACTTTCAAAAAACAATATGAGGGTCCATCTGAAATTATCAAGGCAATAAAAAATGACAGATTGGAAGAAAAAAACGGAAAAGATAAAAAATTGGAAATGAGCCCGAGGCTAAACGAAAGAGACACGACAATGAAAGAGTCAAGCATGTCAGTTCAGTCAATTCAACCAGCTATGAGGTCACTTCAACTAGCTACAGAAAGCATCGAAGTCGCTCCAACTATGGGTGAAAATGCTGGAAAAATCCTTTTAAAGCCCGAAGAGAAACAGGATTTAGAAATCCTACCTGAAACTAAGAAACCACCAAACGCAAGTTCCAAAATCTCGAGCAATGCATCAGCAAACTCGTCTTCATTAGCTATAAACATTCTTGAACCCACATCAACTAGCGGTGAAACTAAGGGGAAGGAATTTAATCCAGAAGAACAACATGATTTTGAACCATTAACAATGATGCAAGAAACGATTATTGCAAATGAGCAATTAATAAGTGGGGAGCAGAACGAACAAGCGGAAGGATTTAATAGCAAATTGTTACAAAACCAAGAAAATGAAAAGCCTTCTAAAAAGCAAGAGAATGAAGATGAAGCAAGTGGGCTAAAAGAACCAAGCTATGTGACGGGTGATTCTTTTTCATCAGGGACAAAAAGTGTCAAAATCATATTACATAATGACGAAACTAAGAATGAGATAAATCAACGACAGCAGAATTCCGAAGAGGAGCAGAATGAATGTCAAAAAATGAACACTAGGAACATTTCTTCTTCTAAAATTCATTATCAAAATATGAATGCCGTGAAAAATGAAAATGATCTAAATGAAAGAATAAGTGAAAAAGTTTCTAGAACTGAACAGCTTATATCGACTAAATCTGAACAAAAAGATCAGAACTCAAATTTAAGTAAACCACGCACATCAAAAAAGAAAAAAAGAAACATTCTAAAACGACTCTTTTGCTTTAACTCCTCTGATATTGATGACGACAAAAATAACTTGCGCTCAGTTTCAACTCAAACTGACATTACTATGACTTCTATGAAGTGTGTAAATAATCATATACAAACCGAAATCCCCAATCCCCCCAATTTAGATAATAATGACCTACGTCTGGTATATCCCCTACCCAAAGCTGGAAAACCAAATCTGACCAGACGGCATAGTCATAGGTCTGATATATGGCAAAAAATTAATAGCCGTTTAAGAAGAACTTTTGCAAAGCAATACGAGAGTCCATCTGATCTTATCAAGGCAATAAAAAATGACAAATTGGAAGAAAAACAGGAAGCAGACAAAAAATCAGAAATGAGCCTGAAGCCAACCAAAAAAGATACAACAATACAAGCGTCAACCATTCCACTTCAGTCACTTCAAACAGCTACAGAAAGCATTGAAATCGCTCCAACTATGGATGAAAACGGTGGGGAAATCGTTTTAAAGCCCGATGAGCAACAGGATTCAAAAATTTCCAGCAATGTATCAGCAACCTCGTTTTTATTAGCTGTAAACCGTATTGAACCTACATCAACTAGTGGGGAAACTAAGGAGAAGGAGTTCAACCCAGAAGAACAACTGAATTTGGAAGCATTAACAAAGTTCCAAGAAACAGTTATTGCAAATGAGATAATAAGTGAGGTGCAGAATGAACAAACGGAAGGACTTGATAGCAACTTGTTACAAAGCCAAGAAGACGAAAATGCTTCTAACAAGCACGAGAAAGAAAATGAGGCAACTGGGCCAAATGAATTGAGCAATGAAATAGGAGATTCGTTTTCATCAGCGACAAATAGTATCGAAATCATATCACCTAATGACAAAACTAAGAACGAGTCAAATCAAGGACAGCAGAATTCCGAAGCCTTGCCAGAGCTTCAAGAGCCTTTTACTGGAGATAAGGAAAAAGTAAGTGAGGAGAAAAAAGAAAAAACGGAGGAATTGAAGAGCAAATTGTTGCCAAACCAAGAAGACAAAAAGGACGACAAGCACGTGAAGGAAAATGAAGCAAGTGGACCAAATGAATCGAGTGAAGCAACAGGAGATTCGCTTCCATCAGCGACAAATAGTATCAAAATCATATCACCTAATGACAAAACTAAGAACGAGTCAAACCAAGGACAGCAGAATTCCGAAGCCTTGCCAGAGCTTCAAGAGCCTTTTACTGGAGATAAGGAAAAAGTAAGTGAGGAGAAAAAAGAACAAACAGAGGAATTGAAGAGCAAATTGTTGCAAAACCAAGAGGATAAAAAGGACGACAAGAAGGAAAATGAACCAAGTGGACTAAATGAATCGAGTGAAGCAACAGGAGATTCGTTTCCATCAGCGACAAATAGTATCGAAATCATATCACCTAATGACAAAACTAAGAACGAGTCAAATCAAGGACAGCAGAATTCCGAAGCCTTGCCAGAGCTTCAAGAACCCTTTACTGGAAATAAGGAAAAAGTAAGTGAGGAGAAAAAAGAACAAACAGAGGAATTGAAGAGCAAATTGTTGCCAAACCAAGAAGACAAAAAGGACGACAAGCACGTGAAGGAAAATGAAGCAAGTGGACCAAATGAATCGAGTGAAGCAACAGGAGATTCGTTTCCATCAGCGACAAATAGTATCGAAATCATATCACCTAATGACAAAACTAAGAACGAGTCAAACCAAGGACAGCAGAATTCCGAAGCCTTGCCAGAGCTTCAAGAGCCTTTTACTGGAGATAAGGAAAAAGTAAGTGAGGAGAAAAAAGAACAAACAGAGGAATTGAAGAGCAAATTGTTGCAAAACCAAGAGGATAAAAAGGACGACAAGAAGGAAAATGAACCAAGTGGACTAAATGAATCGAGTGAAGCAACAGGAGATTCGTTTCCATCAGCGACAAATAGTATCGAAATCATATCACCTAATGACAAAACTAAGAACGAGTCAAACCAAGGACAGCAGAATTCCGAAGCCTTGCCAGAGCTTCAAGAGCCTTTTACTGGAGATAAGGAAAAAGTAAGTGAGGAGAAAAAAGTACAAACGGAGGAATTGAAGAGAAAATTGTTTGTAAAACCAAGAAGATAAAAAGGACGACAAGCACGTGAAGGAAAATGAAGCAAGTGGACCAAATGAATCGAGTGAAGCAACAGGAGATTCGTTTCCATCAGCGACAAATAGTATCGAAATCATATCACCTAATGACAAAACTAAGAACGAGTCAAATCAAGGACAGCAGAATTCCGAAGCCTTGCCAGAGCTTCAAGAACCCTTTACTGGAGATAAGGAAAAAGTAAGTCAGGAGAAAAAAGAACAAACAGAGGAATTGAAGAGCAAATTGTTGCAAAACCAAGAGGATAAAAGGACGACAAGAAGGAAAATGAACCAAGTGGACTAAATGAATCGAGTGAAGCAACAGGAGATTCGTTTCCATCAGCGACAAATAGTATCGAAATCATATCACCTAATGACAAAACTAAGAACGAGTCAAATCAAGGACAGCAGAATTCCGAAGCCTTGTCAGAGCTTCAAGAGCCTTTTACTGGAGATAAGGAAAAAGTAAGTGAGGAGAAAAAAGAACAAACAGAGGAATTGAAGAGCAAATTGTTGCAAAACCAAGAGGATAAAAAGGACGACAAGAAGGAAAATGAACCAAGTGGACTAAATGAATCGAGTGAAGCAACAGGAGATTCGTTTCCATCAGCGACAAATAGTATCGAAATCATATCACCTAATGACAAAACTAAGAACGAGTCAAACCAAGGACAGCAGAATTCCGAAGCCTTGCCAGAGCTTCAAGAGCCTTTTACTGGAGATAAGGAAAAAGTAAGTGAGGAGAAAAAAGAACAAACGGAGGAATTGAAGAGAAAATTGTTGTAAAACCAAGAAGATAAAAAGGACGACAAGCACGTGAAGGAAAATGAAGCAAGTGGACCAAATGAATCGAGTGAAGCAACAGGAGATTCGTTTCCATCAGCGACAAATAGTATCGAAATCATATCACCTAATGACAAAACTAAGAACGAGTCAAATCAAGGACAGCAGAATTCCGAAGCCTTGCCAGAGCTTCAAGAACCCTTTACTGGAGATAAGGAAAAAGTAAGTCAGGAGAAAAAAGAACAAACAGAGGAATTGAAGAGCAAATTGTTGCAAAACCAAGAGGATAAAAAGGACGACAAGAAGGAAAATGAACCAAGTGGACTAAATGAATCGAGTGAAGCAACAGGAGATTCGTTTCCATCAGCGACAAATAGTATCGAAATCATATCACCTAATGACAAAACTAAGAACGAGTCAAATCAAGGACAGCAGAATTCCGAAGCCTTGTCAGAGCTTCAAGAACCCTTTACTGGAGATAAGAAAAAAGTAAGTGAGGAGCAAAAAGAACAAACGGAGGAATTGAAGGGCAAATTGTTGCAAAACTAAGAAGACAAAAAGGACGACAAGCACGTGAAGGAAAATGAAGCAAGAGGACCAAATGAATCGAGTGAAGCAACAGGAGATTCGTTTCCATCAGCGACAACTAGTATCAAAATAATATCACCTAATGACAAAACTAAGAACGAGTCAAATCAAGGATAGCAGAATTCCGAAGCCTTGCCAGAGCTTCAAGAACCCTTTACTGGAGATAAGGAAAAAGCAAGTGAGGAGCAAAAAGAACAAACGGAGGAATTCAAGACCAAATTGTTACAAAACCAAGAAGACAAAAAGGACGCCAAGCACGTGAATGAAAATGAAGCAAGTGGACCAAATGAATCGAGTGAAACAAATGGAGATTCGTTTCCATCAGCGACAAATAGTATCGAAATCATATCACCTAATGACAAAACTAAGAACGAGTCAAATCAAGGACAGCAGATTTCCGAAGCCTTGCCAGAGCTTCAAGAGCGCTTTACTGGTGATAAGGAAAAAGTAAGTGAGGAGCAAAAAGAACAAACGGAGGAATTGAATAGCAAATTGTCGTTGCAAAACCAAGAAGACGAAAAGGCTTTTAACAAGATTTAGAACGAAAATAAAGCCAGTCGGCCAAAAGAATAGAGCAATGTACAAAAAGTATCGAAATCATGTCACATAATGACAAAACTAAGAACGAGTCAAATCGAGGACAGCAGAATTCCAAAGTCTTGCCAGAGCTTCAAGAACCATCTGCAGGAAAAAGGAAACAATAAGTGAGGAGCAGAAAGAACAAATGGAGAATTGAAGAGCACATTGTTACAAAAACAAAAAGACGAAAAGGCTTCAAACAAGCAAGAGGACGAAAATGAAGCAAGTGAGCCACAAGAACATAGCTATGTAACAGCGGACTCGTTTTCGTCAGAGACAAAAAGTATCAAAATCACATCAAATAATGACAAAACAAAGAAGGCGTCGAATCGAGGACGGCAGAATTCCGAGGCCTTACCGGGACTTCACGAAACATCTAGTGGAGGTAAGGAAAAAATAAGTGAAGAGCAGAAAGAACAAGCGGAAGAAGTAAATAGCAAATTGTTACAAAACTAAGAAGATGAAAAGGCTTCTAACAAGAAAGAGAACGAAAATAAAGCAAGTGGGCCAAAAGAACCGAGCAATGTAACAGGAGATTCGCTTTCATCAGCAATAAATAATATCGAAATCGTATCACCTAATGATGAAACTAAGAACAAGTTAGATCAAGGACAGGAGAATTTCGAAGCCTTACCGGGCTTCAAGAAATATCTACTGGAGATAGAGAAAAATAAGTGAGGAGCAGAAAGAAATACAAGACAAATTATATTGTATAATAAATATCTATCGATCAATAAAACAATGCAGTCTCTAATAATAAAAAAGGGAACTAAACTGAAGCAAGTCGACCAAAGGTACTGAGCATTGCAACAGAAGACTCACTTTCAACAACTGCCTCAGGCATTGAAACCACATCAGCTGATGGTACAATCTTGAAATAGAAATAGACTGAGAGACACGAAGATATAACAAGAGCTGAAAAAATAAGAGGGGAAAAGACCAAATTGAAACATTTGATGACGAACTGCCACCAAGCAAAGAAAATGAAATAATTGCTAATAACAGGGAAGGAAGTGTTGACAAAGTGAAATAAAGAAATTCAACATTGCAGTAGTAGAGTCAACTCTGTTGAATACAAAAACCACTGATATTTCCCAACTACTCGTTAAACCAGCTAAAATATCTTAAACCCACTTTGCAAATCAAAAGCCGAACTTTCTGTAGCTAGACAGTGTTGATGAATGAAGCTGCATTCTGTTCCCCGATTCACAGCTTTGAGGATTGCACATTCTAAAGCGTATACACTCGGACGAAAACCGCTTCTTCACTAGACGAATTCAAGAGCAAAAATTCTTCAGTCTGACAAGAAATTGGTTCGAATCATTGTGTTGGATTTTTAAAAATCAGATTTTCAGAAATCAGACTTCAATAATCGACAGAGGTACGTTATCTCATTTACAAGCGCGAGGATATCAAGTTAGGATAAGGATCCTAACGTTTACGAAAGTCGGAAAGAGCACGTATCTTCACTATCTAAAGGCGAAATGGAATATGTTAATTTTAATCCACCAGTATTACCTTCCTTTACACAATCTAATGTTCTTTTGGCAGCCTTATTCGGTGAGAAAACAACACACACGCCCATTTCTATTTTAGACATAGCTAGTTTGATGTGGAAAACCAATCCTCTCTGTTTAAATATTTACCAGAAGACTATCTTCAGTGTTTTTTTCCCCTCCCAATGCTCTCTCATCATAATTATAACATACTGAAGATTAAAATTATTTAAAAAAAACATGATGCCAATCCAGATTTTGGCTAGAAGAGTACACTGTCACAATTGTAAAGCACATAAATCCCGCCAACTCAAAAAAAAAATATGAGAGGATTCTTCCCTAAGATTTTTTTTTCAAAGAATATAGTTGATGGTGAATTTGCGTTATTGATTAACATTACACAGGAAAAGGCATTCGGCTTCTTCTTAGCTGGAACCTAGTAATGAACAAACCACAGGTAATAAAGCAATGGAGTCCATTTAAATATGACATCATACCACAGAGAAGCAACTTTTCAAAAGACATGTTTACAATGGATTCTTAACAATAACTTAGCAAAATTTTGCTGGTTATTAAAGCAAAAACAAAAAAAAAATCACCAAAAAGTAAAAACCATTTAAAACTTAAAACGGGCATAAGATAGGTCACATAAGAAGCACAACAAATGATGAAAATACCCATGATGAAAATCAGCAAACGTGATGAAAATAGATTAGAAAATGACACAAAAAGATGAGAAAAAAACAAACACCATACAAAGAATGTAAAGAAATATAGTTGTTGTTTACAGCAGCAAAATGTACTGTATAAACTATAGCTCATAGTTGCATAAACTATAGTTTTATAGTTTATTTAGAAAATGAAAGGAACTATAGTTACATATAAACCATTATTGTTTTCAAATCATAGCTGATATGACGATCCTGATACTGAAGGTCCCAGGGACTTATTGCTGTCCGGTTCTAAGCCGGCTTAAGCGCTTCGTTGTAGACTTAAGAAGATATGTTGATCCCCGCCCTGCACTGGTATCCGGGATCATTGCTTTTCCCGAGGCCTAAATAATTTCTATGATTTAAAGAACATGGAAATTGGAACTTGGAATGTTACGACATTAAGAAATGACTATCATATCGGCATTTTGACTGACGAATTCAGACGCTTCAAACTGGACTTATTAGGAGTCAGAAACTCATATCCCAGGGGTAGGAAGCATTAAATTAGGTGATATAGAATTTGTTTACTCAGGCAGGAAGGATGAGTTACATAGACAGGAAGTAGGGCTCATGATGAATAAGGAACCTGGTAAGTCTTGTTTAGGCTGGGAAGGTATTAATCATAGAATACTAATTGCTCATTTTATGACTAAAAAGTTCACGGTATCAGTTATAGTAGTATATGCCCCTGTAGAACCGACTGACGAAGATACTAGAGAATCCGATGAATATTAGTGAAAAAGCTTTATATTTAATATAGAGGAGAAGGGGCTTGTAAGAGTCTCAGTTCCGGCTAGTCCTTTGGGGCTGGGTGCTGACGTTGTCCTTAGACTGATCGACAATGTGCCACGGGGAATGAATTTCAAGCTGTACTTCGACAATTTTTACACATCTATTGACCTTATTCATGCCTTACGCACCAATCACGGGATTGAATCATTTGGGACGATAAGGAGTAATCGTATGAAAGGTGTAATTTTGGAAAGTGATGCATCATTGAAAAAGAAAGGGTGTGAAAGCTATGATTATAGACTTGAGAGGCACACAGAAGTCTCCATTGTGAAGTGGTTTGACAATAAACCAGTGCATATGGCCTCATCGTTCCGTGCCGTAGCTCCAGTCGACCAGAGTCAAAGGTGGGATGGACCTCCTCGTAGCCATATCGAGGTAGATCGCCCATGTGTTGTCCGTGAGTACAACAGGTCAACGGATGGCGTAGACTTGTCTGATACGCTTCTGGAGCTCTACCGCACTGACATACGGTCCAAAAAATGGTACATGCGGATAGTGTATTATTTCATTGACTTAGCTGTGACCATTGCTTGGCTTCTACATAGGCGAGAGCTCCTACAAAGCGACAAACAAAAACTACAGAAGCAGGCATGCCGTCAGAATCGGTGCGATATGACACTGCTGGCCATCTACCCGACATAGTCGAAAAAGGACGTTGCCGGTACGAAAAATGTCCAAGGGGTGAAACTAGCCGAATTTTCTGCGTTAAATGTAAGGTTCGGTTGTGTCTGAATGGAGACAGAAACTGTTTTACGAACTTCCATATTAAGTGAAATGAATCTTTTATCCTAAGGTGACCATATGGTAACCATTTCTATTTCGGTTTGTGAATGAAATAAACAATTGAAGTCGAAATTAAGTTGAAACGAAGCTTACGTTGATAATTATTGCAAGGTTTCAGAATTTTTCAAGCACTCCTTCAATGTTCAGGTCTAAAAGGGTTAAAGAAATAAGTTTTTTCAACTGAAAGTAAGGATAAACATTATAACTTAGAACGAACAGATTTTATTCTGCATATAAATGGGACTGCCACGTCTTTACGCTAAAGTTTGATTTTCTGAAATGACTTTTTAGGAAAGACTTCTCAAACACAAGACCCTAGATTTTGAATGAGAAGTATTTTTAGAGCTTTAAGGCTTTAGCCTGAAGAACAAGGGCCGAGGAAGGGGCACCCCTCTCATATACAGAATAATTTCAGTTCATTTTAAGTTTTAATGTTGCTCTTTACTTTCTGTCGAAAAACCACATTTTTTATTTAATCTGCACCTAGGGCCGAATGAATGAAACTAAAGAGCAAATCACATGCGTGCTCAGTCGAATGACTGGCACGAGACCCAAACTGGAATTCATAAAGTAATTGTTTTGTATCAAAAAAGCTTTTAAGTCTTGATTGCATGGTCTTTCCAAAAATCTCGCTCAATACTAACAGGAGAGAGATTGGTTTGAAATTTGAAGTATAAATTATTGAACCACCTCTATAAAGAACTAATCAGACTTTTATGCTGATTTCAAATATATAGGTTTCATCAAGTTTAGTCTTACCCATC
The DNA here is from genome assembly GCA_027921565.1 of Artemia sinica. Taxonomy (NCBI): domain Eukaryota; kingdom Metazoa; phylum Arthropoda; class Branchiopoda; order Anostraca; family Artemiidae; genus Artemia; species Artemia sinica. Next base: position 19,237,341 of record CM051264.1, on the reverse strand, counting down.
AAAAGTTACGAGCCTGAGAAAATTTGTCTTATTTTCGAAAAAAGGGGGAAACACCCCCTAAAAGTCAGAGAATCTTAATGAAAATAACACCATCAGATTCAGCATATCAGAGAACCCTACTGTAGAGGTTTCAATCTCATATCTGCAAAAATGTGGAATTTTGAATTTTTTGCCAGAAGAAAGATCACTGATGCGTGTTTATTTGTTTGTTTGTTGTTGTTTTTTTCCCAGGGGCGATTGTATCGACAAAGTGGCCCTAGATTATCTGAAGATTGCTCATTTGAACGGGAAGAAAAAGTTCTAGTGCCCTTTTTAATTGACCTAAAAATTGGAGGGCAACTAGGCTCCCTCCAACGCTCATTTTTCCCCAAAGTCACCCGATCAAAATTTTTAGATAGCCATTTTGTTCAGTATAGTCGAAAAATCTAATAAATATGTCTTTGAGGACGACCCCACAGTCCTTGGGGGAAGGGCTGAAAGTTGTGAACTTTGCCCATTGTTTACATTTAGTATTGGTTATTGGGAAGTATACAGACGCTTTCAGGGGGATTTTTTCTGGCCAGGGGTCAGGGGAGGGGGGTTACGTTGGAGGATCTTTCAATGCATAAATTTTTCTGGGGGAAGGAAATTTTCCACGAAGGGGGCACCGGATTTCCCGCCATTTTTAAAAAATGATCAGAAATTAAATAAAAAACAAGTTTTTTCAACTGAAAGTAAGGAGCAACATCAAAACTTAAAACGAACAGAAATTATTACGTATATGAGTGGGTTCGTCCCCCTAGTCAATACCTCGCTCTTTACGCTAAAGTTTTTAGTACTTTCAAAAGAGCTATTTATTGTAATTAAACGGCCTTTGTGATTCATGAGTCATTCTTAAAGAATTGGAAAAAATTCGAACTTTAGCGTTTTTACGCCAAAGTTTGTTCTTTACGCTAAAGTTTTTTTTAGTACTTTCAAAAGAGCTATTTATTGTAATTAAACGGCCTTTGTGATTCATGAGTCATTCTTAAAGAATTGGAAAAAATTCGTACTTTAGCGTTTTTACGCTAAAGTTTGCTCTTTACGCTAAAGTTTTTTTTTAGTACTTTCAAAAGAGCTATTTATTGTAATTAAACGGTCATCGTGATTCATAGGTCATTCTTAAAGAATTGGGAAAAAAATCCGATTTTAAGCGTAAAGAGCGAGGTATTGACGAGGGGGGTGAACCCACTCATACACGTAATAATTTCTGTTCGTTTTAAGTTTTAATGTTGCTCCTTACTTTCAGTTGAAAAAACTCTTTTTTTTTAAATTTAATTTCAGGTAACACTAATATGGGAGAATTTGACCAAGCATGGAAAACGGCACATATAGTGTAAAAACACTAGGCTAAACATTAATGTAATGGATGTTAAATGAAGAAAAAAGTTTTTTCTGAAAGTAAGGAGCAAAACTAAAACTCAAAAGGAACAGAAATTATTCTGTTTATGAAGAGGTTGCTCCCCTCCTCATTACCTTGCTCATTACGCTATAGCATTAAGCATTTAAAAAAATGCTTCCTTCTCTAATTAAATGGCCCCTGTGTTTCAGTAGCCGTTCTTACAAAATTGGGACAAACAGTCAAACTAGCGTAAATGGCAAAGTATTGAGGAGGGGGGGGGGCATCCCCTTTACATACGAAATAAATTTTGTTCATTTGAGTTTTAATGTTGATCCTTACTTTCAGTTAAAAAATCGTATTTTCTTTTTAAATTCTGATTATTTTTCAATTAACACCGGTAAATTTGGCTCACCCTCCATGAAATATTCCCTTCCTCCCTCTCAGAGGAAACTCCTCCTGGGAAATTTCCTCCCACGTAAACTACTTCCCGTAAAACCTCCTCCGGACAGTAAAATCCCGCCCCCTCTGTAAATTTTCTTGCGGTCGAATCAGCCTGAAAAATTCTCTTTAGCATACTTTCATTTGAAAAAGACTGATTTCTAATCTTTTCCTCGATCACTTCGGAAATCTTCTCTTTCCGTAAAAATTGTTCAGGTACCTTTGGAAAAAAGGGACTAGTAAAATATTGTACTATTTCAAACCGTATTTTATGTTGATAAACAATCGGCTTGTCAGTAAAGGCCTAAAATATAATACGCATTTAAGATACAAATTGTATATTCTTCCCAACAAAGATGGTTAGGGATATGAAACCATTTTTTTTGCTGTTTATTTGAGCGATCATAACGGTAATATTTGCTTTAGGATATCAAGATGGGGCTTATTCCAGCGGATTCTTAAGCTTTTATTCATTTTTAAATAGCAATATGTCAACAAATTTGTCATTTTTTGCCCTTTTTACTCCCACAAAACAATAAATTCGGATTAAAATTTAAAACAAATAGGGCTAAACTGTTATCGAACGTATTTTGAGATATGCAATTGGTTTAAAACTAGTTATCGCTTATATAGAGCATCTAAGTTTCAGAGACATCAGTGGTTCAGTTGAACATTTACTCCAAAATTTATGTAATCCATAAGGAAAATAAGGAAAGCATTAATAAGAAAATGCTTTCCATAAGGAAAGCATTTTGAGGTAGTGATCTCACGGTTCAATATGAACTAAGGAGGTGTGAAGTGGAGGCCGTGGATAAAATTGCCGAGGATCTGGAAGATGCAGCTAGACGGCATAATAGTAAAATATTGTACTAGCATGTTAACAAATTGAGAGGGAGTAGTCAATCCGGACTTGTCCAAGTTAAAGATAGGAACGGGGCTACAATGAGTGATGAGGAAAGAGTTAAAGAGAGATGGACAGAACATTTTGAGAATACGTAAAACCGAGGTAGAGTTGCAGGAAAAGATATAGAGGAAAATGAAAAATTTTGTGATACCTTGGATGTGGAGGAAGATTTGTTTTGTGAGGAAGAATTAGCGACAGTACGAAAAGGATTAAAAAAAATAATAAGGCTACAGGTGCTGATAGTGTGCCGTATGAAACCAAGAAAGGATTTAATAAATGAAAAATACAATCAAATAGGTGAGAAAACGAGGATTTTGTCAGCCAGTACCAAAATATGAAGATGAAAATCAATCAAATATTTCGACAAGGACCTCCACCAGGTCGTCCTCAGTATTCATAAAAAAAAAGAAAAAAAAATCTAACCTTTCGAAGTGAAATTGACAAGAGCAGAAAAGATACTGAATCAAAAAATCAGCCAGATATAAACGAAAGAGAATTCGCCAATTGGATTGGACAAGTATTATTTGCCTTGCAATAGATTTTTCCTGTCTGCAACCTCGATTTTCATTAGATATGCGAACAGGTTGGCTTAAATTAGACTGGGCGAAAATATTGATTGAGTCTTTTAATATTAAGTTGTTATAAATTGGGCTTAAGGAAATATCTCCTGTGTCTCTATTTATAGCCAAATTTCTGTTTATATATAATTTGATCCCAATTGCCTCTTTAAAAGATTGCGGTAGGCGATTTACAGTAGGTATTAAAGTTGCCTCTTCAAAAAGAACTAAATGTTCAGGATTTTCGAATTAGAGCAGAATCAAAGTTATCATTTTTATTTTCAAATCTCAGGGACTTATCTATTGAAATTTTGTGTTCATGCAATCGTTCCCCCAGTTGTTGATGGGTCCTACCAATGTAAAATTTCCCACATGAACATGGGACTCTGTAGACGCCACTACCCAGTATAGGGTCAGTTTTATCCTTTCCTCTTTTTTTCTCGAATGAAAAAGTTCATGACAGTACTAAAAGGATTAAAAAACAATTAGGACCCAGGTACTGATTGTGTGGTAAATGAGTTTTTTAAATATGGCGGTTGTGGGGTTAGACATAAATTATTGAAGATTATGAATATGATTTTACAAAAAAGGGTAATAACTAGCGATTCTAGGAAAACTCTAATTAAAACCCTCCACACAAAAGGTGATAAGAGTGAGCGTAGTAATTATAGAGGCATTAGCCTGGTTTCTGTGGAAAGCAAATTGCTTAGTAGGATGATGCTTTTTAGGCTTAAAGATGCTGTAAAAATAAAGCTTTAAAAGTAGAATAGCGTGGTTTTAGGAAGGGTAGAGGATGCGTCAACCAAATTTTCACTCTTTGATTAATAACTGAGAATTGTTTGAGTCGTCAAACGTCTTTAGTTCTCAGTTCAATAGATTATCAGCAAGCGTTTGATTCAGCTCATAGAAGAACTTTAGCGAAAATGATTAGTGCTATGTACGAGAATACCATTAATGCGGTTAAGGCAGGAAGTGAGGTTAGTTGGCGGTAAGCATGCTAGATAAAAACGTTAGCAAAATGAGTGAACTTTCGGAGATTTCGCGAGTTCAGTGTACTAGAATAGGTTTAAAAATTAATGTTAAGAAGACTAAGTCGCTAAGGCTAGGAATAAGTGAAGATGAAAGGGTAACGTTGGGTAACGAAAAGATTGATCAGGTGGACAGCTTCACTTACCTAGGTAGTATTACTGGTAATGACGGTGGGTGCAGTGAAGATGTTAAAGGTAGAATAAGCAAGGCCCAGAGCCGTTTTTCACAGCTGAAAGTTTGCAAGAATAGGAAGATAGGTCTTCGAACCAAGATTAGAATATTGGAAGCTATAGTGTTGACAGTGGTCAAGTATTGTTCTGAAGCGTGAGCGCTCCGAAAAACAGAAGAGGAGTTACTAGATGTTTTCCAGAGAAATTACCTACGGATTGTTTTTGGTACCCAACCGATTCACTATATCTCAAATGGTAAGCTGTATGAAAAATAAGTTCAGTCCCGCTCTCTAGGGCTACAATGAGAGAAAGGGCGAGATGGCTTAGACACGTTCTGTAGATGAAGGATGAAAGATTTTCAACGATTATCCTTGTCGGTCAACCGTCTCGGACCAAACCAAAAGCAGTTCGTCCCCAAATAGGGTAGGAGGATGACGTAAGGAAAGATTCAAGAGAAATGGGAACTTCTTGGGAGGGTGGAAAGAGGGAGGCTTTAAATAGATTGGGATGGAAAACAAGCGTAGCTGTGTTGGCCTCAGGCTTGGTGCTGCAGTGAGTTGTTAGTAGTGGTATAAAAAGGGGTTAATTTTGTTAGAATCTTATATAAGAAGAAAACCATGGACAAACACAACAACGAACAACACTTTTTCAGAACAATTTTTTTGTTTGATACTCGATTATTTTTGAGAAGCAACAAACACATTTTAATATATGCGAGCTATTTTTGTTTTTTCTCTTTTTGTATAGCATTTGCGGTTTTTCTCACCTTTTTAAGTTTTTTTTCTTTTTAGCATACTCTATTTTTGATTAGCTACTCTTCTTTTTTCCTTGATATAGGCTTCCAGGTGTACAATCTAAACATCTGGACTTTAGCATTCATAATAGTTTTTTTTTTTTGCGTCTTTTTTGTGCTTTCACTTTACTTTTTGTCTCCCGCTCTTAAGTTAGTAGTCCTTCTTAAATTGTGCTTCGATAAAAGCCTGCGAAAAAGACTAGCTCTAGTCTTAATATCCCATTTTATTTCAAAAATATTAATCCGAAATTGTTGTTACTCAAATCTCCATACTTCAAAGCATATATACTTCAATGAGTATAACACCGTCATAAAGAATAAATCATAAAAACGTAAATTGTTTTCTTTAAAACCCAAGTCAAACAATAGCTTAAGGGCAGTTAAAGGGAGGGGTGCTTTCACATACAGGATAACCTCTGTTTGCTTAAGTTTTAACATGACTCTTTACTTTCCATATGTGAAAACTTGCTCTTATTTAAGTTTTATAGAATTTTCATTTAATCACTGCTAATACACTGATTACACGCCCCCTTTTGAAACAAACACAATCTTTAACTATGCAAATAAGATCTAATATACTTACCTTTAATGCTTCAACTGGTTGATTAACAACATAAAAGTATCTCATAACAATTGGTCCAAGGATAAATTCTGTTTTGGATTTCTGGGTATTATACCTGAAAGAAGCATTGCATTAGTCCACTAAATGCAAATCTGCTGAGCTACTTAAAGTATTTTGCACAGGAGTTATATATCAGTTATACAAACACACGAGCCCGTGGCATTAAAATATGGCTTCACCCAAAGAGATTCCTCTAGTCCTCCTCTAAGAGTTGGATCTGTGTGATCATTCACAAGTTAATTAATTATTCCCCCCCCCCTCACTTGCCGAGTGGTTGGCGTGCTGGATTTGGACTCGTTTGTCCGAAGGGCGGGGGTTCGATTCCTGGTGCGGCCGGTTATTTGGTTTGGAATGGGGGTCAGTGACGTGACTCTGTAAGCTCAGCCAGAGTCGACCAGCGCTAAATGAGTACCTGGAGACCTCGGGGAAAGGTAAGCAGGAGGGGTGTGCGAAAGCACAGGATGGATGGCCTCCAAACATTGCATAGCACTTCCTGGCTGAAGGGTCCTGAAACGGAGATCAGCACCATCAGTTTGGACTTTTGGGGTCTAGTGCTGTATCCTGGTACGTTCAATATAATTCCTATCATAGTAGGGACAATAAGAATGGATTGTAGCAAAATTGATCATACTAATTACCTTTACTACTAAACTAAGGAGTAAGGAAAATTAATAAGAGAGAAAACTACAAACAATTTCTTAGACAAGAATGCCTTTTCATTTTAAACAAAAACAAATAAAAAAAAATGTAATAAAGGGTGGAACATACCTGCTCCAATTTTAATTAGCTTTAATTATGTTATTCATTTTGCTGGCATTTTATTAGAAAGACATTATTGGCTCTGTTGGCCCGCATATGTTACTAATTCAGCTTGATTGAAAAATATCTTTTTAAGCTGTTTCTCAATATCATGTTATTTTCCAGCTTTCCAGTTGTGATTTTTCTTGTGGTTTCTCTCTCTTTTTCTTCATAGAATAAAGTTTCTTATTTTTTTGTTTCCTGTCTGCATGTTTCTGTTGATTATTTCAGGGGTTTTTTCCACTGATAAAAGTTTCCAGATGTGAAGCCAAAATATATGGTTTTTATTCACAAAATTATAAGTTTTTATCCGGCTTCTTTATTTTCCTTTTACTTAAAGAGCAAATTCTGGAATTTAACATGGATTTAATAGGAATAAAAAAAAAATTTCAACTCTGACAATGTAGTATTACCTGACAGAACTAAAAACTCTCAAAAGAAGCTTAATTGAGATCAGTGAAATTAGGATTTCAATTAAAGGCTCAAAATTTATTTGAATCCAACCAGAAATTCACTGAGAGTATGCAGTCCTTTTTAAAATTATTCTATTATGGATCATGGGGCAGCTTAGCCTAGGTAAGACCCTGTTATAGCATGGTAGGTTGATGCTCTGAATGGCAATGCAGGACCAGGACTGCAAGGTTGGGCAACAAGTCCGCTACCTGTCCCTATAAAAAAGAACTAGCAACTGAAATGTAAATTCAGAGCTACATGTGACATCAATGGCTCTGGAGGATCTTTACCCTTTATCATTTCAGCCTAGGTTACCATACAGAACACAGGCTAATTGAAAAAGAAAATGTACAATAATAAACCTATCCTGCCTTTTTAGCAAAAGAGGTTCTTCATCTTTGGCCAAATATAAAGCAAAGGTAAAAAAAATATTTGAAAAATTAAACCATTTTTTTAAATTGTTTCACTAACTTTATAATGGGTAATGCTAGATGCCACTAATTGTTTGTTGTTTTTTTTTAGAGAAAAACCTGAATTTCCTCTTGTCATTTCCTTATCTTGTAAGGAAACTATTAAAACAAAAATAAATAATAACACATCTAGCAGTCAGCTGCTACACGGAATAGTCTCCCAGCAAAAGTGGGCCCCCAAAAGGTCATCTTAACGCTATTTTAACAGAGGTTTTAACAATTTTACATAGTAAAAAAAAGAAAAAAGATAATTATGTTGTATTATTTCTGATGCAACAAATCTTACTATAGAAAAAAGGGTCAATCAATATACTGAGACTTCAGTACTAAAGTGGACCAATTTCATATAGGGCATTTTGAAATTGATGATACCTTAACAGAATTGAAAACTCTGCTATTTCTCATTTTTAGTTCTGTCATTTACAGAAACAAAAATGAATGTTTAAGTACAGTTGCGTTAGGAAAACATGTAAAAATTCAATAATTATATTTGGTACCTGTTTCGTATAAGCTACTTCAATATTTTAAAGAAATAAAAATGAACCAAAACCATTTCTTAAAATATGCCCTCAGGGCATACTTTATCAGGAATTTGTCCTGGCTTGATGGCAATGCTAAAATTAGGTTTATCCAGCTGAAAGGAAGACACGCAGTCCCTCATACCATTGGGACTTAAATTTAAATAACTTACATTTTTTTGTGATTAGGGGGGGGGGGATTCCCCTGGCAAGTGGTAGGGAATATTTAGGGGCATACATGCAGACATTTCATCTCATTAATTGTCAAAAGACATACAAAAACTTGAGGTAACATTTTGAAATATTTGCAAATTTTGAAAGTTCAGTATTTATCATGTTTTACTTTTAAGCCTTGGGGTCACAAGGAAAAACACAATCTTTGGATCTCTCTCTAAAATTAAAACTTACATTACTCAGATGCAGTTACTCTAGCAAAGACGAAATTCTGGCCAGGTACTCTTTTCATTGAAAAGCTTTTTTTCATGCATTTTTGACCAGAAAAAAACCTTCATGAAAAGAAAGAGGCAAAATGAAACCTTACTGATGGGACACAGAGAATGAGGCTTTTTACTAATGAAGGAGAATCAATCCACTCTGAGAGATGTGGAGTCACCAGCGATGTCCTGCAGGGCAGTGTCTTAGGATCTACCCTGTTCAATATCTATATAAATGATATTTTCCAATAAGCTACAAATCATCTCACTCTCTATGCCGGTGACTCAAAGTTGTTTAGTGCAGTCAACCATGAGTCACTACAAGCAAATCATGACTATATTCGAAACTGGGCAACAACATGGCACATGGGTTTCAAAATTGAAAAAACGCAGTGTTATACATTTTGATAAGTCCAGCCCAGGTTTTAAGTATACTATGGTCAATCCAGCTGTGAACAACATTCAAGAGCTGTAAACTATGTAAGTCTAGGAATTGCTATTGAAAACCAGTGTAAATTCCAGTTAAACTGCAAGAAGACTGTGTCTCCTGCAAACTCTGTCCTTGTAATCTTGAAAAAAATTATATACAGTAGGTCACCCTGTGTTTTCATGAGGTTGTACAATACCCTTGCCAGACCAGTGCCTGATTTTGGAATGTGCATAGCATCACCAGGATACAGGGGTGATGTAAAGTTCCTGGAAGGGGTGCAAAGGAGAGCTACATAGGTAGTAACAAAGATGAGAGACAAGTCTTATGATGAACGTTTGAAGGAGCTGAAATTATATACACTGGTTTACTGACAACAAAGAGCTGATATGCTTATGACGTAAAAGCTTACTTCACAAGAACCCTCCCCCCTACAATTAATTTGTCAACTTCCCAAAATATTAGCATTGAAAGGAGGGGACATTCAAAGAAGCTGTTCAAGCCATCTGTGAAAACTCAAAACTGACAACAGTTTTTCTCCTGCCATGTAGTAAAACACTGGAATAGTCTCTCAAATACAACAGTCTCAGATACAATGATGAAGCTTTCAAGAAGTTACTAGATGTTGAACGGAGTGGTGTTCCTTGGAAGTACCAGTGGGATGCATTTGATGTTTGATCATCCACATCATCGAATATGGAGCAATTTGCAGATCAAGATGGATATTTTAAGGTAATTAATTCAGTGTGAATCCTACGCAATGAGAAAATGGACAGCCATGTAGGCCTATTATATTTCTATTTTTCAAAGACATAAACTGAAAATTACAAAATATTAACTGATTTAACAGAATACTAAAAAATCTTTACAGTTTATTTCTGATATAGTTACATTAATTATAAAATACCAAAATGTTACAATTTTATTATCTACATTACAAAATGTGTTATGATTCTTTCAGGCATGACTTTTTCCATTATTTTACTTTCAAGTGAGAGATGTGCCTAGAGCTTATTTTTAGGTAGGGAATATGTATGCCAAAACAGGTGAAAAATTTGGCTGGATACAGCATACAAAAAACCTAGCTCTATTATATCCTAATGTGAACAAGGACTTGGGGGGACAAAGCTTAGAAGTTCTAGGCAAGTTTGTCTAAGTTCAAATGCACCTTCTATTAGGATGGGCATACCTTTTTAATATATTGTGTATTGTTTCTGCATCACTTTCATCAGCAACATGAAGGAGAGTTTTAATATCTTCTATAAAAAGCATCCCTTTGGCTTCTGGTTGAGCTTGCTGGGCCATCCTTGATTTGAATCTGCCCAAAATGACTTCAGATGTATATTGAGAAGATGTCCTAGCTCTTTCCTCATTATATTTAGGAATCCCAAGATTCTCTGGTGTGTGTACTGATCTGAAAGCTAGAAACAAAATAAAAGGCAAATTAATGGAATAGGACCAAGTAATGAATAATACTGAAAGCTCTCATGTGATTTCTCTTTGTAATAAACCCATAGCAGTTTTGTGCATCAATGATATCATATGACTTTTCCTTTGGAGAGGGTATAAAATCTTATCTAACTTTAACCTAAATATGGGTCTTTAAAAAACATTGCTTCTTCCATCAGATATGGAGGCAGTTCCCAGTTACTTTTTTTTCTCGGTTCTTCCAAAGCGACAATAACAAGCCAATATCTTTTTGCAGTCATGAAAGAAGAAAGAAAGAGAGCAAGAAGAAGAAAAAAGAATATTAGGTTACTATATTAGTAACATTCCAATTGAACTGATTGATTATATAGCAGGCAAGCCAGTTCTGCAGTTGTTCCATTCTTCCTACAATGACTTTGGCATTTTTATTTTTTTTTTAAATTAGTCTAACACGCACCAAGGGTATCAAATGACTTTTTCCCAGTTCCAGTTCCAGACTTTCTATAAGGGTATATGGACTAGCATAAAGTCCAAATGACCTTTTTCTGAGGATTAATTAAAAAAAACTTTTTCCAAAAATTAAATTTTTCAAAGAAAAGTAAAGAACTCCATTAAACAAAAAATGAACAAAAATAAAATCAAATAATCTACCAAGCATGAAACTACCACAAATCAGCATCGATAAAAGAATGAAACTCAAAACGAACAGAAATTACAATAAATAACCAAGTCAAACTCAAAACAAGCAGAAATTAACATGCATAGGGCTCAAAACCCCTATGCCTTCCCAAGGCCAGAACATAATTTGCACTTTACTGAAAACATATAAATGTTTTTACTTTTATAAATTTAATAGCCTATCTCAAAATTTTAAATGGATGTGTTTGGGGAAATGGTGAGTGTGAGAGGGGTGTAAGTTATCCTCCAATCACTTTTGACTATTAAAAAGGACACAAGCCCTTCTAATTTCCAATCCAATGAGCCCTTTTTTTAGTTTCTACAACATCACTATCTATAAAAACCTTATATGCCCCCAGGGGATAACATACAACCCTTACCCCGAGGGCTCTGAGGGGTTATCATCCTCAAAGACCTAATTTCTAAAACTTTTAACTACGTTCAACAAAATAGCTATCAAAAATTTTTGATTGGATGTGTTTGGGGAAAAGGTGGGCGTTCGAGGGGGGGGTTAATTGCCCTCAAATCACTTTTGACTATTAAAAAGGGCACTAGCCATTTCAATTTCCAATCATATGAGCCCTTTTGGAAGTTTCTATGACAAAGCTTTCAATAAAAACCTTATATGCCCCCAGGGCATGAGTTACAACCCTTACCCTGAGGGCTGTGTGGGGAATGTCATCCTCTTAGATATAATTTCTGGACCTTTCAACTAATTTGAACCAAATTGCTATCTAAAAACTTTATTGGATGTGTTTGGGAAAAGGTGGGCGTGAGAGGGGGGTTAATTGCCCTCAAATCACTTTTGACTATTAAAAAGGGCACTAGCCATTTCAATTTCCAATCATATGAGCCCTTTTGGAAGTTTCTATGACAACGCTTTCTGTAAAAAAACCTTATATGCCCACAGGGCATAACTTACAACCCTTGCCCTGGGGCTGTGGGGGGGGGGGTGTCATTCTCAAAGACCTAATTTCCAGAACTTTGAACTACGTTGAATAAAATGGCTATCTCAAAATTCAAAAATCGAACTAGCCTTTTTTGAAGTTTCTACAACAACGCTTTCTATAAAAACCTTATATGCCCCTAGGGCATAACTTACAACCCTCGCCCTGAGGGTTGTGGGGAGTGTCCTTCTCAAAAACATATTTTCTATCTGGAAATCAACTATGCTGAAATAAAAGGCTATCTCAAAATCTTGATTGGATGTGTTTGGGGGAATGATGGCTGGGGGGGGGGGGGCTAGTTGCCCTCCAATCACTTTCGACGATTAAAAGGGCACTATAACTCTCAATTTCCAATCGAATGAGCCCCTTTTGAAGTTTCTACGACAACCCCTTCCATATGAAGTGCCCTTCTCTAAAGGAGAAAAATAATACATAGTACATTTTGCAAACATTGTTCTTATATGCCCTCAGGGCATAACTTAAAACCCTTGCCCTGAGGGTTGTGCGGGAGTGTCCTCCTCAAAGACATATTTTTTATCTGGAAATCAACTACGCTGAACAAAATGGCTATCTCAAAATTTTGAGTGGATGTATTTGGGGAATGATGGGCATGGGGAGGGGGGGGGCTAGTTGCCCTCCAATCACTTTCGACTCTTAAAAATGGCACTAGCCACTCCAATTTCCAATCAAATGAGCCCTTTTAAAAGTTTCTATGACAACACCTTCTATAAAAACCTTATATGCCCCCAGGGCATAACTTAAAACCCTTGCCCTGAGGGTTGTGGGGGAGTTTCCTCCTCAAAGACATATTTTTTATCTGGAAATCAACTACGCTGAACAAAATGGCTATCTCAAAATGTTGATTGGATGTGTTTGGGGAATGATGGAAGTGGGGGGGGGGGGCAAGTTGCCCTCCAATCACTTTCGACTATTAAAAAGGGTACTAGCCCTTCGAATTTCCAATCGAATGAGCCTGTTTTGAAGTTTCTACAACAACGCCTTCTATAAAAACCTTATATGCCTTAAAACCCTTGCCCTGAGGGTTGTGGGGGAGTTTTCTCAAAAACATATTTTCTATCTGGAAATCAACTATGCTGAACAAAATGGCTATCTCAAAATTTTGATTGGATGTGTTTGGGGGAATGATGGGCATGGGGGGGGCTAGTTGCCCTCCAATCACTTT